>JAPQVY010000133.1:48067217-48667217 GCA_028535165.1 Quercus tomentella | reverse complement strand
CCTTCTCAACTAAAGACTATAAGAAAGCTCTCATGCGTACTTTCCAGTACGCATAGTTAGTGCCATCAAATAAAGGAGGTATAATTAGAAACTATGATTTATCCATGACAAACAGGGGTCAATGGATCACACAGTAAAGATTAACCCTAATCAGAGTGTGCCTACTCTGACACCACTTGATAGGCCAAGAATGTATTAACCCATTTGGTAACTTAATCAAATTAATTAGTCAAGTGAAATTAATTAGATTCAATTACATCCAATAAGCGTGGAAGCACAAACAAATCACCAACTAAGTTAAATACAGCAGAAAATAAATTTGACACAGGTGATTTGTTTACGAATGGGGAAAACTACAGAGGTAAAACCCTACCGGGTGAATTTAAGGTCACCACTCCTGAGAATCCACTATTATAAAAATAAAAAAAAAACGGTTACAAATAAAAGGAATCCCAGTACCTAATACCAACCTACAGTTGAACCCTTACCCCAACACCCAATTGGACTTGTAATGTAGTGACAATCTCTCCTTTCAATGCACAGCTCCTAGTACCTGACTAACTAATTGATGCACGGATCCAAGTACGTGACTAACACACCAACTTGAGGAAGATGTTGGCTGCAAAGCTCTTCAACTCATCCAACAATGAAGATCAAGAAGCTCCTTGGTTACAAAACCTTTGGCACAAAGACGCAGTAGCTTCTACGAGGAATATGATGAATTAGGGCAAATTATGTCTCCGGTCACAATTTTCATGCACAGTCAATTTACATTGAATTGCATCACTTTGCATCACCTTTGACGGCCCTTAAAATAATCCTTATATATGTCTAGGGGTGGGAAAAAAAAAAAAAAAAAAAAAAAAAAAAAAAAACTCTACACAAATATACATGGATATCCGTGAAATCAAATTTGAAAATCTTAATTTCGTAATTCTCGACAGAGACAGCTTCTGTCGAGCGTCAGCATCCTCGATGGATATGGATCTATTGAGATATCTATTGAGATTTAATGAACAACAATTTTTCACTTGTTTCTTGGACAAATTTGCATAGCTTCAATACTAAACTCATCCTAGATCTACCCAATTACAAGTAAAGTGTGTTTTGTCAAAGGATTAGCCAATTTGCATAACATATGTCTCTAACAATATCCACATATGTCCTAACACCATCATTGAGAATAGTTTCGGGTTTTGGTGATGATGAATTACTCATGATAGAAGCTCTTTGAAGTCAAAGAATTGGTGATGTCGACGAAAACCCCACAATTCCAAGTTTGTCCAGATTATATCTAGCTTGGAGCATGACCACATTGCATGTAAAGGAGACTCAGAATGTTCTTAACAATGATCATTTGGGGAGGGGGAGCCATAAGTTGGAGGAGTGTTAAGCAATCTTGCATTGCTGACTCCACCATGGAAGCTGAATATGTTGCTGCTTGTGAAGTAGCAAAGGAAGCTATTTGGCTCAAGAAATTCCTTTCTGATCTTGGTGTTGTGAGAATGGAGCAAGTTCCTATCACATTGTTCTATGAAAACAGTGGAGCGGTTGCCCAATCCAAGGATCCAAGAAATCACAAGAGAGGAAAGCATATTGAAAGAAAGTACCACATTATTCGAGACATTGTTGCTCGAGGAGGTTTAGTAGTAGCAAAGATTGATAGTGTAAATAATCTAGCAAATCCCTTTACCAAAGCCTTGCCCCAAAGGACTTTTGAGTCACATTTGGAGGGAATGAGAGTTAGATTAATGCACAATAGTCTTTAGGGCAAATGGGAGATTGTTAGGATACGTGCCCTTTAAATCCTATTGTATGATGCTATGTATGACATTATATATGATATTATGTTGTGATTAATATAGTTGTTTTATTATTGTCTAAAATAATGGTAACATGAATATTTGGACATTATCTTATAGTTCATGAGATGCATAGTATGTGATTTATGTGATTTAGTCACAGAAGATGTAAATTACAAGTTCTTTGTAAACTCAGAATTTTAGTTCGTAGTCAGTGATGAAATTGGGCATTTCATCTGCGAAGACTATAACATATCAACTAAGATGATTTGTCTTGATCATGGAAATGGAGACTTCTAATTGATATGTTGATATGTTTTAAGTGTTAAGACATATTTAACTGGACCGTTGTGAGATTTATTATTCAACTAACGACTATCAAATGAATAATAAATCTCACGACTTCTATTTACATGAATTCTCAATCCTGTGAGAATAATGAACCTAATTATGAAGTGTACGTTGTTTTGATATATCAAGAGTGAGATCTAAAGTCACGATCAAAACCTTAGTATGTTGGGCAACCGCATCTAATGTTGAAGGAACATATATTCTCAAGATGGAATTCATAATCTCTTAACGGAGATGTAAAATATTCCCCTGAGATAAGTTTAATGGGTTTGGTTATTCAGAGTGTTAGGCCTAACCACTTTAGTAAGAAGTTACTAAACTATATATTTATGAAATTGGATTTCATAAATATATGATGAATAACTTAGAGGATTAAACCAGGTACTCAAGAATTAAGATGTAGTAATCTTCAAAGTGGCAATCAACATTCGTGACTTTGTATTACTACGAATATATTAATGAAGGGGTTGAATGTATAATAAAGTCTTGGAAAATAATTTATTAATAAGGTCTAGAGTGCAATTATATTTATATAGTGGTATTAAATATAATTAATGGTAATTTTGGGCTTGTCAAGATTTGATAGAAAGGCCCAAAACCCATTGGAGCTAGTGTCTTATTTGTCCATTTTGGTCCCACTCCAAGCTACATACTAAAGCCCAATTGGAATGGCCCCAAAAAGCTTGCCCAATTAGATAATCAGTTATATATAAGAAGAGAAACATATAGAATTTAGTAATGGTATGAGCATGATGTGTATGTGAATGTAGGCCACTCCCTTATTCTCCCTTGAACACATACATATAAACTGATTGAGAGACCACACTTCTTGGGCATAAGTGGAATTGGAGTGAAGATTAAAAGTGTTCCTAAGTACTTCTAATCTTTGGTTTTGAATTTCACAGCACGAAGGTATGCTCTCTTGTTCTTAAATTTTGAAATTTACATAGTACATGTTATCAATTGCGAATGAAGTAGATCCGTCAATTTTCTGTTGCGTATGTTTTGTATGTGATACAAACTATGTTTTTCCTACAATTGGTATCAGAGTGGTCTTCAATTTCGAATTTGTATAACATGTTTTGTGTGTTTTGGAATCAAAGATAGTAATTTCATGATGTTAGAAGATTCTACAATTAATTTTTTGCATGGTTATTGAAATTATTGTTTGATAAAAACTGATATTGATGTTATGATGTTGTTTAAGTTTGATATTAAGTATGTTGGATTGAACTTTAAGGCTATAGCATCAATGGAATTTAGGTTTTGATCATAGTCTCAATCGTTTATGTTCATATCATAGAAGTTTATTCATGAAAACCGTTGAAAGCTGCTTTAGAAAAATTCTGGAAAAAAACTCAGTTTCATGAGTTTTAATCGATCGAGTGAGATGAAAACCTCCTGGAAAATTTCATCCCATGTTTCGATTAATTGAAACTTATTTTGGATCGATCGAATGTTCCTTTTTGATTGATCGACTAGCAATCGAGAGTCGATCGAATTGGACAGAACCAATGTGATGATTTTCTTTATATTTTCGATTGATTGAAAATTGCTTCCGATTGATCGAATGTTCTTTTTCGATCGATCGAGTTGCGATTGAGCTAGGCAGAAGGTTTGGTACGAATTTCTTCACTTTTGCAATTGATCGAGAAAAAGGTTTGATCGATCGAATGCTGTGAATTTTGAATTTTTCTTAGTGTTTTCACACTTTAAAAGTGCAAGGCTATGTGTGATGATATTACACATGATTTCTAATTGAAAGCCTTTCTTTTAAAATATCTAGTGGGAGAGAGATACAAGGGTTGGATCTCACGACTTCCATTATCGGTTCATAGTAGTGTGGGTAAGCACCTCGTCTTGAAGTATATGCCTCGCGATCCCAAAAGAGGGTGTTTACTTCATAGTACTACAAGATTGAACTTACCCGTTTAAAGTAGTGTGAACAAGCACCTCGTCTTGGCGTATATGCCTCGCGATCCCAAAGGAGGGTGTTTTGTTTCATGGTACTACAAGTTTAACACTATAAGGGAGATGAAATGTGACTACATATGATTCTAGATAATGGTGTACACTAGACTAAGTGTAATGTTAACCTCCCAAAGGAACTATGTCATTATTTACTTAGAGGATAAAGTTGATACGGCATATTATTAGTGTTTAATAAGAGTTATCATGATAGCACTAATAATGAGAATAGTTCTCAATCAATCATGATGTTTATAATATACTTGCTACCAAGGAATTATAGACATGGATTGGGTTGTTGTTGCATATTTTATGGTATGGTTTTATTAAGGTTTCATACTATATGTTTATATGCTAAATTGGTAATGTTGGTTTACTTATTATATTCATGTTTTTTATTTTCAGATTTAAATCATGGCATCTTTTAGCCCACTTGTTGCTATTCTTAATCAAAATAAAGTGAGAGGATCCAGCTATGTTGACTAGAAAAGAAACTTGGACATTGTTCTCACTGTTGAAGAGCATAAATTCGTGCTTTATGAACCTTTTCCTAACTTCCCATCATTAGATGCTCCTTTTGAGGAAAAATAGTGATATGATCGTTGGCAAAAATCTAATGAGATGGCTAAGTGCTATATCCTAACATCTATCTCAAATGTTCTATAGCATCAAATGCAGGATGTAGAACTAGCTTCAGACATAATGCTGAGTCTGAAGGAGATGTTTGGTGAGCAAGGATGAAGTTCATTCCTTCTTGAAACATGTTTAGTTCAAAATCCCACGGATTCTTGGTGTGTAGATTCAGGTTGTACTAATCATATCTGCAATTCTTCGCAGGGGTTCTAGGAGACTAGAAAACTGAATAAAGGGGAAATGTTTCTTACTTTGGCTGATGGGAGCAGAATTCCAGTTGTAGCTGTTGGAGTGTTTAATTTGTGTTTTGGTTCTAGAGTTTTAATATTAAAAGACTGTTTGTATGTGCCTAATGTTCGTAGGAATTTAATTTCTGCAACTTATTTAGGTAGACATGGATATTATGTTATCTTGAAAGACTATGTTGTAATAAAGAAAGATAAAGTGTTTATCTGTTTTGGCAATATTGTTAATGGTCTTTATATTTTAACTCCTGATAAGCTTGAATTATACAATTCTGAATTAGATAATAATTCTCATGTAAAATCATTAAAGAGAAAGTTTCCTTCTACTAATGATGCATATCTTTGGCACTTGCATTTGGTCATATTAATTCAAACAAAATTCAAAGATTGATCAAAGACGGACTCTTAGAGCCATTGGACTTTGATGGATTTCTAGTTTGTGAATCTTTTTAGAGGGCAAAATTACCAAAAGGCCTTTTAATACGAAAGGTAGAAAAGCCCAAGAGTTGCTTGGATTAGTTCATACGGATGTATGAGGTCCTATGTCAACCCAAGCAAAAGGAGGTTGTGAGTACTTAATCACTTTTACAGATGATTACTCAAGATATGGTTATGTGTACCTAATGAGATGAAAGTCCGTAGCCTTTGAAAAGTTCAAAGAGTTTAGGGCTGAAGTTGAGAATCAATTGGTAAATGCATAAAGGCCATTCGGTATGATCAAGGTGGCTAATACCTTCATGGGGATTTCAAGGATTACTTAACTCAAAATGGGATTGTATCCCAATTGACTGCACCTGGAACTCCTCAACAAAATGGTGTAGCAGAGTGAAGGAACATGACTCTTTTAGAAATGGTTAGGTCCATAATGAGTTATTCAACTTTACCAATTTCCTTTCGGGGATATGCACTAAAAACTGCAATGAATATTTTAAATTTAGTTCCATCAAAATCAATTCCCAAAACACTAAGGAATTGTGGAGTGGGCGCAAGCCTAGTATGAAATACCTCCACATTTGGGGATGTCTAGCACATGTGTTGAAAGGGAAGTCTAATAAGTTGGAAGCAAAAATAGAAGTATGCATGTTTTTAGGGTATTCAAAGGAAACTAAGGGTTATTTATAAAATAATCATAAAGATAACAAAGTGTTTGTTAGCACCAATGCCAAATTTTTCGAAGATGATTATGTGAATAATTTTAATCCTAGAAGTAAAGTTGTTTTTGGCTGAAATGAATGATCCTGTAATTGAACAATCAATGGATGAAACTAGGAATGATGTGGTTGTATCAGATACACCATAAGATTCTACTCATAAGATGACTAGTACACAGGAGCCTTGTTGTAGTGGGAGGATTATTAGGGCACCTGTAAGATTAATAGGTCTGGGAGAAACTTATGAAGCTATCCAAGAAGAGGCAATGAAAGATATAGATACACATCATTAGGTCAAAGCTATGAAATCTGAATTGGATTCTATGTATTCCAATCAAATTTGGGATCTTGTAAAGGTGCCTGACGACATTAAACCTATTGGTTGCAAATGGGTTTACAAGAGGAAGAGAGGGATAGATGGAAAGGTTGAAACCTTTAAAGCAAGGCTAGTGGCGAAAGGGTATACACAAAAAGAAGGTATTGATTATGAAGAAACCTTTTTACCAATAGCAATGCTTAAATCTATCAAAATTCTCTTATCCATTGCTGCTCATTATGATTATGAGATTTGGCAAATGGATGTCAAGACTGCGTTTCTTAATGGCAATCTTGAAGAAGAAATCTATATGATGCAACAGGAAGGTTTCGTAGCAAAGAACCAAGAGTATATGGTATGCAAGTTGAAAAGGTCCATTTATGGACTTAAGCAAGCATCTAGATCATGGAACATCAGATTTGATCAACCAATCAAGTCATTTGGTTTTGAACAAAATCTAGATGAACCATGTGTGTACAAACGACATCAAGATAAAGTAGTAATGTTCCAAGTGCTTTATGCTGATGATATTCTACTCATTGGAAATGATGTAAGGGTAATGTCATCACTAAATATTTGGTTGTCAAGCTAATTTGATATGAATGACTTGGGCGAAGCTAACTTTATTCTAGGGATCAAGGTTTGGCAAGATCACAAGAATAGGATATTAAGCTTATCTCAAGCAGGGTATATAGATAAGGTTCTAGAACGGTTTTGCATGCAAAATTCCAAAAGTGGATTACTCCCTTTCAAATATGGACTTCCTCTGTCTATTGACCAAACACCTAAGACTCTTGAAGAGGAAAAGACAATGAGACAAGTTCCTTATGCTTCTGTAGTGGGAAGTCTTATGTATGCCCCACTTTGTACTAGACCAGA
Organism: Quercus tomentella; assembly: GCA_028535165.1. Taxonomy (NCBI): domain Eukaryota; kingdom Viridiplantae; phylum Streptophyta; class Magnoliopsida; order Fagales; family Fagaceae; genus Quercus; species Quercus tomentella. The sequence goes on along the minus strand of JAPQVY010000133.1, from coordinate 48,659,872 downwards.
TATCTGTTATTTAGTTGGCATGGTTAGCTGATATCAATCAAATCCAAGACTTAAACGTTGGAAAGCTGTAAAGCATATTCTCAAGTATCTAAGGAGAACGAGAGATTATATGCTTGTTTACCATAGTAAGGATTTGATTCCCATTGGTTATACAGATTCTGATTTTCAGTCAGATCTTGATTTTAGCAAATCCACTTCAGGTTGTGTGTTCACCTTAGGAGGTGGAGCCATAAGTTGGAGGAGTGTTAAGCAATTTGGCATTGGTGACTCCACCATGGAAGCTGAATATGTTGCTGCTTGTAAAGCGGCAAAGGAAGCTGTTTGGCTTAAGAAATTCCTTTCTGATCTTGGTGTTGTGAGAATGGAGCAAGTTCCTATCACATTGTTCTGTGATAATAGTGTAGCAGTTGCATAATCCAAGGATCCAAGAAATCACAAGAGAGGAAAGCGTATTAAAAGAAGGTATCACATCATTCGAGACATTGTTGCTCGTGGAGATGTAATAGTAGCAAAGATTGATAGTGCAAATAATCTAGCAAATCCCTTTACCAAAGCCTTGCCCAAAGGACTTTTGAGTCACATTTGGAGGGAATAGGAGTTAGAATAGTGCACAATAGTCTTTAGGGAAAGTGGGAGATTGTTAGGATATGTGCCCTTTAAATCCTATTGTATGATGCTATCTATGACATTATATATGATATTATTTTGTGATTAAAAAAGTTGTTTTATTATTATCTGAAATAATGGTAACATGGATATTTGGACATTATCATATAGTCCATGAGATGCATATTATGTGATTTAGTCACAGAAGATATAAATCACAAGTTCTTTGTAAACTCAAAATTTTAGTTCGTAGTCGATAATGAAATTGGGCATTTCATCTACGAAGACTATAGCATATCAACTAAGATGATTTGTCTTGATCATGGAAGTGGAGATTTCTAGTTGATATGTTTTAAGTGTTAAGACATATTGAACTGGACCACTGTGATATTTATTATTCTACTAATGACTGTCAAATGAATAATAAATCTCACGACTTCTATTTACAAGAACTCTCAATCCTAATAGAATAATGAACATGATCATGAAGTGTAGGTTGTTTTGATATATCAGGAGTGAGATCTAAAGTCACGGTTAAAATCTCAATATGTTGGGCAGCCACATTTAATGTTGAAGGAACATATATTCTCAAGATGGAATTCATAATCTCTTAACGGAAATATAAAACATTCTCTTGAGATAAGTTTAATGAGTTTGGTTATTCAGAGTGTTAGGCCTAACCACTTTAGTAAGAAGATACTTAAGTATATATTTATGAAATTGGATTTCATAAATATATGATGAATAACTTAAAGGATTAAACCGGGTACTCAAGGATTAAGATGTAGTAATCTTCAAAGTGGCAATCAACATTCATGACTTTGTATTACTACGAATATTTTAATGAAGGGGTTGAATGTATAATAAAGTCTGGGGAAATAATTTATTAATAAGGCCTAGAGTGCAATTATACTTATATTGTGGTATTAAATATAATTGATGGTAATTTTGGGCTTGTCAACAGTTGATAGAAAGGCCGAAAACCCATTAGAGCTAGTGTCTTATTTGTCTCTTTTGGTCCCACTCCAAGCCACATACTAAGGTCCAATTGGAATGACCCAAAATGTTAGCCCAATTAGATAATCAGTTATATATAAGGAGAGAAACATACAAAATTTAGTAATGGTATGAGAATGGTGTGTATGTGAATGTAAGCCACTCTCTTATTCTCCCTTGAATACATACGTATAAACTAATTGAGAGACCACAATTCTTGGGCATAAGTGGAATTGGAGTGAAGATTAAAAGTGTTCCCAAGTATTTCTAATCTTTGGTTTTGAATTTTACAGCACCAAGGTACGCTCTCTCTTTCTTAAATTCTGAAATTTACATAGTACATGTTATCAATTACGAATGAAGTAGATCCGTTAATTTTTCGTTGCGTATGTTTTGTATGCGATACAAACTATGTTTTCCCCATAAATTGAAGTTATTTTGATAGTTTAGACATAATCAGAACTCAAAAGTGCTCAAATCACTTTGAAAACAATAATGAAAAATGACCTTTGCTCACTGTTTTGATCATAAATTTTGAACTGCAAAGAATATTTGAGTGAAGTTCATTTCATTGGAAATTAAACTTCCTGTGGTTCAATTTGAACATAAATTTTTCCAAATTTGGATTTCTATTAAGTGAGTTATGTCCATTTGAAGTTAGGGCATCTGATTAGTCAAAACTTGAGTATGCGTGCATATACTTCGAGTATGCGCGCACATGCTTCGTGTATGCATGTGCACACTACATTCCAAAACCTCAAAAATTCATTTTTTAGGGCCCAAAGCTTCCCTCTTTGATGGGACCCGGCCCCTAGACCTTTAGGAACGCCCGAAACCCTTTAAATAAGTCTGAAGACCCTTGTTTAAACATATAAATACAACCTTATACCTCAAAACTCAAACCCTAGCTAGAGAGAGTGGATTTTTGACCTAAACTCTTTCAAAGACTCTTTCTTTTTTCTGCATCTTCTACACTCATAGATTATGAACATTTTTGGTTCTTAAAAACCTCTCTCTATTACTCATTAGGGCAGAAACTATTGATCCTATTCCAAGAAATGTTTTTCAAACATTCTTTCTAAAGCTTTTTCTAGAACATCTTTTTATTTTGAGTTGTGATTACCTATAAACTATTGAATCCTTTGAATCTTGTTGTGTAGGCACTGAGGGGCTGGTTAAATATCAACCAAGTTGTGTTCCATACGTAAGGGAGTCTCTCTTCATGGCTCTTCCTTAATTTGGATTTTTTAGAACTTGTGTTCTTATTTGATTTATTTGTAATTTATGTTTAGAAATATGATTTGATTTTGTTTGATTTTGATTTGTTGTGCCTCACCATGTTTTGAATGAAGAGTTGGATTAATTTATTAGAAGCATGCTAGGTTTTGTTTGATTGTTGTTTGTTGCTTGCTTTAAAACTGTGTTTCTGGGTGTGTATGTGTGCGCATGCTTTATGTATGCTTATGCATACTTCACGTATGCACATGCATACTCATGCCTAGAAACGCAAATTTAGGTTTCTTGCTATTTTGTCTGTTTAGATTAGTTTTAATCACATGTTTAGGTCTTGTTGAGTCTAGTTTTCACATGTTTAGTATTAGGGTTAGTAGAATAACTTGTTTTACATGCTTGGATTAATGGATTAATGATTAGAGTTTAGGCTTTAATGAACCACATGAACATTCATGAGAACTTGAACATGCATTGATGTATAGGTGCTGAGGTGTTATGGTACAGTGAGGTAAGTAAAGGTAAGTCATGCATATGAATATGAACATGCATCTTTGAATATGATGATTAGTCTCCTTTTTTGATAAATACCATGATGCTATGTTTAAATGATTGAATATGCTTGATTAAATGCCTTGTTGATGCTACTACCTTGGATATGCTTGCTGCCCTTGGATATATTTTGCTAGATGAATGGTAGGGTTTTAATACTATGGATGAGTGTCGAACATTTGTCATTTTTGAATGTTAGATGCATGTTAGTGTGTATGATTTTAGAATAACATATTAGAGGACCATTTGATGGACTAGGATTTGGAACACAATGATTGTAGGCCAACCTACTGGTTGGGTAGGGTTGGGTGCCTAACACCTTCCCATCCCCATACCTAAACTCTAGACATATGCTTTGGTAAAGATCAGTTCTTCCACAAGGGTACTACACCATCTGCCATGGTCCACCCTAGACCAAGGCGTACTTCCCACAGACTTGGGGAAATCCAAACTCGTCGTGAACGCTTGCGCCCACACCCATGCAGTCCTTCTGTGCATAAAATGATAAGAAATGGAGATAAGGGATTGCCTTATCTGATGCCTCTGCTGGGGTAAATTAACCCCCTTGGTTTGCCATTAACTATAATTGATTAGGTAATAGTTTTAACACATATCATGATGAGGTCGATCCACCTCTCATCAAACCCCATCTTTCTTATCAAAACTTTCGGAAAAGACCATTCCACCTTGTCACATGCCTTGGTCATATTCAATTTGAGTGCCATAAATCTTGAGTTCCCTGATTTGTGATATTTCATGCAGTGCAAAGTCTTGAAAGTGACAAAAATATTATCTAAAATCAAACAATCCTTAACAAAAGCTTATTGATGTTCAGTAATAATACCTGGAAGCAATTTTTTTAATCTGTTTGCAAGAACTTTTGAAAAAAAGTTTATACAATACATTACATAAACTGATTGGACGATAATCGTGAACATGCTCAGGATTTGATGTTTTGGGAATAAGAGTGAGGAAGGTATGGCTAACCGGTTCAGGGAGAGTACATGTATTTAACCACAAGAGGACAACCTAGGTAACATCAGAATCAACAATATTCCAAAAATGCTGATAGAATAGCAATGGCATCCAACTTGGTCCGGGAGTTTTAAGTGGGGCATGACCTTAAGTGCAACTTCCACTTCCCACTCATGAAATTCAGCACATAATTCTTGATTCATCTCATCTATAATACTCGGAGGGACATGGGATAGGACCCTAGTAGCAAGGTTTGGATCAGAGGTGGAAAACAAACCTTGATAATAGCTAGTCAGAACCGAAGCTATATCATCTGGATCATCACACCATTGGTTGTCTCATCTTGAATTCCCCTAATTGTATTTTTCTGGTGTCTTTTGGTGGCTCGGCTGTGAAAATATTTTGTATTGCTATCACCTTTGCTAGCCCATATAACCAGAGACCTCTGGCTCCATATTCGTGCCTTTCTCTCTAAAAGAATATTTATTTCAACTTTCAACTCTCTAACATGATGATTACACCCACTCCTTTGTGCCTAGACCTCAGCTTGTGAAAGAAGATTTTTTTTTCATTTCCAGTTCTCTTCGTACGTTCCTAAAGCAGTTTTGTTTCCACCAATCCAAATATTTTCCACATTTTTCAACTTTTGAAAGGAGTGTGTTACCCAAGATGCCTCCACTGTTTCCCCACATCTATAATCAGACAGCCACATTTCCTCAAAGCAATTTTTTTTTTTTCCCTTGTAGGAGTGTCCAACCCTGAGAGATTAATAAGAAGAGGAGAGTAATCTGATGCATCATAACGAGGATGATGAACTCGGGTATCAGGGAATTTCAAGAAGAACAAATTTGTTGCCAAACCTCTGTCTAATCTTTCCTAAATAAATTGTCCATCCTAAAAGTGTTTACTCCAGGTGAAGAAAGAACCAATGAACCCTAAATCCATAAATCCACATTTGTCAATTACTTCCCTGAATAGTTGCATCTAATTATGATTTCGTAGAGCTCTACCTAACTTTTCTCCTTGTTTTGTAATTTTGTTAAAATCCCCTACATAAATCCAAGGAATATTTGAATGATGGATAAGACCTTGAAGATCATTCCAGGCTTCACAACGCTTCGCTGTTTCTGGTTCACCATAAAACCCTGTAAAACACCAAGCATTCTTAGAATTTTTATTGATGTAGAAATCAATGAAATACTTCGAAGAGCCCTCCACAGAAAGGTTGACTGATGATTTCCAGAAAAGTACCAGACAACCTCCTCTTCCATTACCCATCTATTCTCAAAATCTTATCTCGTTGTACTCGATCAAGCCTTACTTCATCTGTCCATGTTTCGGCTATAAACACAACAGAGGGATCTTTTGCCCATATGATTTCTACAAGCTCCTTTCCTGTACATAGGTTCCTAAGCCCACGACAATTCCAAACTAAGCAATTCATCACGATTGGTAGGGCTGAACCTTAGCCTTCACCAAATCCAAAGGTATAACTTCATCATTCTTCAAAACTTGTTGATGTTTACAGGGTAAATTAGAATGAGTTTCAATCTGTCCTAGACTAATCAAATCAATGTTAATTTGATACATTAAATACATAATTTGATGAATAATACCAACTAAACCAATGTTAATTTCATATAGAGAATTGAATATCATAATTGAACCATATATATTAATAAAAAGAAATAAAAATATATTACACTTCAAAAATATACCTTATTTTGGATATATGACAATGCACATCTAAGTAAGGTTGTAATCTAATTTTTAATTTTATATCTTGTTTTAAGAGAGAGAGAGAGAGAGAGAGAGAGAGAGAGAGATATTATTTGGTTTATGGCTTTGTAGGATATTAGTTTACAGATATTAAAGTCTCAAACTATCAGGGGAGATTAATCTATAATTGATGATTTAACGCATTTGTAACATTTTTTGAAACATTTTAGGGTTTCAATTGAGTTAGGATTCTATTGATCTTATACTTTGAGAGTCTAAATAAAAATGAAAAGGAAAAATGTGCTAAAAGCACTATAAAATATTCACAATATGATGTGACATTAACTCTCATTGATGAACTTCATCAATCTAACTAATGAATGTTTAAATAACCTTTTTTGTGATTGGAAACATGCTAATTTGTAAGCCACTATTAAAATTTACGATATCTTTAACATCACTAATAAACCAAAAAAAAATGCACAAACTTTAAAAAAATAAATATAATTTTATAAAAATTTGGACCTTTACAATTGGGGTGATGGGAAAGGGGAGGGGGGGGGTTTTTTTTTTTTTTTTTTTTTTTTTGGTGGAGAGGCCTTAGGCCTAGGCCTTGGGCCAGCCTTGAGAAAAAGTAACTCTTGTTAAAATTTGACCCAATTTTTTTATTTTTTATTTTTTACAATTGTTGACAAATCTTTACCGAATCTCATTTACATCAATCACTTGTATAAACGGACATTTTCTTTAGAACCCAAATTGGGCTCAAATTCCAAAAGGAAAACAAATCTATAGCCATAGGCACCCCATTTCAACCAAATGAAACCCGACCCAGTTCGTTTCCTAACCACCTGGAAAGGATTGGATAAGGGATAAGGGATAAGGGATAAGGTTTTGTGCCACATCTCATCCAATGAAATGATACGGGCTTTAGCAACCACAGCCTCTTGAACACTTCAGACAATAATACATGGTCCCTCTAAAATCTCACTACTTCAAACTTTCTCATAGAACTAACTCTCTGCTACTCTTCAGTCTTTACACTTGTTTCTCTTCTGAAAGCAAAGCCATGGCCACTGCTTCCCCAATGGCCAGCCAGCTTAAGTCCAGTTTCACCTCACCAATCACAAGAGCTTTGGTCTCACCCAAAGGCCTCTCTGGCTCTCCCCTCAAAGTCTTGCCTTCTAGGAGACTCCATTCCCTCACCATCAAAGCCGTCCAATCTGAAAAGGTATATAATCTTACTTATCTCTCTAGAATTAGATCATATGTATATGCATGTACATAAACACATACACATAGAAATAAAGCTCATGTGTCAATTATGATTGTGTGATGGTATTAACTAGTTCAGTTAGTAAAGTCTCGAACCATCTTTTCAAATCTTGCATCCATCCTAATATAGAGATCATGAGTAAGGAAGGGCTATATCTTATGTAGTCCATGTACTAGAACAAAAACGAAGACAAATATGAATCTATTGTTGTTGTTGTGGTTTTATTATTATTGTTGTTGTTGTTATCGTCGTTGTCGTCGATTGTTTGGATGAGAAATACCATATAATCCCAATCACCTCCTAAATGACTTGAAAGGAGTTAATTTTTGAGTTCGAGAATATATCTTATGTATCGGATATTTATAACAGCATGAGTTCAATTTTAATTGGAAGAAAGCTTTGTGGTGGTTTGGTATTTTTCCACTATGTCAAACGCGTTTTGCTTACCAATCCACTCCCTTCCCAAATTATAATTTCTCAATTTTAGGTGATAATATTATCACCTAGATATAATAAGATTTAAAATTAAGAGATACAAGCTACAACACATTTGGTTTTTTGTTTTTTTTGTTTTTGTTTTTGTTTTTGTTTTTGTTTGAGCTAAGTAAATAGTGGAGGAGTGGAAGTTGGGATTTTAAGCATAGACATGAGACATTACCACTGGCTATCGCTTATTTAGATGTAAAACCTTTACAGACATAGTAATCTGATAGACATGAGAATTGGTCTTCTATTTATCATAACTAGTTTGCTTCTTTTTTTTTTCTTTTCCGGATTCCACTCTTGGACAAGTACTTGAGTCTTTTAGGTCCAACTTAATTATAACTTTCGTACTCTCTTGAAAAAAAAAAAAGGAAAACTAATAGAACTTAGATATAACCTGATTCTGTATAGATATAAGTTATAACCTAATGTTTCCTTTATAAGTCCTACTTGATCCTACTTAGATATAAACTTTTTTTTTTTTTTTTTGCAGCCAACTTTCCAAGTTATTCAGCCCATCAATGGTGACCCATTCATTGGAAGCCTAGAGACTCCAGTAACATCAAGCCCATTGATTGCATGGTACCTCTCCAACCTTCCAGCCTATCGGACTGCAGTCAGCCCACTTCTAAGGGGAATTGAAGTTGGCCTTGCCCATGGGTTTCTCCTTGTTGGACCCTTTATCAAAACTGGGCCTTTGAGAAACACCCCCTATGCTGGGGGAGCCGGGTCTCTGGCTGCTGCTGGACTTGTTGTTATACTTAGCCTTTGCTTGACAATGTATGGCATTTCATCCTTTAATGAAGGAGAGCCATCCACTGCCCCCTCATTAACCCTAACTGGCCGGAAGAAGGAGCCCGACCAGTTGCAAACTGCAGACGGATGGGCCAAGTTCACTGGTGGATTCTTCTTCGGTGGCATTTCCGGTGTCACTTGGGCCTACTTCCTCCTCTATGTCCTGAACCTTCCTTACTACTTCAAGTGATTTTTTGTTAATCTATGTTTTCTCCTAATGTATGGTCCTATTGGGAAGCAAATGTAGAATTGTATATTGGATGATCAACTTTTGTCACATTTGTTGCATTTAAAATTTGGACTTCCTAATTGTGGACTTGTACATTTAATTTTTCAAAAATTTGCAATTATGTGTCTGAAGTTTCAACTTAGCCTCACAATTAATATATAGTTTCAAGAAGCTAACCAATTTTCAGCACAATTAATTAATGAACAAAACTTATGTACAGTATCTTAAGTATTGTTTTTTAAGTTCTTCTCTTAAGATTCTGTCATGTTAGTACTTAACTAAAAAATACACTTCTATTCTATGGGAAAAAAGTCACATGACAAAATTTTAAGAGATAAACCTAAGGAATAGCACCTAAGTACTAAGTCTTTCCCTTAATTAATTTTAATAGAAGTGATTTGTTGATATTTATATTCAGTTATTCTACTATCACAATTTTTAACTTAAGAATTTGGTTAGATTAAGTTTGGCTCCCTGAATAAAATCATTGGCTTCGCCACTGACTGTTAGGAGATGGTGGTCAAAAAAATATCTCTCTCCTTGCCTCCATGAAGTTTTGGAAAGTAAAGCTAGCAACTCGCTCTTTGTGAGATCTTAACCTATTTGATCTAAATCGCTCAAATTTTGGTAAGGGGTTGTTCTTTCTTCATCCCTTACCTCAATATCCTTTCTTTTCTTTATTCCTACAATTTTCTTTCATACCACCATTCATCCATTCCTAAGTTGCATAAACACTGACACGAGTATGGGTACAATATGGGTATAGGTACGTGGGTACTGTAGACACCTTATTTTGTACCTAGTTAATAAACTTTAGTCCCCGATCCCAATAATGAGTTTGACATGTTTACAAAAGGTAATTGAAGTTATTTTGATAGTTTGGAAGTAATCACTACTCAAAAGCGCTCAAATCGCTTTGAAAATGATGCTGAAAAATGACTTTTGCTCATTGTTTTAACCATAACTTTTGATCCATAAAGAATTTGTGAGTTATATTTATTTCATTGGAAAGTAGACATCCTAAACTTTAATTTGAACATAAATATTTCCTATTTGGATTTATATTGAGTGGGTTATGGCCGTTTGAAGTTGAGACAATAGAGTTGTCAAAATTAGGATTTTTGGGGAAGCATGCATACACATGCCTTGATCATGCGTATGTAGGGTCATTTCTAGAGCCTTGAACTTCATTTTCTAGGGCCCAAAGCCTCCCTCTTTGATGGGTCCTGACCCCTAGACCCTTGGGAACATCTAAAACCCTCTATATGAGTCTAAAAACCCTAGTTTTAACATATAAATACAACCTTATGCCTCCAAACAAAAACCCTAGCTAGAGAGAGTTGATTTTTGACCTAAACTCATCCAAGAACACTCTCATCTCTGAATTTTCTGCACTCACAGCCACCAAGCATGTTTTTAATTCTTCAAAACCTCTCTTTATTACTTATTAGGGCAAAACCTATTGATCTCATTCCAAGAAACGTTTTTCAATCTTTCTTTCTAAAGCTTTTTAAAGGACATCTTTTTATTTTGAGTTGTAATTGCCTATAAACTATTGAATCATTTGATTTCCTTGATATCTCATTGAATCTTGTTGTGTTTAGACCCCTAATTCAAATTACTTCTTGGTTGATTTTACACTAATTTAATACTAAGTGCGGAATAGTGTAAACACAAGCATACAAGCAAGAGAGCTACTCTAATCCATATTTAAAGCAACACAACAGTAAAATGAAATGAACAAGAGTAGGGAAGAGAAATGCAAACACAGATAACACCGAGACGTGTTATCGAAGAGGAAACTGAAGAACTCGGCAAAAAACCTCTCTGCCACCCTCCAAGCGGTAATCGATCCACTAGACAATCAGTTGGGATACATGGGTAAGCAAGAGACCCTCCAAGCCTAATCTACCCGCTGTACCTAAGCCCTCCAAGCTCCTACTCCAACAAGGCTTCTCGGAACCATGTCTTGTCTAGCTCTCCGGATCCCGCAACAAGCTCCATGTTGCATTTGCCATCCTTGGCTTCTTCCATTACTTCTCAGCAGTACCAAAACCTCACTGGACACTTTCAAAGGGTGTAGTAAGTGTTTGGGCTATTGACCTCTCAATGGTATGGAAATGGAGAGGTAGGAGATGAGGAAATTCCACAAACAAATGTGTAGAGAATTGTTGGTATAACAATTTCTAACTCTCAAGTGTTTTAGCTAAGGTTTTCTCTCAGAAGCTCTCCTCCACATTTGTGGGTAATATAGGTATATATAGTGTGGGTACAGAAAGTGTGTATCAGATAGTACAGACTGGCAGAACAGAATGTCTCGCGGGTGTCTCGCGGGAAGGCCTTACCCGCGAGATACTCGCAAGACACAGCTGTCTCCATCTGTACTGACTCTTTGCATTCCAGTCATGTGCAAGGCACATGCTTCACTTCGCGGGAAGTTTAGTTGCGAGACACCCACGATAAGTCTTCTGGCTTCACTTGCTTGAGTCTTCACACTCTCTTTCTAACACACAACCCTTACAATCAAATCCCACAATAAATATAGGGTACACAAGATTGAATATAATTACAATCAAATTTGACACGGAATAAAAGCCAACAAAATACATATTTGTAAATCACAACTTTACAATCTCCCCCTTTGGCTATTCCGTGACAAAACCTCTAACACAGACTCTAGACTTAAACGTGAGTTTGGGAACAATGGCAAAACTCACTCACACCTAATCTAGAAACTGTGAAGCACTTGCAGTTTATACCTGTAACCTGAAACACTCGCACACAAACAAAACTTTCATTAAGCTTATGACAAGTTGAACACAAGGTATGAACAAGAGCAAGCTTAAAGTGACCAAGTTTGTAAACATTTGATAACATGTATACAAAAATTTGATCACACAAGGGCAGTCATTAAAGAATGACTCCAATGAACATATAACAAGTAAATGTTCATCTGGACAAGTACAACGAAGCAATCACTTATGATTACTTGCATGTCCAATCACACAACCAATGCAAAATACACGAAGTATATGAATCTAGGAACAATACTACCAGGGCACAAGTGTGAAGTACTTAAGACATTTTAGCAATATCTAAAAGTACAAAGAAAATGCTACACAAGCATTGAGATAGTCACAAACATACTGAATATAAGACTGAATAAATAAAAGCAAAGCATAGATGATACTAAACATAACTCAAAGCACCATAAAGCAACGAGAAAACAAGCATAAAGTAAAACAAGGTTTTCTCATAAAACAATATCTTCTCCCCCTTGGTATATGCATCTTCCCTATGACTTTCTCCACCTACGAATGTGCACGAGGTAGAATTACTTCCCCTAAAAGTACGCACATGAGTCATATAGAAATGACGATACAAACCTATAACTTGTATACTCTCCGATATACTCTCCCCCTTTTTGTCACGAATAGACAAATAAGATAAGAGGAAGGAGGGAAAGAAAAGAAGATATGAGCAAGGGTGAAAGATGATGCATGAGGGGTGCAAGATAAAAAAAAAAAAAAATGCTACAAAGCATAAAGAACATGACATGCTAAGGATGATGGAACATGATGTAAACCTAGGCATGACATAGACACAAGAACATGTTAAGTGCTAAAAGGTCTAAAAAGACATAACTAGCATGAGAGAAGTGCAAAACATGTCAAGTGTTAGAGTGTGTGCAACAAAGGTGCATCTAGTGTGCATGTGAGATGCATGACCAATGCATGAATAAGCACTCATAGGGCAAAGTGTATAAAACACACCACCAATGATCAAAACATGATAAACATGAATAATTATGATGATTCCCAAAGTTTGGTACTCATTGGAGTCCAAAACAACGAGAAAATGTCATTTAGACATTTTATCGAACACTTAGAGTGCACACACTACACATGTATGTTAAACAATGCATGAACATATGAAAATCTTGCCTAAATACATGTTATTTTTGCCACAAGGGGCCAACATCCAAAGTAAATCATCATTTAAAACAAAGCCCAATCAAAAAGATTGACAAAAAATAAGTTCTCCAACTCCCATTTGAGAAAATCCCAACTATGAACATAAAACCTCCAAAAACATAATCTAAAGATCAAAATCAATGAAAGGAGTTAAAGATTACCTTAGAGATGTTTATGGAATGTAAAACACTTGAAATTAGTTGGGTTTTGATGTTGAAACATTAAAATAGGGGTTTGGAAGAAGATAGGAGAAGTTTAAAACGAATGTCCCACGGAATGCCCTTTAAAAAGCTGATTTGGAAATTTTCGCGGGAAGCTGACTCGCGAAAGTACTCACGAAATTTTTCGCGAGTAAGCCTTACTCGCGAGCTACACGCGAAACAATCGCGAAACTCTCTGTTCAAAGTTGAAAAACTTAAGATTTGGACCTTTAAAGTCCCAGTTGAGCTTACACATGAAATGGGTCATGAAAACACCCAGAAAACATGTTTTTCACACAAAAAAAACTTGAAAAACTTTGAAAAACATGGGTGATACAAATCACTTCCAAAAGCAAACAAAAAGAACAAAAAATCTTTTTGGTTTGATCCACATATGGTTGAGCACACACACATCACATTTGAACACGTACAATCACACAAATGAAATAGATATTCATTGAACATTAACCTTGTGTGTTGTGTGTGTGAATCAAGTGTGGAATAGTCCTTAGACTAGAGTGAAGCTTCAATGATCAATTCAATCAAGTCATACACAACTGATACGAAATCAAGTAGTCTATCTCAATTATAGAAATGAGTATATATGACCTCCCACAAGAGAATGATTACAAAATTTAGAAGCTTTTCATTTGGCTTCTGCATAATTCATGACATTTGATCCTTTTTGGATAATACATCTCTTTTTGAGATCGGTGCTTGAAGTTTTTGATATTTCAACATTGTGATTTAGCCTTTGGCTTTTTGAGCACCATACATTTTAATTTAAAAGGTCGCTTTCCCTTTTTCCTAGTCAAATACTAGTATGTGCGACAGGCTTTTGCAGCTCATAATCTCTTTTTCATTTTGAGATTTACATTTGGTGAGCTCTATTTGCAAAAACATAAAAATAAAAGTGGGAAGATATATAGGCACAAGTCTATGCAAGTATCAAGACAAACAAGACTATTGACCAATCATTCATGACAAGCTTGAAGATCTATTTACAACAATCAAACATAGATTTCAAGATTTCTCCCACAAAGATATATGTGCATACATAACAAGCTAAGCTCGTAAATGCACTACGCCATTAGTACGAAGGTACTAGGCCAAACTCACATGTGATATGTGCTCAAAACTTATACAATCAAACTTTTTGAATTTTTCACTTTTTATGTGGTTTTGGATTTTTACACACGCAAAATAAAGACATAAAAGTAAGATCAAAAACAAAAACAAAACAATGCATATAAAGAGATGCAAGATGTACAAATGCATGACAATGAAGCATCTAATGCGTGAAGGGTCCTACAAAGATCGAAAGAATTAGATCAAGGACCAAATGAGCAAAAGCTCAACCCTAGGAACTCTTCCTCATCTAAACGGAATGATTGTTTGGAATGAGTGTCTCATGAGAAGTGAGACGAGGGTTGGAAGAATGTGAATCGGAGATGCACATAGACAAGGAGGTAAGAACATCAAAAACTTTTTCCAACAACTTAACATTTTCCCCCAAAACCGGTTTTGCTTTCATAGCACACCTTCCAAACAACTCAAGTTTCTCTTTTCTTTTGATTCTTTTAAGAGCTTGAAAGTTAGAGCAATATGGTCTAAGATGACTAAAGGCACCACAATGGTGACAAACAATGGGTTTAGGTCCACTAGGCCTTTTAGGAAGGGATCTAGCAACATGAGTTTGTTCTCTTTTTAACTTAGGGCATTGAGGTCTTATGTGACCGATCACACCACAATGGTAGTGGCAATTAGGAACAAACTTATATCCACTCAATTCCTTATGATGGGACCTAAATAGAGGCTTAGGCTTAAAAGCCTTTCTCTCCACTTTTTGATTTCTTTTGTGTGGAGGAATGTACACCGATTTGTCCTTTGAGGTAGAACACACAATAAGCACAAAATCGGATACCACAACATGATTGCAACATATATTTTCTTCCGTTTTAGCAACAGGTTCAGCAATCAAACACTTGGCATGCATCTTAAGAGATTCATTTTCAGATTTAAGATCATCAACAAGTTTGTTAGACAAAACAAATTTAGCATCCAAGTCCATATTCAAACATTCAAACTCTTTCAGCTTTTCAAGAGAAATTTCAGCAAGATTCTTATATTTTTCAACCAATTTGTTGGATTTATCGAGCTTAGCAATCAAATCATCATTTTCACAAAATAACTTGCGTAAATCCTTATTAAACTTCTTAGCCTTTTTCTTCAAGAGTTTGATGTTAGAAATATCAACAATATCCAAAGATTCATGTAACATGTCATCACAATCATGAGGATTAACACTCATAGAGGCATTTTCACAAACACATGGCATGTTACAATCAACAATATCCATAGAAGCATACAAAGCATTATCCATGGCAAATAAACACAAAGGGTCAAGGATCACACTTAGGTATTTAAACCACAACAAGTGTACCCGCTCTGATACCAATTGAAAGCTCGAAATGTGTGAAAACACAAGAGCTTGTTTAGACCCCCAATTCAAATTACGGCTTGGTTGATTTTACACTAACTTAATACTAAGTGCGGAATAGTGTAAACACAAGCATACAAGCAAGAGAGCTACTCTAATCCATATTTAAAGCAACACAACAGTAAAATGAAATGAACAAGAGTAGGGAAGAGAGATGCAAACACAGATAACACTGAGACGTGTTATCGAAGAGGAAACCGAAGAACTTGACGAAAAACCTCTCCGCCGCCCTCCAAGCGGTAATCGATCCACTAAACAATCAGTTGGGATACATGGGTAAGCAAGAGACCCTCCAAGCCTAATCTACCCGCTGTACCTAAGCCCTCCAAGCTCCTACTCCAACAAGGCTTCTCGGAACCATGTCTTGTCTAGCTCTCCGGATCTCGCAACAAGCTCCATGTTGCATCTACCATCCTTGGCTTCTTCCAATGCTTCCCAATAGCACCAAAACCTCACTGGACACTCTCAAAGGGTGTGGTAAGTGTTTGGGCTATTGACCTCTCAATGGTATGGAAATAGAGAGGTAGGAGATAAGGAAATTCCACAAACAAATGTGTAGAGAATTGTTGGTATAACAATTTCTAACTCTCAAGTGTTTTAGCTAGGGTTTTCTCTCAAAAGCTCTCCTCCACATTTGTGGGTAATATGGGTATATATAGTGTGGGTACAGAAAGTGTGTATCAGATAGTACAGACTGGCAAAACAGAATGTCTCGCGAGTGTCTCGCGGGAAGGCACATGCTTCACTGTACTTGCGAGACATAGCTGTCTCCATCTGTACTGATTCTTCGCATTTCAGTCATATGCAAGGCACATGCTTCACTTCGCAGGAAGCTTAGTCGCGAGACACTTGCGAGAAGTCTTCTGGCTTCACTTGCTTGAGTCTTTACACTCTCTTTCTAACACACAACCCTTACAATCAAATCCCACAATAAATATAGGGTACACAAGATTGAATATAATTACAATCAAATTTGGCACGGAATAAAAGCCAACAAAATACATATTTGTAAATCACAACTTTACAGTATGCGTACGCATAGTCGGGGCATGTGTACGCATACTTCATGTATGCGCACACATACTCATGCCCAGAAACCCAAGTTTTGGGTTCTTACTTTTTTTTTTTTTTATTAGTGTTAATCACATGTTTAGGTCCTGTTGGGTCTATTTTTTACGTGTCTAGGTCTAGGGTTAGTAGAATAACATTTTTTACTTGTTTAATTGATATATTGATAATTAGGATTTATATCTTGGATGAACAATATGAACATGGACATGAACATGCATTAATGCATAGGTACGGTGATGCAATGAGCTAAGTGAGGTAGGTCACGCATGATTACATGAACATGCATTTGATTTGGATGATGAGCATGATATGGTTGATGACCATGATGAATATGCTTGGTTGATATCATGATGTTTATGTTTGAATGATTGAATATGCTTGATTAAATGCCTTATTGATTCTCCTGCCGTGGATATGTTTACTACCCTTGGATATATTTTGCTAGATGAATGGTAGGGTTTTTATGCTATGGATGAGTGTGGGACATTTGTCGTGTTTGGATGTTAGATGCATGTTGGTGTGTGTGAGTATAGAATAATAGATTAGAAGATCCTTTGATGGGATTAGGATTTGGAACACAATGAGTGGAAGCCGACTTACGAGTCGAGTGGGGTTGGGTGCCTAACACCTCCCCATCTCCTACCTAAACTTCAGACACGTGCTCTGGTATAGATCAATCCTTACATATGGGTGCTACATTTATGGTCCTAGACCTAATCTAGGTGGCAACTCCATTTACACGCTTTGCCATGATCCACCCTAGGCCAAAGCATACTTCCCACGGATTTGGGGAAATACAAAACCCGTTGCGGGTGCTTGCACTCACAGGTACAACATTTCTTGAAATACTAGGTCATGATACATTTGGAATATGACAATTAATTAATTAAATTTTATATTTAGGTATATTTTAAATATTTTTATACATAATTTATGTTTATTTTAATTTTTAAAATTAAGTAACAACAAAAAATGCTTGAAAACATATATAAAATTAAAGGTAAATTACAAAGTTAGTCCCTATCCTTTGCACTATATTTCAATTTGGTCCATAAACTTTCAATTTTGTCCCTTACCTTTTCATTGTTATGTTGATTTAATCTCTGCTGTTATCTCATGGATGAAAAAGTTGATATGTCAAACAGAACAATAAAAAATTGTTTTTCATGCCACATCATTTGTCAACTCATATTATTAAAAAGAAAAACCAAATTAAAATATGCATGATTGATCAGAGTACCTAAGGCCAAGACAAAGAACTCAAAATATATGAAGAAAATCCACAATTTTTGAACATACAGTTTGCTCAAATTAGCAAAATTTTCAAATATCTAAAACCCAAAAAAAAAAAAAGATTTTGGGAAAAAAATAAAATTTTAATGGTGGTTGCTAATCTGCTCGTCTTTTCAATAGATCTGATGTGGTTGAGGTGAAGATAACACAAAAGAGACTAAGCTACAAAGGTTGTCCTTGAGATTAACGCTGATATGCTCTTTGGGATAATCATCGTCGGTGGTGGTTCACAGTGGCTCGGTTTGGAAAATGGGGTTTTGGGTTGATTGTAGATCCGTGGGTTTGGTCAATGGTGTGTTGATTTGAGTTTTAGATGTGTAGTTTCATAAGTAGATTGTGGTTGCTAGCAATTTTTAGATGTGTTTGGTAGCCCATAAACTGAAAGGAAAAAAAAATATTACAACCTGATTTTTTTTGGGTAAGAAGATGGAGATTAAACATTAATAATTTAATAGACCATAAAAATTCATAGGGTATAGAATGAGAGCCCATCATTTATGGGTCTTATGATTGCCAGCTTCAAAAACATCGGACTCAAACAAGGCCAAATCAACGGTCTTGAAGAAGCTATTGGTGAGCTTAACTTTATATTCCTTATTCGAATCCCTTCAGGCTTCAGGGAAACCAATTACCTCTTGCAAAGGCCTCAATATCTTCATTGTAGATACAATTCTAGAACCAAGCTTTATCTCAAATAGGAAGGTGATGGCAGGAAAAGTGAGGAAACCTTTGTATTTGGAAGCTTTTCAAAAATAAAAGAAGAAGAAGAAGAAAAGGTTCATGTTCCCACTCATGAATGGAGCGTACTCATCTTCCCACTCATCACCAACCGGGGTGAAAGATACAAAAGAACCAAGTGAATTGTGTGCAAACAAATATTGAACAAGCCTTTATCAAGATTAAGAAATAAGACACATTAGATTCAAGCTCTCTATCCCTAGTGAAGTCAACATTGTGGGCGCAATGGAAGAGAGAGTACGCCTCAGGTGAGTGAACCAGGGCGGAGAAAAGATGGAGTCGTCACCTAGATTAGGTCTAGGAACCATAAATATAGCGCCCTTTGTGGAAGGACTGATCTTCTACTAGAGCACGTGTCTGGAGTTTAGGTATGAGGATGGGAAGGTGTTAGGCACCCAGCCCCACCCGACTCGTGGGTTGGCTTCTACTCACTGTATCTTACATCTTAGTCTCGTTAAAGGCACATTCAATATTTTCATTCTAGACTCACACACACACACACGCACACACACACACACTAGCATACATCTAGCAATCAACATGGCATTTTCATCCCAAAACCCTAACATATATCTATCATGGCATATTACATCACAAACCTAGCATACATCTATCATGCATTTCATATCAAACCATATCCAAGGCAACAGACAAAAGAGCATATATCATCAAGATAGGAACATAGGCATGGTATTAAACAAACATGTGATAGGTATCCAAGCATTCAACCAAGCATGTTCATACTTATTATTAAGGTACACCTGAATGCATGTCCATGTGAATGCATGCCTTACCTCACTTATCTTACTGTACCACGGCGCCTATGTATCAATGTATGGTCATATCATATGCATGTTCATGGCATATCAACCAAAGAGGAGAGAAGAAACCCTAATCTAACATGTGATGGCAAACAATAAGAAAACATGGAAGGCAGAGACTTATAGGCATGAAAAAAAGGCAAAACAAAAGCATATTGTGTAAATAGAATAAAGAAACAAAAGCAAAAAGGGTTGGATTAGGGTTTTTGGGCACGAGCATGCATACGCATACACGCCCTAACCTAACCTAGAAAACAAGAACAAAACAAAGCAGAAACTAAAAACTAACAACCTAACATGCTTAAAACAATAAAATAAAGAAAACCTAAACTTAAAAAACATGTTATAACATAACTAAACAAGGAAAATAGAAAGATGAAAGATATAAAAGAAAGGAAAAGGACTTAGAACATATACCTCAAAACACAAAGCTCCTTAGCTTGATTTTGACTATTCCCCTCAGTTAAATCTATTCACAATCAAACAAGGAAATGATTAGTAATCTTAAAACTCCAAGATCAGGGCCAGAAAAGGCCTCAGTCAAAAAAATATAGACTTAAGGATGTTTTGTGAAAAAACTCCCTCTTTGATTCACTATTTCTAGTGAATATTATGTTTTCCCTTAGGATTTTCGGTGTGTTTTGAAAAGCTACTATGTATGGCCTTTTATAGTTCGAAAATGGGGGTTTGGAATGGCTCCCAGACGATGTGAGATTCGTTCCAAAACCCAAACTTTAATGAAAAAAATTGCATTTCATAGTTTCTGGAACCCTAACATGCGTACACATGCCTGTGTATGCGTATCTATGCATGAAGCATGCATATGTAGAGCTTGAACATGCATGCATATACACGTGAATGCATACGTATGCCCTAAGGTTTTTATAGTCCTTACTTTCCAAAAATAGCTTATCTAATTTATAAAAAGAGTTATATTTTCCAAACATACTTTCCTCAATTCAATTTCAATCTAATTGGGTCTTAAACCAACCTTGGACTTTGGGATTTTAATATCATTAGGGAACGGGAGCCCAGGTTGTAAAGGGTACACAATGCGGTGTCTACACTAGTGACTAACAAGAGAGGGGAATTTTAGTGAGACGATACTAATGCCGAAATGTGCTTTTTTTTTTTTTCTTTTTTTTTTTTTTAATATAATTTGACTTGGTGGTATAGTTGGATCGATGTAACATGAAAAATAGTTTTTTTTTATTATTTCATTTGACATATTAGCTTTTTCCGTTTAAAATATAACGGCAAGGACTAAATTAACACATCACTAAAAATGTTAGGGACCAAATTGGTACAATTAAAAGAATAAGGAACAAATTGAAATATAGTGTAAAGGATAGGGACTAATTTAGAAATTTACCCTATATTAATTATTTAAGGAGTTTTGGGGTATTTTTCTAAATATTTATGTGCTCCTAATCTCTTTTTTTTCTTAGTTACAAAATTTTTATTTTGGGTTTGGGCATTTTTATTTAGTAGATTTCATTTTGGGTTTAAAGTTTAGCTAGCAACCCAACCTATTCACACTAAAGCCAAGATTGAAATTTGACCAAACTCAAGCCAAGACCACTACAAAAATATACCCCCACACCATCTTAATGTTTAAACCCAAAAATTAATCTAGATCTCTCTCAACTCTCTCTCTCTCTCTCTCTCTCTCTCTCTCTCTCTCCTGTAGACATCCTATTTTATCTGCCCTCGATTTGCGTGCTGGACCTCGAAAATTCCAGAAATGTTATTTCCTCTCCATGGGGCCGCGGAAACATCTAAATCAACGTGGCACAATCCGTTTGGGCATTGGAGCACTCAAAGTGCCTTTTTCGACCAAAATGACCAAAATGCCCCTAGTCAACCCTAGGTTGACCAAAAGTCAAACGAGGTCAAAATCCTTCCAAAACAATATTTTTCATGGTTTCACATCAAACTCGAGCTACTCGAAGACTTTTGTCAACTTCGACCAAGTTTGACCCGAAGTTGATCCTTGGTGGGCCCCAAAAACCCTAATTTTGATCTAACCATCAAAATGGGGTTATACCACCGCCATTGTGGAGATTATCAAAATCCCTTTCCGACGACTATTCATGGGTCAAAATCGGAGTTAAAACAGTTGAGATATATAGAAAACTACGCAAAGCGTGTCAATATGCTTCTCGAGGCCATAACTTTTGATCCGACCGTTGGATTTTTAATTTCTTTAGTGTTAGGAAAATTAGACATCCAGAGATTTCTAGGGACACAAAGATCAGCTCAATCCGACTTCAAAAAGATCTTCAAATACGCGACCAAAATCAAGACTGAAAAGCTGGAAAAAGACGAAACTACTGACGTCAACCGAACCTGACCCGGTGCAAATACAATGGCCGCTAGCTTGACCCGGCACACATACAGTGGCTGCCAGCCTGACCTGGAACACATACAGTGTTTGCCGGAAGCCGAAGGGTCAGTTTTGGTCTATAAATACACCTAGACCCCTCATTTTACACCAAAAAAAAAAAAAATACATCAAACACATCCAAACACCTCCAAGAACACTACCTTGGGTAGCTGGATCATTTTCTGGGGATTTTTCTTTCTCTCTTTTCTCTATATTTCTCTTCCCAAAACACCTCCAAACACATCAAAACACCTTTGATTCTTCTCTTTTCACCAAAATTACAAGGTAGTGTTCTTGCACCCAATCTTTCTCTCCTTGGTTCCATACCTTGGATTTGAGGTTTAGGAGTGTGGATGTAGCTTTTTAGCTACAATCCACACCCCTTTCTTTACATAGCTTCATCAAGCTTTTTTTCTAGCTTTTCTTGCTTAAATAACATATTTTATTGCTTTCCTAGAATGTCTATTAGCTTTTTACCATGAATTATTTCTTTGATGTTGTCGGCCTAGGCTTCTTGGGCTAGGATATGTCTAAATACCATACTTATGTTTAGATCTACTTGTTTCTACGCTTGCTTCCATGCCTATGTTTAGACCTACATGTTTCCATGCTTGTTTCCATGTTTATGGCTAGATCTATGCTTTTATGTGCCCTTTGTCATGCCTATGCTTAGATCTATGCTTTTATGTGCTCTTTGTCATGCTTATGCTTGGATTTGTCTTTTTAGGTTCTGTATCTTGCCTATGTTTGGATCTACATATTTGGTTGCTATGCCATGTGCTATTGTAGCCCTTTTGTCCTTAATATCTCTCTTTCTTGAGTTTTGGCCCATATTGGTGGTTTGTAGATCTAGATCCCGTGGTCCGGGCCTACATCTACACACCTAGGCCTACATTAAAGGGTTTGGATCATTCCCCTATATGCATGTGTATGCTTATTTGCTTTTATGCTTTGTGTCCATGTTTCCCTCTCTAGTTCTAGGCTGTGCCATGCTTAGCGCCCTCTGTGGGCTTGATCTTGTGTGGTTACATCCAATGCTAGTGTGGTTTTGTTCGGGTACAACCACTTGTGAGCATCTCTATGATGCCGGTTTACTCTATGCATATCCTTTCTCCACTCCATGCGATGATATGCTTGCCTTGCTTGCTTGAGCCCCTGTTGGCTTTCTTTTATTTTTATGCATCTTTACACGCTTGCTTGTGTCATCAAGCCTAGTTCCTACTATCTCGTGTAGGTTCACACCCGTCTTTGATACACAAGACCCTAAGTCCCTTCAGGAACTTTGCTTGATGGCACGCTTGTGTCATCCATACTTCAACACAATGGAATTATGGACACTCGATCCAAAAGTACATTTGTCCTCCTAGGACACCACCTTTTGTTTGATAACATGTTTGCTTGCCCCTCCGTGTGCTTAGCATGTTTGTTTGCCCTCGTTTGACCCTTTTGTTGGTATGTTTTTTGCATGCTTTCTATCTTCTTTGCTTCTTTCTTGGCTTGTCTGCTGGCTTGTTTCCGTGTTTATTGCATGTACATGCGTGGAGCAAAGGACGCTTGGAGCGAGGGCACGACCTCCTAGGTGCAAGCAAAAAGGGCAAAGACGCAAGCATGAACGCACAAGCCCAAAAAGGGTAATCTTCAGTAGATTAGAGGCCTAGCCTCCCCGAGCGGTTATATCTTTCTACCCCCCTCTCTTAGCCTCTTCTTTAGAGCATTGTATTAGGCTTATCCTCCATTTCCCATTCTTAGGCCGCATTCCTAGGGTATGGTAATGTCTGATTTATCTTTCCAACATCTTGTTGGGCCATACCCTAGGGATGTAGGCATGTATCTCTTATCTTTCCCACACCTTGCTTTGGGCCGTGTTCCTTGGGTGTGGCAATGTATGATTTGATGGAAAAATGCATGTGTGTAGTGGAAAATTAACAGATCTACTTCATTTGAAATTGATAACATATGCTATGTAAATTTCAGAATATAGGAACAAGAGAGTGTACCTTGGTGTGATGAATTTCAAAACAAAGATTGTAAGCACTTGGGAATACTTTTAATCTTCACTCCAATTCTACTAACGCCCAAGATGTGTGGTCCCTCAATCAGTAATGTGAATTTGTTCAAGAGAGAATTAGAGAGTGTCCAACACTCACATACACCATTTCATGCAAGTTGTTCTTTTTAAAATCTGTATGTTTCTCTCTTAATAACTGATTATCTAATTGGGCTAGCCTTTGAACCTTTCCAATTGGGCTCTAGTATGTGGCTTGGAATGGGACCAAAAGGGACCAATAAGACACTAGCTCCAATAGGCCTTGGGCTTTTCTATCAACTCTTGACCAGTCCAAAGTTACCATTAACTATATTTAATACCACTATATAAATATAGTTGCACTCTAGGTCTTATCTATAAATTATATCCCAAGACTTTATTGAACATGCAACCCCTTCATAAAATATTCGTAGTAATACAAAGTCATAAATGTAGACTGCCACTTTGTAGATTACTACATCTTAATCCTTGAGTACTCGGTTTAATCCTTTTAAGTTATTCATCATATATTTATCAAATCCAATTTCATAAATATATACTTTAGTAATTTCTTACCAAAGTGGTTAGGCCTAACTATCTGAATAACAAACCCATTAAACTTATCTCAAAAGAATATTTTGTATCTCCATTAAGAGACTATGAATTCCATCTTGAGAATACATGTTCCATCAACACTAAATGTGGCTACCCAACATACTGAGATTTTGACCGTAACTTTAGATCTCACTCCTGATATATCAAAGCAACCTACACCTTATGATCAGGTCCATTATTCTCTTAGGATTAAGAGTTTATGCAAATAGAAGTCGTGAGATTTATTATTCAATTGACAGTCTCTAGGAGAATAATAAATCTCACAGCGGTCCAGTTCAATATGTCTTAACTCTTAAAACATATCAACATATCAACTAGAAGTCTCCACTTCCATGATCAAGACAAATCATCGTAGTTGATATGTTATAGTCTTCGCAGATGAAATGCCCAATTTCATCACCGACTACGAACTAAAATTCTGAGTTTTCAAAGAACTTGTGACTTATATCTTCTGTGATTAAATCACATAAATCACATACTATGCATCTCATGGACTATATGATAATGTCCGAATATTCATGTTACCATTATTTCAGATAATAATAAAACAAAATTTATTAATCATAATATTAAGTCATACATAATGTCATACTTAATATCATACATAGCATCATACAATAGGATTTAAGGGCACTAATCCTAACATGATTTACTTTTCCTATACCTTACTAGGCCACACCTAGGGGACATCAACATATGCTTGCTTTACTTTTCTTCTTTGCATGATAGCATTGTGCATGATGTATGTATATGTGTTTGTGTGTGTGTGTGTGTGTGTGCGTGTATGAGTGCTTGCGCATGTGTGGGTGATTGTGCACTTTGTATGACGGATTCTTATAGTTACGTGAGCGACCCTCACTGACCACGAGCACTCCTGACCTTGTAGTGTGGGTATGTGCTCAAGGTATTTGCTGTAGGTGCATATTTATGCTATATTGTCTGCACGGTCATCGTAGTGTGATTGTCCCGATCCATGTCACTTGAGTGACACTGGTTTCCCCGTGTATGCAATGTGCATCAACATGCTTGATGCTTTGAAGGGCTTTGGCTCGTCTGGGTACGAGCATGTCAATACACGTGGTATACACAAACACGAAACCTTGCAATGCGCCATAGCGCACCAAATGCGAAACTCTACCAGATTTTCGCTGTGAAAATGGGGCACCTCTGTTGCCATATTCTCACAGCAAAAGCTTGGTAAGAATAGTGTTTTATGTGCTATGATGTGTTAGGACATATGTGATTCATGTTAGGAACATATGTCAACATTTTATATAATTGGCTAATCCTTTGACAAAACACACTTTACTTGTATTTGGGTAGATCTAGGATGTGTTTAATACTTCAAGAAACATGTTGTTCAAGTCTAGTATTAAAGCCATGAAGATTGGACCAAGAAACAAGTGAAGAAAAGTTGTTCACTAAAGCTGGATAGATAGCTCAACAACTGCGGACAGATAGCTCGACAGTTGCTCGACAGATAGCTATCTATCGAGGTTTAATAAGGCTCGACAAATACTATCTATCGAGGTATCTATCGAGAATTAAGAAATTCAGATTTCCAAATCTGATTTTCAGCCCATGCTTATGTATTTGAGTAGGGTTTCTTTTCTCACAACCCTAGACATATATAAGGCTTATTTTAGAGGCCATCACATAAGAGAATACAAGGAGAACATATGCAAAAGGTGAACGATGCCTTATTCTCTCTGAAAGAAGCTATTGCGTCTTTGCGCCTTAAGGTTTTGTAACCAAGTGCTTCTTGATCTTCATTGTTGATGAAGTGAAGAACTTTGCAGCCAACATCTTTTTCAAGTTGGTGTGTTAGTCATGTACTAGGAGCCGTGCATCATTGGTTAGTCACGTACTGGGATCCGTGCAAAAAGGGTGGCATTCATATATTTAAGAGTTCAGAGGTTCTGAAGCGGTAGAAGGTTTCTGCTATAAGTTCATCTACGGGGATTGTAGAGTCTAGGGACAAAGGTTTTGTACTAGATCTGAAACTTCTCTTTACTATAGTGGATTGCTTTTCGGGAAGGTTTCCCCCTAGGTTTTTTACTGTGAAACTAGTTTGTTTCATTGGTTTTCTTAAGTCATCATATCTTGTCTTATTTATTTTTCCGCTGCATGATTTTGACATGATATTGATGTTAGTGTGTTTTAACAAGGTTTATTCATAATAAATCTAATTAACAATTTGGGTTTAAAACATGTTAATTCTATCAATCGGGGTCTAAATTTCCCAACATGATGCACCTGAGGCGAAGCGCTGCCAAATTTTCACCATGAAAACAAGGCGAAATGCTACCGAATTTTCACCACGAAAATTTAGCACCAAATCCTGAATGCACTAGGAAAACATTGATTGGGACCACAACTATTCCTAAACCAAACCTCAAAGCCCAACGCGTTCAAAGCCCTGAAAGCTATTGCCAATGTCCTATTTTCAATTGCCAATCTCCAAAAATTAAGTTTTTACCAAAACAAAGGACTGTCCTTGGACAGGCGTTATGGGATGCCTAACACCTTCCCCACACGTAGCCAGACTTCCAAACTCAAGAATCAAGATTTTTTGCCCATCCATACTAGATTAGGAAAAACGACCTTTTTCTTAAACTAGGATCAGTAATAAAATCAAATAGAGTCAGGTGACTAATCACACCTTAGAAAAACCCAATGATTGGTGGCAACTTTACATACCTTTGGTAATCCCTTAAAATTTACCTAGATTCCAGTCAAGTACCAGGGGTAAAACAACCCTCTTTCACACGAAAAAGAAAGCACCCGAGCCTACCGATAGGCTCGTATGAGCGTCGCTGAGATGGGTGGTCGAAAGGCATGCCACGAGGCGAAGCATCGACATCCCTCTCTCTTTCTCTACAAAGACCATACCAAAAAGGCAAAGAGTTTTGTGCTTTGTCGCTCATCCATATTCACCACCGCCACCACAGGCAATGGTTCTCTCTCTCTCTCTCTCTCTCTCTCTCTCTCTCTCTCTTTACCACGACCAAAACTCAAAATCGATTCAAATATTAAAGCTTATTGGTAGAGCTTTGGCGATGGTCGAATGGATTTGTTGGTCATTGATCTACAAAATCTACGGAGGAATGGCTTTGTGAGAGGGAAAACTCATATAAGAACAAGAAGGAGGCTAAATATCTGGTTTTTTTCCCCCCTTTGTTCTGTCTAGGATGTACCCAGTGTGGCCTAACTATGTCCGGACCCTACCTGAAATAATTTTTTTTTCTCTTCTCTTTGATACGCGTTTGGTACTATTCTGGGCGTGTCTTACTAGTACTTGAGCCTGACATATATCTGACAAGGGGACTTGGCCAAATTTCACGTGTCCGTGCAACCCTAATCCATTCCTTCCCATTATCATTCCTACCTTTAACCTTTTATTTTTAAATGGATTCATCCATGGAAGAAATTTGGAATTTTGTTGCCTTTCAAAGGAAGAAAAAGGTGTGATCGAAATCAAATCTCATGAAGTGGCTCTTTCTAAAAAGCATGCCTAGGTCAGCATTCTCTTCAAATTGCAAACCAACAAAGAATTTAACAAAGAAGCTTTCAAATCCACCATTTATCAACTTTGGCACTATTCTCACAGTTTAACTATCAAAGAAGTTAGTGCCAATTTATTTTTGGCTATCTTTGTTACCAAAAAAAAAAAAAAAAAAAAATTGAAAGGAAATACTCAATAAAAGCCCCTGGACTTTTGACAAAAGACTAATCCTAATGAAGCATTTTCATAGAGATCTTAGCCCATGTAAAATCACCTTTCAATACTCTCTATTTTGGATTTTGATTTTCAATGTCCCTATTAAAAGTAAGAATAAGGAAGTTGGAGCTCACATAGCCAATGAGATTAGTTCTCTTATCACAATTGATGCTTCAGAAAGTGTTCTTGCTTGGGGTCATTTTCTTTGCCTTAAGATGAATATTGACATCATAAAGCCTTTTATGAGAGGTAAAATGATACATCTTGAAGATTTTGATGAATTTTGGGTATTTTTTAAATACGAGAGGTTGCCTATCTTTTGTTATCAATGTGGGATGCTTATTCATCATGATTGAGAATTGTGGGCACAAGTGCCCACGACGTGGGTCATCCTTTCCTCGTGGGAAGTACATCTTAGCCTAGGGTGGACCATGACGAAGGGTGTAAAATGGAGTCCCCACCTAGTTTAGGTCTAGGAACCATAAATATAGCACCCTTTCGTGGAATGACTGATCTTTACCAAAGCAAGTGTTTAGAGTTTAGGTATGGGGATGGGAAGGTGTTAGGCACCCAACCCCACCTAACTCGTGGGTCGGCTTCCACACATTGTGTTCCAAATCTTGATCTTATTAAAGGCAAATTTAATATGTTATTCTAACTCTCACACACACTCTAGCATGCATCTAAAGCAATCAACATTGCATAATCATCTCTAAACCTAGCATTCATCTATCATGGCATATAAGCATATATCTCCAAAGGCAAAAACATCACAAGGAAAATCAACATAAGCATGTTATAGCATCTAAACATCAAAACATGGGATTCAACTAAGCATAACATGTTCATCACCCATATCATATTCATCAACCAACTGCATTTTTATGTGACAATGCATGGCTTACCTCAGTTACCTCACTACATCACAACACTTATACATCAATGCATGATCATATTCATATGCATGTTCATGACACTAAAACAACCTAAAACCCTAATGAGCACAAAAGGAATAAAATAAAGCAAACAAAACAAAACAAAGGGACAGAGACTTAAGGATAGAAAAAACAGGTTAAACAAATAGAAAGTGAATTTGAGTTTCTGGGCAAGAGTATGCATGTGCATACATAGGGCATGCGTACAAAACCCATCTATATGCGTATGCATGCAAGCAGCATGCGCACGCATCGACACCCAAGAACCCTAATCCAGAAACTGTAGAACTAAAACACAGAAAGAAGGAATCTAGCAACCTAACATGCTTTAAATACAAACATAAATTAAACCTAGACTAAACAAACATATTATGAACACATAAACTCAAATAAAAACACAAAGAGACAAAGAAAACCAAAGAAAAGTGAAATCCAAAGTTAGAAACTTTATCTCAACACTAGAACTCCTCAAAGCTTAATTTTGACCTTTCCCCTCAGTCAATCTATTCACAACCAAATCAAAGATGAGTTAGTAAACTTCAAACTCAAAGATCATGGCCAAAGTAGGTCCCAATAAAATAAAATTGACTTGAGAACATTTTATGAAAAACTCCCTCTTTGATTGACTATTTTCTAGTGAATCTTAGGTGTTTTACCACCGGAATCTGTCCTCTTTGAAAAAGAACCTTTTATGGCTTTATATAGTTGAAAAATAGGGGTTTGGGGCAGCTCTCAGACCATGTGGGCTTCGGTCCAAACCAAGTTTTAAATGCAGAAAAATTGTCTTACATGCGTATTCATGCACATGTACATGTACACATGCATGAAGCATGCGTACGTGGAGCTTGAGCATGTGTACACATATGTGTGTATGTGTGCACACGCCCTAGGGTTTCCATGGCCTTTGTTTTCCAAAAATAGTTTATTTGTTCCAAAAATAAGTTATATTTTCCATAAATACTTTTGTTAAGTCAAATTTTTTTTGATTGGGCCCTAAACCAACCTTGGGCTTTAGAATTATAACATCATTAGGGAACGGGGGCTTGAATCGTAAAGGGTACAAAATGCGGTGTCTACAGATGCCCATTTCTTTATTCGTGAGCTCCATTGTCGAAATCAAAAGAATAAGAGACAAAACATTTTGTTTCGACGTATAGCTCGAACCCAACCTATGCACATGGCAAATAACACGCATATATAGAGCGGGGTGCAACTCCGTAGAGTTGCGTGGGATTCGTATGCCTGAAGTCCTATAGGTGTTACCTAGAAATGAGTAACAGTAGGTTTACTATCCAAGATCTTGGTTTGCCAATTGCAAGCAAAAGGCGAGTGACACACTATCCTAAAGTTACTGAAAAAGAGAAAATCAAACACGGCTAACGGATTCAACCATCAACCAATCAAACAAGGTGCTCTTATGTGCTAAAAAGATACATCCCTGAGGTGTCCATCTAGGGCTCTTGCCTTTGAGTAATTTTTGTTTGTATCTCAATCTCTTCTATTCTAGGTGGCCCTTGCCTCTATCTCAATTTCTTCTATTCTGGTGGTGATCTTGGTGAATTTGACATGCAAGGGAGTTTTATTAATAGCTTTTGACTTACAAGGAAGTCCTTGATGGTATATAATCCACTGGGGATAATTCTTTTGGGGGATTTTGTTAATGATCCTGACTTTTTGGGGAGAATTCTTTTTCTCCTAAATCACGAGGGAGTTGTCTCGATGCTTTGGACCTACGGGGAAATTCTTGAGGACTCTGACCTACTGGGGAAAAAACCTTAATGGTAACTCACGAGGGAGTTGTCTTTGTATCTTGGACCTATGGGGAATTCCTTGATGATTTTAACTCAGGATGGAGTTTCCTTAGTGACTTCTAATCTGCTGGAGAATGTTCTTAGGCCTTCCATTCCATTAGGGAGTGCTTTTAGGATTTTTATGTCTTTCAATCTACTAAGGGTGTTTCTGTCATTTCGGTGCGTCCTTGTAACATTCTTGATATTTCCTGACCTATTGGGGATGTTTTTGGAATTTTTCTTGCATTTCCCATCCCCCGGGAGTCCATTGGGGATATTCTAATTTTTTTTGCTAAACTACATGTAGTTTAGTGGGAGGCCTAAACTACATGTAATTTAGTCATCAAACATCTTCCTGCCTCTTTATTTTTCTTCAATGGTTACCAACCGTTACTTCTTTTTTTTTTCTTATTCTTCTTCATCTTCCTCATCTCTTCACATTCTCTCTAACTCTTCAACTTCCCTTTTCTCTCTACAAAAGCTTTTTCCCTCTCTTCATTTCTTTATCCCTCACAGAATTAGAAAATCTCATTCTCTCCCAAACTCTCTCATCTTCTCCAATGACATCCAAGATCAAGAAAACCTCCTATATGATTTCTTGCGAAGTCTTTAATCTCACGCATTGGGATGAAGCCATAAGGCTAACGGAGTCCCCTCCACTGACTTTCAGGCCACAAAACCACCTTTCAAAGGGTGCACAAACTGGATTAGTAAGTTTTTCAAACTTTGCTCATTTTCAAGTTTGCTCTAATCTTCTGTTTTAATCCGTTTTTGGACTTGTAAATGCTTGAGTTTTGTTATGGGATGGGTCTAGATGAAAACCTGATGTACTAGGAAGGGTAAGAACATGTTTAGGATGAGTTTTGATTCATGGTAGGTTAAAACTGTCAAAGAACCCGTTCTTTCTATGTTCTTGCGTACACATACGTCGTGCACGTGTGCTTGGCTAGGCTTCATGCTTACGCATCCACTCTTCATGCATACGCATCCGTGTTCATTAGTTCATACGAACGCATGTAGGGACCCTACATACATATACACAAGTTTTGCATACGCATGTTGGTACTCAAAAACTTCAATTTTGTCCAATTTCAAATTCTTTTCACTTTTTTCTCTTATCCAACATGATCCTCATGCTCCTGTTCTCATCTTTTGCAGGTCTTACTGCCTTTCACGGGTAGGGACAGTACTAGCTGTATCTTTTCATGGTATAAGGCCTTGACAAAAGATACAAAGGCCTTGGTGCACACGGCTAGCTTTGAGCCCATCATACCTTTGCTTTGGGAGGGTGCTACCAGCAGCATCCTAATGTAGGCACTAGCTGAGAGGTGGTGGGATACTACCTATACCTTCCATGTTGCTAAGAGGGAGATGACGGTGACTCTCCATGACTTCAACCGGATGACCGGCCTAAGATTCAATGGGCCCATAGTTGATTTGGAGGGTGAGTCGGGTATTCAACTAGACATAGACCTACTGGGGCGTAGGTACTTGAGCGAGTGCATTCGCTACTTCGACCTAGAGACAGACTACAGACCTCTTTCTCAGGCGACGCCTGATGACTATGCTTGGATAGCTAAGGCGTTCTTGTTGTTTCTGCTGAAGGCGTACCTCTTGGCCAATGGAGGGCAAATGGTGTCTTTGAGATGGCTCGCTCTCTTCCGCAACTTTGAGTATGCACGGGAGGCAAATTAGGGCTCAGCTGGGGGACTATGCGCTAGCTAATGAGGCCTTGGAAGCTTCTTTAGGTTAAACTTTTTTCCTTTTCTCTTGTAATTTCACAAGTTGTACTTCATACTCTTGTAAACTATATTTATTCATATGCCATCTAAGTTTACCAAACTGCATTTCATGCTTTTTGCAAATTGTATCCATGCTCTATTTTGCAAACTGTATCATGCTTTCTACTTGCAAACTGTCATCTTACAAACTGTTATTTGTATTCTTGCAAACTATCATCCTGCAAACTGTTATATGTTATCTTGTAAACTATCATCTTGCAAACTGTTATGTATTCTTTTCCTTGCAGCATTGAGCCTTGAACTATGGCCTCATCACTCGTAGTGTAGATGTGGACCTGAAGGATTTTCCTTCAGTTCAGGCTCACCTTAACAACCTCTCCTGTAATGATGCGAGTAAAAGTCTTCTCTCTTAGCAATCATCGCATGTCTCAAAAGTTTTCTTTATAACCATGAATGCTTTTACAAATCACTTAGGGACCTTAGGTAGGTATTCCACTTGTCACTGACCCAGGTCTAGAGGCAGCCGCCATCATCTCCTTTCTGATGGATCCTCCTCCGTTCATGCTTGTTACACTCTCGATGACCGACGTTGAGTACCAACTATGGAGGAGTGGTATCCCCTATTGTGGACACAACGAGGAGTCACCACCTAGTTTTTGCAATAGTCTAAGAACCATATATATAGCGTCCTCTCGAGGAAGGACCTTTTTTGATCTTACTACTAGAGATATGGGTTTGGAGTTGAGGTACGGTCTTGGGAAGGTGTTAAGCATCCAAAATTGCTCAACCCTAAGGTTGGCTTCCTCTCATTGTGTCTTATGTCTTAACCCTATTAAAGGCACACTCAATATTGTTATTCTAACTCATACACACACTAGCGTTCATCTAACAATCAACATGGCATCAAACATCCCTAACCATACATCTATCATTCTTATCATCACACCAAAACTCTAGCATACATCTATCATGGCATCTACTAACATTTATCTAGCATACATATCAAAGCAACCTAGCATACATCTAGCATGGCATAACATAAACCCTAGCATTTTACTATTATCATGTTCATAAACCATATTATGCTCATCATCCCAATCAAATGCATGTTCCTAAACCATACTATACTAACCCTAGATCTAAACATGTGAAAACTAGACTCAAAAAGACTTAAATAAAGGATTAAAACTAAGCAAAACAATCAAAATTGCAAGAACCCTAAATCTGCATTTCTGGGCATGAGTATGAGTATGCATACATATGTATGCGCACATATACACACCCATAAACACAGTTTTAAAGCAAGCAACAAAGCAACAAGACAACAATCAAACCAAACCTAAGTGCTTCTGATATAAAACTAAACAACCTAAACTAACAACAAAAATATCAAAGACAAACAAAATAAAATCTACTCCTAAACATGCATTTGATCTAACAACAAACGAGAAAAACATAAAAACATGTTCATCAATGTATTAAATCATTCAACTCTCTAATCGAAACATGATGAGACACAACAAAACAAAACATATCTCTAAGAACATATAATATATAAATCAAATATGAACAACAGGAACACAAGTTATACAAAACCAAAATTAAGGAGGAGCCATGAAGAGTGACTCACCTTGCTTATGGAACACAACTTGTTTGATATTTAACCGGCTCCTCAGTGCCTACACAACAAGATTCAATGATAATCAAGGGAATCAAAATATTCAATAGTTCATAGGTAATCACAACTCAAAATAAAAGATGTTCTTGAAAAGATTATTTGAAAAAGGTTTTTTTATTTATTTAGATTAGAAAATAGTTTCTGCAATAATGAGTAATAGAGAGAGGTTTTGAAAAGCCAAAAACGTGCTTAGTGCTTGATGTGAAGAAAAATAAAAGTTAGAAAAGAGTTTTGGAGAAGTTTAGGTGAAAAATCACCTCTCTCTTGCTAGCGTTTTAGTTTGGAGGCATAAGAATGTATTTATAGGTTTAAACTAGGGTTTTCAGGCTTATTTTTAGGGTTTTGGATGTTCCAAAAGGTCTAGGGGTTGGGCCTCATCAAAGAGTGAGGCTTTGGGGCCAAAAAACTGAAGTTTTGAGGTTTTGTAATGGGCCCTACATACCTAGGTTTGTGCATGTGTACGAATGCATCCCCAAAAACCCTAATTCTGATAGCTCTGATGGCCTGAATTCAACGGTCACAATTCTCTCAATTTAAGTCCAAATTAGGCGAAATATGTGTTCCAATTGAACTGAAGAATTAATACTTAGAAAAATGAATTGAAGTATTAATTTACCCAAAGTATGTGGTCCGAGAGCCCAGGCATGACTAAGGTTCTGTTTAAAACTTAGGGAAATGTGCTGAAATATTAATTTACCCAAAGTATGTGGTCCTAGACGCCAGGCATGACTAAGGTTCTGTTTAATACTTAGTGAAATGTGCTGAAGTATTAATTTACCCAAAATAAGTGGTCCGAGAGATCAGGCATGACTAAGGTTCTGTTTAATACATAGAAAATTGAACAGAAGTATTAATTTACCCAAAGTATGTGGTCCGAGTGGCCAGGCATGACTAAGGTTCTGTTTAACACATAGTGAAATGTGCTGAAGTATTAATTTACCCAAAGTATGTGGTCAGAGATGTCAGGCATGACTAAGGTTCTGTTGAATACTTAGTGAAATGTGCTGAAGTATTAATTTACCCAAAGTAAGTGGTCCTAGAGACCAGGCATGACTAAGGTTCTGTTAAATACTTAGTGAAATGTGATGAAGTAGTAATTTACCCAAAGTATGTGGTCCGAGAGGCCAGGCATGACTAAGGTTCTGTTTAATACATAGTGAAATGTGCTGAAGTATTAATTTACCCAAAGTACGTGGTCAGAGAGGTCAGGCATGACTAAGGTTCTGTTTAATACTTAGTGAAATTTGCTGAAGTATTAATTTACCCAAAATAAGTGGTCCGAGAGATCAAGCATGACTAAGGTTCTGTTTAATACATAGAAAATTGAACAGAAGTATTAATTTACCCAAAGTATGTGGTTCGAGTGGCCAGGCATGACTAAGGTTCTGTTTAACACATAGTGAAATGTGCTGAAGTATTAATTTACCCAAAGTACGTGGTCAGAGAGGCCGGGCATGACTAAGGTTCTGTTTAATACTTAGTGAAACATGCTGAAGTATTAATTTACCCAAAGTAAGTGGTCCAAGAGACTAGGCATGACTAAGGTTCTATTTAATATTTAGAAAAATGAACTGAAGTATTAATTTACCCAAAGTATGTGGTCCAAGAGACCAAGCATGACTAAGGTTCTGTTTAATACCTAGAAAGATCTCGTTTAGTATTATTTTACATAAAGCATGTGGTCCAGGGAGCCAGGCATGACTATGGTTATGTTTAATACTTAGAAAAGTAACTTAGTAGTCCTCATCCTACGAGAAAAACTCACTGGAAGGAGTCCTTGATCTCTGCCTATAACTACCATCCTCTTCATTGTCAAAAGAGAAAACAGAAATTGAGGGAGTTCACCTTCTCCGTTCGTGGCGCAACTTCCTCTTTAAATGATCAATCTCTTGCTGCATGGCTTTGGTATTTTTCTCATGAGAGAAGTGGCTACCACCCTGAGAATGGCTCCTACTAGTATGGGTAGTATGCACACTTCCCTCTCGGTCTCTTCTTCGCTCGAGATTGACAAAATGATCTTCACGTTGGGACCCCCTAGATTATGCCTAGAGTGGACCTGAACCTACCATAGTTGGACGTCAGGCTCACTATAACACCAGAATTTCCCACGGGCGGCGCCAATTGTAAGGACCAGATTTGAGTTCCTAGCCCAAAAGATGGATGGAGTCAGGCCCAAAAAGTCCAAAACAATGAATTTATAGAGAGTGGATTGGAAAACTGTGCTAAAATGAGTTGGACAACAGATAAAGTAGGTTCAAATGACAAGAACAGGAAGATAGATTGATTTAAACTAAAGAAAATCGTCATCGGCACAGTCCGAGGAGATCAATTCTTATATATTTCTCACAAGTTTGATTACAAATTTGGTTCCTGATTGTTACAAGGTTTCTCTGTTGATTTTGATCCCCTTCTCTCAATTCCTCTCTCTCCTTTTATACTCCCTTCCCCTTTCATCTTTACCCTCCACGTGCAGGCCATATGGTTGGTGTTGATACTTTTCCCATCAACACCTTCCTGAAGTCTATATGTAGTAGCTGTAAGGCTGAAAACTACTGTTCAGGTATCACCTCCATATTAATGCGGCCAGAGGGTTAGCTGTAGAGCATTTAATGCAGTGGTAGCAGCTTTCTCCTTAGATATTTTAGGACTCCCCCCTGTCCTACGTTTCTGTAATACTTATCCGTACCAACAAAATTTCTGGAACATTCCCCTGGACGGCAGACCATCTCTTCGAATCTCAGCTTTGGTTAGCCGAGGAGGCCTTCATCCTCGGCCCATCCTCGTGGGCCCTTATGACCAAAAATAACTTTCTC
The DNA here is from genome assembly GCA_028535165.1 of Quercus tomentella. Taxonomy (NCBI): domain Eukaryota; kingdom Viridiplantae; phylum Streptophyta; class Magnoliopsida; order Fagales; family Fagaceae; genus Quercus; species Quercus tomentella. The sequence continues at coordinate 48,622,708 of JAPQVY010000133.1, read as the reverse complement.
TTTTACTAACACGAACTCCCTTATAAATGTTTACTCCTCCTCGAACAACTTTTCGTCCTCGAATTGGGCCCGAGGCCCAATATACATAAATAACGAGCTCTTGGGCCCAATACCCCAACAGTTAGAGTCTCTCTTGGCGATACTGAACTTCAAGTATTGAATAATAAAAATTAATAATGAATTTTTCAGGAAAACTATTAATGATAATTTTAATTTTGATAGAGAGAGAAAAGAATAATAAAATTTTTGGAAAAATGAAAATTTTTAAACTCCTAGACGACCGCAAACATATTAAAACTTATTAAAACATATTAATAAAATCCATAACATTCAAAAAGAATATAATGCTTTTGAAAATAAATTTTATACATTAAGTTTTGGACCTTAATTGAAGATTTTACATTATAAGATCAATAAATAGCCAAGCCATTTTATTGGCCAATAGAAGAGGGCTTTTTTTCTTTTTCTTTTTTGGGCTGAGTGAGAGGTCTTACTTTTTTTTTTCTTTTTTTCTTTTTTTCTTTTTTCGCAATACTATAAGAGAGAGAGAGAGAGAGATATATATATATATATATATATATATATATATATATATATAATATATTTTATTTTAGAGGAGCCTTCTTCCACTCTAGGGTTTTAGGTAATGGCCTCATGGTTAAGCCACCCCTAATGGGATGCAATGATTCAATGGGTTACTGCAAACCTATAGGGAAGAAGTTTCAAAGATGTATTATGCAAGATTGTAGTGGTATGGGGGCATAATGGAAGAAGCTATTGTTAGCACACAGAGCCGAGACCGGTCTTACACTTAAGGGGCTGACTGTTGAGGAGAATGTGGACGGACTTCTTGTGACCAGGTCAAGTATCTCGACTGAACTGGGAAACTGACACTTCAAAATTGGTGGCCACTTGCACAATCTTATGGCCTGTTTGGAAGTTTAAAAAAGGAGGGGGAGTAGAGTAGAGGGAGGGAGAGTAATTCAATTACCTTGTTTGGAAGTTTTTTAAGGAAGGAGGGGGAGGGGTTTGGAGGGATTTCAACTACCTCTAACCCCTCATTTTTAATTCCCCCAAATTAGAGAGATTTGGAGGGAGAGTAGAGTAGATAAATTATTGATTAAATGAATTCTCAAATTTACCCTTTCTAAATTAACAAAATTACAAACGGATTATATAAAATAAATTCACGTTATTATACACGTTATTTCTCTATTCAGTCTCAAATTTCTCTCAACTCTCTCAGCCTTGAAGACTCCTCTGCCTCTCTCTCACACGATTTCTTCCACACTTCACGTTGTCTCTCTCTCACACAACTTCTTCACAATCAATCGTCTCTCACGCCTGGGTTTTTCTTTCAGAGGTAAACTCAGTTTTTCGTTTTGTTTCATAGGTTTCTTTTGAGTTGGATCAAATAACTATGTTTTCAAAATTGTGATTTTATTGGGTAATTTCTTATTAATTGTGATTTTATGGGGTAATAACATGTTAGTTTTGGGTGGGTTTCGGATCTGATTGCTTTTTTTTCTTAAATTTTAGAGTTTCAAAGTATTGCTCATAACGTGTTTGATAAAGTGCTTGAGTGAGTCTAGATTGTGAACTTGCATAAATTTGTATATTGTAGCTATATATGGATCTGTGTTTCTTGTTTATTTTTATCTAAACACTTGCAATCCTTTTAGTACGTGATAAATGGATGAACTATGGTTAAACCTAGGCTTTGTGATTGTTTATTCTGTGTAAGTTTGATTTTATGGTCAGTTTTTTTATTATTGGTTTGTGTTTGTGATTTTTATTGGGTAATTTCTTGTTTTTTGTGAATGGGTTTCTGATTTGGGGGTTTCTTTCTTTTTTTTTACTAGAATTTTAAAGTTTCAAAGAGTTGCTCACAATGTGTTTGATAAATTGCTTGTTTGATTGTGTATGATCAAACTCACATGAGTTTGTGCAGCATCTCACTGTGTACTTGTCTCTCTCTTTGCTTTTTATTTTTATTTTTATTTTTTTTATATGTCATCGTGAAGGAATCTAATGATTGAAACTAAACAATGAGTTGTCGGGAGTTACTCAACATCATGAAAGATTTTCATATGGTTAGATTATGCCCTGCTCTATATAATTAATGACATATAAAACACAACTTGAGATCTGCTAGGCTTATTCAATTTCTTCTGTTCCTTACGCTGTTTACTTCCAGGTTCGGCATTTCCTACTTGCTTTTTGGCTTTCTATATTATGGAGATAATTATGCTGTTGTTTGATTGATAGGATATGCAAATTATTTTATGTGGATTAATATTTTTGTTTGCATTTCAACTGCTAGATTATCGGGCTGTCTTTGAAAGTAGTATATATTGGTACTACTGTTTTGCAACTACTGTTTCTGTTTGTGAGAGTTCTTGTTTGGATACTAGTACTGTTTTGGTGCGTATACACATTTTGATTATTTGGTGGTCATCTGTTAGTATATGGTGTTGTTCTAATAGGAGAAATTTCCAAATCAAAAGTTAGTCATGTTTCTCCAATTTGTTTTACTGTTAGATGCTAACATATTAGGGAAATAGTTTTGTTAAGACTATGTTAGCACACACTAATATCATTCCTGCTGTTTCTGAATTATGTCATTCACTTTTTGGCTTTAATTAATGTCGGCAGCTGGGAAGGGTTAGTATATTTCCAATCTTTTCAAAAATAAAAAGGGAAAAAATTATTTCTTTTTTACATTAAAGTATTCTTCCAAATAAAGTAAAAGAAAAAAAAAAAAGTATTCATCCAAATTTCTACCTAAAAGTTTCGTGAAAATTTTAAATATCTCCTTCTAATCCCAAATTTTGGCAAAAAGGATCGTGTCCAAGCATAAACTAACACTTGTACGATGTGTGTATACTTTTGGCATGTTGGAAAGTTTGGATTGTATTGCAAATGTTGATGTTGGAGTATTGAGAAGAATGTAAAGATAGAGCCAAGCATGGGGGGCTGTAGGCAAGGAAAAGTTCAATGTCTTTTGGTGATTTTAGTTCCAATGCTGATTTAGTTTAATTACATCTTTCTATGGAGCTAAGATGGCAAATCTAAATTAAGGTTTTTTTTTTTGCTAGGTTCCTAAGATAGGTCTAAACACACCATTTCGAGGTGGCTTGTTAAAGGATGTAGCTGAAAGTGTTATAAAGTGGGCGAAGGTAATCTACGCAAGATAAGATCAATGTCATTGCCGTCTTGTAGTTGACTATCTTAAAACCAATCTATTATACTATAGGATGGCTTGGAAAGGAGAGGCATTGGGGAATCAATGTACTTGAATGAGCTAGCAGAGGATGTTATAACAGGTAACTAATCTGTAAAGCATTCATGTATTCTTTTCTAGTTTGAAAATACGCTATACATGCATGATTTTCTTAATTAATGCAGGTGTGACACTAGCTGAGAAGCTTCTGCAGATGTATAATGAAAAGTGGGGAAAAAATGTTGATCCTGTGTTTGAGGAGCTACGCTACTAAGTTGAACTTGATTCTCATGACAAAATGCCTTTTTTTTGTGTAACTTTCTTGTTCATGTTCTAAATTACTTTTCCTAAATGGTTATGTTTCTATATTGCAAGAATAAATAATGACATATATCATTTTGGATTTTTTTATTATTATAAAGAACCTCTGATTTAAGAGATTTATCAGTGCAGGCCTGGATTTGTAATGTTCTGAGTTGTTACAAGAATTTGGATCAAGACATGATGAACTATGTCCAAGCTATTTTCACCTACCTTTGGACTATCTGGAATCACAGGAACCTTGTTTTACATGAGGGCAAGGATCCTAATCCGATGGAAGTTATTCTAACTGTTCAAAATTTCATATGCAGGTTTCAGGTGGCTTTTAGCAACTCAAGCATGTAGAGAAGAAGACATGTGCAGCATTCTTGTGCATACTAGAACCTTGAAGGACCTTGGGATTTGTTGATTAGAATTGCTAGCATCAGGAAAAGGAAATCCAGAAGAATTGTCTATGCTTATGAAGCCATTAATCTCCAAGGAATTGCCATTTTCTAGGGTGGTACCAGTTGTGTAGCAGTCAATACTTATGCAGCATTGCAGGAAGCACTTGTGGAGGCAGCCTTAAAAGCTAAGAGATTGGGTTTCTGCAGAATTTTGTTTTCGTGTAGCAACAGTAGGGTAGTGCAGGCTTGTAATTGTTTATGCTCTAATAGCTGGCAGGAAACGGTGATGGTTGCAGATCTTAGATCTTTAAAACAGCAGGGTGTTAGTTGTAAAGCCTTGCATGTTCCTAGATCCATTTTGGACTCAATTTATTGTATAGCTAATCTAGCTGCTACCATCCCAGGAAATCATAGCTGGATTACTCCAGAACTTGTGTATTGACTTTGTTTTATTGGTATCAAAAAAAAAAAAAAAAAAAAAAAAAAAGAACCTCTGATTTTAAAGTAAATTATTCTCCCAACTCAATTCATAGAACGGGAAATATTATACTTTGTCTGCTTACGTGTATCTTTAATGCTTTTCACATTTGAGTGAAGCTATGTTGACCTCATTGGTACTATTTTTTTCTGGTTTTGTCTTGACCTGCCTTGGTTCAAGTGAGCTTTTTTTTTATGAACAGTTCAAGTGAGATTTTGCTTTATTAATTAGATGGACAAGGCATTCTCAATGGGCTCTATGTTTGGCAAATTCCAGTATCTCACGTCATGATTCAAAGTGGCATTGGTTCCTAAACGGATAAGTATGGTCATGAAAAAAAAAGTTTCAGTGTATATTTTTGAGAAATTATTGTCATTTGTTTTGGTTGAAATTTGTGTGCTATTGCTTAGTAGTTAGCAGGGATATTCTCTTGAGAATTTTGAGTTGCTTTCTTTTTTGAATAGTAAGTGGGCAAACACTTGAATGAAAGAAACACTCAAAATTCAATATTTTGTTGATTTTTTCAGTAAACAAACAAACCAAACATTTTTTTCTTATTTTAATTATTATCAATTAAGGATGGTTTTTTTTTAGTATAATAAAAAAGTAGAAAAAATATTTAATCATAAACCAATGTTGATTATTTAATTCACATAAAAAAAATTATCAAAAAAAAAATATCGCATGCTATAGTCATAATTATTTAATCTAACAAATTAATCATAGACCAATGTTGCAAGTCCATTTTCAAATAGGGGTAAATTTGTCAATTTTAATCATTTCCTCTCCTTTCCATCCTAATTTTTAAAACATCCAAATAAGGGGAAGGGCTAATTACTCCCTTCCCCCTTACTAATTTTAAAAACATCCAAACAAGGTGGAGGGGAACCATTCCCCTCTACTCTCCTCCCCACTACTCTCCTCCCCTCTACTCTCCTCCCTCTCTAAACTTCCAAACAGGCCATTAATCTGATATCTGGTCTATTTTTTCAATTTCAGGTCCTTTTTTTTTTTTTTCCGGGTCTTCTTCCCAAACTAGTGTTCTTGGCATTGAATGAACCTCCCTGGTCTTTTTTTTTTTTTGGGCGGTCAACGTTGTTCAACCAACAGAGTGGACTGGTTATGTGTACAACATTGTTAGTATGCCTGCTATATTTGTCGGAAAAAATAGTTTTGCATCTCATACCAAAAAAAAAAAAAAGCAATAGAAGCAATTCTAGGATTTATTTTATTCATTAAAGATAACATACAACTTTGAATTCCAATACAAAGAATAGAAAGCATATCTTGATGTTGTGAAAATTAAAAAACAAGAAGTAGATTGCATCCTGAAATGACTCTTAATCTTTATTCTAATTTCACATGGTGCCCAAGATGTGTGGTCTCTCAATCAGTTCTCACATATCGTTCTTTTTCTTTTTTGGAAAAATATATTCAAGATGTTACTGAGAAAATTGTTTTCTCTTCTTTTAATCATACGTACGTTTTAAATGCCTAAACAATTATTTTATTTGATAATTCTTATTAAATAAATAACTGATTATCTAATTAAGTTAGCCTTTTGAGCCAAACCAATAAGACTTTAGTGCGTGGATCGGGATAGGACCAAAAGAACTAATAAGGCTCTAACTCCAATGGGTTTCAACTTTCAAGCTTCCATCAACTCTTGACAAACCCAAAGTTACCATTAATTGTATAACAAATACTACTATGGAAATATAATTGCACTCTAAACCATATTAATAAATTGCATCTCAAAATATAATATCATTTGACCCCTCCATGAAAACATCCATAGTGAACAAAGTCATAATAAACTATCACTTTGTAAATCACTATTTTATTACTTGAGTCCCTAGTTTAATCTTTTAATTATTCATATATTTTATGAAATCTAATTTCATTAAATATAAACTTTAGTAACTCTTTATTAAAGTGGTCGGTTCCAGCACCCTAAATAACCAATTCTCATTAAACTTATCTTAATGGGATATTTCATGTCTCTATAGAAAGAGATTATGGATTTCATCTTGAGAATATTCTTCCTTCAACACTACATGCAGTTACCCAACATACTGAGATTTTGACCACTAGATTATATCTCACTCTTGATATATTAAAGCAACCTACATTTCAAGATCAAGTTCACAATCCTCTCAAAATTGAGAGTATAAGAAAATAAAAGTAATGAGATTTATTTTTCAAGTAACAGTTGTTAATTGAATAATTAATCTCACAATAGTCTAGTTCAATGTATCTTACACACTTAAGAAACACCAACACATCAACTAAAAGTCTCCACTTCCATCATCAAGACAAATCATCATAGTTGACATGTTATTGTCATCACAGATGAAATGCCCAATTTTATTACTAACTACGGACTATTGTACACACCTCATTTTGTATCAGTTAATAACCTTTCGTACCCAGCCCCAATGATGAGCTTGACATACGTCAACCAAGGGTAATTAAAGAGTTCACAATAGTTAGGAATTAATTAAAACTCACAAGTGCTCAAATCGTTTTGAAAACGATACTAAAAAATGACATTTGCTCACTGTTTTTACCATAACTTTTGATCTACAAAGAATGTTTATGTGAGGTTTTTTTCATTGGAAAGTAGACATCTTGGGCTTTAATTTGGAAATTATTATACCTAATTTGGATTTAATTGAGTGAGTTATGATTGTTTGAAATTGGACCAAAATTGCAATCGAAATTAAGATTTTTGGTAAGCATGTGTACGCTTGCACGAAACCAGCATACACATGCTCATTCTCAAGTGCTTAGAACTTGAGTTTTGGGCACCCCAAACATCATTCTTTGATGGGGGACGGCCCCTAGACCCTTGGGAACATCCAAAGACCTTTAAAAAGCTTCAAAACCCTAATTTTAACGTATAAATACTCACCTTATGTCTCCAATCAAAACTCTAACTAGAGAGAATTTATGTTTTGACCTCCATCTTCTCTAAAACCCTAGTTCATCTTTTTTAAACACACCACAACACCTTTGCAGGTTTTTCTAAGTATTCAAAACCTCTCTAGTAGTTATCTAGGCAGAAACTAGTTTTCTAAATTGTTTTCAAAACATTTTTCAAGTAAAGCTTGTTCTTGAGTTGTGATTCCTAAAAACTATTGTGATTATTTAATTCTCTTGTTCTCCCAATCTAATCTTTGTGTTGTAGGCACTATGGGGTTAGTTAAATAAACTTAAACTTGTGATCCTAAAGCAAGGTGAGTGTTCTATCAATAATTTCTTCACTTAGTTGATAAGATTCATATGAGTTTCTTGATATAGTTTGTTTAATTCTCTTCTTTTTTTTCTTTTTTTTAATTCTTTACATATGTGTTAATCTAATTTTAGGTTGTTTATAATCTATTCCTAATGCTTTTATGGCTTTATTCAATTTTTATGTTATATTAACATGTTCTTTGTTTTGATGTTAGTTTGATTATTCACATGTGTTTTATTTGATTGTTGTTATATTTATTTGATGCATGTTAATCTAACCATGATGTAATTATTTATTTATTCTAGTGTTTATCTTGTTAATTTCTTTGATTTAAACTCAAGCATATATTTAATACATAAAAATGTGATTTTTACAGTTTCTGTACTAAGGATGCGTACGCATACTCGAGTATGCACGTGCATGTTTTTAAACATGTGTACACATGTTTAACTATGCGTACGTATCCCGAACCCAAATTAGGGAAAAATCTTTTTTTATTTAATTAATCAATTTCCATGTGTTCTTTGATTCTATTTGACTATATTTTAGGTTAATTAATTGTGTTTAATTGTTTTCCATGTTTATTTTAGTATTTTTCCCATGTTTGGTTTATTTGATATTTTTTTCCTTGTGTGTTTTATTTAATTTTCAACTTTCCATGTTTAATATATTCTATTTGATTTGTTATGTTTTGTGTGATCTTTAGCATGTTGATTGTGATCTTTAATTAAGTGCATGATGTATGTTTAGGTTAAATATTAGGGTTCTCTTAATAAACTCTTTAATTAAATATGGTCTAACAACACATAATTGAGGCTGGTCCACAAGCTGAGTGGTCTTGGGTGCCTAACACTTTCCCAAGTCGTACCTAAACTTTGGACTCATAATCTAGTATGCAAACCTATGCATGTAAGTAAGTTGGTCAAAAGACCCAATTTAGTTTCTGGACTTAAATCAAGTGGCAACTCCATTTTCCCTCCGCCTGGTCCACTCTAGGCTGAGTCGTACTTCCCACGAGGAAACCACTTGTCGCTGGCATAAATCTTAACAGCATTGTACTTCAAGTCATGATTTTAGTTACTTTTAAGGATGTGTAAAACTGTGTAAAATAACAAGTGTGTAATAAACCATGGTTTTAAAAATCAGGTTGGACCAGTCAGTTCAACCGAGAACCAGGCATCAATCTAATTTGATAAAAACCAATCAAAAATCGAGAACTGGAACCAAACTGCTTCTTTGACCATATCGATTTTTAAAATCATGTAACAAACAATGCTATAAAATGATAAGCTAGCTGCAAAGACCTAGCTCTATTCACCCCCCCCCCCCCCCCCCCCCCTCTTTTTTTTTTAATAGGGGATAAGTAAGAAAGCTCTAGATAGTGATATCTCCCCATTTCAAATTCAAATTCTCATTAATGACCAATCGCCTTTCCACTCAATATGCAATTAATTTCATAAAAAATATGGGATACATTTCAGTATCATATATAGATCTGGGATTTGGGGAACCTCCACCTTAATGGGACGAGACTCCCTAATCAATTTTCCACCCTGAAAAGTGTAAATTTTCTGCTCTTCAAAACATATCCCAAATATTAAAGAAAGCTAGCATCAACATATATATTAAAGAAAGCTATCATTTTCATGAGGGAAAAAATAAAAGTAACAATATTACAGAAAAGGCAGATCACCAACAAACTAGGTCCAATTTACAAAACTTAATAATAGCCAAATGCCAAATATTTATATCTGAGATGCCACATAATTACAGAAACTGTCATTACAACAGTATAGTTTTTTTTTTTTTTTTTTTTTTGATGGGATACAACAGTATAGTTTCATACAATCACCAAGGAGAACTTAATAGTACATGACAAAAGGAGGGAAGAATTTTCAAATTGTTTTGATTTTTTTTTTTTTTTTTGGGTAGGTAACATGTAAAGTATAGACATTTAAATACATACCTATAATTCCTATCAACATTAATATCACTTAATATATAGTACCGTTACATCATAACCACATTAACTAATTTATGTTCAACCATTAATAAGAGGTGCATCAGCTTGTCTAGCTCTGGAAAGCTCAAATTGCTCCAAAGAAACAGAGGGGAGAGACATCAAATCAGGAGAAATGAGATTATCCCATCCCATTATGGGGTTGGGAGTCGCAGCACCATCCCATCCTATGTGTGTCACATGCTTCACATCTGTTGGACACCCTATTTCCATGTCCATCTCCATTTCATCTAAGTCTTCCTTGTAGGCTAAACACAAATCAATGGAATGGATGAATCAATGAGAAAAAGGGAAAAAGGAAGAACTATCACATTAATCCATATGACCAACAATTACATCATAGTCACAAGAGTAAGCATCAAATTCATCAAAGATACCTTAAAAAAAAAAGGAAAAATAACATAGTACTATCATATTCATAGGGATTAAATTAAAAAATATATATTCATACACTCTTTAAAAGTCCCTTTACCATTCATGTCTTTAGTTTCCTAATACCAAGGCAGCATGAATACTTTATTTATAGCATGCTCGAAAATATTAAAGATACTATCAATCTATCAATCTTATTATATGACTTTTTACAAATTAATATAGTAATTATTAATTGGTGATCCATTAATTTATAAATATTATATAATAAAATTTCTAGTAATTAATACGATTATGGACAATCCACTTATTTAAGGGACTAATGGCCCACCAATTTGATTGTTAGTGGTTAGCAAGTTAGTTTGAGGTTCATAATAAATTATGGCGGATTTCTTACTGCTTTTGCTGTCATATCAAGCAGTACTTCGGTATTTATTATTTTCTAACTATTTAGATCGAACTAACGTGTGTGTGCATGTTATACTCTTTTTTTAATTTTTTTGCTAATTCATGTTATACATTGTGGAACTTTGGTTAACAAATTCTCATTGAATTATATTTTATATTAATTTACACCCTTTATCCTAGTAAAATATCAAAATAATTAGAATTCAAAACTATTTCGTCAAAAAAATTTTGAATTTGAAGTTTTTATATTTTAAATTTTTAATAAAAAATAATTTAAGAATTAGATAATAAAAAATAGTAGATTTATATGAAATTTAATGTGCATGTGATAACTAAAAGAAGATATGATCTAAATTATATATGGTGTAGCTCTTGTTAACTTGAATTATATCAAATATTAACTTCTTTGTATTTTAAAAGTATACACACAAAATAACTTATGGTCATTGGATAGTAAATTATATCTTATTAATATGAAATTTAAGGTACATGTTAAAAACGTAAAGAAAGTATAATTTGATAAAAATTTAATATTGAGGAGTAAAATATTAAGAAAGAGTTACATAACTTAACCTAATTCTATATGTATGAGGGTAGATCAACAATAAAAAAAATCTCAACCTAAAGGAAAATGGTGACATCTAATTCAGCCATGACATACCAAATAATTGAGAGAAGTTCTTGAAACGTCCCTTGAACAGTTTGTGAAACCCAGTTGTTATATTAGGCTTTGGACTAACCAGGAACCTGAATGAGCTCTTCATGCTATCACCTGACAAGCTTTCTAAATCATCTTCTTCTTTACTTCCTTCACAAAAATCAACACAAAATCAAATAAGCCATTGGAATAAGAAAAGAGTAACTGCGTTTGTATCTATGTGTGGATGAGAGAGAGAGAGAGAGATACTTATTGCTGATGGAGTTGCGTCTGATTTCGATCTTCTAGGCCGCTGAACAGCTACAGCAACACTAGATTCAGAAATGCAACCAACAGAGAAAGGAAGAACAACAAGCCTTTCCATTCTATCTCTCATTTCTTCATCAACAACCAGGGAGGAATTATAAGAAGAAATAAAAATATTGGTAGATGAGGAAATGCAAAAGTTGGAAGGACACTAGGTTTGTTATAGTGGTAGCTAGGCATTGGCTTTGCTATCAAGGTACAATAATTTTACGTATGAAAAAGCCAAGCTACATGTTAACCTGTTTGGTAGAGAGAGATAGAGAGATCTAAATATGTTTCCAAATTGAAATCCCTCTTTGATGGGTATGTTTGGACGTGTAGTAAATTAATATTTGTCTCAATTGTGAAGTTTAACCTAATAACAATTCCAACCCACGTACATATATATTTGGAGGTACAATCGCCAAAAGTTAGTTGATTTACATATATTAACCTACTCTCTCTCTCTCTCTCCCTCTAGTGGGAACTTTTTTTGTTCAAGTCTCTATTGTGGGCTCCTTTCACTTACCACTCTTGAAGAATAAAAGTCTTCGAAGTAGCTTTCCTGTTCAAGTCTCAATAGTGGGCTTTGCTCCACTTACCTCTCTTATAAAATAAGTCACAATATTTTTTTCCCTTTCTTTCTTTTTCTTTATTTGGATGGATGAATTAAAAAGTCATTTTTTTCACATTTGTATATGTCTAATATATGTATTCTTTCGTTTTGCATTTCTCTATATTTTTTGCTTACTTAATTTGGACTCTAACTAGTTGTGCATCCCAAGTAATCGTTGGTGCTACTCTTGGCGATGGAGACCAAATGGGGATATTTCTTGAAACTAAAGGAGGGCATGATTGATTCAAAGAATAGAAAAAATAGATTTGTTGAGGGAAGAGTGAGTTTACCTGCCTGAGGGAACTAACAACTTGGATCAGCCCTAGCTAGAATTTGACTATTTGAGGGTAACTACCTTATGTACCTCGGTTGTTAGATTAACCAGCTCACTTTTTGGATTTCATTGAATGAAAAACAAGCCAAATTAAATCTTATTTTTATCTTGTTAATTATATGTATGGTGCAAGTTTGAGTAGAACACCAGCTAGTCCTTATTTCGATTCACTTACTATTGTAGTTAAGCTCTTATGGGCTCATATACTTTTTGTTAAAGAAACTTCTCAATGGTATGAGCCTAGGAATTGTCTTGATAATGATTCAGGTAAATCTTAACTCATTTGTGATGTAAATAGGCTTTAACTCCATCAGAATTTGAAGTTCATTCATTTCTATAAGCCAAATTTGAGCAGCCAACCATTTGACTTAACTTGATTATTATTCGTGCGGATAAAGAATCACTCATTTTTTTATGGAGAAATTTAAAGAGAATGATTTGGATTTCATATTTTAGGTTAAATGACTTGAATTAAGTATGAAATAGCAATTTTTGTTTCTATTGATGAAATATATCAAAGTATTTGAGCTTTATTAACATGTGGATTTAAAATAATTAACTGTAATAAGTCATTTCAAATCCATAATATATTTTTATTTGAGTAAAATCTCCAAAACTCAAATCATCATATGTTATTAAAATCAAATCAAACAATTTTTACTAGTATTAGTTAAAATACTGTACGTAGAAACCCGTTTACAAAACTGAAATGGTTACCAAACCTACCAATGGGCCATGGAATTGAAACCTGATACGACTGATAGTATTTATCTTCATTGTAAAGGAGGTCTCAATTTCTAAGTTGGGGCCGGGAGAGCTATGCCAAGTTTGTTTCTAATCATATTAGAACTGGTTTTATATGTAACTTTGTACTTTTGTTAAATAAGAGGATATTTATTATTTAACCTGTTGACGATAACAAAGAAGATGAATTTAAATTTAAAGAAGGGTACCCAAGATTTAGAGGACAGACCTTTTATTTAAAATCACAGGACAAGTCATCTAGAAGTTGCAATTTGCAATCAAAAGCAGCAAATTTAGGAAGATTGAGGGAAAAGATTCTTAAAAAGCCTTCTCCCCAATGTGATATCTTTAAGAAACACTACAAAAGCTACTACTATTGGGACCTTATTAGAATGAAAATAATTTTTCAGTAATTTCTTATGAAGCAAACAAGGCCATGCTTTCAGAGGGGGTGAAAAAATACACAACCAACCACCACCCAATAAATAAATTTTTAAAAAAAAAAAAAAGTATGAAAAAGGAAATTCATCTGCTCTGTTAATAAAAATTTATGTACCCTGATTTAAATTTTGTACATGGCAAAGTTGGTAGGGAGAACCTTACTGTAGATAATAGTGTGAATTTTAGGGAAATACCAATCAAGAATTTTAACCCAAAAGAAAGGGTGATTTTATTATTTCTAGACAACTTTTGAACTTAAAAATCTTCCCGCTAAACTCTAAATTTTTATATCAATACTGATACTTGGCAACCGACATCATTATATTTATGGGGGCCAAATCAATTCATAATTCATAGAAATCAAGCTACATACAAATTGTATCCAAATAAGGTGTAGAAACAAACAGAAAAGACATTATTAATGTAGAAAGACACAGAATTCATTGACAAGACTGCTCCAACAGCTTCCACCAACACTACATATACAAAAAGAATTCCATTTCAACTGCCGGATACTGTTCAGAACTTCTTTTTAATTTTTCTAATCTGTTTTGGACAAACGAAACAACATCAGACATAGCTTATAGGTTGTGATATGTCATTCTCTTCTCAGAGCTCCAACATAAACTTTTTTTAAAAATGAATTTTTAATGTTATAGGAGGTTAAAAACTTTACAGAAACGAAACACGAATTTATTAAGTAATGCTAAAGTAGCTAGAAGAAATGAAAGAGACCTTTTTTTTCTTCTTAAAGTTTCAACAGTATACAAATTTAATAGAGACGAAACAAAAAGCAGTAAACCTTCTTTTTCTTAGGAGCCTTAAGTTACACCTGATGCAATATTTAGGTAATGTTTCACTGCTTATTATATTTTTTTAATGGATCAACGTGCTCTTCTCATGCTTATCACATATATTGGATTCCACGTTAATCGAACATCATTTAGCATCCAATTTTTAAACTCAAGATTTAAGTTTATTTTAGAAAATAACAGAACCAAAGTGTTGAACATTTTTATTAAAAGTCCAATTTTTCTAACATTTGAAAAACCTGACAGGCATGAGGAGAATACATGATTCAACAGTGGATTCGGTAACATGTTAGATATTCGGTAACACATCTCATCTCTAGTAGTTAGCTCTAACAAAATGCAAGACTCAAAACAGAGATTTAGAGAAGAATAGAAACTGTCTAATTTTGCGTCATACAGGTTAATACTTCTCACTGGATCAATAATGGGGATCCTGTCTTCCCAACAAAGGTACCTCAACCTCAAGGCAGCGACACTAAATCTGCAGTTCTAAACCATTCACCTTTCAAGAGTATAACCTTTTACGTTTAAATTACTCACCTCATATAGTATTTTGATAATCACAATCACAGTAAATCCGGAGCACGAGAGATATCAAGTAGGCTGATTCCTCAGTCTTTTTTTTTTTTTTTTTGTCGCTCTTCTTCTTCCTCTTCAATATTGACTCTCTCATTATCAGTCAGGGACTACTGATCTGTATCAGGACAGTTTTGAGGTTATTACAACAGTTATAATCCAAATTTAATGGCCAAACAAGAATTGAGATATGTGATTATCAAAAACAGTTTCAAGAATGTGCGCAGCAGAGAGTGTGTGTGTATATATATATATATATATATATATATATATTGTTATTTGCAAAGATGATTTTGACTGGAACAGTTGCTTTCCATAAATTTTTAATTTTATAATTTGTAATGAAAATACCCAATAAATAACAAGATGAATATATTCACACCAGATGAACTTTAAGCAAAACATACGCTAAAAGAATTGAATACACGGTCAACAGTATTTCCGAAACCATGTAATACTAAAGCAATAAGAAGAAAGATCCAATTAGCAACAATAAATTTTGAACCTTATAATAGTTTGAATACAACCTTAGGAGTATTGTGCATTGAATACAACCTTTTTTGCTAGCTTGCTACTCTCTCTCTCTCTCTCTCTCTCTCTCTATGTGTGTGTGTGTGTGTGTGTGCATGCATATGTTCTCGCATACATGTGTATGGTAGAATGTGCTACTCTCCCCTAACCTTGTCACCATTACAACATTGCAGGCATGTTCATTCCTGATAGTTGTATGCTTTTGTCATGTCAAGATATTAACTTGCTGATAAAGAAAGCAAATCCATTCAGTATTTACCAAGACTTAAATCCGAATCACAAAATTAGATTTCTTTGCATTAATCCCTCAGAAACATGTATCAGTTCTTTCACTACAGAAATACTAGGAAATATTCTACATTCAGTTTTAAAAACTAGCTGATGACTCAATAGTTATTAACCCTAACTAAATCCATCAAATAGTCCAATTCTCTTTTTCTTTTTTCCTTTTCTGAATTATATTGATTTTTTTTTTTTCTTTCCAGTTCAGAAGTTTCTGAATTACGTTATAAATCAAGAAATAGAAGTATATTTACAAAGTTAAAGGAATACGAAGAGAACCCCTCAAAATTATCTAAATTGGAATCTTAATAAACCAAACTTCTTTCTTGTTTGAACTGGAATGCTTAAAAGCCTGAAAAAAGAAAAATAAATAAAAAGAATCAAGGAAACAAGAAAGGTCAGAATGCATTTGTTTATAATGTCCACTTCAAAAAGGGGCATGGGTGGTCAAAATGTCAGTGAAAGAACTTTTGAAAACTTTATTTTAGGATTTGTTCAGAAGAGCTTTGAATGAAGGGGCCATGGTGGCCTGTTAGATGGGGCACTGGGAGATGGAGGTCTTTCAAGTCTGAAGTTTGTACAAGCATTGCACAATTGAGACTTTAGAAATGGGGATTACCCACATAAGTTTTAGTGTTAGAGGCAGTGTCTTTTCCTCAGAAAAGCATATGGCAAGCTGGTGTCTCCCCGGTATCCTTTTTTTTGTTTGAAAGGTAAAGAATTCTCAATAAGAGGAGAATGAACGAGTGCACCGCCGCGGCCGGGGGGGGAGGGGGGGTTGTTGTTACAATCTAATGGTGAAAAGTAAAAAAAAAAAAAAAAAAAAATGTAATACGTAAAAGAATGGACACTGCTTAAAGCATTCATCTAATCATGCAATAATCTCAAGAGCAAAGACTTAACTGAAATCTAAGAATGCTCTACCCTTTCAATGCTCTTATCATGACCAAACTTTCCTTGCCAACATGCGAGCAACTCAACTAACATCTTTGGTATCGCCCATGTAACTCCAAAAAAAGAGAACACAAATGACCAAGCTCTCTTGCCAACGAACAATGAAGAATTAAGAGAACTTGGCTAGAGAAGTAGTATACTATAAGTTGGTAAACATGCAAAAGGAACAGGAAGACAGCAACATTACCTCCTAAAGTGTCCACTAACTTGCAAAGGGTATCTGGTATCTGGTGCTCTTCTTATGCATGGTGTACCAAGTAATCCCTAACTAGTGGCAGAGATGACAGCTTGCTGCAGAGGGAGGTAATGGCTTTTTGGAAGAGCAACGTAATTACTCATTTGGTGCTTGAATTGATGGATTACTGGAGTTCGTGGCTTATTTGGTGTGAGAAACCCTGGGCAATGCCTAATTCAAAGGTAGATTTTACAGCTCACTGACAAGAGAGGTTTGGAAGTACAAGGATTAGTTTAGCTTCGAAAGTGGTTCAAGGGAGTGGAGCTTTCAGTGATTTGATAACTGTTGCTATGGATTCCTGGACAGTAATGCTTTTATTTACTTTTCGGGGGCTTCTTTTGAATACCTCCCTTCTACATGAATTAAGCACCCTTATCTGGAACTATTTGATTCATTATCACTTGTCAAAAAAAAAAGGGGAAAGGAAAGGAAAGAAAGGAAAAGATATGTTAATCCTTCTTACATGTATACAACAACAAAACAGAAAGGCGAAACATAGAATATGCCTCAAAATTAGTTTTTGGTGTATAAAAACTGAAAATTTGTGTCATAAGAAAGTTAAGAATAAGATTCCAAGTATATCATGTAAAAATTAGTATTTTTTTTCAATTGTCTATAGAAAGAAGCAAATTCCCTATGCTTCGTGCGTCATTTTTTATATATAAACATATAAGATTTTTAATATTACTTCGTATAAAAATAATTACATATATGATGGGATGGGGATGGTGGGGATGGATTTATTGGGCAAGGACGGGGATGATTTTACTCAACATGGAAGGGGTGGGGAACAGGATCCCCAGTCCCATCCTGCTTTGTGCCATCCCTATGGGTGCATTTATAACTTACCAATCAAAAAATAAATACCCGTGATAAGTTCTTTTTAATATAAAATATCAAAATCAAATAGTAGTACAAAATACAAACTAGAAACAAAACTTTATTGTATTCAAATTTTGAAATTTACCTGCATTTTCATGATGAAAAGAGAGGACTAGGAAGCTTGTCTTCAAGAATTATCAAATGTGAGCTACATTCTTTCTCGATTGAATTTCTATCTAGCTCCATCACAGGGTTTAAATAAAATATGATGTGAAGTGCTTCCCAATTATGGTGACCACAGATTGTCACTAGAATGATTTATGACTTTGCAAGATTAGATGCAGGAGATCCTCAGGCTTTGCTCACCAGAAATCTCCACAAGAGCACTGACCATGCTTAAAATGATGGAATCGATGAATATCTCTCACGATTATTTCTCTATGCAAAAGCTGAGAAGTATATTTGATAAAACTATGACAGTCAGTACAAACCCGAAGGTTCTTCATTATCCGAATTGGTATCTCAGAAGTTGTGTTAATGATGCCATAAACAATTGCAAGTTTTTCACTGTGATACCCAAGAAGCACTTCCCTTTGTTCTTCTTCTACATCCTGTGTCACCAGTTTCACATCAGATGAGTACCCAATTCCCTTCAATGTTCCAATCAGCTCATCTAAGTACGAATATATCTCTTTGTCTTGTGGGTGCGACCTATCTCCCATGACAAAAGTGTGGACTTGATTCTTCAGTTGGATCCAAGATTGACCAGGGACTTTGTTAACCCTTCTCTTTTGCATCAAGCTCCTCACTTTAGCTGCCTCTTCCCAGCTATCACTGGTAGCGCACATGTTTGATAACAAAATATAAGTTCCTGCATCTAATGGTTCAAGCTGAAGAAGTGTTTCAGAAACCCACTTTCCCATCTCAATATTTTTGTGAAGTCTACAAGAAGATAGAAATGATCTCCAGACTCCACTCAAGTGAGAGATACCATTTTCATGAATAAAATCTTTTGCCTTATCCAAGTGACCAGCTCGACCATAAAGATCAACCATACAAGTGAAGTGCTCAAATCCAGGTTTAATGCCATAAAATTCCTTCATCAACCTGAAATACTTGCAGCCTTCTTCAAGCAACCCTGCATGGCTACATGCAGTTAAAACCCCTACAAAAGTAACCTCATTTGGTTTAATTCCCTCACGCATCATTTGCTCAAAAAGACAAACAGCTTGCCTCCCCTGCCCATGTAAAGCACAGCCAGTTATCATTGAAGTCCACAACACAACATTCAGATTAGCAGTTTGCTTGAAAGTTGTCCAGGCATCATCCCAGCATCCACATTTAGCATACATGTCAATTAACGAGGAACTAAGGTGAACATCTATTGTGTGCCCAACTTTCAGAACATATGCATGGATCTGGCGACCAAGTTCCAAATTTCCAGCATTAGCACATGCAGAAACAATGCTTGTAGTAGTAAATTTGTCCACCTCAACTTGTTCCCAGACCATAGAGATAAACAATTTCATAGCCTCTTCATACTCCCCGTTCCGAACATATCCAGAAACCATTGAACTCCATGAAACGATTTCTGTCATTGATTCATCGAAAGTAATCTTGGAGTTTTGAGTTCTCACACCATTCAGAGGCATTTTTCTGAAGATCATTGATGCTTTTTCCATTTTCCCACACTTACAATACATATCTATAAGTGATGTCCTCACAAACCCATCTTTTTGTAAACCAATCCTCAGAATACGGCCATGTATTTGTCTCCCAAACTCCATGATGTATAAAGAAGAAACTAAAACCAATGCTATGGAAAAAGTAACTTTATTGAAAGCAGGTCCATTTTTCACCATCTCATATAGTAGTTCCAGTCCAGTTCTTTCATACCCATTTTGCATTAGCCCATCTATGATCGTATTCCAACTTGAAACTTCTTTGTAGGGCAAACTCCTGAACATATTAAGAGACTTCTCCATATCTCCCATATGCAGATATGCACCAACCATTATATTCCATGACACGGCATCTTTCTCAACCATCAATTCGAATAATTTCTTTGCATAATCAAAGGCCCCGCATTTCACATAAACGTCAAGAATAGAGTTCTCCAATACAACATCCAAATTAATCCCATTTCTCAATATCCACCCATGAATTCCCTTACCTGTTCGTAGATCACTTACACTGGAACAACACTTTAAAACACTTGACAATGTATATTGATTAGGAAGAACACCCTCAATTTGCATCCCTCTAAAGAGGTCCAACACCATTCTAGAAGCCCCAATTCGAGCATATCCAGACATGAGAATCGTCCACGTCCGGACATCTCTGTCAGGAATTTCATCAAACGCCTTTTGTGCATAATCCAAATATTGAGATTTCACAGACAAGCTCAGAATATAATTAACCACACTCAAATTTTGAAAAGAACCACTCTTAACAGCCTTAGCATGAAGTAACCCAATTGCTGACTTATTTGTTGAGTGGTAGCAGTAGGATTGAATACCATGAAACTCAAACTTAGTGGTGTTTATGGTTAAGGAAAGCAGGGAGAACAAATGGGTTTGTTTGAAAAATGTAGTAGAGCTAAAGGACCTAGTGTTCAGACAAGCCCATCTCATTTTTTAAACCCCTGAGACTGAAACCAATCCAACATCATATTCTAATAATGCTTTGTAATCATCCAATATCAATATGATTGCTGAGAAAATATCTTTAAAAAAAAAAAATTTCCAAGTAGTATTAGCTAGACCCAGAAAGCTAATAAGACCCACAATGGATAGGATAAAGCAATTGAGATTTGAGATAAACGAAAGAAAAATCTGCGTTGGTGTTGGAAATGGATGAACAACAATCACTTTAATCTAACATCATTCTCTGGTTTTTGCTCATTATGGAGTGATGTAAAATAAAATAAATAAAAAAACTCAGCACTTATTAGAAACGCCTATGCTGATCATTGATGGATTCAACTCGTCCATAAACTCATTCATTGTAACGTGGTAAATGGAACTGAAGACGTACAGCACAACACAACACAACACAATACAACACGTTCTTCACCACACGTGTATTCAAAGAGTTCATACTATGCTACAGTTTTTAGGTTTAAATGAACTTTTAGTCCTTATATTTTGTATTTTTTTCATTTTAATCCCTACATTTTATTTTTACCACTTTTAGTCCCTAAACTAATTAACGCGTGACATTTAAGTCCTTACCGTCAGCCAACTAACGGAAAAAGCTGACGTGACAAACGAAATACCCTATTAGCTGTCATAGCGCTAATGTGGCACTGATGTGGTAATTAAAATATTATTTGACATTTTTATATGCCACGTCAGCATTTTAATATTTTTTAAAAGCCACATCAAAAAATTTATAAAAAAAAAAAAGAAATTAAATTAAAAAAAAAAAACCTTAAATCTAATTTAATTAAAATTGTTTCTTAAAAAAACAAAAATCATTATCTTTTTAATTCTTTTTCCTTTTCTTTAACCTTAATTCTTTTTTCTTTTTCTTTAACCTCATCAATCATCAAATTTTGAAACATCTCTAGACTTTCCCTATCTCTAATTCTCTCTCTCTCTCTTCACCCTCGACAGAATCTCTCTCAGACCCAAACTCTCTCTAATCTCAAAATCTCATCTCCACCGCCATTGAACTTGTTCAAGACTCAGTGATGAGGTCGCTGTTGCCGTCAAAGAAAGAAAACCCATCGACCCATCGAACCCATCGAGAAGGTTCGCCACAAATATGAGGTCTTCGCCACCGTCAAATCTAACGATAACTCACCATAGTCGTTGATTCAATAGTTTTGTTTCTATGTAGTTATGGCTCCATTGTACGAAACCCTTGTCAACGATTCAGTACTGGAGCCCAGATCAATGGTTGTGAAGTCGAGCTCAGTGGTTCTCACACCTCTTTCTACCTCACTGTCTCCCTTTTCCTCTCTTTAAGGTTGATTTGGAAGTTTTTAGCTTAGAATTTTTGTAGATTTGATGTTAAGGTTTTGGTGGTTGTTGGGAAATTTTGGAAGATTTGATTCGATGGTGTTGCTTTACTAGTTGCTGGGTTTTTATTCTTTTGCTTGGATTTGATGTTCATGTTCTTTGATTCGGTGGTGGTGATTTGGGGTTTTTTTTTTTGTTTTTTCTGTGTTTGTTTGCCAAGAAAATTTATGGGTTTAAAGGCTAAGGTTTGCTTTGCTGGAGATATGGGTTTAGGGTTTGGTTGAGATATGGGTTTGGGGTTTGGTTCTTTGCTAGAGATTGATTATGGGGAAGAACACGAAGAAGAACTTCAGTTCTTATGAAAAAATAATTAAAGTAAAAAAAATAAAAAAAATTTGTTTTTTAATTTATTTTGTTTTTTGGTTTAAATTGTCTAACATGGCTTTTTATAAAAAATTAAAATGCTAACATGGCATATAAAAATGCCAAATAATATTTTTTTAATAATATTTTAATCACCACATCAGTTAATAGGGTGTTCCGTCTGCCACCTCAGCTTTTCCCGTTAGTTGGCTAACGGTAAGGACTTAAATGTCGCGCATTAATTGGTTGAGTGACTAAAAGTGGTAAAAATAAAATGTAATGACCAAAATGAAAAAAATGCAAAATATAGGGACTAAAAGTGCATTTACGCCTAATTTTTATATAATAAAAAAATTAATTATTTATTTAATATATTTTCTTATCTTCATTTATCTTTATCTTTACCTTGTCTTGCTATTTTTCTTTTTCTTTTTTTTTTTTTCTTTTTTTTCTTTTTTTATAGAACGTTATCCGCACAAACCTCTAACCAATTTCTAAAAGAAAATTGTGCTCTTGTTCTTCATCAAAACCATTCAGAGACATTCTCAATTCACTGTAACCAAAACCATATCAAAATAAAATTTTTCAATTTATTTTGTAAATACTGAAAAACATAACTGTGCATTAACATGATGGACAAAGTTTAGTTACAAAAATTGGAGGTGAAGTTTGACAAATACACCTTTAGATTACATTTTTTTTCTTAATATCCTCCGTGCTTGCAAAATTTCTAAAAAATTAAAGATCAATAGCTATTTCATCAATAAATTGTTTAAATTGCATGTTTTTTTAGTTTAAAATTATGCATAAAATATAAACTTATAAATCATATGGTAAATAATAACCGATTGACACAAAATTTGACATGTGTATTAAAACTATAAAAAACATGCAATCTAACAGTTAGATTTTCAAAATAATTTTTTTAAAGGAAGTTGTAACCTTAGGTTACAACCAATTTTATAGTTAAACTTTGTCCTAACAAGATAATCAACAAATTAGATGGTGAGGTTTCAAATTTTTAGAAAGAGACTTACAATGAATTGAGAGTGATCCTAAATAGTTTTAAGGGTAAATTGCAAAGTACACCCCTAACATTTGGGGGTGATTGGATTTTACACCCCAAGGTTTTGTTCCGTTAGTAAATCACCCCCCCGGTTAGTTTCTGCTGTTAACTGCCATGTCATGTTGCTGATGTGTTTTTTTTTTTTGCCAAATAAGCCCCAAAACGTCACAGTTTCAACTAATAATAAAAGCTTACCTGTCACAGAAAAAACGGTGGCGTTTTCCACAATGCTAAAACACAAAAAATCTAAACATAAACTACACCGTTTCATCTATTTCTAAAATCCCAAACCAAAATTGAAAACCCACAAAGGAAGCAGACATAAGTTCATCGAAGGCTCCAAGTTAACTCCACGGCGGCAGCAGCGGCAGCAACGGGTAAGGCCAAAAATTCTCTATGGCTCTCTTTCTCCCTCTCTTTTTGGATTTTTCTTGCCATTGCTGGATTGGAATTTTGGGTTTTTTTATTGGGTTTGCTGGAGCTTTTGTTGTTTGGATTTGTTGAGGTTTTTGTTCAATTTTTTTTGTTTGGGATTTTGTTGCTAGATGCACAGAATGTTTGGAGTTTTTGTTAAATGCACTTTTAGTCCCTACATTTTGAAGTTTTTCCATTTTAGTCCCTACATTTTATTTTTTCCATTTTTAGTCCCTAAAACCAATTTACGCTTTCCGTTTTAGTCCTTAAAGCCTCATTCCGTCACCAATTAACGGGAAAACTGACGGGCTGAATAAAATATTATTATTTTTACACGCTGGTGAATAAAATAAGGAAGGAATGAGATTAAATAACTCACGTGACACTCACGTGAAGCACTTACCTTCCACTGGCGCGCAGGTAATGAGATAAATCACACAGCACTTGACACGTCCAGCCCCCCACACGTGTGTACTTACCCACCCATGGCGCGCACCTTTCTCCCAAATCAGACTTAATCCCTAGTGAAGTGAAGCTCTGCCTCTGCCGAAACAGCCAAATCACACTTCTCTCTCAAACCACCATCATCATCAACCATCTCAAGATCTTCAACCATTTCGAAGTCCCTGATCAGATGGAAGTTTCATCCAGTTCAAGCTTGAGAAGGAGAGCTCCATTTAGGTGCTACTGTGGTGAAAAACCAGTGTTAGTGGTTTCGTGGACACCAGAAAACCCTGGCAGAAGGTTTTATGGCTGTATAAACTACTGGGTATTTCAATATTTGATTTTTTTTTAAATTAATCATGTTTTTTCTACTGGGTACTGCAAGCTTTGTTACTGTTGGTGGGTTATTGATGTTACTCTGTTTTAGTGAGATGGGGTTTACTTCCTCTTCATTGTTTTTGGTTTTTTTTTTTTTTTCCAATGTCTATTATTTTCTGATAAAACAAGGGAAAATCTAGGAAAATTGATTTTGAATCATGGGGTTTTCGTGTTTTTATTTTTATTTTTATTTTTATTTCATTGGGGTTAAGAGAAAGGGAGGAATTGTGTTTTGCATTGGGGTTTTCGTGTTTTGCATTTATTTCGTTTTCCTGGGTTTGGAAGGAATAATTTTGGGTTTTTTCATTTCTTGTTTTACTAAGCTGTTTGGTGGTGTAAAAAATGGTGGAGAATTGTGTTGATATATCTGTGAGTTTTCCAGTGTTAGTGGTATGTTTGTACTTATAAAGAGGAAACCAGTGTGCAAGTGGAGAATTATCATCAGTATGGTAATGTTTATCGAATTAGCTGGGGAATATTTTCCTTTTGTTGACAATTGTAGTATTTTCCTTGACAATTGTTGCAAGTGGAGAATATTTTCCTTTTCAATTTCATGGCAATTGTATTATACAGTCCTTATTGGTCATTAAGTAGCTTGATGGATAAAGAAATTGGTTTGCATTTCAGGTTGGGCGAAAGTGCAAATTCTTCCAATGGCGTGATGATGAGATATGTGAACGTGGTAAGGTGCTCATCCCAGAGCAAAGGCAACGGATTATCAGACTAGAGGCTGAGGTTGCAAGATGCTACAGGAGAGAGAAGTTTTACACTGTGGCTTTGGCATTCTTATTGGTGATATGTGGGATTTGTGTCTTTAATTGTATGGGTCGTTAGACAAGTAGTGGAAGTTTGATTAGGCAACAACTGGGTAGGTAGTGTGGAAGTGTTTATGTTTGGTTAGCATGTTACATAGATAGGGGAGTTTCAATATCCTGTAATTGCTAATGCATAGGGCTGGCAGGCTGGCAGTGTGTAAATTTTTTGGTTAGGCAGTTAGCATGGAAACACCTGCTGGCTTGTTTTTTTGTACCATTCCTGGAATGAAATGAATACCCCTGTTTTCTAACTGTGTTGTTCAATGGTAAAATATTAATAATGATCCTTTCTCTCCTTTGTAACTCTTTCCCCACATTGAATGATATGGAATTTGTGTGTGCTTGACATTTGTTTAGTATTCATCAATGTGGGATAACTGTGTTTATGAACTGTGGGGCTGCTGGAATGTGTTTATGAACTGTGTTCATACTGGTTTCAGTTTAATAAAATAAAAAATACAAAGTTAAATAACCAATTGGAAAAAAGAGTTGTGAATATGAAATTTTATAATTTCAAAGTCAGAGAGTAAATGATGACAATTCAAGGCATGTTGGCACAGTACCAATGTTTCCAAATGTTACCAATGTGACAAAAAACAATCCCAAACCCACAAAAAGAATAGATTATGAATTAAAGAGTTTTGACCAAGCTATATCCAAAAAGTTTATAAATCTTATTATATTGTTTTGTCTTTTTGGGTATTGCAACTTATATAGCATCAGACTCCAATATTAGGGATAGATAGACAAAGGCCAGGTGACCCAAAACTGCAAATATATTCAGGGTGGTCAAATCTTTTGACAGATTGACTTAAGGCACACTACAAAATACTTGATGAACCAAACTTTTTGCAAATTTCTACCAACAAATTTCTGCAGCAAATTTCTGCTGCAATAAAAATTTTTGTCTTTCGAACAAATTTCTGCAACAAATTTCTGCAGAAATTTGTTGGATTGCTGCAATACAAATTTCTGCTGCAATCCAACAAGTTTCTGCACAAAATTTCTGCAATACAAATTGCTGCAGCAAATTTTTTGGGTTGCTGCAATACAAATTTCTGCCACAATCCAACAAATTTCTGCAATACAAATTTCTGCAACAAATTTCTGGAAAAAAAAAATTTCTGCAGCATATTTCTACTGCATATTTCTGCAGTTCCACTGCATACAGTCACAGTTCTACTGCATATTTCTGCTGCACACAGTCACAACTCACAGCACACAGCACACAGTAACAACTCACAAATTTCTGCTGCATATTAATAGTACAAACACTTACAGCAAACACAGTAACAACTCACAAACACTTACAAATTTCTGCTGCACACAGTAACAACTCACAACTTTCAGCTTGTGCCAACTAAGTCACAGTTTGTACAAACACTTACAGCAAACACAGTCAAACAAATACAAACACTTACAGCAACACTACAAAATATCATATGTATAGTCAGTTCTACAAATTTCAACACTAGACCACAGTCACAGTTACCACTTTCTACAAAATAAAGGGCAATGTTCCATACTTAACCCTATCACCATAACTACACAAAAGAAGCAAAAAAATTAACTTGTGCTCTCTTCACTTTCTTGGACCATGCACAGATGATGATTGACTCCCACCATGTCTGATTGCTTCCATGTATCTGGATGCATTCTTAGAAGCCTTTACAGTCTCTGATGTGACCACCCTTGCCTTTTTCTGCCTTGGCTTTGGGTTGCTGCTGCTGGAGTTTTGATGTGCACGTACATTCTGTGTGGTGCTGCCTGACTGGTGTGGTGCAGCTTCAGTGGAGCTGTGCTGTTGGGTATATGTGCTTCTAGTCCTGGCATGAGGTGTTACATTTGGACTGGGTTGGTGCATCCTGGTCTGAGATGGTGCAAATTGAGTGGCTGAGCTTGTCTTGGCATGAGATGGTGCACCTGGCATGAAGGGCTTGCTGGATTGGCGTGGTGCACTTGGAGTGGCTCGGCTATGCATGCTAGACTGAGGTGGTGCAGCTGGAGTGGAGCTGAAGCTATGCATGCTGGCCTACAAACAGCAACTAATAGTT
This sequence comes from Quercus tomentella, assembly GCA_028535165.1. NCBI lineage: Eukaryota > Viridiplantae > Streptophyta > Magnoliopsida > Fagales > Fagaceae > Quercus > Quercus tomentella. The sequence goes on along the minus strand of JAPQVY010000133.1, from coordinate 48,595,473 downwards.
GGATTAATGCTGTGTGTTCATAGGATTAGAAAAATCTGTTTTAATAAATGGCTAGCAAAGCAAAGCAAAGCAAGTCACAGGGCATGCAATGGCTAATGAGAGTCATGGAAAAGCACATATGTAAGCATGACTTTACTGTAAAATGTAAATGACAAGCGGCCAGAAATTTTTTTTTTTTTTTTTGGGTTTTGTTTTTGGGGCCAAGCAAATAAATTACCATGACAAGCTCATCTACAATTGTATTTCACATATATTACCTTTTTAGATGAACCGGTTCTATTTGTGGAATTCCCTCCAATCTCACCCTTGCAACTTCTTTTATTATGCCCTAACTTGCCACAGGTCTTGCATTGCTTAGAGATGCCGGCTCTCCTTGTTGGCTCATTAGGTTCCCTTGCTCTCTTCTTCTTTGGTCTGCCAGGTGGTCTTCTTTTGATGGGAGGCTGAACTGGGGTAACACCACTAGGTCTCCACATATTGGCTCCATTGATTGGTGTTATGATTGGTTCATAGCAAGCCTTGTACGTAGAGACATGGTAACATGGATGAACATACTGCTCAGCATCTTGTCTGTTAAAAAATATGCAGCTGATTGCATGAGCACAAGGTATGCCACTTATATTCCACTTCCTACAGCTGCAGTGTGCTGTGGCCAAGTCAACGGTGAAGCTTTGCAGCCCATTTTTTACTTCAAATTGGGTCTGTCCTGCCCAACAAGCTACCCACCTACTGGCTGCCAATTTTTCCTTGTGCAACCTTTTCAGAACCTTGGCACAAATATCTGACTCTACTCTCTGAATCTTCTCTCTGTTCTCTTGAAACCGAGTCATGATATACAGCCTGATACACTCAAGCTGCAAGTACATACAAGTAAAATAAAGCATTAGATAATATATTAAGCACATTTTTTATTGTACACACTAATATAGCCAATTGAGCATGATCCACAACAGAAGTATAGTGACACTACAGAAATCATTGGACTGGAGAAGCATCCAGAAAATAAAAGTTGACACCTCTATGTCCTTTACTTACCAACAAAAACTACCACATCATTTTCTTCACATAGTTATGCATATGAATAAACTTCCATGGAAAATATACGTAACTTTTTCTCATAGCTCATTAGAATATTTAACACTCAAAAGGAAAGGCAATCTAGAGAGAGGAAGGGATATCATGACTAAAGGTGGCATAGAATTCAAACATTGTGAAGCAAAATGATAGAGAAACTCTAAAGCTTTCTAGCTTGGGCACTCAAACCCAATTTTACCCTCAGCCCCAACCAACTCTTCACCTTACCTAAAGTCATAACCTCATCCCTATAAGGTAAAAAAAATGAAATTATGGTCACAACTTATCACTAAACAGCCCTAACTATGTTTGTAGTGACAAAGGACAATAACTAGAAAAGCTATGTATTTGTAACATATTAAAACTATGAATCATATAATTTAGATTAATTACTCAAACACTATAAGCAGAAAAAAAGGAATAAAACAAATATTTCAATTGATGGATGCTGTACAGGGCAAAGCATAGCAAAAAAAAAAAACATGAAACAAAAAGAACAAACTTTTATTGCAGCAGAAATTTGCTGCAGAAATCAAACAAAACATACAAGTAAAATAAAACATGTGATATTAATTGCAAAATCTACTAAAAACAGTACCAAACAATGAACCTAATTAAATGTAGGTAATCACAAAGACTCATACCATGCTAATAATAGGCTTAGACCTGAATTTCAGAATCCTACTGTTGAAACTCTCACACATATTATTTACTATAGTGTCAGTCAAGGCATCCTCACTAAACATGTGTTTGGCCCATTTTGTTGTTGAATGAGCATCCAACCAGCCGTGTGCATCAACATCAATGCCCTTCAATTCATCCATCACCCTATCAAACTCTTCTTTATAAGTTGCCTTGGCTGCCCTCCAAAAGAATTCTCTAATCAGAACACCAGGATGGTTCTTCCTAAAGTTGTTGTAGAGGTGCCTACAGCAAATTCGATGCTCATACTGTGGCCAGTTATCAATAAAAGTATGCACCAACCCCTGTCACAAACAGTACCAATGTCCTTAATTTGTCTTAGAGATAAATACAATGCGTAAATGAAGAAAAAAAAATAACCAAATAGAGAATAAATTACACACCTTTTGCTGGTCTGACATAAACACCCATCTCCTATCCTGACCTATGTCCGCAAGCAACAAATTGATGAACCAAGTCCAAGAGTCCTTGGTTTCAGCCTCTACCACTGCATATGCAAGTGGGAAATACTCCTCATTAGGATCTCTACATACTGCAGTAATCAACTGTCCCCCAGACTTGTTCTTCAAATGGCAGGCATCCAAACCAATGAATGGCCTGCATCCAGACAAAAACCCCTTCTTGCAGCCCTCCAAACAAATATATAGCCTCTCAAAATAAGGCACCCCACACACTAAATCCATCTCAGCCGCTAAATCGCCATCATGGAAGGTATGTACCTTCATAAGGACGGTACTACCAGGACTAGCTCTTCTTAATTCCTCACAGTACTCCCACAGCTGGTTGTACTGTTGTGTATAAGCCCCCTCAACATATTCTTGAGCCTTTTCCCTAGCCCTACCTGCTTTTCCTACACTTATGTTTAGGGTGTACTTGTCATGGACAGCCTCTTGGATGTCTTTCAGCTTGATATCGGGCTGTCTTTTCACCTTCTTCATCAACTTCTTCCCAATGTATGATGAAGTACACCTAGGATTCTTATATGTTCTAGAGCAGGTGTGTTCCAATGTCAAAGTCCTTAATTGGTAGCTCCTCTCCCTTGGCACCTTTGTTAGATATGCAACAAACTTGCACCCTTCTTGGCATACAGCTCTTACCCTTTGTAGATCATTTTTAACAAATTTTATCCCCCATCCACCAGAAACTGCATAATCTGTTATCGCTTCCTTAAATTGCTTAGGTGTAGTAAATAGCATATCTTTCTCAAAATAAATATGCTCAGCCTTATCCACTGGCTTAAACATAGGGAACTTCCTCACTTGCTCTTTTTTTTGTTCCCTTTCATCTCCCACATGTGTCTGGTTATCATCCTCAGACTTATCATCACTATCATACCCATACTCATCATCAGATGATGATTCTACAACACTGTGCAATTCCTCACTCTCATAATCAGAATTCATTATACCAGCACCCATTTGGCCTGGTTCATTAACTTCAGCATCATCCTTACCATCCCAACTGTCACTACTATCCTCAACAAAGTCCCTAACACCATGACCCAACTCTACATCATCTTCTAGGCCACTTCCCCCACCATCACTTCCCACACTATCACTACTATCACTTATATCAATGACCTCAGGTGGATGCTCAGTGATAGGTTCTTTACCTACTCTTCTTGAACCCGCTTGAGAAGCAGCCACCTTAGTAGGAACACCAACATTAACCTCAAACTCATCCTCATTTTTAAAAGTTTGATCATTAAAATACATGTCATCACTATCACTATCACTATCATAAAAATCATCCCCATCATCTTCACTGCCATCATCATTGTCATAATAACTTGTAAAGTCTTGCTCCAATGCCAATGGCTGCACACCCTCACCAGCATCCTCTCCTTCATCAACTAATATAGGCTCATGTATTGGGTGCTCTACATACACATGAATATCTTGATGACTCCTCACTAATTCTGTCAGGTACATGGCATCACTATCACCAACAATCAAATGGAAGTCTGCCAGTTCTTGGTCCACTCCAGGCATTTTATACCACAGCCTGCTAATAGACGTGTACCCAAAATCCCTACATATACTCTCTATCTCAACCTTAGACCACCTGTCAGGATCACAATTATCAACTATATCTACTGCACCTCCCACATATTTTCGACCATTCTCAGTAAAATGGCCACCATGATGCACGGATATACTAAATAGGTTATCCATTCTGCATGCAACATAACACCAAAACCAATTAAACAATGCTAGGTACAGAACAAAATATATATTATATTTAACAAAACAACACTCATTCCTAATAAAATATTCTATTATGCATGCAGACAACACAACACTTAATCAAATATTTAAGTAAAAATCATACTAAAAGAAACAGAGAAAGCACTTTTGTCATACACGGGGAACACAAGGACCACACAGTAAACCACAAACAAACACATGCAGACAAGGACCAACAAACAGTCAAAAAGCCAAAATATACAAAAAAGGCAACACAACACTTAATCAAATGTTTAATTAACAATACAACATTTCAATAATTTTGTCATACTAAAAGGAACAGAGAAAGCACTTTTGTCATACTCGGGGAACACAAGGACCACAATGTAAACCACAAACAAATACATGCAGACAAAGACCAACAAACAGTCAAAAAGCCAAAATATACAAAAACTTTGTGGCCCCTACTAGGAAAAAGCCAACAAGCTTCTTGTAAAGCTATAAATAAGGACAGAGAGAAGACCTTTTCTCAAAGACAGAGGCCTCTAAGCTTTCATTTTCTCCACTGCCAGGCACCACAGTGTGGGTATCAAGTGGGATTTTTCGGAGATGGGCTTTGAGAAAGAAGTGCCTCTCGTGTGGGTATCAAGTTAGTGTCTCTCTTTCAGAGATGGGCTTCGTGAAAGAAGTGAGATTTTTCGTGAGATGGTTGATGATGATGGTGGTTTGAGAGAGAAGTGTGATTTTTCCTTACCTTGATGATGGTGGCGTTTCGGCAGAGGCAGAGCTTCACTTCGCTAGGCTAGGGATTAAGTTTGATTTGGGAGAAGAGGTGCGCACCAGGGATGAAGGGTGGGTAAGTACACACGTGTGGGGGGCTGGACGTGTCAAGTGCTGTGTGATTTATCTCATTACCTGCGCGCCAGTGGAAGGTAAGTGCTTCACGTGAGTGTCACGTGAGTTATTTAATCTCATTCCTTCCTTATTTTATTCACCAGCGTGTAAAAATAATAATATTTTATTCAGCCCGTCAGTTTTCCCGTTAATTGGTGACGGAATGAGGCTTTAAGGACTAAAACGGAAAGAGTAAATTGGTTTTAGGGACTAAAAATGGAAAAAATAAAATGTAGGGACTAAAATGGAAAAACTTCAAAATGTAGGGACTAAAAGTGCATTTACGCCATTTTTTGGGTGATGGATTTGTTGCTAGAACTCTCTATGTGTGTGTGATTTAAACTCATTTACTTTGCTATTGGAACTTTGAGTGTGTTTATGGTGGAGTTTGTTTCTTTTTATTTTAATTTTTTTTTTGGGTTTTTGTAGCACTTTGATATTGTTGATTGGGACGAATTTTTTTAAAGGATTTTCGTAGCAGTTTGTTGTCAATGGTTTATAATATATTTGGTTGTGTTTTGTCTGGAACTCGTTACTTTAATGGTGGGTCAGCCTGTGATGATGAGTTGTGTGTATTGAATGGTGTAAAATAATGCACATTTTTACTAAGTGGTCCATCTGAGTGGTCCATGTGTTTTGGTTTATAGCTCTTGTCTGCGTATAGTATTATATTTATTTTAATAATGGCTTATGTCCATTGAAAGAAGATGGTGATGTTAGTAATGTATTAATTAAATGTTATATTATAATAATGCATCTTGTATACATGTATGTCAATTATATTTTATTAATTAAATGTAATATTTTAGTAATGCATTTATATGTTTGTGCAGGGCTTCAAATATGGATCAACCATTTGATATGTCTATACATCATGGAGGGGTATTCATTACACATAGTGATACACATGTTGAATATGCTAGAGGGATTGAATCAAGGGTCTCAGATGTTGATCCTGACACTTTTGCTGTTTTTGATATGCCTAAGTATGCCAAAGATCTTGGTATTACGAATGTAGTAGAATTTTTTTACCGAATTCCTCATATGGAACTTCATAATGGCCTATTTCCATTGAAAAAAGATAATGATGTTAGGGTTGTACGTGCTTGGTTAGAATTTGCACCTGAAAGGTTAATACACATATATGTGAAGCATGTTGAACAAGCTGTTAAGGAAAAAGTTGATGAGGATCAAGGTAATGAAGGTGATGATGAGAATGAGTTTCATAAAGAAGTTGATGAAGGAGTTGGAGTAGATGACAATTTTTTTGATGAGGACTACGCTGATTTGGTAGGTGACAGTGAATTTGATAGATATGAAAGACCATCCTCTCCCATTGACCTATCCACTTACATTGCTCCATCCAATCACATTGTCCAAACCACTACCTATGACCAATCGAACGCAAACCCTTATGAGCAGAACACATCTAATTGGGTACCCACTTGCTTTAGTGATGAGGAGCATAATATAAAAAGTGGGGAAAGTGATTATGGGCATTCTGACGTTTTGTGCACACCTGTCAACTCTGAGGATGATGAAGAGCACCCGAAGTACATTGAATTTAGAGCTGAGGTGGATATGTCTGACCCCGTTTTTGAGAAAGGGATGTTGTTTAGTGACCACAAGGAGTTTAAGAAGGCTGTGCAGTCTTATAGAATCAAGCACGGATATCCATTGTTAATTGTTAAGAATGAGTCTCGCAAGGTGAGTTACAAATGTGAGAATTGTGAATGGTATATTTATGCTTCATGGGACCGTGAAGAAAACTCTTTGCTTGTGAAAACCTATCGGGAAAAACATACATGTTCTAGGGCTTTTCATAGTAGGATGGTTTCTACAAGGTGGATTGCAGTTGCATGGCTAAAGGTGTTTAGAGGGAGACCCAACATCAAAAGTGCTGAGATAAAGGAAAGTATAAAAAATCAGTTTCAAGTAGACATTTCCCTGGACAAAGCCTTTAGGGCTAGGCAGATTGCATTGGAAATGCTTAAAGGAAGGTTTGCCTACCAGTTTGAAAGAGCTAGAGATTATTGTGAAGAGTTGAGAGTTTCTAATCCGGGCACTACAACCAAAATTAATCTACACACACCCACACTGCACTTCAAGAGAATGTATGTGTGTCTAGCTGCTTGTAGAACCGGATTTTTGGAGGAATGTAGGCCAATTATTAGTCTTGACGCTTGTCATTTAAGAGGGTTTTTGAAGGGGCAACTATTGGCAACTGTTGGGATTGATAGGAATGATGGAATGTACCCAATAGCATTTGCTGTTTGTGAGGGTGAGACCAAGGACAGTTGGTCATGGTTTCTGAAGTTGTTGTTAGTTGATATTGGTCTTGTGAGGGAACGTGACTGGACCTTTACTTCTGACCAACAGAAGGTATGAGTTTCTTTTTTGTGTAAGTTTAATGTTGTATTTATTGTATATATTTAAATTTAAATTTAGTGTTCAAATTATTTAATATCTACGTAATAACCATTTTTTGTTTTTAATGTAGGGCTTACTTCCTGCTCTTGTAACAGTTGCTCCTGAAGCACATACAAGGTTTTGTGTTAGGCATTTATATGCCAACTTCAAGAAGGAGCACAAGGGTAAACTATTGAAGGATTTAATGTGGGCAGCAACAAGAGAGACCACCAGATCTGGGTTTGAGGCAAAGATGGAGATGATGAGAAATGTAGATGTCAATGCTTATGGGCATTTGATGGGTATTGATTGTGCACATTGGAGTAGACATGCTTTTAGTACTTGGCCTAAGTGTGACATGTTGTTGAACAACCTTTGTGAGTCATTTAATTCCAAGATAATTAATGCTAGGGATAAGTCCATATTGACCATGTGTGAGATGATTAGGAGGTATCTTATGAAAAGGATCCCAAGAAATAGGGATACAATGTTGAAGAAGTCTGGTCCAATTTGTCCTAGGATTCAAGATAAATTAGAAGTTAACAAAGAAGCAACTAGGGATTGCACATCTACATGGTCTGGTGGATCAAAGTTTGAAGTGCATTGTAAGGGAAAGCAGTTTGTAGTTGATTTAGATAAGCATACATGTGCTTGCTATAGATGGGATTTAACAGGCATCTCTTGTAAGCATGCGGTTTCAACAATTGCTTACAAGAAAGAAAAGGCAGAAAATTATGTGCATCACTACTACAAGGTTGAGACTTACCTTAGAACTTACTCACATCTTATCCAGCCTACCAATGGTGAGGAGTTTTGGCCAAAGGAAGCAAGTGATAAGATTTTGCCTCCAAAGATGCTTGTACAGCCTAGAAGACCAAAGGAGAACAAGAGGAAGAAATCTGCTGATGAGGCATGAAGGATTTCACATAAGTTGAAGAAGTCATCTGCCGCACAAAAATGTACCAATTGTGGACAATTAGGTCACAACAAAAGAGGATGCAAAGTACCCCCCAAATCAAATGATGCTAGTGAGGGCCAGATTGAGCAGAGACAAGGAGCAACATCTACTTTAGGGAGACAAAATCATGTATTAATACATGCTTATTGCTAACTAAGTTTTGGTATATGCTACTTATTGTAGTTGCTAACTGCAAATTTTTTGAGCTTGTTGTAGATTAGGAGAACAGGAGGCAATCATGTGTTTATGGGCTTAAGAAGTAGAAGAGGATTGTTGCCCATCAAGTGTTGCTGGCAGCTAATCAACTATAGTACTTTCCATACTATATTATATACATTGTGTTTATTATTTGCAAATTGCCAATATTTGGTCATTTAGTTTGTTATGCATGCATACTTACCATATTTCTATTATTAAAGGTCTCAACCCAAACAAGTGTTGCTGGAAGCAATGGAGTTGGTGGATCTAGAAAAGGTGCTGGAGCTGGTGTTGGAAAAGGAAGAGCTGGAAGTGGAGCTGGAAAAGGTTGAGAAGCAACAACAATAGTAGTTTGTAGAACAGTTAATTGTTAGAACCTTTTTGTGGTCACTGTTTTTTAAAGCATTTCATAACCTTTTTGTGTTGGTCAATAATTTACAGAAACTTTATGAGAACAACTGTTAGCTATTATGGAAGAATTATTAGGATTTTGGTTATATATTGAATATATCATGTTTTGGCAATGTGCCAAGTAATGTCAGTGATTGTATTCTTCTGCAGTATAGCTTCTTCTTGTTTGGCAAAATTTGTTAGTCATTGTTTTGTAAGACTTTCCATAAGTTTATATAATAATGATAGTGGACATGAGCAGAAAAAAGAATATGGCAGAGTTGGGTATTGAAGATAATGGTACTGTTCACATGCATAGAGTTTTTTCTTTTTGGTCTGGCACATGCAATGCATAAGTTTGGTATGGTTTGAGCTAGAATTTATTATGTACAGGTAGTCCTAACTATGGTCGTGAATGGTATATCAATGCTTTTACCAATTGTAATTGCATAGCTGCCCACAATTGCACTTTGCAGGTCCAATGTAATTGCTAGGTGCATTTATGGATGGCTAAGTGCCAATTTCCATTATAATAAACAATATTCCAATAAGAGACAAAACTAAGTAAGAATTTCCATTGCAAGAAATGTATTTCAATTTCCATTACAACATAAAAATACAAGTGGCTATTACAATTGTCATTACATTAAACAAGATAATAAGCTGCCTACTATCTCAAAATGATTGTCACTACTATCTTTCACAGTGACTAAACTACAATTCACCTATTCTCAATACAAGTTCTTTCCTTGGCCTTTTGCTTTCACTAAATAAACTAAAATGACCACCACAATCTTCCTTGGCCTTTTATCTTCTAAATCAACAATCTTCATCTAAGGTGCATTATTATCCTTCTCTTTCAATTCTGTTTTTTGCTTGGGCTGTTATTTGTCCACGATGTCTTCAAGATTGCAGGAAATTGGCATTTACATTTCACCTTATGATCATTGCCATAATTCAACCTTCCAAAACTACTTGAAGAACTTCCTACTTGACATATCCTACAATATACAATATTGCATAGTAAGTTTTTACAGCTTTGAATAATATAATGAACCTCATTCACACAATTTTTAACGATACTCTTAACCACACTCACAGACTTTGAAGTAAACAAAACAACTTAGAACAATAGACAAAATTGTAGAATGGATCGTATAAAAGGATAGTTGTTTCAATAGCTTTGTAGAAGTAGTTTTTATGGCTAAGCAGAAAGATTGTGCCTTGATTAATAAAATAAACTAAAAAGGTCTTACCCAAAAGAACTCACACTGAAGTCAAGTGGCTAATACTAAACATGGGAGCAGCTCTTTGGCAAATGACATCCAGATTTTAATGTGTCATTTTCAATTTTTTTTCACGCCTCCCTCATCCCTAAATATATCAATTTGCAGCTGCATCATTGTTGCATCATCGTGTAGTTAAATTTCAGCATTTAACATATCCCTCTCCTTCAATAGGAGTTAACAATGTAAGTTCTTGTTTTATGGTGCATTAATTGTTTGAATTGATTTTATCATGGCAGCTTATAGTTATATACACATCAATAATACATATCCCAATTCTTGCAGGACCCAATTTATGCACATACCCTAATGCATAGTTCAACTCTTTTCACCATAACTAACACACAGCAAAAAGTCCCAACAACTTAGACAGAAAAAACTACAACAATGAACATAGAACCCCCAAAAAATTGTCAAAGAAAGAGAAAGCAAACCACAACTATGAATCCCCAACAAATCCAAATCCAATATTGACAAGAAAAAGCGAAATCTAAAAAGAGAGAGAAATAGAGCTGGAGAGAAGAAAAAGAGTCTCATTGTGGCTGCCGCTGTGGTCGCCGTTGTGGCTGCCGCTGTGGCCGCCGTTGTGGCTGCAGCTGTGGCTGCCGTTGCGGTCGCCGTTGTAGATTCACGATGGGTCTCTGCCCTGCGAGCTGGGAGGGAGCTGCTTCCTTCGTGGGTTTTCAGTTTTGGTTTGGGATTTTAGAAATAGATGAAACGGCGTAGTTTATGTTTAGATTTTTTTTGTGTTTTAGCATTGTGGAAAACGCCACCGTTTTTACTGTGACAGGTAAGCCTTTATTATTAGTTGAAATTGTGACGTTTTGGGGCTTATTTTGCAAAAAAAAAAAAAAAACACATCAGCAATATGACATGGCAGTTAACAGCAGAAACTAACCGGGGAGGTGATTTGCTAACGGAACAAAACATTGGGGTGTAAAATCTAAACACCCCCAAACGTTAGGGGTGTACTTTGCAATTTACCCTAGTTTTAAAGAACAACTAGACTACAACTTTCTTTTAAAAATTGACTAGAGACTTATGTTGATAATGTTTATAAAATTTAAGAAAATAGTAAGACAAGGTATATATACATATGGTGATGAGAAAATATATTAGTTTCTTTTTTATGTGATCATCCACAATTTACTATCAACTCTTGAATACGTGTATTTTCATACGTAATTAGATGATGTATTTATAGGAGTAACAAGCCGAATGGATTGAGAAAATCCTTCAGAAGGCAACTCCAAGCATTTAAGAAGGCAACTCCATCCATTACGAATGTAACTTTAGGAAACTCCTATCAATTTATGAATGCGTTTACAACTACATAAGAAGAAGGTGTTACAATCACAAATGTTTGGAGTTATATTCTTTAATGCTTGACTATGCATTTTCTAGAAAACTATCCCATTACATATTCAAGAATCAATACTGTAGACGAAAAAAAATCAATTACCAACTCAAAATAGATGGAGAGTTAATGTGTGACTGCCCAGTACAACTAATTTGTAAAGAATGGATTTCCGAGGTCAACCTTTGGATGCCTTTATGGATTCATTTTAAGTTAATGGAAAAATAGCAAATTATCTGTAAGAAATAAGAAGATTTCAATATTAATTCTTTCTTGGGTTAGTCCAAGGATCTCTCATTCATACAATATTCAAGTCTCGGTTACAAAGCATATAAATGCACAAGGTATATTTTTCTTCAATTCTCTGTCCCTCCTTCTGAAGGAGTTCCCTTTCCTTATATAGCTATTTGAAATGCATCCCAACCCTCCACTTGTACAGTCACTAATCTTCATTTGGATACTTGTCCTATCAGGGTTTTGCTGGAAGTGGTAAAATGTGCTGCAAGCTGTGAGGTTACTGTTCAGGGGTCATTCTACCGTTAATACGGGTAGCTGAGTTGGTGCAGTGCATTGAATACAGAGGTGATAGGTACTTTACCTGGATATTTCCCTTCTTTACTTGCACATCTCTATCTCCTTCCTTGGTATTTTGTCTTTTGGTCCAAGTGGCTTGCTTAAAAGCCTTTCAAGAAATGTTCGTTCTTCAAGCTCCTTGGAAGGTCGGTGTAGGAGGCAAAATTTTAAGCCAATTATAAAATGGCACATCAAAATTTAGTGACAAATTCTAGATTAATATGTCATTAAATTAATTAAATCAAATGATGACATGTGTCATCCAAATTGATATTACGCTGGCATATTGAAATTTGCCACGTGTCATTTGGCCCACAAGATAAAGATAAATTCCCTATTCAAAATTTATGGATAATTATCTTTATTAAAATAAATAAATAAAATAAAGATAAATTTTCTATTCAAAATTGATGGATAATTACCTTTATTCAAATAAATAAATAAAATAGAGATAATTATTTATCTTTATTGATTATTATCTTTACCAAAATATGATCTTTATCAAAATAGATAAATAGAGATAATTATCTCTAAAACAAATTTGGGCCAATCAAGAATCTACTACATATCTTCAAGCATATCAATTCAAAGTGGAGTTTATCCTTTGAAACCACTATAAATAGAGGACATCCCCTCTCATTTTCACCACGAAGTTTTCAAGAAGCCCAAGCTCTAGAGAAATTCTTTCTCAAGAATCTTTGAAGAACTTGAAGAATCTTTGAAGAACTTGAAGAACATTTGAAGGGCTTGAAGAACTTGAAGCACAACAAATCTCTAATAAGCTCAAAGCCATAGATTCGTTGTGAAGACCATTCGATCCATCTTCCAATCACATTGAAGAAAATTTCACATTCGAGTCAAGACCACAATGAAGATAAAATCAGAGGAGCACTTTTTGTAAGAGCATCCACATTGGTGGAGCCATAATTTTAGCTATTTGGCTCCACCAAAAGCTACTTTATCTATTATTCCATATCACTTTACAAAATACCCAGCATTAGTGGTTTTATTTTAGCTTTCAACACAATAAAATAATATATCTATTACAATAAACAACATCCCTCACAACCACACCCACACAACAACCACAACCATAGCCATGGAAACCACCGCATAGCCACCACCACCGTCGCCGGAGCTTAATCAATTTGAGAAAAAGGAAAAAAAAAAAAAAAAATTGATCTCAAAAACTCAAACCACTGATTGGACTGTTCACAACCACCACCTCCATTCTCATCGCTTAACCTTGTCGTCGGTGAGGAACCCCACAATAGAGATTTTTTGAGGTTTTTGTTTGGTGGGTGACTGAAGGTCAGCCAAAGAAAAAAAAAAGAGAGAGAGAAAGTTGTTGTTGAGAGAAGGCAAAGGAAATAAGAATCAAAATAAAAGAAAGAGACAAAAGCTTAAAGAGAAGGGGTCAAAAAAAAAAAAAAAAAAGACAAAAGACAAAAGGAACGGAAATTATTATTTAATTAGAGGAGTAAATAAAATATTAATATTTTAGTTTACCTTTGAGCTACAGTGCACAGCCAAAGATGGCTGTGAACTGTAGCTAAGAAGCCAAATTTTTTGGCTTTGGCTCCACCAATACAGCCTTCATTTTGTAGTTGGTGGTGCTAAAAATAGCAATATGACTTTTAAGCACCATCAATACTAATGGTCTAAATGAGTAAAAAAAAAAAAAAACAAAGATTGTACTCACTACTTGATTAATACAAAATTATATTTGTGGAACACTTTTCAATTGTTTTTTTTTTTCTACGATTAAGAAATTTTGTGTTCACAAATTTCTGGCACACCTAGTGGGACAATCTCTGCCTCTCATCTCTTCTTCATCAATTTGTCATATCTTTTGAAGTCCTATGGCTTCAAAGAAGATTCAAATCAACAACCCCCCTTTTGGAACGAGTGAAGTTGATCCTACAATGGATTCAAACTCTTCATCAAGTTCTGACACTTCCTATGCTGGACCCATGACAAGGGGAAGAACAAAAGCTCTTGCAGAGGTCTATACTCAAACAACACCGATACCCCAATCCTCACCTATTTTCAACACTTCTAAATCTCAGAAGTCACAAACAGCTTCATCTACGTAGGGGGCAAGCAAAGACGTAGCTGGTCTGTTGTCTCAACTAGCTTTGTCTCAAACTTCGGAACCAATCCAAGAAGTTCCAATTGCTGAAGAAGAAAACAAGTCACCTGATGGCTCTAAGTTCTCTTTTTCAAAAAATATTCCTACTTCCAAGCTTAGGGACTCTCCTCACTCTGTTAGTTCATTTGCCATGCTAGTTATTATGACTAACACAACATCTCTAGAGGAACAAGACTTGACTATAGCTCAAACTTTAGAAGAATTAATGAAGGCTATGAAAGAAAGGGAAGCATTGAGAGACACATAAATAAATCTCTTAATGGATAAGATGGGGAACACATCTAGACTGAATCGTGAAGATGAAAGCTTTAAGCCAAAGCAAGCCCATAATGAAAAACGTGAGAGTTCAACAAAGGATCTCAAACTCTCTGCAGATGGGTCTAACTCTTCTGACTAGCTCAAGGAGTTAATCAATGAAACTATCAAAGACCAAGTTGGGGATGGAAGTCAACCATCTACTACCTATGCCAAGCCATACACTCAAAGGAAAGATCTTATGAGGATGTCTCAAAACAATTAGCCACCAAAGTTCCAACAATTTGAGGGTAAAGGCAATCCAAGGCAACATGTTACTCATTTTGTGGAAACTTGTAACAATGCTGGTACTTATTGGGATCTTATGGTCAAGCAATTTGTTCACTCTTTGAAGGGAAATGCGTTTGATTGGTATACCGATCTAGTGCTAGCTCCATTGATAGTTGGAATCAAATGGAGAGAGAATTCCTAAACCATTTCTATAGTACTTGACGTATTGTTAGCATGATAGAGCTCACCAATTCAAAGCATTGGAAAGAAGAGTTTGTCATTGATTACATTCAATGGTGGAGAAATCTTAGTCTTAACTGCAAGGATGTGTATTCAAGGAATGAATTGAGATGTGAAGCGTTTGCAATTGAGATGTGTATTCAAGGAATGAATTGGGCTATAATCTATACTCTTCAAGGAATAAAGCCTAAAACATTTGAAGAATTAGCAACACACACTCATGACATGGAGCTTAGTATTGCTTCCAATGGCCCGCCTGTTCAAGAACCCCGCAAGGGGAGAGAAAGTCAAGATACTTGCAAAGGAGGCAAATTCCCACCTAAATCGAAAAACAAGTAGTCTTTGATTGTAACTATTGCTCTTCTCAAAGTTTCAATTAAGCCTAAGATGAAAGAAAAAACACCTGCTCTCACTCAAGATAAAGGAAGAAGAAGACTAACATTACAAGAGATGCAATATCCATTCCCTGATTCTGATATCTCCAAGATGTTGGATCATTTACTTGAGTTGAAGTTGATTGAGCTACTAGAGATGAAACATCCTGAAGTGGCTAACCAAACAAATGATCCTAAGTATTACAAGTATCATCGCCTCATAGGCCACCCTATGGAGCAATGCTTTGTGTTGAAAGATAAAACTATGGAGCTAGCCCATCAAGGAAAGATCACATTTGATGATGATGTTATGACTTCCAATCTTGTGGTAGCCTCAACAACCATATAATAGTTAATTTACTTAAGGCAGGTGACTCGAGGAGTCAAACTTGGCGGAGTTTCTATTTAACCCTTAACCATTTTTTGATTCATAAGAGTTAATTTACCCAAGGCAGGTGATCCAAAGAGTCAAACCTGGACAAGGTTCTGTTTAATCCTTAGCTTAAACAAGATGAATAACATAGAGATGCTGGTAAGAGTAAAGACCTTTAAGAATAAAGACACGATATGAATAACATCAGTGTTTCTCATTAATAGTAATATCTTCATAGGTTATTCACATTCCACAGTCATGGGACAGGGATTTCATTTAGGTCTTCTAAATGATAAGCCCTTATTCCTGCCACTGATGTGATATGATGGGGTCCCTCCCATTTAGGTCCGAGTTTTCCCCATGTCGAATTCCTGATGTTCCCTATGACCTTTCTTATACCAGGTCCCCTTGCATAAATGCCCTTGTCTTGATGCCTTTATTGTACCCTTGTCTGAGCTTATTTTGGTAATGGGCCAACTTAATGATAGCAATCTCCCTTCTTTCTTCAACCAAGTATAGGCTAGCAAAGAGGAGTTGTTTGTTTTTGCTGCTATCGAACTGGTCAGTTCTTATCGTTGGAAACCCTATCTCTAAAGGGATGACTGCCTCAAAGCCATAGGTCATAAAAAGGGTGTTTCTACGATTGATCTCTTCGGCATAGTGCAGTATGCCCACAGGACATAGGGTAACTCATCTACCCATCTTCCCTTTGCCTTGTCCAATCTCTTCTTCATCCCATCCACTATAACTTTATTGGTGGCCTCAACTTGTCCGTTGCTTTGAAGGTAGGCTAGAGTAGAATACCTAGTCTTTATGCCTAGCTCACAACAATATCTTCGAAAAGTCTTGCTATCAAACTAAAGACCATTGTCTAATATAAGAGTATGTGGGACCCCAATCTTGTGACAATATTTCACTAGACAAATTTTTTCACGTCTTGATCTCGGATATTAGAAAGGGGCTTTACTTTAAGCCACTTGGTGAAGTAATCAGTCCCGATAAGGAACCATCTTCGGTTTCTAGTTGTCTTTGGGAATGATCTAACTATATCCAAGACCTATTATGCAGAAGGCCATGGATTGGAAAGAGGATTTAGGATCCCCCCCCCCCCCTCCCCCCGACTGATGAATATTTGGGGCATACCTTTGGCACTGATTGCATTTTCTAACGTATTATTGAACAAACTTCTACATGCTAGGCCATCAATATCCCTAAGTAAGAGCCTTATGTGATAAAGACCTTCCCCTGGTATGACTGCCACAAAGTCCTTCATGGAGTTCTTCCAACAATGCCTCCACTGTCTCGGGATGAACACACAGCAAATATGGCCCCGAGTACGATTGTTTGTACAACTTCTACTCTTCTGAGAGCTAGTACCGTGGTGCCTTTCTTTGAACCTTTTTAGCCTCTGTCCTGTCTTAGAGCAATGTTCCATCCTTTAGGAATGACACCACTAGGTCTATCCAGCTCGGGCCAACATGTACTACATTTACTCTGACAGGGACCTGGCTGTCCCAACTGGATGCCACTAGGTCTTCTACCATAATAATCCTCGGTAGGCCTTCTCCTAACAAGGTGGCCAGGGTCGCTAATGAGTTAGCATGGAAATTTCTCCTCCTGGGAACTTGCTCTATAGAAAATACCTCGAAGTTAGATTGCAATTGTTTCACTTGGCTTAGATACCATTGCATCCTTTGATCCTTGGCCATGAATTCTCCTCTCATTAGCCCTACGATGAGCCTCGAATCACAAAATACCTCAACGGCCTTGCCTCCAAGTTTCTTTACAGCATTCAAGCCTACCCAAAGAGCTTCATATTCTACTTCATTATTCATGGCTGGAAAGATTAGCTTCAAGGATTTCTCGATGGTTATGCATTCAGGAGATACTAGAACAATTCTTATCGCTAAACCCTTCTAGTTAGCGGCCTTATCCACTTATAATTCCCAAAGTAGCGAGTGTGACGTTGTAATCACCAAAATCTTTGTCAAGCATAACTCCCTCCTCGGTGCCATCCTTTTCCATTCCCTTAGTAAACTTAACTACCAGGTTAGCCAAAACATGCCCACTTACAGCTGTACGAGGTAAGTACCTGATGTCAAATGCTCCCAACATGGTTCCCCACTTTGCTACTCTTCTTGTACAATCCAATTTTCGGAGCAATACCTGTAAAGGAAGTTGGGTGAGGACAACGATCATATGTGCTTGGAAGTAATAGGGAAGCTTCTTTGTGGCGTGTATGATGTCCAAGATGGCCTTCTCTTAGGGTAGGTATCGGGTCTCTACCTCTTGGAAGGACTTACTCACGTAATAAACAGGTTTTTGTACACCTGCTTCCGTTCGAACTAGAACTAAGCTCACTGCATGGGCTGTGATTTCTATATAGGCATACAAGACTTCTTCCTTCTCGGGTCTAGACAGAATTGGTGGATGGGCCAAGTACTTCTTAAACTCCTCAAAGGCCCTGTTACATTCCTTGGACCATGCAAAATCTTTCCACCTATGAAGCAACTGAAAAATGGTTTACAATGGTCAGTCAGCCGAAAATTGAACCTGTTTAAGGCCGCTATCATTCCGGTCAAGCATTGCACTTCCTTCGGATTCCGAGATGGGTGTAGATCATGGATGGCTCTGATTTGGTCAAGGTTGACCTCTATTCCTCAGTGAGTTATTATGTACCCCAAGAATTTCCCTGATCCCACACCGAAGGAGCATTTAGAAGCATTTAGACACAACTCATGCTTCCTCAGGATTGAAAAGATTTCATCCAAATCCCCAAAATGCTCGGACTTCTCTTTGCTCTTCACCACCATGCCATCTTTATAAGCCTCCACATTCTTGCCTAAATGAGCTTCAAACATTCTTGTCACCATTCTTTGATAGGTGGAGCCAGCGTTCTTCAGGCCAAAGGGCATCATTCGATAATGGTAATTCCCGGTAGGGGTCAAGAATGCAATCTTTTCTTGATTTGCAATGCTAGTGGAATTTAATGGTAGTCTTGGAAGGCATCAAGAAAACTCATCCGAGGATGGTCAAATGTTACATCGAACAATTGATCAATTTTGGGAACCGGAAAGGGGTCTTTAGGACAGGCCTTATTCAAATCGGTGAAATTAACACAAACCTTCCATTTACCTGACTTCCTCTTGACTACCACAGTGTTGGCCAACCACTTTGGATTAAAAGACCTCTTTGATGGCCCCAGCCTCTTTAAGCTTGTTAAATTCCTCTTTTACTACTTCAACATGTTCCTTAGAAGATCGTCAAGGCTGCTGCCTCCTCGGTGTTATGGCTAGGTTCACATTGAGGTGATGGCATATGAACTCCAGATCTACCCTCGAAGCCTCGTATGTGCTCCAAGCAAAAACATCTAAGTTATTTCTCAGAAAGACTAAGAACTCTTCCTTCTCGGCTAGAGGTAGTTGTGTTCCAATCTGGAAATATTTATCATTTTCCAAACCAAGGACAATCTTCTCCAATTCTTCACATTGTACACTAATCTTTGTCATTCTGTCCAAACCTCTGACATTCCAACTATTGATTGCTACAAGACAAGGCTCGAATTAGGGAGATTCACTTGCAACGATTGATGCATGACAATATCAATCATACACTGCCTAGCCATGGTTTAACATCCCACTAGCTCCCTAACGTGCCCCTCAATTGGATACTTCACTTTCATATGCAAAGTAGAGGAGACTGCCCCCATAGCGTAGAGCCATGGCCTTGCCAAAATTGTAATGTAGGGGGGATAGGCATAAACCATAATGAAGTCTACTTCGACTACTTCACTACCCATTTGCACCGGAAATTTAATCATCCCTTTGGGGGTCACAATTCTCCCGTCAAATCCTACCAAGGGGGTGTCATACTTGCTAAGGTCCTCAAGTTTCAACCCCAACCCTTTGTATAGTTCCGGATACATAATTTCAACCCCACTTCCTTGGTCTACCATTACTCTTTTCACATCAAACCCTCCTATTCAGAGTGTGACCACAAGAGCATTATCATGGGCTAGAAAGTAGCAATCTTATCAGCCTCTGAGAAGCTGAGGATTGGCTCCTGCTCTATCTTGATCCTTTTAGATCCTCTATCCTCTTCTCTTACCTCAAGCTGCGGTGAAATGGCCATTACCTTGGACAAGGGACCAGTTTCTCTATTTGGTGCAGCAAAAATAACGTTGATGGTTCCCAATGGTGGGCGTGGTGCCACCTCCATTTGGTAACCCGGTCCTAATTGCTCCCTTTGGGCAAAAGGTTGATGCGTGAATTGTTTCAACTTTCCTGCTTTGACTAGCTATTCTAAGAAGTCATGCAAGGTCTTGCAGTCCTCGGTTGAATGACCTCAGTCTTGATGATATTGGTAGTACATGTTCTGATCCCGTTTGGTGGGGTCCCCTCCCATCTTATTGGGCCACTTGAAATAAAGCTCTTTTTTTCTCTAGCACCCAATATACGGGTTCCTTAAACACCGAATTAACCGCCTAGGTGTTGCTTTGGGGAACTTGATTAAAAAAATATCTCCTCGGTCAATTAAAGCCAAATCTATCAGACCGAGGATCCCTCCATTCAAGCATGAAAACCTTTGCTTTCCCATTGCCCTATACTTGATCGTCTTCAACTCTTCTATGCTCATCAATGTGATCCATTAGCTGATGCATGTTCTAAGCGAGCTTCATGGTGAGGGATTTCCTCAGGTAAGAATTCATAAGAAGCCCCACTTTGAAGGTTCTAATAGCCACATCCTTAAAATCCTCATCAATCTCGTTGAAAGGCTCCCAATACCTATTCGAATAGTTTTTTAAGGTCTCTCCTTCCCTCACGGCCATGGAGAGCAGAGAATCCAGAGGTCTAAGGATCTTGCTACAGGTCATAAATCTAGCACCAAACGCCCTGGTTAGCTTCTCGTAGGACCTTATTGAACCCTCCTCCAATCCATTGAAACACCTCATGGCAATGGGCCCGAGGTTAGAAGGGAACAACTTACACATGAGAGCCTTGTTTCTAGAGTAAATGGTCATCCTTTGATTAAAATGGCTCCCATGCTCCACCGGATCAGTCCTTCCATTGTAAATCGTGAAAGTTGGTTGGGTAAAATGATGGGGGAGCTTAGCCCTCTCAATATGACTCGAAAAGGGTGACCAAGGGATCTAGTGTAGGGCCCTGCTCATAGCATCATTTTCCATATTCTCAGGAGGTGAATTTCTCACCCTTCTTCAATGATGTCTCTCTCCACCTACTAAATGAGAGGATATTGTAAAGGATTCGCTAGGAGGGGTTCTAGATCTTCGCCGATAACTTTGTTCTCCTTTCCAAACTAGAGCTTTGGCTTAATGAAGGGGTTCTATTTTCTCTGAAATGCACTCTATGTTGAAACCGCCTACATAGATGATCAACCTCCAACCTAAGGTTACGTGTCTCTTGTTCACACGGTATTTGACTTCCAGGCCTTGAATGACTCCGATTGATGTGATTTGAATGGATGAATTCGGCCCTGATGCTTGGAGACTGAGCCACCTCATGGTCCCTTCTTTGCTCCAAGTTCATAAACTAATCTGAAATGTCATACAGAATTTATTTATTTATAGATGTAATTTCCCCCTCTTTTTTAATAGACTACGATTATGATACATGAATTTTGTGGGAATCTTCCTTCATAAATCATGTTACTTTCATCCGATAACTATTTATTATATTATTATATCAATTCAACTCAAAGCATAAGTTATTGATTACATTAAATCAGCCCAAAATATTTGAGAACGATTTGGTGCTACCTTTACTGCCACTTTTCAAATATTAAAGTGATTTTTTAAAAACTAATTATAAATCAATTGATTCAATTCTATTTGATGTCTTAAAATCGTATATTATGCCAGGACCACACAAGGTGTCTCCCTCTCTCTCTCTCTCTCTCTCTCACACACACACACACACACAAATATAAGTTGAAAAAAATTAAAAGTCAAGTTTCATAAACTATTTAGGAATGTTCCATTTCGTTCTTAAGTTTACAATCATCAGAAGCTGAACATATGAACGTGTTGGAAAGCCATGCATACATCAATAAAATAATTTCACAAAAGAATATTTTTTTTTAAATTTGGTAACAGTCCGTATAATATTTTTCTTTGAACTTAACCACACATTGGAAAAAATGAAAAGAAAAATAAGAGAAATTTCTAGTGAAGAGAATTGATGCTCTAAAATAATCAGGTTAGCCTACAATATATCACCATTATAGAGGAGGATAGAAATAGGAAGACAAGGAAAATCCGAGGAAGAGCAAGCCTCCAATTGCAGCAACTGTGCGTTGAGAGATCTTGGATGCTAGCATGCTTCCTCCCACTACGGCCACTGAGGTACAGATAGTATGTCCTATTATGGCGCCCACAGCCACTCCAATAGCGGCTTTGTGTGTCGCCAGCTGCAGAATCACAAGTTATTGGTCGTAAGTGCGAAAAACTAAAAGTAAACTACATATTACTATGTTAATACACTGCAGAATTCAAGCGAATACAACAGGATCCAGACGAATATAAAGAGGAAATAAACACAATGAAGTACTCAACCTAGAAAATGAAGAACCAATAATGGCAATTCAGGGTTCAACAATAGGCCAATTTTAATACTTAAGAATATAGGACCAGTTCCTAAGTCCGTGTAACTGCATAACCAAAGCATAACATCAAATTTAATATCACACTAGAATCCATATAATATCATGACGTAAAGTTCAAAGTTAATACTAAGAGAAGGATATGTGAAGTCAAACACCTCAAAATTTACAAACTCATGAAGCCCTGAATAGTTCCGCACATGAGTGAAAGAATTGACACACAAGCAACAATCATATACAAGAGTACATATTGAAAAAATCAAATTCATTCATGAAGTTAAATTACCCTGAAGAAATGTAAAATGGGCCATAACAAACTAAATGGAAGAAAGAAATAAACAAAGGAAAAAAAAAATCTTACAGCAATCGTTGCTATCTGGCTACGGTCTCCCCACTCTGCTAGAAATGTTAATACAAATGACTGCAAATGGTAAAACAGAAATTTTCAGCTACAGCAGTTAACATAAGACTTAAAAAAATATCCGTCATGGACCCATAGACATTTCTTATTCATCTATTTATTCTTTAGGTTGAAGGATCATATAATACAGATATAAATTGATATGTGCTGCAAATGTTGAATTAACAAACAACAAAAGTAAAACAACATCAATTTCAGCATTAAGAATGTTATAAGGAAATAAGAACCACATGCACAAGGCATACCTCCAAAAATATTGGAGTACAAAATCTTGAAAGGAAACGGCGGTAGGTTGTTTTTCCTTGTCCAGCCTCAAGTTTCTCTTCTACCTAAATACACGAGACAGAAAAAGCCATTTCAGGGCAAAGGCAGTTTCAAATTCAACAAAAAGAAAATTCTAAATTGCATTTGCAAGCCCATAAATGCTACCTAATGCAATATCCTTCCATCAAAAGTAATAAATTAGAACATGCATAGGGGAGAGTCAAAAAATATAATAACGGAAAGAAAAAACACTGGGGGAAAAACTGAGTCATAAGAGCTGAAACATACAATTCTCTTAACAGTCTAGGTATATCTGGGCAATTTGCAAGAGGCATATCAGAGACACATTGATAAACATCAAAAGTTAAAACTCCACAACTTCCACACAAAAAATGCTAGAAATTTTCCAATTTTCTTTTCTTTTTTCATAAGTAACTTTTTTTGGAGGATTCACCTCATGTACACAGTTTATATGCACAAGGCATCCAAAAGAATTACATTTTTCTTTAAGATAAGTATATCCCAAAGAATTACAATAGATTTGAACTACAAAAGAAATGAGAGAGTCAATAAAATCTACAAAAGAACGAGTAGCACTAAGACCCAAAGCTTGTGAACACGCAAATAATGATCTAGTGAAATATGTCTAGGAAGCACGGGTGCAGATTCGGGTTCGGGTGCAGTGCCGCGACTCAGCAATTTTTGAAAAAGTAGGGTGTAGGTGCGACGGAAAACGTTTATTAATAAATTATTAAATATATTTTATTTATATTTTCTATATATTGCTAAGCATATTTTTTCATATAATGGTAAACATATACAAATTTAAGAGAAATAGCAGATAAAAAACCTTTGGGATCAATTTAATATTTATAGCTAATATTTAGGGGGGTAAATTTTGCAAAATAATATTATTTTTTAATGATAAGTAATTATTTAAATTGATACAATTACTAAATTATTTGGCTATTATTAAGCTAAATGAAATAAATTGTTGAATTTAATATAGTGTTTTAAAAAAATCATAATAAAGATATTCAAATTTGGGGGTTTTATTATAAACAAACAAATGTGTTGGGATATTTATAAACAAGGAAGCTTCCAAGAAGCTCCATTGCCAAGTCCCACCACTACTCACATGCATTGCTTTATTAATATCACATTCCAAGGCTCTATTTGAAAGTCTACAATCATTTGTCTCCACATCATCGTCGTCTTCTTTTTTTTTCTTTTTTTTTTTTCCTCACAAATCATTTGGTTGCAGATCTTTCCTCTTCTCCTTCCCTTTTTTTTTTTTTTTTTTTCACAAATCTTTTGGTAGTAGATCTTTCTTCTTCCTCTTCTTATTCGGACAGAATCGGACTGAATTGGGGCTGTTTCGGCCAGTTTCTCAGCCAGCTTCGACGGATTTCGGCCAATTTCGGTGGATTTTGGCCAAAATCGGCGTGAATCGAAGAGGAAAAAAAAAAGGTGGCGAATCGGCGCGTCGAGTGCAAATCGGCACGTCGAAATGAGTTGGGTGCGGGTGCGGCAGCTCTGGAGCCGCACCCATGTTTCCCAGAAATATGTTTTCAATTGAACCACCAAGTTTTCCACATCATCAAGAGTGTGGTGGTTCGTCTTCCTCCACAATGTCAACAACAAGCACAGAGGCGTTAATTTCCTATTTTATTTTCATTTATCTGAAGAGTATTCATTATGGTCTCTAAATTCAGTTGGACTGATGCTCATCCTATATAATATATGTATGGAGCATAACATTAGATGGCCACTGATCTGTTGTGCATAGAAAGAAATCAATGCATTGAGGAAACTGCTTTGACCCATCTCAACTTTGCTGTAGCTATAACTAAATGCATAAGATGAACATAGCACGGGTGGGAAAGGCCAACCATAAATTATGGATTATTGTCTAATTAAGACTATATCTAACATAAACTCCAAGCACATGTGATGCAACCTGGATAAAATCCAAGAGTTAAAGTGGTGCTGGAATCATATAACACACAGATCTATTGCCAAAAAGCTTGCAAATATCATAGTTCTGCAATTTCCAGCTGATTGCCATTTATAACCAGCAAGCTTATGAGTAAATTGAAAAAGAAAACAGAAAAGTACACATCTAAAATAATAAAACATTACATAAGCAAATATCAAACTGAAGTTGAGTGTGCATAAAATACATACTTCTTCCATCTCCTTTTTCTGAGAAGATTTTGAATCTGACCTCCATGCAATGTAAAGTAATCGCCCTCCAAAAATTAAATAAAGAACTGCATATGAAAAGAATACAAAAAGCTAATGTTCATTAACTTCATTCAGATGACAAGTTGACAACTAATGTTATCTAATTAGATAAACAAATTGTAAAACCATCTAAACAATGCAACATAAAATGTAGGAGTTGAAAGAGGAAGGCAAAGATTCAGGGTTCATTTATATTTTCGAAGAGACGCAATGAAGACAACAGAACATAACAGTTTAATACTGTGATCTGAACTCATTAGCAAGCACCGTACTATAATTCATCAAGTAGAGGCATCAAGTAATACAATCTCATGCAGGTCATATCACCACCAAAAGTTGTTTAAGCCTTTGGAGTTCAATCCCAAAGAGATATAACCAGGCACAAACCTCATCTTAAACTGCTCATGTGTGGCTTGTACTCATAAGACGCTCATTTTGGGTGTTAATTTTAACAAAATTATGATTTTCGACCAACCAAACATGATGTACATAATACAACATCATGGTGCCAACAGGTACAAATCAAGTTCACCATATTATTATCCATGTTTTTTTGATAGGTAGAAAAACATTAGGGGTCTGTTTGGGATCCGCTTATTTTGTTGAAACTGAAAACTTTTTACTGAAAGTACTATAGATAAAGGTAAAAGTTAGCTGAAATAGTACAGTAGAACCCATGAATAATACCAAAAAGTGTAGTGAGGCCCATGAATAGTACCAAAAATAAGCTGAATAATAAAATAAGCTGGTTTTTTAATTTT
Source organism: Quercus tomentella (assembly GCA_028535165.1). NCBI lineage: Eukaryota > Viridiplantae > Streptophyta > Magnoliopsida > Fagales > Fagaceae > Quercus > Quercus tomentella. Next base: position 48,569,471 of record JAPQVY010000133.1, on the reverse strand, counting down.
TGCCAAACACACACTAGGGTACAATTACCAGATATTCAAAAATAATTTGAATCCAACATTACAAGAACACTGTCATTTTTATATGCTTCACTTATCTAAAAGCAACATGCAAGTGAGGAAAGAATCCATTAAAGAGGCTGTCAACAAAATATCCATGAAGAGAGACAAATCAAATCAACACTATCAACATGTATGCATCAGCATTTGCAGATGAGATACATAGCAGTATGTTGAAAGCACTGAGTGAATATAAGAGGTGAAAAAAAAGTGATTACAGGCTAAGTGACCAAAAGAAGAAAGCAAAGTAAATACATATGCAAAAATATAAACTATACATATACCTGTAGCTGCACTATTGGTATGCTTTCTAGATATTAAATTCGGCACAATCCTACCAAGTCCAGTGGACAGTACCTAATTGACATGGACAACTTCTTTAATCTTGATAACAATAAGAGAAAGAGCAGTCAGTAGTGCTTTGTAGTTGCTAAAAAGTCATTCCATTACAGCACCAAGAAATGCATTACCTCATCAGAACCACAAATCACGAGCAGGGGTAAAAGAAATAATGCAATTATCGAACTAAAAATAAATAAAAATAAATAAAAGGAAATAGAAAATTAGTGAACTTACAGTCATTACAATCAAGGCAGTCAAAGCACCAGATAAAACAATTGACTTGGGGTGACGCATCGCCATAAGAGCTGCTATTATAAATGTCTCATCTCCAATCTAGCAGCATGATTGTCAAATTTCACCAAAGCAACGAACAGAAATCCGGTAAAGAGAGCAAAATCAATTATACAAGCAGCAAAAAGGGCAAGCTTAATCACTTGTCTGTTAACATGACTTGGTACATCATTTCATGCTTTTTTTCTCTTAAAATAATGTTACTAGTGCCCATTGTCCACAGTGGTTTGAAAACACACCTTTTCAAAATACAGCCTTTTTAAAACTTCGCCCTTTTTTTTCTAGGTACAGCCTTTTCAATAACTCCATTTTCACAAAAGCTGGAAAGCTTGTACCAAAAAGTTACTAAGAGAATAAATAAATGCAAGCAGTTAAAAGACCATAATTTGCTAAAACTGGTGCTAAATAAATAAATAAAAACAGGAATTGAATGCACAAACCTCACTGACAAGAATCATTGAAAAACTTGTGAAAAATGCATCGAAAATTCCAAGACCTTCAGAGTCCAATTTGAGACCAGTCTTGTCCCCAATAATCTCAAGGTCGCTCAAACTAATCTGTACACAGAAATTAACATATAAATATTATTAAAAAAAACACATTAAAAAGAAACAGAAACTAAACTTTTAATTTAAATACAACTCAAATTTATACAATGCTACTAATTCTACTTAAAAAGACAGAAAATTACGTGTATCACAAGCTATGGTTGATTGTTAAGAAAAAGTATGGAAGAATCTTATGATTCAAACTCGTAGGGAAAAAATGAAATTAAGAAAGGGAACCTTACATTTCAAATGACAAATAATAGTTTCGCATTTTCATAAGTGATTTTGTTAAATAAGTGCAAAAATAGGTGCAAGTGCAACTGTTCACCCTAAGTACACAAAATATATACTTGTTAAGCACCTGGTCACCCTTGAACCCACAACCTGAGCCTCCACCTTGCTCTTCAACTAAAGGAGATTCCACTTGAGTTAGAGCTCATTGGCATACATGAGATGTATACAAGAGCAATGGTTGTTTCCCTCGATTATAAATTATCTCTTGTTTTCAAGAGACAGGGAGAGGGGAAATATTTGACTTCTTTCAGGTGGGATTTCAATTCCATTGGAACCAAACCAACTACTATTAAAAAAATCAATAAACCTAATGGAAAATTAAGCATACCCACTACTTCCTAAATCTCAAAAAGAAAAGGCAAAGCACCAAATAGACAAGTCTAGAAATTCATTTCCTGAAAAAACCAAATCAAAAGAAGAAAAAAACTAATACAAGTTTTCAAATGTTCTCTTCAGCATAGTTAATAATTGGGGTTTGATTTGTCTCGGAAACAACCCAACATCAAAATAACCTAATTTGACCATTAATCCAAAAACCAAATGCAACCAAAATAGACAAAAACATAAATGTTTCTATTTCCTCTTTCTACTCAAATTTTCTCAGCAACTAAACAAACACGAGTTCTCAGATTTTCTCTTCGGCATAGTTAATAATTAGTTTGAATTGTCTCAAAAACAATCCAACATCACTAATTTAACCATTCAATTATCCAAAACTAAATGCAACCCAAATTAGACAAACACATAAAACATGTAAAAGTTTCTCTGTTTTTCTTCTTCTTTCTAATCAAATTTTCTCAGCAGCCAATCAAACAAATCCTTAAAAAAAAAAAAAAAAAAAAAATACACACACACGAACCTTGCTACGGCGACCCAGATCTTTGGATCCAGTAGACTCTTCCTTGTCAGTATCAAGCTCGAACTCCTAAAATTCACAACAAACACAATCACAATCACCGACAAACACCACATATATGCATATATAGAGAGAGAGAGAGAGAGAGAGAGAGAGAGAGAGACCTGAGCAAGAGCGAAGGAGGTGAAGAGGAGGAAGACAAGGATTGAGAGAAGAGAGAGTGAAAAGAAGGTTCTTCTAGGGTTTGATCGCAAACCCATTTTTTTGGTAGTGAGAGTTTTTGTTAATATGTCTCAGAGAAAATAAGAAATGGAAAATTTCTTAAATCTCTGGGTGAGAGAAAGAGAGAGATTTCAACGGAAAAAGGTTTTTCTTTTTAGTGAGATCTGGTGTGCGTGTGTACGAGAGACAGATCATGTGCGAAGATCTGATCTCCAGAAGGTGGAGTAGAAATACGTTAGCACATTTTTTTTTTGCTAAACGAAATACGTTAGCATATAGTACTGAGTACACGCTACACTTCTATTTTTTGGCAAAAATTTAATAATTTGTCTCCTTTCTAATTTAGGATTATTATATTTTTTAATTAAAAAAAACTTCTCACAAATACATAAAACTCATCACAAATGCGTAATACTTATCTTACTCTTAGTTTTTTTTTTTTTTTTGCGATTCAAAAATGTAATAATCTCAAATTACAATAGATACAAATGATTAAATTTTACCCAAAAAATATATAAGGTTATGAACACGTGTGAGCTCGTGCTCAGAAACTAGTATTTTTACTTGTAGCTCAATTAATTAAAATTTCTCTACCCTAAAGCACGTGCTTAAAGACTAGTATTTTACTTGTACCTCAATTGATTGAAATTTCCCTACCCCAAATGTTAAATGGTATTAATTTTTTTTTTTTATAGGAAAGGCTCTCATATTATAAAGGTTTTTTTTTTTTTTTTTTTATTGGTAATGGAAGTTGTGAAGTTATCTTTAAAATTGTATAAAATTTTTTAAACACCATGAATACTTGAAAAGTCCACCTATTCTCAAAGTTAAAATCAAGTCACATAAATTTTTATTTTTTTATTTTTTGTATTTTGGTTCATCTATTATATTTTTTATCCTAGGCCTAGAAGTTTTTTTGTTTTTCTTATAATCCGGCACAATTCTAAAGCAAAAGTTTCAATTGTCTAAAAATAATAATAAAAAATTTGAAAGTATTAGTTTTTTAAAACACCAAGAATACCGTTTGAGAAGGCAACCTATTCTCAAAGTTTAATATCAAGCCACATAATTTTTTTTTTTTTTTGGGTGCATCTATTATTTTTTGAACCCAGGTCCAAAAGTAATTTATTTTTTAAAATTGGCACAATTCTAGTACAAAATTTCAAATGCCTAAAAAGAAAAATAAAATTAAATAGTATTAATTTTTTATATGGGAAAGGCTCACGATTAAGAAGTTTTTTTTTTTTTTTTTTTTTTTTTTTTTTTTTTTTAAATGATAGTTATCAAGGTTTTTTTTTTTTTTAATCCTAGAAGGTAATCCCTTAGTCCTAAAATATAGCCACTTAGTACATATATATAACAAAAGTTTGAAATGCCTTTAAAAAAATTAAATAGTATCATATATATTTTTTAATGAGAAAGCCTCTCAAGCTCTCACCAAGATTTTTTTTAATCCTAAAAGGTAGCCTTTTGGTCCTAAAATGTAGCTATTAAGTACACATCCATAGCAAAAGTTTTAAATGCCTAAAAAAGCAAATAATAATAATAATAAATAAATAAATAGTTTTAAATATTTTTTATGGGAAAGGCTCGCACGTGAGCAATATTATCTTCTAATTTTAAAAATGAATTTTCTTGGAAAAAATGAAAAGAAGTTGTAGTGAAAGGCACAACAATTGTTAGGGATAATTAATTTCATATAGAAGAGATGTGATTGAAAAAAATAAAGTTAAATTGTAGGAGTTTCAATTAATAATGATATGTACATTACCATTCCAAAAAACAATAAATTGAATCTAACGTAGAATTACACAAATTGATAAATATAGACATAGGTAGGATAATTTATTTATTTATTTATTTAAAAAAAAAAAGTTCTTAAACAACCAACTACCACTTACTATTTAGCAAGAAATTCACCAGTTGTGAGATCAACTACATCACCATCGAAAAGACGTGTTGCGCCCTAGCATAGGCATCACGCAACTGTGGCAATATATGCTCTACTACACCATGCGACTCATTTCCCACATGGATCCCACTAAGTACATCTTCGAAAAGCCAGCCTTTGTAGGGAAGATCTCCCGTTGGCAAATGTTGCTCTCCGAATTCGACATCATGTTTGTGATAAGAAAGGCAATCAAGGGCTAGGCCATAGCCGATTACCTAGTGAACCAACCGGTGAATGATTCTGAGCTTTTAGAATCCATCTTCCCTGATGAGGATGTCATGGCACCAGAGCCAGAACCAGATAGTGTGGAACCGTGGCGTTGGAAGCTTTATTTCGATGGAGCCGCCAATTCTACTAGAAATGGAGTGGGAGCAGTCTTAGTTTCCCCCAAGGGCTAGCAAATCCCTATTTCAATCAAGTTGAATTTTGATTGCACCAACAACGTCACAGAATACAAAGCGTGCATAGTCGGCCTGCAAGTCGCCCTAGTGTTCCGCGCCTATGACTTAAGCGTCTTTGGAGATTCCCTATTGATTATCTCCTAAATCGAAGGAAAATCGCAAGCACGAGACACCATGTTGATTCTGTATCAAAAATGCGTCAACCGCTTGATTCCGAAGTTCCGAAACATCACATTTGCCTATTTGCCTTGAGCACACAACCAGTTTCCGGACGCCCTGGCTAGCATGGTCAAGTTATCAAAAGAAGACGATATGTGGCAATTGCACATAGAAGTCCATGGCATTCCAGCCTATTGCATGAACATCGAAGAATGCATGAGTGTCGAAGTCGAAGCTGATGGAAAGCCATGGTACCATGATATCAAGGCTTATATCAAGGATAGTGAATACTCGCCCAGTGCAACGGACAGTGAAAAGAAGTTTATCTGGCACATGGCTTGCCAATTTTTCCTGAGTGGAGAAGTCCTGTACAAAAGGAACCATGATTCTACCTAGCTCTGATGCGTAGATGCCTCCAAAGCTAATCATTTGATGGAAGAGATGCATTAAGGCTTACTTAGGGCTCATGCCAGTAGACCCCTGTTGGCCCACAAGATTATGAGGACATGCCACCGTTGCCAAGCCTTTCAAGACAAGAATAACGATCATGGCCCTGCTCAACTTGGGGTATGGATGTCATCGAACCTGTGATTCCGAAAGCTTTAAAAGGTCATGAGTACATCTTTGTGGCCATCGATTATTTCACAAAGTGGGTGGAAGCCACTTCGTACAAGAGCATCACTCAAGCAGTGGTAGCCCGATTCCTGAAACATAACATTATTTTCCGCTACAACGTGCCAGGAGAGATCATTACAAATAATGGGACAAACCTAAATGGAAAAATGATCCAACAACTCTGCCAACAGTTCAAGATCGAGCACAGAAATTCGGTTCCTTATCACCCTCAGATGAATGGTGCAGTGGAAGCCGCAAACAAGAACATAAAGAAAATCTTGGTGAAGATGATAGACACATACAAGGACTAGCACGAGTACTTGCTGTTTGCTTTGTGTGCATATCGCACTTCTGTTCGTACTTCCACGGGTGCAACCCCGTATTCATTATTATATGGCATGGAGGCCATCCTCCCCGCAGAGGTAGAGATTTCGTCTCTCAGGATTTTATCTCAAACAGAGCTGTCAGAAGCTGAATGGGCCCATTCTCGGTATGAACAACTAAACATGATAGATGAAAAGCACATGACCGCAATGTGCCATGGACAATTCTACCAACGCAGCGTCGAGTGAGCATTCAACAAGAAAGTTAGACCCAGGGTCTTTGAAGAAGGTGATCTAGTCTTTAAGAAGCGCAACCAGGCCATGCCTGATCATAGAGGAAAGTTTGCCCCAACTTACGAGGGCCCATATGTGGCAAAAAAGGGTCTTTTCCGGAGGAGCCTTGATTCTAGCCAACATGGACGGGCATGACTTCAATATGCCCACCAATTCTAATGCCGTCATACGGTACTTTGCATAAAGGAGCCTTTCAATGCACCTTATTTCTACATTTTTGTGTCAAAAAAAAAATGTAAAAAGGTAGATCAAAAAACCGAAAGGGCGGTCTGTGCAAAAAGAGAGCCAAAAGAAAGAAAGTGTGAGATAATGCAAAAGGTAGATTGAAAACCCAAAAGGCCAGTCTACGCAAAAGGAGAGTAAAAGAAAGAGTGTGAGAGAGCATCAGCCCCAGCTTGACGTTGTGGAAACTTCGGCCTCAAACTACTCCTCCGAGCGCCCAAGTCTAGATGGACCTCATCCCAAGAAAGGTCAGCATCTATGTCTATGATGAGATCCTCGACTTGCATCTCTCCTTCGGAGGCCCCCCTCCCTCTAGCCAGCCTACACCATGAAGAAGCCCCGTTAGAAACAATATGAGACTCAGAGGAGACATTGGCTGTCTCGATCGAGTACCGCCTCCTAGAACGGGTCTTTATAGGTATATTGCTAATGGGCCTGGGGTCATCACCCTCGTAGTTAAAGTGACTCTGCAAAACCCAAGCCTCATGCTCGCCAGCCGAAGCAGTTTCATCATTAGAAACATCGTCCCCATGGGACGTAGCGTAAATGAGGGCTTTCCCCCGATCTCCCCTAGAACTAGCCCTCCGAGACATGATCTACAAAACAACAAGAAATTCAAACACAAGTGGTAAGCCCAAAAGTTAATGGCAATATAGATGAACTAACACTTTTTCCTAAACATGTTATGCAGGTCTATGTCAAGCATATGATCTCACAAAAAAAAAAAAAAAAAAATCCAGATTCTTACAAGCGTTCTATAGTGGGTGAATCGACGACAAGCGTCCTCGGGCTCACAATTTACAGTGGGTGAACTGGCGATAAGCGTCCTCGGGCTCACAATCTACAGCGGGTGAACCAGTGACATGCGTCCCTGGACTCGCATTCTACAATGGGTGAACCAGCGACAAGTGTCCCTAGACTAGTACTCTACAGTGGGTGAATCGACGACAAGCATCCTCGAGCTCATGATTTACAGTGGGTAAACCAGTGTTAAGCGTCCCTGGACTCGCATTCTACAGTGGGTGAATCGACGACAAGCGTCCTTGGGCTTACGATCTATAGTGGGTGAACCAGCGACAAGCGTCCCTAGACTTGCATTCTACAGTGGGTGAACCAGCGACAAGCGTCCTTGGATTCACATTTTACAGTAGGTGAACTAGTGACAAGTGTCCCTGGACTCGCATTCTATAGTGTGTGAACCAGCAACATGCGTTCCTAGGCTCACATTCATTCAAGAGTTTCCAAAATCCCTAATCTACAGTGGGTGAACCAGCAACATGCGTCCCTGGGCTCACGTTCATTTAAGAAGTTTTCCAAATCCCTAATCTACGGTGGGTGAACCGGCAACACACGTCCTTGGGCTCACATTCATTCAAAAGTCTTCAAAATTTCTGATTTACTGTGAATAAACTAGCGACTGCGCCCTAGGCTCTCCTTTCCACTATTCCCGACTACTAGGTAAGTCCTCTTACCCATATCCTGCATTTTATTTTCAACATTTAAATTCCCGCATATTCATGCACTCATATATCAAAAACAAAAACACACGCATATTTTCCTAAGATAGCATGACATAAATCATGGCAAAAGTATATATGATTATGAAAATTCCAAAAATAGAATAAACACTAGCATGCATCTCTAGTAGGGGTGTCAATTCGGGTTAGCGTGTCGGGTTTGTGTCATGTCGAGATAGGGGTATTCGACTAAATGGCTCAAATGGCTCAACCTAAACCCGACCCATTTAATAATCGTGTCATGATTCTTCAACCCTAACCCGACCTGTTAATAAGGCAGGTTGACCTGACTCAACCCATTTGACACACTTAATAAACGAGTTGTGTTGAGTTGATATGAATGTAACACAACCCATTTTAACCTGCATAATATTAAATATAACATCAAATAATTTAGGGTTTGTAGGGTTTAGAGATCTAGGGTTTGTAAAGTTTCAATTTCTAATTATATCCTTTGTAAGTTTTTGTAATTACTCACTTTTCTTTTTAAATTTAAAATATATGTTGGATATAAAAGGTATTTGACAAATCTAAAATAAAATAAATATTTATTTGTTATACGAGTTAAACGGGTTGTGTTAAGTGGGTCATTTTGGGTTGACACAAATAAACTTGTGTGTCAAACGTGTCTATTGTGGGTTACGCAGGTTGACCCGCTTATGACACGTTTCTTATCGTGTTGCTTTCGGGTCAACCCATTTACGACCCAAACCTATTAAGGTCCAACCCTAACCCGGAAAAACCCGTGTCGGGTTCATGTCGTGTTCGCAGGTTGGGTCGAACATTGACACCCCTAATCTCTAGTAGTATTGCTATTAACATTTTGCAAAAAAAAAATTTGAAATCACATTCTTTATCTGACACCTCTCATTGCACTCAAAATATCAGATAAAGAAGGGGCAGCTGTTGATACTGTATTTTGTCTTCCTTCGATTTGCGTGCTAGACCCCGAAAAATCCAAATATATCATTTTCTCTCCATGGAGCCAAGAGAACATCCAGAACGATGTGGCGCAACCCATTCGGGCACCAGAGCACCCAAAGTGCCTTTTTCAGCTAAAATGACCAAAATGCCCCTAGTCAGCCCTAGGTTTGATTGAAGGTCAAAAGAGGTCAAAACCCTAACAAAACAACATTTTTCAAAGTTTTACATCAAACCCAAGCTTCTCGGAGATTTTTAACAACTTTGACTAAGTTTGACTCGAAGTCGATCTTGGGTGGGCCCAAAAACCCTAATTTTGATCCGATTGTCAAAATGGGTTGAAACCAATGCCATTGTGGAGATTATCAAATTCTCAGTCCAATGAATATTCATTGGTTGAAATCAGAGTTAGAACGGCTGAGATATCATGAAAACCGAGATGACGCACCGATTGATACACCACTAACTTCCGAGAGCCATAATTTTTGATCCGACTATTGGATTTTCAAGATCCATACCTTTTTGGAAACAAGAATTCAAAATCTTTCAAAGGGAGTCAAGATCAGTCCAATTAGAGGCCTTTTGAGGCCAATGATCCTTGAAGGGCTGCTGGCGGCCTCCAAAAGCCGTTGCCTCGAAAAGCGTGCTAAGGCTATAAATAGCCCCAGGCACCCCTTCAACCAAGAAGAAACACATTTTTTCTGAGTTTTTCTCTCTGCCTAGTTTTTCTACATATTTTTTCTCTCTTCCAAACACCAAAAACACACACAAAAAACACCCAAAAAACACATCAAAATATCTTGATTCTTCTCTCTTCACCAAAGACACAAGGTATGGTTCTTATACCTAATCTTCTTTTCCTTGGTTCTACACTATTGGATTTGGGGTTTAGGGTTGTGGATGTAGCTTTTCTAGCTATCATCCACACCCCTAACCTTCTAAATCTTTTTCTCGCATTTGTCTTGCTATTTTTGCTTGAATAACATGATTTATTGCTTTCTTTCGCATGGTTCTGGCTTTATTTGTGATTCTAGCTTAAATTTCATGGTTGTTATGTTTTATGCCATGTTTTGTGCTTAGATCTACATTCTTCCATGTTCATATGTTTAGATCTACACGCTTAGGGTTTTTATGCCATGTTTTCCTATGTTTTATGCCTCCTTTAGTTCTAGGTTGATGTTAGGGTTACATGCTCACATGTTGGTTATGTCTTGCTTGGATCTACATGTTTGTATGCACGTTCTATGCTCCTATGCCTATATCCGAGTCTTCACATGCATTTATGCTTGGATTTATGTTCTACCATGTCTATGTGCTAAATTTCTACATATTTACATGTATGTTCCTTTGCCTATATGTCTAGATCTATGTTTTTGCATGCCTATGTGCTTGGATCTACATTCTCTACATGCTATTTGCTATATTCCATGTGCTTGTGCACTCAATGCCATGTTTGTGTGCCTAAACCTAGGCTATGTTTGTCATGCCATGTGCTATTGTAGCCCTTTTGTCACTTTATCTTTCTTCCATGTGTTTTGGCCTAATGGTTAGGACCCGATCTAGACCCTATGGTCTTTGTCATCATCCACACACCAAGGCCCATATAAAAGGGTTTGGATTATCCAATTTGCATGTCTATGCATGCTTGCTTCTATGCTTTATGCTTGTGCTAGCCTTTCTAGTTCTAGGCTTTGCCACGTTTAACGCCCTTAGCGGGTTTGTGGTTGTGTGGTTACATCTGACGCCCATGAGGCCTTGTTTAGGTGTAATTATTTGGGATGCGTCTTTGGATGCTAGGTCGCTCCGTGTCCATGCATGAGTCTTGCTTGCTAGTGTGTTGTCCATGCTTCAACATAATGAAGTTATGGACATTCGATCTAAACCTATATTTGTCCCTCGCAGACACCACCTTTTGTTCATTCTCTTGCTTGGTTGCTTTTTTGCTTGTTTGTTTGCTTTCCTGCTATGCTTGCCATGTCTATCACGCTCATTTGTTTTATGCCTTTTCATATACTCTTTGCATCTTTTCCTTCCATTGCTTGTCTGCTGGTTTTTTTTCTTTACCTTTGCATGTACACACATAGAGAGAGGACGCATGAAGCTAGGGCATGGTCTCCCATGCGCAAGCAAAAGGGCGCAGACGCAAGTATGTAGATAAGCCAAACGATTGTGTTCAGTAGGTTTAGGAGTTTAGCATTTCCCTTTGGTTATGTACTCTTTTAAACCCCTTCCTTCCTCCTTCCTTTCTCTCTTAGATGGTTTGTATTAGGTATATTATGCCTTGTACCATTCGTCCTAATCTCTAAAGTATGGCGACCCCTGTTTACTTTCCTGCCCCTATTTTGGGCCATGCTCTTAGGATGTAGGCATTTACTTTCCTGCTCTGTACGCTTGCATTGTGCATGTTGTATGTATATTTACCTACTCCCCCTGCCCTTCCGGAGTGATCGTCACTGTCCATGTCACCTAAGGCAAAGCTATGCCTAATTTCCATTGCGAAAGCAAGGTGACATGCAGTCGGATTTTCGCCGTGGAAATCTGGTACTCGGCTCGAATGCCATAGGAAAGCATAAATTAGGACCATGCCCTTTCAAAGTCAAACCTCAAAGCCACTATGCATGCAAAGTCTCGATAGCCAATGCCAAAATTATGTTTTTACTATCAATTTCCAAAAATTAAGGTTTTATCAAAACAAATAACTGTCCTTGGACAGGCGTTTTGGGGTGCCAAACACATTTTCCACACATAACCAAACTTCCAGACCTAAGAATCAAGATTTTCCACATTAGATTAGGAAAAATGCCCTTTGTCTTAACCTAGGATCAGTAATAAAATCAACTAGAAACAGGTGACTAATCACACCTTAGAAAAACCCAATGATTGGTGGCAACTCCACTCACCTTTGGTAATCCTTTAAAATTTGGCCCAGATTCCTGCCATAAGACCAAAGTTAGACAAATACCTTCCTCCACCGAGAGAGAGAGAGAGCACCCGAAGCCCCACACGATGTCTATAGCTACCCCTTCTTTATCTGACATCTCAAATGCAATAAGAGGTATCGGATAAAGAATGTGATTCCGCATTTTGTTACCCCAAAATCGCTTGCAAAAACTACACTGTTCGTGGATTGAGACTAGTTTTACTTGATACGGTTAAGCTGCTACAGCTGATTTGGAAAAATTTCTCTAACCTGGTCCTCGAAACTAGGCAATAAACTCTGGGTTCTCTTTTTCTTTTCTTTTTTGGTCAAGGGTCAATGGTCAATGCTGATCGGCGGCCCTTGTAGGTGCGTCGGGCAAACCCGGTGGCTCTTCAAGGTGTGTCGGGTAGCCCTGTTTGTACAAGGCCCTATAAATGGGCCCCAAAGCCTCATTTTGACCATTTCGCTTCCATTTCTCTAAAATCTCACTTCTAAAAAGTTCTTTGGAGGAAGTCGCGGTCTAGTAGTTCCAGCTTTCAGCTTCAATCCACAGCTTCAGTTTCCAATTATAAACTTGAGGTCGGTGTCCATTTTCATTTTTCTTTTTATTTTCTGCAAGTATGTTAGTAGCCAAGCAAGTAAGAAAGCATGCTAGCACTTATTTTATTTTTGGTACTTTGGTATATATGTTTTATTTTGTTTTTGTCATTTACGCCATAATGATGTTGGAAAATATGTTTGTTCATATGTTTAAGCAGCATAGGAAAACTCGTACATGTTGGATGCTATGAAAACACATGGTACACTAACAAGATTAAAAGAAAAGCTAGGTAAATATGAGAGACTATGCATGTCAAACATGAAAATTTTTGAAAGGATTGAAATATGAAAATAATGCAAATTTGAATGAGAGTAGTTTTTGAAAGAGGTAAGATTAAACGGTCTTGGCCGAATTGAATTTGCGTCAGATTAAAAGAGCACAGTTGAATTGAATCTTAAAAAGATAGATAGGATTAAATGAGCATGGCTGAATTGAATCCGCATGAGATTAGATAAGCAAGGTCAAATTAAATCTCGAAAAGATAAATAGGATTAAACAAGTGTGGTCAAATTGAATCCACGTGAGACTAAATGAGCACGGTCGAATTGAATCTCGAAAAGATAGATAGGATTAAACGAGTGTGGTCAAATTGAATTTGCGTGGGATTAAACGAGCACGATTGAATTGAATCTCGAAAAGATAGATAGGATTAAACGATCATGGCCGAATTGAATCCGCGTGACATTAAACGAGCACAGTCAAATTGAATCTCGAAAAGATGGATAGGTTTAAACGATCATGGCCGAATTGAATCCGCGTGAGATTAAATGAGCATGGCTGAATTGAATCTAAAAAAATATAGATAGGATTAAATGAGCATGGCCAAATTGAATCTGCGTGAGATTAAACGAGCACAGTCGAATTGAATCTCAAAAAGATAGATAGGATTAAACGAGCATGCCCAAATTGAATCCGTATGAGATTAAACTAGCATGGTAGAATTGAATCTCAAAAAGATGGATAGGATTAAATGATCATGGTAGAATTGAATCCTACGTGAGATTAAACGAGCCTAGTCGAGTTAAATCTCGAAAAGATGGGTAGGATTAAACGAGCATGGCCGAACTGAATCCTAAGAAAGAGGTATTTTGAAAATTTTGACATTTTTAAAATAAAAAGAGATAGGATTAAACGAGCATGGTTGAATTGAATCCTGAGAAAGAGGTATTTTTGAAGTTCTAACATTTTGAGAAAAAAAAAAAAAAAGGATATAGAATTAAACGATCGTGGTTGAATTGAATCCTGAGAGGGGGGTATTTTGAAAACCTTAACATTTTGAGAAAACATGATATTTTGTTATGGACATGCATGGCATGTGTTAGGTAGTAGGGTTAGACATACTTACCTGTTTACTTTCATTGCCAAATACTTTGGGCTTACTAACCAATCTTGAATTTGTTTCCACAAATTATGTCTCGACGAACGAGATTCAGCGGTGCTCGTGGGAAGGCTCCCACCATTGTTCCATCTTGCGCCACTTCGTCTAGTAGTGACAATAATATGGTCTCAGCTAGTCTTCAGGTTGCGCAAAATCTTCAGAGGCACTTTGACCGAGGTAGTGATGATTATGCGCCTTCTAGAGGCACTCATAGAGCACATCATATTAGGAGTCGGTGTTCTATGGAGACAGCTAGTGCCTTGTCTTAGTCTTGTACTGGTTTGGAGGCGGTTCTTCACAGTTCCCTCGAACCAAGGAGGGAGGAGGCCTAGGGCCGGGCTAGGTCTAGGTGCTCAGAGGCGCCGCGGTCGTAGATCAAGGTTTCTGCTTGGTTTGTTCGAGGTTGAGGCTTATACTAGAGAGATCGATGACAATATAGCCAACACTCATCTTCAGCATGGTCTAAAGAGGCATCCTTCCGTTCAGATTTGGAAGGCTCAAGTATGTTCCCTTTTTCTCTTTCAATTGTCAGATCTAAATGTGTAGATATGCATGCTAACTGGTAGCTTTTCTGATTTCGAGTGTAGGCCCTTGACAAGATTCGTGGTTGGGGAGCTTCGTCTTCATTCCTCCTTCGTTTGTATGACTGTAAGACGAATGGGTGCTATCTCGATTTTTTGGTTGAGCAAGGCTTCAAGGAGTTCCTGAGGATTCCTCCTTATTCTATGAGGCATGCAATACTGGAGACTTTGGTGCAGTGATTTCATGCAAAGACTGCCACCTTTCATTTGAGTTGTGGGGAGTATACAATCCTTCCCCTCGACTGGACGGCTATTTTGGGCCTTAGATTCGGTGGGTATCCGGTCTCGTTCGATCTTATAAATTTTTCTATTGCGAGCAAGCTCTTGGGCATTCGCTATCCCCTTACTCCAACAAGGCGACAGTATTTTGGGCCTACTAACCAGCCTCAAATTTGTATAGAGCGGCTGAGAAAGAGCATACCTTGGGAGGTGGAGCCAAATGACATTGCTTTCAAGTGGTTCTTTTTTTATTTCATCGGTAGTTGCCTGATTAGCAACAATCGGTCAGTGCTGACTTGCAAGCTGTTGGGAGCCATGAGAGTAGTGTCAAACATAGGGGCCTTTGATTGGGTAACCCTTTCTTATGGATTCTTCATCACTTTCCTAAGGCAGGCTTTGCGATGTGGCTTCAGGAGCCTCAAGGGCTGTTGGCATATTTTGACATGGTGGGTATATGAGTATATCCCAGCCCTGCACCCATAGTATTCTGGCCTTTCTTCATAGGCTTATCCTAGGGCATATGCTTGGTCCCTCTGCAAGATTACTAGAGTTGTCTTGACATAGCCATCCACTGTCAGAGTTGCATTGGATTGTGTCACCTGGGGTGAGATACTCAATCATCCCTATGATGGGTGGCTGTTAGCTAGGCATGAGGTTACCCATGCTATGGCTAAGTTGCGGGCACAATGCTGGATCAGGGCTTTGTCGAGCTGAGAGTTTTTCTTGGCTAAGAGGACCTATCATTAGGTTATACCAGTCTTTAAAGTACCTAGGGACCCCACCTCAGGAGCTTACATGTTCCGAGGTGATTTTGGACAATCTTGACTATACGACAAGCTCCTTCGATGGTTTTGTCATTGAGGACACCGACTACTTCACTTGATTCTTGTAGTCCTCAGCTGGACCCATCATGGATGATTGTCCTATGAATGGTGGCAGAGTGCTTGATGGCATAGCACGTGCTCGTCGGCCTTTAAAGTCCCATTTGAGGTTGCATGTAGATACCCTTCTGGCTAGGGTGAGAAATCTTAAGGGCACTACTACCACTAGAGAGGCATATATACAGGAGGAGATTGCCAGGTCGCTAGCTTAAGAGAGGGACTTATGGCAAAGAGAAAGGGAGGCCCATGCCATCGCCATAGAGAGAAATGAGTCAGCTTCAGCTTGAGATAGGCCTGCTTCGCGAGTATATCAGCATTTTGATTGGTGAGATAAGGGGACGTAGGATGCTTGTACCTCCTGCACCTCATATTCCTAGCAGATATCCTCTTATTCGCTGACATGAGTCAGAGTCTATGCGTGCTCCTCCCGGATTGGCCGGTAGTTAGGGATATGCCCCTTTAAATGATGGGCTCGAGGCCTTGTTCCAGGATATGTCCCAGGTTCTTTAGCAGATCGAGGTGGTCCTTCTACAGGTCCCACTGCGAGTGACAATGCCGATGATGGCGGCACTAGGCGCTTTGCTGATGATGCCGTTAGGGATGATGACTCCCCTTAGGCCAGCCATGTATTGTTGTTCCATGATGTAGCCCCTACATGGGCATGTTTTTCTTATTTTTCTTGTATTTTGTAGACATTGCCCCTTGGTGGGCCAGGCTTGTATTTATTAGACTGCCTCTTAGTTGGCCTAGACTGTATGTATTATATTGCCTCTTGGTAGGCTCTAGATGTATGTTTCTGGATATCGCCTATTGGTATGCTTTACATGTACGTTTCTAGATTTTTCCTGTTGGTAGGCTCTTGTGTATGATTCATGAACATTGCCTCTTGGTAGGTCTTACATGTATGTTTCTGGATATCGCCTGTTGGTAGGCTCCTGATGTATGATTTGACATTGCCTCTTGGTAGGTCTTCAATGTATGATTTTGGATTTCGCCTATTGGTAGGCTCTTGATGTATATATGAATATTGCCTCTTGGTAGGTCTTACATGTATGCTAGTAGCACTTTAGAATTTTGGAGTTGGTTGCACCACTGTGGTCACTTTGCATTGCACCATACTGTCATAGATTTACCAATAAAATCTTATGTTGATTGACTCGCTGAGGGATTTGGAGAGGGGAAAGACCTCATTAAATAGAACTACCCTAGTGTAGGTTTTATGCGGTTCTTATCATGAGAGGAAAGGTTCCTAGCGAAATGGACTCGTTCTTGAGCATATTGATTAGTGGAAAGTGGACTGAACCACGCAAAATAAACTGCCCCAATGTAAGGTTTTGCGTGGTTTTAAAATGATCGACCGACTTGAAGTGGGATTAGAATCACACTGGACGATATGGGTTTGTTGACAACCTTAATGATGATCGTGGATTTCCCCAGCGGGATTTTGGACTTGTTGTGTGGCAGAATGCACTGATTGTCTCGATTTTTGATTGAATTGACCAATGCTTCGAGAAAAGTTCCCTTGAGGAATTGATCGCTGTGATCTTCATACCATGCTGGATGGACTACTATTAGTGATTGCGACTGGCCTTGGCACTATCCCCTTACATGTCTTGACGACGAGGGCTGAACCGACCCCTAAACCGGGTGAACCGGGTTTTGAAATGAGGTTCAAGATATTCTGGGATGTCGGATGAGAAGCGCAAAGGTAAACTGCCCCAGTGTAAGCTTTGTGCAGTCTCGGTTGTGTGAAAAAATCTTTTAAAAGGCAAGTCTGCAGCTAAACCTGTCGTGCACCACTATTAGTGCAAAAACTGAGGGAATCTTTGCTTCGGACTTGTCTAAAACCCTTCATTCTTTGGATTAATGTTCAAAATATGGGTGAATTTGTGCCTAGGGGGTTGAAAAGCCCTGGCACGTGTCCCGAGGTGTGGCAGCCCCTATAGGTGCACTACTTGGGGCCGGCGGCCCTACAAGGTGCGCGGGCCTCGAGAAGCATGCATAAAAGCTAGACGCACCCCAAGACCTTCCACATTTTGGTCTGCAACTTCTAGAGTCTTCTTCTACCCTTTTTCTTCACTAAAAAATCCTAGAAACACCATTTTTCTTCGCTTTTCTGCATGGATTTGCATCAGAACACCGAATTTTTTCAGATCTGAGCATGGATGTTCTTAGGTTAAAGACTTATGATATTGTGGTGTTGCTTAAGCGGGAGACTTTTCATGAAAGGGAGCTCAAGAGATGGTGGACTTCATTCTTTTCCAAGGATCGGGCCTACATCAAGTAGTTCCTCGGAGATGCCACCTCACTCTTTTGCACTTCCTTGGATTGGCACTTATTGGAGGCCGTGGATACTTGTTGGGATCTCACTTTGTTGTGCTTCACCATTGGGGATGTGGACTTGGTCCCTACTTTGGAGGAGTATGATCACTTCCTTTCTCTTCCTACCCTTGTGTGTCGGGTTTATCAACCACAGACTTGGTCTCGCTTCCGCAAGCAGTTGGCAAAGTTATTAGGCTTAAGGACGGCTGTTGTGGATGTTCTAACTCGATAAGGGAGTGGCTTGGGAGGAAGCATCCCTTTTAATTTTTTGCCTTGTCAATTTGGCAAAGCCAAGTGCCTTGCTGCTTACCAAGGAGACTTTATGGATTTAGAAGAGCATTGGACCTTCTACAAGCGTCAGGCCTTCATAGTGGCCTTCTTTGGCTTAGTGCTTTTCCCTTCTCAATCAAGTTCGATCAGTTTTTCAATTCTACCCCTGGTGAGTACTCTACCTCATAGCACTTCTTTTATTCCCTTTCTCATCTCCAAGACTATTCGGTCTCTTTCTCTGTGTTGTAAGACGGGTAGGGGTAGGCTTGGTTGTTGTGTGCATCTACTATAGTTGTGGTTTTGTAGTCATCTGAGTGTGATATTTAAGGCACAACCTGCTGGGTTATTGAGGAAGAATAGATTTAAGATCACTGTGGTCCTTGATCTTCCTTTTACTGGGGACACCGTTGGTTGGTTACGGTATTTTTTTTGGCTTGCGTCCCACTGACTAGACATTGAGAGTCAAGTGGGGAGTCATTAGGTGGCAGGGTTGGACCTATTGTGTTGCTTTACTTGGCATCCCTTTGGTGGGCATCTGGGGTTGTATAGGGTACTTTCCAGATATGGCCTTGAGGCAGTTCAGGGGTGATTAGCATGTCCCTCGATTTAGTGACCATTTTGTCATCACTTGTGATTATAGGTCTAGGATATCGACACAGTCATCATAGAGCACACTTTTGGCTCCTGGCAAGAGCGCAGGTCGACTATCGACTATCCTACTTGTCCTAGGGACGATCATGAGTGGTCCACAGTAGAGTTTAGAAAGTGGAGGCCAGTAGGGACCCATGCTTCATTGTTGATCTATCGGTTCTAGATCCTCTTGATCCCTGCCTTCCAGCTGATATATTGAGGGATTATGCACTAGAGTTTGAGGTCAGAGTTAAAAGTACTCTTAAAGACTTGAGAGAGTGCCTGACAAAGGCTATTAAGGACAGGGATTACTGCAAGGAGCTTTTTGATGCCATGATAGAGGATTATGATGAGATGGGGAGAGCCTATGAGGCTAAGCTTGCCACCCTTAAAGCAGAGCTTGAGCATAGGAGTTTGGCTCCCTTAGCCACGGAGGCGCAGTGTATTCAACTGAGATATCAAGTCACTAGCTTGGAGAGTGTGCTGGCAGATCTTACTTAGAGATTCACTGTCTTGGGCTAGACGAGCGATGAGGAGAAGGCCATAGTGGATGCCAGTCGCAGTGAGGCGAGCAGCAGGGCTGATGATTTAGCACTGAGGCTATTGGAGGCTAGGTCCTTCATTCATTCCACTTTGAGCTTGGAGTGTGGGCCGGCTGATGAGTCTAGTAAGCCACAGTTGGCTTTTTTTCACCTTCAAGCTGAGGTAATCGAGAAGGAGGAGGCATTGAGAGTTGCTACTGCAGAGGTTGGCACTTTGTAGGCTTTGCTTGATACAGAGAGGTAGGGCTAGACCTCGAGTCCTAATATGGAGAGGGAGTTGGTTTGTCTTTGACATTCATATGGTTGACTTAGACAAATTGACACAGATCCGCACTGAGTAACTGCAAGGTAGCATTCCTTGGGGTGTGGCACCTACCGACATTCATCTTCAGGGTTTCATCCTGTGCTTTCTTGATAGTTGCTTCTTTGGCAACAACCGGTTGGTGTTGACCTGCTAGCTGCTATAGGCCATGAGAGCAATCTCTGACATTGGGAGATACAATTGGGGGTCTGTCACTTACGGCTTTTTCATCGCTTTCCAATGGCGAGCTTCCCAGTGGGATTTCAAGAGTCTGGAGGGATGCTGACAGATTTTGACGTGGTGGGCATATAAGTACATCCCAGCCTTGTGACCATAGTACTCGAGTTTGTTAGAGATAGTGTATCCTCGACCTTATACTTGGGCTCTCTTTGTGATCACCAGGGTTGTCGTGGTATAGTTGGTCACTATCTCTACGGCTTTAGACTACGTCACCCGGGATGAGATGGTAGTTCGCCCTTATGATGGCTCGTTGCTGGAGAGGCCAGAGCTTACTATTGTTATGGGCCAATTGAGGATACGACCCTGGTTTTGGGCCCTGTCGAGCTAGGAGTTCTTTTTGGCAAAAAGGACCTTCCATCAGGTCATGCCGGTTTATGGAGTACTTAGAGATCCACCTCTTCTTGGATTGTCATTCGAGTTCATTGTCCTAGATGACCGGGCTTACACGACGAGTTCTTTTGACACCTATGTGGATACTAGCAGGGATTATGCCACTTGGTTCGTAGAGTCCTCTGTAGGGCCTATTATTGGAGATGTCCCTGTGGGCGGAGGTAGGGTGTTGGGAGGCATTGTTTGTGCTCAGTTGGCCTCTAGAGCTGAGTGGAGTGCGCGTGCAGAGGCTCTGCAGGGCATGGTGACAAAGCTTGAGGCTACCACTGCCACTAGGGAGGTACATATGCATAAGGAGACTACTTGGGCATTAGCTCGAGAGAGGGAGTTCTGGCAAAGAGATAGGAAGGCCCAAGCTACCATGGCAGAGAGAACGGTGCCAGCTTTAGAGTGAGCTAGCCATGCTTTATGGCTATACCATGATTTTAACGGGAGAGTTATGAGTAGGTTGTATTCCTGTTTCACCTTCTCCTCAAATTCCAAGCCAGGGGCCCATCATTCCTCCATACAAGCCCAGGTATATGCCAGCTCCTCTAGGCCCGTTGGGTGGTTGGGACTCTTTTGCTCAAGCTCTGGGGCCTTCCCAGGATCTAGGGTACGTTACAGGCACTTCAGGTAGTGCGAGTCCTTCCATCGGCCTTTTTGTAGGCGACGATGATGATGATGATGATGATACAGACCAGTATATCAATGGTGATGATTCTCCGTAGGGTTAGCCATTTATTGTAGCATGATGTATCCCCTATGTGGGCATGTACTTTTCCATGTATCTTGTAGACATTTCCCTATGATGGGCCAATTATGTATGTATATTATTCATTGCCTCTTGATAGGCCTAGACATGTGTGTATTGTATTACCCCACAGTGGGCCTTGATGTATGATATTATCTCCTTGCTTCATGGTGTATGTATGGAAACAATGCCTCTTGTTAGGACTTACATGTATAAATCTGTAAATCGCCTTTAAAAGGGTTGCTGATGTATGTGAAAAACAATGCCTCTAGGTAGGACTTACATGTATAAATCTGGAAACCGCCTTTGAGAGGGTTTCTGATATGTGTGAAAACAATGCCTCTGATAATGACTTATATGTATAAATCTGTAAATTGCCTTTAAAAGGGCTGTTGATGTATGTGAAAACAATGCCTCTAGGTAGGACCTACATGTATAAATCTGGAAACTGCCTTTGAGAAGGCCGCTGATGTATGTGAAAACAATGCCTCTGATTAGGACTTATATGTATAACTTTGGAAATCGCCTTTGAGAAGGCTGCTGATGTGTGTGAAAACAATGCCTTTGTACGTGGTAGGATAGAATTGTGGCTCCTTTTGTACATGACTTGTTCACTTAGGAAAAATTGGCAGGCCATGCATCAAATAAACTTCTTTTCACTGTCCTTTGCACTGGACGGGTATTCCCCGTTCTTGATGTAAGCCTTGATATCATGGTACCATGGCTTTCTATCGGTTTCGGCTTCGACACTCATGCATTCTTCGATGTTCATGCAATAGGTTGGAACGCTACGGAGTTCTATGCGCAATTGCCACATATCATCTTCTTCTGATAACTTAACCATGCTAGCTAGGGTAGCCAAGGCATTTACAAACTGGTTATTTGCTCAGGGCAAATAGGCAAATGTGATGTTTCGGAATTTTGGAAACAAGTGGTTGATGGATTTCTAATACGGAATCAACTTGGTGTCTCGGACTTGCCATTTTCCTTCGACTTAGGAGATGATCAACAAGGAATCTCCAATGACACTCAAGTCATAGGCACCGAAATCTTGGGCCACTTGCAGGCCAACTATGCACGCTTCGTATTTTGTGATGTTGTTGGTGTAATCAAAATTCAACTTGACTGAAATAGGGATTTGCTGGCCCTTGGGGGAAACTAAGACCGCTCCCACTCCATTTTCGGTAGAATTGGCGGCTCCATCAAAATAAAGCTTCCAACGCCATGTTTCCACACTGTCTGGTTCTGGCTTTAGTGCCATGACATCCTCATCAAGGAAGAGGGATTCTGAAAGTTTTGGATCATTTAGCGGCAGGTCTGCTAGGTAGTCGGCTATGGCCTGGCCCTTGATGGCCTTTCTTGTTACAAACACAATGTTTAATTCGGAGAGCAACATTTGCCAACGAGAGATCTTCACTAAAAGAGCTGGCTTTTCAAAGATGTACTTAATGGGATCCATGCGGGAAATGAGCCACTGGGTATAGTAAAGCATATATTACCGTGGCTTGCGTAAGGCCTACACTGTGGTGCAACAAGTCTTCTCAATGGTAATGTAGTTGATCTCACAAATTCCCTATGCTTCTGCAGTGGGAAATCTCATGTATGCCATGCTTTGTCCTAGACCAGATATCTGTTATTCAGTTGGCATGGTTTGCTGATATCAATCAAATCCAAGACTTAAACATTGGCAACTATAAAGCATATTCTCAAGTATCTAAGGAGAACGAGAGATTATATGCTTGTTTACCATAGTAAGGATTGGATTCCTATTGGTTATACAGATTTAGATTTTCAGTTAGATCTTGATTTCAGAAAGTCCACTTTAGGTTGTGTGTTCACCTTTGGAGGTGGAGCCATAAGTTGGGGGAGTCTTAAGCAATCTTGTATTGCTGAGTCCACCATGGAAGCTGAATATGTTGCTGCTTGTGAAGCGGAAAAGGAATCTATTTGGCTTAAGAAATTCCTTTTTGATCTTGGTGTTGTGAAAATTGAGCAAGTTCCTATCACATTGTTCTGTAAAAATAGTGGAGTGGTTGCACTATCCAAGGATCCAAGAAATCACGAGAAAGGAAAACATATTGAAAGAAAGTACCACATCATACAAGACATTGTTGCTCGAGGAGATGTAGTAGTAGCAAAGATTGATAGTGTAAATAATCTAGCATATCCCTTTACCAAAGCCTTGCCCCAAAGGACTTTTAAGTCACATTTGGAGGGAATGGGAGTTAGATTAGTGCACAATAGTCTTTAGGGCAAGTGGGAGATTGTTAGGATATGTGCCAGTGGGAGATTGTTAGGATATGTGCCCTTTAAATCCTATTTTATAATGCTATGCATGACATTATGTATGACATTATGTTGTGATTAATAAACTTGTTTTATTATTATCAAAAATAATGATAATATGAATATTTAGACATTATCATATAGTCCATGAGATGCACAGTATGTGATTTATGTGATTTAGTTACAGAGGATATAAATCACAAGTTCTTTGTAAACTCAGAATTTTAGTTCGTAGTCGATGATGAAATTGGGCATTTCATCTGCGAAGACTATAACATATCAACTAAGATGATTTGTCTTGATCATGGAAGTGGAGACTTCTAGTTGATATGTTAATATGTTTTAAGTGTTAAGACATATTGAACTAGACCGTTGTGAGATTTATTATTCTACTAACGACTGTCAAATGAATAATAAATCTCACGACTTCTATTTACATTAACTCTTAATCTTAAGAGAATAACGAACCTGATCATGAAGTGTAGGTTGCTTTGATATATCAAGAATGGGATCTAAAGTCACGATCAAAACCTCAGTATATTGGACAGCCACATTTAATGTTGAGGGAATATATATTCTTAAGATGGAATTCATAATCTCTTAACGGAGATATAAAATATTCCCTTTAGATAAGTTTAATGAGTTTTGGTTATTTGGAGTGTTAGGCCTAGCCACTTTATTAAGGAGTTACTAAAGTATATATTTATGAAATTGGATTTCATAAATATAAGATGAATAAATTAAAGGATTACACTACGTACTCAAGAATTAAGATGTAGTAATCTTCAAAGTGGCAGTCAACATTCATGACTTTGTATTACTACGAATATTTTAATGTAAGGGTTGTATGTATAATAAAGTCTTGGGATATAATTTATTAATAAGGCGTAGATTGCAATTATATTTATATAGTGGTATTAAATGTAATTAATGGTAATTTTGGGCTTGTCAAGAGTTGACAGAAAGGCCCAAAAACCATTGGAGCTAGTGTCTTGTTTGTCCCTTTTGGTCCCACTCCAAGGCACATACTAAAGCCCAATTGGAATGGCCCAAAAGGCTAGCCCAATTTGATAATAAGTTATATCTAAGGAGAGAAACATACAAAATTTTGTATTGAATGAAATGGTGTGTATGTGAGTGTAGGCCACTCTCTTATTCTCCCTTGAACACATACATATAAACTGATTAAGAGACCACACTTCTTGGGCATAAGTGGAATTGGAGTGAAGATTAAAAGTGTTCCCAAGTACTTCTATTCTTTGGTTTTGAATTTCACCGCACCAAGGTATGCTCTCTTATTCTTAAATTCTGAAATTTACATAGTATATGTTATCAATTGTGAATGAAGTAGATTAGTTAATTTTCCGCTGCATATGATCAGTTAAAGGGTTTTTCTTTCTCGCCTTCCTTGACAAGGTTTATCACCTCTTTCACTTCTATATTGGGCTTGGACCCTTCACTCTCTCTATTCAAAGCTTCTAGGATGTCTCGAGGTAAGTTCGGAACCTCTTCCAATCCTTCAACATCATGATCCAAATCTATTGTCTCATTTACATCATCTACAGTCTCGTTATGGCATAGGGACGATGTACCCACTTGGGAATCAAAACAGATCCTATAGAGCGGAACATATACAAAGAAACATAAGATAATTTGCACAAACATATTCATAGGAAAGCAAATAAAGAGAGTTGCAAGAATTTTCTAGAATAATACATTGAATATTTCATTGATGGATTATGGGTAGGGGAAATCAAGGTTCATGCCTGATAATAATCAAAGGGAAATACTCTTTTTGGTTGTTTTTGGGAAACAAATTGGGGAAATGAACAGGGAATACAAATAAAGCAGGAAACAACATAAGCAACATGCAAAACAAACTAAATATGTTATTCCAATCCTCTCAGGTGATCGAGAGGCCCAATCACTTGATGATGGAATACTCCTTACTCAGTTGGTGCTACCACAAAGCAAGGCTTGATGGTCCAAAGGCCTGCTATCTCGCTTGGCATCCCTGGTCGAATAGTAGAAGTCGGATCATCTTCATAAGATGTGATAGCATTCCCGGAGAACTCTTCGGGACAGAGCAGAATAATGCAAGCTAGATTAGGCTCTTCATCTTCTAGTTCCTTAAAAGGTTCTGGCATAATGACCTTAGTCGAGGTTAGAAACATGGCCTTAATATGGGAAATAGACATCCCTAAAGCAGCACACTTCCTTTTCTTTCCTCTGGAAGCTTGAAAGAGTTCTTCATGAGTGGGTTCATACCCCAAATCAAATCTTCCTTTTTTACCTAAGAGTTCAATTAGAGCAAGGCTCCCATGTCCTACAGCTTCAAAGCCTTGGCCTAACTTTTACCCAAACTTGAGCATTTCCTTCGCGACCATCAAAATTGTTATGGGCCAACTGGACTCAGGCTTTGAAGTATTGTGAATCATGGAGACTAGCTCAAAGTTATGGAAGGACACTTCTAGAAAAGCATTAGCATCGATGTAGGGAATAGATGTCTCTTGGAAGATAGTCATGGGCTCTTTAGCCATAATGGTGATCAACTGATTCTCAGATATGAACTTAAGTCTCCAATGAAGGGTAGACGCAATTGCATTTGCTGCATGTAACCAGGGCCACCCTAAAAGCATTTATATGGAAAGTCCACTTTGGAAGTTGACAATGAAGGATCTCAGGCCAATCCTAATCATTAGCTTAATTTCGCCTTGCACTTCGCGACGCGTGCCATCAAAGGCTCTGATGATCATGGTGCTAGGTCGAATAAGAGACATATCCACTTTCAGGCACTCAAGAGTGGCCATCGAGCAGACATTCAAGGCTGATCTATTGTTGATTAATACCTTTGCAACAATTATGTCTTTACACTTGGCCACGATGTGCATGGCCAAAGTATGATCTCTTCCTTCTAGAGGCAACTCATCATCTAAAAATGAGACTTGGTAGGTGGCCAACACCAACGATACCATACCCTCGAAGGAGGAATCTGTAATACCAATAGGAACATACGTTTCCTTCAATACCTTTAATAGAGCCTCACGGTGAACCTCGAAAGATAACCACAAGGCTAAAATAGAAATCTGAGTTGGAGATTTGTTCAACTACTGAATCACACTATAATCGGTCTTCCAGATGGTTTTCAAGAATTCTTCAACTTCTTCAGTGGTGGCCCTCTTCCTAATTGGCTTGGCCGTGCCCTTATCAATCTCTTTCTTCCTCTTTTCTAGTTCCTCAAGAGTATTACATCGACCACTCCTAGTAAGCCCAAATAGACTTAAAGAGACATTAAAGTAAACCTCTTCTTTTCCAGTTCGGGTGGAGATCAAAGTCACATCGTACTTCCATAGGACAAAATGGCTATCTTTGTAAGGGAAAGGCTTCGACGTACAAATGACCAAGCCTTCTTGAGTCTGCAGATTTGGCCCTAAAGAGAACATCCTCGGACTGATGATATTTGGACTGGGTAGAGTAGCTTCTAAAGCCTTTCGACTAGGAGTCCAAAAGATTCCTTCGATAGACTTTGGCAGAATTAGAGGATTGAAACCTCGAATGGCGGGGACAACAAAGGTTCCCTTCTGGACAAATCCTAGAGATGGCTCAACAATCCCAAGCAAAGATAAGATACAAGGAGTGAAACCTTTAATGGCTGGTATGGCTTATCCCTTCTTTGGAGCTGGCACTTCTGAATCCATAGGCGATTTTATAATCTCTTCGATAACAACCGAAGTCAGAGGAGCTAGCGTCCTCATCCCTGGAGGAGCCTTACAAAGTCACTCTTGTAAGTAATCGTCCTAGTCTTTTCATGATCCTATTGACATTGCGCTATGGCTAGTTCCCACTGGGTGCTTGGAGAGCATAGGTTAGTTGCCATGCAATCACTCCTCCACACGACCTCTCTTTCGATCTAGATAATTCCACGAACGGCAAAACTCTGAACTTGTGCCTTGAGCACTCTACAATCAAATAGGGCATATTAGTCCCCACTATCATAGAATGAGCAGATTTCCCAATTAAATCCTGAGGCTCCTATGTTCTCCAGAACAATGTGACTTTCTCAGGCTATAGCCCGCAACATGGATTCCCAAGGGAATGAGGGGGATGAAAAGTCTGGAATTCTCTCTTCCATTGTAGAGATAGCATTCACGTTCCCTTCTGGATAAGGAGGCAAGGGATTGGTGATGTTATTTAGCCCGATCATGTTGTCAAACTATATTAGCTTATTGACGATGAGATCTAGGATTCGATGTCTTAAAAATGCACACATTCTTTCAAGGTGTGCCCTTCAACCCCAAAATGGTGCTCACATTTCTTGGATGGGTCAAAATTGAGTAAAGGAAGACCATCTCTAGGTTTTCCAAATAGTGGAGTCACTAGCTTCTTCTCCAACAGATAGACATAAAGCTCTGCGATAGGCATGGGTAATGGAGAGATTTTTCGTGGCTCTGCCTTGGGATATCAGGGTTGATCGAGCCTTCCCCTCAGATTGAATGCTCAGTAAGGTGCCTGGGCTGGCTGAACTTGTTGCTAATAAGGTTGGGCGTTTGGGGCTGTATAAGCAAAAATGACAATCCTTGGACCTGAGCATTTTGTCGACCACGTGAACATTGGCTTCCTTGCCTTTGCGGATGGTCACCTTTTTCACCTGTTGTACCATCATAGAATTCAAGCCTCGGGATCGACTATTTTCTTGCTTCTAAAACCTTTAT
Organism: Quercus tomentella; assembly: GCA_028535165.1. NCBI lineage: Eukaryota > Viridiplantae > Streptophyta > Magnoliopsida > Fagales > Fagaceae > Quercus > Quercus tomentella. Next base: position 48,541,452 of record JAPQVY010000133.1, on the reverse strand, counting down.
CAATAGGCTCCCTAATAGGAATCAGGCTTATGAAGTGGGTGACTTGGGCACTAATTATCTTCTTATAGTAAAAAGGCTTAAGGTTATCGATGAACCACTTGATCATTTCATCTTCCTTCATGGGAGGAAACACTTGCACAGCCAACTTGAGCCACCTTTAGGCATACTCACGGAAAGATTCTCCACTTTTCTTTTCTGTCCTCTAAAGAACTATGCAATCAGGAGCTATCTCAGTATTGAATCGGCTATATTCCAAGAATGCATTGGCCATCTCTCTCCAGCTAGAGGTCTTTTCCAATCTCACATACCATGTGGCCGTAGGGCTTGTCAAGCTATTAGGGAAAATTTGGTAGAGCAAAGGATGATTGCCTCCATAGGGTGCCATCTTCCTACAGAACATGTGCAGATGGGCTCTTGGATCTCTAGTGCCATCATACTTGACAAACTCAGGTGCCTTGAACTTGGGAGGCATAATGACTTGAGGGAAATTGGTCAGGCTGTCCAAATCGACATTTACTTGGGCATCGTAGCCCTCTATGATGCAGATTTTCTCAATCAAGGTCTCCACTTGACTTTTGACCGGACTGTAACCAGACTCTGAGGTCTTATCCTTAGAAGGATTCAATCCTTGGTCACCCCCTTGTGGGACGAATGGTGGTGTGGCCTAGCCTTGATTTGAATCTAGCAGTAGCCAGGCCTTATTTTCAAACTAGGGCGTAAAGCCCTTCGAAGTGGGACCAGACGAATCTTGGCTCCCTCCTACAACCAACTGTTGCATCATCCGCATCATTTCTACCATCTACTCTCTTAGGAGAGTGATCTCATGAGTGATTTCCTCAACATGGGAAGGATCACTAGCAGACATCTCTTTAGCACGAGACCTATTGATGATAGAATCATGATGTAATGGTAACTTGGATTGTTTCATTTAAGCAATCTTTTCTCATTATAATCTTGGAAGGGAAAAGAATGGGACGGGAAAGAAATGGGGTACATTTGAAAATTTGACAATGTGGAAACACAAAACAAACATGAAGTTAGTAGGTTCTTTGCTTATTTAAAATGCACCTATCATTTTCAAAATATTAGCTTGGACCCTTGAGCGGGTTTTTTACCATGGTTAGTTTCTATAGTGATGCAAAATTAATGCACAACCTTGACAAGTAACCGGAACATTCATATCATGCTTGAAATTGCGGGATGGACCCTTCTTTTTTGATTACATTAAAAACAATGCTTTTACAAACCTTTGGCTTTTTACAATGCCCCTAAAACATGGGCTATAGACAATGGCTCCAACAGTGGGCCCTTTACAATACAAGGAAATTCAAATATACACTGAAGAGGCTTCATTTTAGATGGTTATGCCTTTTTAGAGAAGATTTTGAACTCTTGATGATGTCCTCCTTGGTGCGGAGTTCCGGCTACTTGCCACAAATTTTATCTGCACACATTTACATGACGAAGCCATTAGTGTATGCATGCATGCCCTTGTAGGGTTGGAAACCCTTAGGGATTAGATACGATCTAATGTGCAAGCAATGGGGTTGCTTTTCCCTAGGGGTTAATCACAGATGCTGTGTAAATAGAATGGATAGAACCTAGAGTAGAGCATAACTCTTTAACACAAGCAAAAGGGCAACCTTGCAAATGGAAAGTGGACACTTTCCCCTTGACTCGTTTTGAAAGCAATCATATGAAGGATATCCTACCCTAGGCTTGGATGTTCACTTGGCTTTTCCTAGTCCTCACAGGTTTTGACTTAGTCTAGGCTAACTATATGAGACATGGCTTAACTGGTAAGTTGGTCCAATTCTTAGGGGGGACCTCGATCATCTAATCCTTCCCTTCATAGAAGTTGTGGGATAAAGCGGATCAAAGGGGCCTTTTCAGTATAATTATGTCTACCTATGGACCCAGGAAAAGCCTACCATTCGGCATCTAGTAACAATCTAAGGTATACGAATCCAACATTCACCTTCAATCCTGAGTTCAGGTTCGACCCAATATGAAGGGTGATCTTATGCATTTTGAAATGAAAGGGGAAAAACTTTCCAAGCACAATAGATATATGAACAAATGAAGGTGTAAAACTAAATCTTACTACCCTAGGTTTGTACATGTGAAGGAAAGCTGTAAAGCATGCTTAGGAAAGTAGGGAAGCTTCACACATATGAAAATACCTCAAAGCCGTTTTTTAGAAAACCATTTGAAAACATTTTCAGAAAACATTTTTGAGTTTTGAAAATAGTTTACGGATATAGTAAAAGCATTTTTCGAAAGGAAAGCCCTAGAGGCTAATGCCAATTTCAATGTTTTTGAAAGCCAATTTCCAAAGATTAAAATTTTATCAAAAGCTCTAAAGGCTAAACTCTCTAAGTATCCCTAGTGGAGTTGCCAATTTGTCAATGCCTCGCGGCAATTTGACCACCCATCGCGGCGACACTCACACGCTTAAATAGTACAAGCTTGGAGCTCGGGTGCTATGAAGAAGTGTATATCTCTGGAAAATGAGTCAATTTTAATGGATTTACCAAAGGTAAGTGAATTCGCCACCAATCATTGGGTTTTTTCTAAGGTCTGATTAGTCACTTGACTCTACTTGATTTTATTACCAATCCTAGGCTAAGAAAAATGTCGTTTTTCCTAAGCTAATATGGATGGATAAAAAATCTTGATTCTTGAGTTTAGAAGTCTAGTTATGTGTGGGGAAGGTGTTAGGCACCCCATAATGCCTATCTGTAGACAGTTCTTTGTTTTGGTAAAATCTTAATTTAAGGACATTGGCGATAAAAACGAGCTATTGGCATTAGCTTTTAGGGCTTTAACAGGGCAAAAGACCAACGAAATGGATGGATAGGAACTTCTGCCAAGCTAATGCCCAAACCCATGAAGAAATAAGAAGAAACAATATAAGCCCAAAACCCCATTCCCTTCATGCTGTGGAGGATAAACACGAGCACAAGAGACACACAGCAAAATGAGACATGGAAAGAACGACAGAAATGACGTGGGAGTAAAAGAAGACAAATGCAGAGGGTGGTGGAATGAACACACAAGGGCTGGAACACCACCCACTTGTACCCAACCAATACAAGAAACGGGGTATACGGTCAAGGGACTCAGATGGTGTGGTTTGGTGGTTGGGGGAAAAAGGGTCTATTTTAGGGTTTTTGCCAAGGTTTTTTGGGGAAAAAATGCCTTGTTGGGATGGAACTTCACCCAAAAGATTCAAGCAAAGGGTTGGGACCACCTAATGCATGCCATAGAGGTAGGTAGAGAGAGGGACTCAAACCTTTATCCATTCGAGAAAGGCAGGAAACGTGAAGAGAGAAACAAAACAAATAGAGTTTTTGTCCTAGAATAAAGAGTGGTATAGCAAGCACGCTCTGAGCAAAGGTAGTGATCGGGCAACCAATGGGTTGATGGGTAGTTTTAAAGGAAAGCCCACAAGAAACCAAAAGCAGTTGGTGAAAAAAATGGGGACCAACGGCAATATAGCAATAAGAAACTTAAGAGCAAGAAGTAAGTAAAAATGAAAAGAAAGAGAGAAGAGAGGAAAAGAGGAAAAGAGAGAAAACAAGGAAGAAATAGAGGCATGCATCAATAGACCATCTTTTCCCTCCCTCTTGACAAGCCCAATCTTTAAAACTCTATAAGTAACAACACAACCATTTAGGTCTTTTTTTTCCAAAACATACAACTTTGATGGCAGAAACCTGTGACAAGGTTGTTCATGTTAGGGTTTGGATTCCTTCTTGGACCATTTCCTACTGAAAGACTTGACCCAGGACTGAGGTGGTGAACTCACGCAATCCTATTTGCTTGGAGTTGCTATCACCATCCTGTTATAGCTCCTTTTAAATTGTTTATCATCTGTATTGATATTTGTTTTGCTATAGCACCTTTTACTATAAGTTATTCTTCTTTCTACACTAGTTAGAATATCTCCCTCTCCCTCAATTCCATATTAAGCTTTCCTTAATTATTTGTTATGATTACTAAAATGGAACCTATTGTCATTGTTTATTGCTTTACAATTGAAGGCTATAATGTATTTGTTACTATAGAATTTTTCCCTTATATTAGTATGATTGTAGACACCGCATTTTGTATTCCTTATGACTTAGGCCCCCATTCCCTAATGATGGTAAAATTTTAAAGCTCAAGGTTGGTTTAGAGCCCAATCAAATTGAAAATTGACTTGAGGAAAGTATTTTATGGACGGAATAAAACTAATTTTGGAATATAAAGGCCACGGAAACCCTAGGGCATGCGTTCGCAAACATGCATATACTTTTATTATATTTGCTATGGTACCTTTTATTATATTTGTTGTATCAGTTAGTCTTCCATGACATCTTTTTATTATATTTGCTGTATCAGTTGTTCTATTGTGGCACTATCTGCTGTATTTGTTGAGATGCCCAGTCTGCCATAGCACTCCCTGCCTCGTCTGCATATTGGGAACGCCTGGCTTGCGCACAAGCTGGCTGGCGACATAATCCCATTGGGATAATAGGCCAGTCCTAACTCTCTAACCCCACTACTCCAGGGCCTAAGCATAGCATAACGGGCCCTGGCCCAATAACGCGAAAAGGGCCCCCACAGGAAGCATCGATTAAGACCTTTTCTGAAACCAAATCTCAAGGCCCAATTCGTTTAAAGCCTCCTAAGCTAATGCTAATAGCATGATTTTTAATTGCCAATGTCATTAAATTAAGATTTTACCAAAACAAAGGGTTGTCTACGGACAGGCATTCTAGGCTGCCTAATACCTTCCCCACATGTAACCAGACTTATAAACTCAAGAATCAAGATTTTTATCCGCTTGTATTAAATTAGGAAAAACAACCTTTTTCTTAGCCTAGGATTGGTAACAAAATCAAATAGAGTCAAGTGACCAATCTCACGTAAGAAAAAACCCAATGATTGGTGGCGACTTCACTTACCCTGGTTAATTAGATAAAAATGGACTCATTTCCAGTCACACCCTATATATGCACTTCAAGGCATGTGAGCATCGCTGCAATGGGTGGTCGACCGCGGCGAGGCATCGACAACTGCCTTCTTTTTAAATTTCTACCCATTGTAAAGGAGCATGAAGAGCTTGTCTAGATTTCCGAAAACCTCAAGTTGGAGGTGATCGAGTACTCTAAGCTGATCTACGGCCCTAGAGGGTTTGCCAACCCGAATGATGATGACACTAGTGGTGGTGGCAATGGTGGTGATTTAGAGACCACTCCCAACTACTAGTAGAGGAAGAGGCATTTCCAGTGATGATCCTACGATTAAGATAGATAAACACAAACACAGACACATAGCATATTTCCAGTTTTATTTCTTTTTCTTTTCATTAGCATGTATTTATGCACTTCATCTTTTATTTAAGACATTGGGTTGTATTTAAGAACATCGTCTTCTTTTTTTGCTTTTATTTAGGGACATTTACTTATTTTACAACTCATGGGGATTTTATACATTGTCTCGCTTTTCTTTTTCATTGATGCTTGGAAATTTTAGCATGAATGTGCCTTGAGTAGTCGCCTAGGTCATAGGAATCGTGAGAGAAACCTTGGTGGAGGAATCGTAAACCAAATAGGAAAAGGAATTCGAATCTACCTTCCTTCTTGCATGCCCATACGCGCACCTTCGTACCTAGGATTGACCCTACGCATTCATGCCGCGGGTCAAAAACCCTAACTACCTCTTTTAAGTATAAAATAGCCATTAGGGGCCTCCAAACCCTCATAAAACGTGTTCTAAACCCATAAAACACTCCATAAGCTCTCCCAATGGCAGAATTCACTCCTTTAGAGGTTTTAGCATGGATTAAGAAGCTTGGACCTAGCTTCATGGATGCTCTCATCCGTCTTGGACTCTTTTGCATCTCTTCCTATCATCAAATCAAAGTGAATGAACCACTTCTGCATGCAGCCACTGAGTTTAGGATCCCTACTCAACATGTTTTCTAGTTCAATGGTGTGGAAATATGCCTTACTCTTGAAGAATTTAGTGCAATTATGAGTGAACCCAACATTAGTGCTCTTATTCTTCCTACCACTAGTGAAGATTTGTCAAACTTGGCACATCAACTCTTGGGAATTCCTCTCGCTATGGCTCAAAAATGGTGCAGGCTTAACAAGTTGAACATCCACATGGTTTTCATGTACTTTTCTCTGAAGAATGTTCCTTTGGCTAGGGAGCAGCACTCTCATTAGCTCAATGCCTTCTGTCTATGCTTTCTTGCGAGGTACTTCTTGGTGCATGAGACACCTTGTGTAGATCAAAGGATGCTCTTGGTGGTCAACAATCTAAAGAAGGGAGGTTCCGTAGGCATGATCTTGGCTGAAACTCTTAATGGCCCAGACGCTTTCCATAAAGAGGAAGCAACTTTCTTTGCAGGGAGTCCTCTTCTCCTTTAGGTATAATCCCTAACTTTTACCTAGATTCTTAACCTAGTAGGATTCTTCTAATTTTTTGCATGGATTTCCTTTCGATTTTCAATCCATCAAGGCTCCTTGTATCGTCTTTGAATATTTCTCTCTATTTTCCTTTTTTTTTTTTTTTTTTTTTTTTTCACTTTACACTCACGCTCTCTTTTTCTCTCCCTCGGATATGGCTATATGAAAGGCTTTAAGTACTTCATCCTCCCACTATTTCTCCTAGTCAGTATCTATCAAAGAAATATCATGACCGTAAGCTCAAGATCAAGGAGATGGATCCTAATGAGTTCACTGAGTTCCAAAAATATCTCCCCCCTTCAAGGATTCAATGGGTGGTGGAATGGTGGCGTATTACAAGCATGGTCAACCGCGTTTTCAAAGACAACTACATTCCTTTGGTTGGGCTCCGACTTTGCTCTTTCTACTCTACATGTCATATTGCCAGACAATTTGACGACCGCCAAGGAGCTCCCAGTGATGATGGCCTCTTCCATACCTTGGCCTTTACTAATAGGATCTTGGGCAAGATTCGTGAGACTTGGTTGAAAAGGATGGTGGCTAAGGACATCCATTTCCCTCAGTTTCTCCATCCTACTTCAGGATACAAAGCTTGGTTGGCTGCTAACATTAGGTCAGGCCATAGGGAAGGAAAGGATTACAGGAAGTCCAACAAAAGGAATAGGACTGAGTGACTACCTTGATATGCCCTAAATTTTACATTTCTGCACTTTATGATTCTCATGTAATTACTTTTGAATTTAATAAAGGATTGGAATATATTCCAAATCACTTATAAAACAATTTATCATCTTTTAATCTGAGCAATAAGAGAATAAATCATTTTGTTATCTTTGCTTATTGTCTTTATTTTTTCTTTTTCTTTTCTTTTTTCTTTGCCATGTAACTTTTTTCCCATGACGTCCTTGTGGGAAATTTCGCCATGTCCATGGTCTTTTCTCCTATCTTTTGCCTAGATCGCCTTTTCGAGTTTTCAACCTAGCGGGGTTTCTTTGATTTAATTTTTGCCTAGAACGCCCTTTTCGGGTTTTTAACCTAGTTGGCTTTTTTTTTTCTTTTTTTTTTTTTTCAAATTTTATACTTTTGGAGTCTATCTAGGTTGATTGGGTGAAGCATCTCTTCCCCATCCAAGTTTATGATTCTTGTAGCACCTCCTGACATGATCTTCTTGATAATAAAAGGCCCAGATCATCTTGGCTTCACCTTTCCTCTTGGATTGAAAGCCTCATCTCTAAGTACCTTTAGGACTAGATCTCCTTCCTTAAGGTTTCTAGGTTTCACCTTATTGTTAAATGCTCTAGCAATCCTCTTTTGATTACCCTGTGCTTGGTATTGTGCTCTAGTTCTCCTTTCGTCTATCAAAGCCAACTGTTCAAATCTTTCCCTCATCCATTCTTCTTCTAGGACCTTGGTTTCTACTAGCACCCTCAAAAATTGTATCTCCACCTCCATAGGAAATACCGCATCACTTTTGTAAACCAAGAAGTAGGGGGTTGCACTAGTTGATGCACAAATAGAATTTCTGTAACCCCATAAGGCAAACGGAAGCTTTTTGGCCCAATCCTTATACATCACTACCATCTTGGCTAGGATATTCTTGATGTTCTTGTTGGCTACATCTACGGCTCCATTGGTCTGTGGTCGGTATGGTGAAGACTTGTGAAGCTTAATGTTGTACAACTTCATGATCCTTCGAACCTCTCCCCCAAAGTGGGAACCACTATCTGAAATGATCTCTTATGGTACCCTAAATCGACAAATGATGTTGTTCTCTATAAATCGAGCCACATGCTTGGCTTTCAATACTAAGTAGGAAGTTGCCTCTACCCACTTGGTGAAATAGTCAATCGCCACTAAGATGTACTCGTGCCCATTTGAGGCCTTAGGGGCTATTCTTCCAATCACGTCTATGCCCTATACTAAGAAAGGCCATGGAGAGGTCATGCTGTATAGCTCACTAGGTGGTACATGGTTCAAGTTGGCATATGTTTGGCAGTCATGGCAACTCTTCATGAAGTCTACACAATCAACTTCCATCATATTCCAATAGTATCCCATCCTTAAAATCTTCTTGGCCAACATCCTCCCATCCATGACTCTTTCGGCTTCCTATTTCTTTAGACAATGAAGGTGTACACCATCATAGGACCTCCTGTAGAGCTAACCTCCACATAGGATGTACCACATTGCCATCATCCTAACCGAATGACGTTCTCACTTATCGGCACCGCTAGGATATACCCCCAATTCCAGGAATTTCATGATGTCATAATATCAAGGGATACCTTCCTCTTTTATAGCCAAAATCGAGGACTCTACATTCTCCTTGTGCATCAACTCATAACTCTGCTCAACCTTTAAGGGTCGTGTCCATACTCCCTCAGGTATTTCAACCATTGAAGCTAAAGTAGCAAAGGCATCTACAAACTGATTCTGAGCTCTAGGTATGATATTGTATTCAATCTTGTCAAAGGTTTTGGGCAAATCCTCTAAATATTGCTGATAAGACTTCAAATCCTCCAAAGACTTCTGCGTTTTTTACCCCTAACTCTCAAAGAGCTTCCATTTTGGCAATACAAGCCTCATATGAGATCCATCAGGGATTATCAAAAGTACTCCTATCCCATTTCCATATTGGTTCACAACTCCATCGAAATACATCTTCCATGCCCCTAGTTTGATATCCAAAATATCCTTATCCGGGAAATCTTCTTTACCATTTTCTCCTTCTATAAGGTTTTCGGCAAATCTGACACAGCGCTTCCTTTAATGGTTTTTCTAGCCACATACTTCAAATCGAATTATGCCAATAGAATCAACCGTCTCAATAGTCTTCCACTTAGGTTGGGCTTCTTAAACAAATACTTCAATGGGTCCATTCAGGCTACTATCCATATCTAGAATGTAGGCTGATGTCTCAATTTTTGCACGGCCCACATGAGAGTAAAGCATGACTTTTCTATGGGTGTGTATCTAGTCTCATAATCAAGGAACCTCTTGCTCAAGTAGTATACAGCTCTCTCATTTTTATCTTCATCCTCTTGTGTAAGCATACTTCCAACTACATTCTTTATGGTGGCTTTCCATGCCTTAGGGGCACTAAGATGGGTGGATGGAGAAGGTATTCCTTGATAAGTTCAAAGGCTTTCTAAGACTCATCATTCCATGTATGGGGTTCTTCCTTCCTTTAGAGCTTAAAGATGGGCTCACAAGTGGAGATGAGTATGGCAATGAATCGGCTGATGTACTATATTCGTCCTAAGAATCCTCTTATCTCTTTCTCACTCTTGGGTGGAGGCAAATCCAATATCGTCTTGATCTTTGATGGTTCAACTTCTATCCCTCTATCACTTACCAAAAAGCCAAGCAATTTCCCTGCAGTCACACTAAAGGTGCATTTTTGTTGGGTTCAATCTCAGTCTATACTCCTTGATCCTTTCAAAGAACTTCCTCAAGTTAGCTATGTGGCTTTCTTTATCTTTGGACTTCATAATCATGTTATCATCGTATACCTTAACTTCATTGTGCATCATGTCATGTAACAAGGTTGTAACCATTCTTTGATAGGTCACACCCACATTCTTGAGCCCAACTAGCATCATCGTATAACAATAGATCCCCCATTCTGTGGTGAAGGTGGTCATGGTTATGTCCTTAGGAGCCATCTTGATTTGGTTATATCCTGAGAAACCATCCATAAAAAAGGGAAATCGTCCATAGGGCAAGCCTTGTTTAGGTGTCTAAAGTCCACACACATCCTTAATTTTCCATCCTTCTTGGATACAGGCACAACATTGGCTATCCACTCGACTTGGTGCACGGGTTTGATGAATCCTACTTTCAACTATTTTGTGACCTCCTCCTTGATCTTAAGAAGCCACTCGATTCTCATACACCTCAACTTCAGCTTAACGGGTACCATGTGATCATAGGTTTCAATATCTAGGGGTGGCAATTCACGTTCGCAGGTCGGGTTTGTGTCGTGTCGAGCCATTAGTATTCGGCTATATGAGTTGACCAGAACCCGACCTGTTTAGTAAACATGTCAGGAATCCTCAATACAAACATAACCTGTTTATTAAACAGGTTGACCCGACCTAACACGTTTAACTTGTTTAATTAACAAGTCATGTAAAGGTCAATACAAATGACCCATTTAATAACCTATTTGATTAATAGGTCATACCAAACCTATATAATTTTTATCAATTCCCATATATCTAAAATTAAATACAATTACAACTATAAATATAGTAATAAACATATAAAAACAACCATTAATTAAGCAATAATATCAAAATAACTAATAATTTTATAAGCTAAACAAGTTAAACGGGTCAGATGGGTTTGCATGTTGAACACAAACATGACCTGTTTATTAAACAGGTTAACCATGTCAACCCAAATATGACCCAAACCTGTTTAGCCTTAACCCATAACCTATTTATAAACGGATTAGTCGTGTCGAGTTCGTGGGTCGTGTCAGATTTTGCCCTATCAATATCTTCATAAGACCATGCAAACACCTCTTGGAATTTTGTAAGAAGTTCTTGAAGATCTTTTCTTTCTTCTTTACTTAGGGTTAAGCCAATTTTAATTAAGCGTGGATTCTCATCATTGCCCAAATTAAGAGTTTCAAAAGTTGGTTCCACGAGTTCAGTTTTCTTTTCCAATTTTTTATTAATTTCATTTTCAAATTCATTAAAATCATTTAAGTGTAGAATTTCAATATTATAGGACACATCAGACTAAGACAAATCGGAATTCATCTTATTGAAAATGTTGAAAAGTACATCTGAACTTGCATTACAAAATTCACTTGACGAGGAGCACGTCCCCCTCCTCTTTCAGCATAGCTCCCATTGCTTTAGTATCCACCCAGTAGACCTCCGCTTGAACTTCCTTGATCACTAAAATAGGTTTCTCCTTGAAAGTAAGCTTCTCATTAAAGAATATCTCCCAGCTAGGGTTCACTTTTCCGTCCTCATCCACCCAAAGTTCGGGAAAGCCACAGAAAGGAAAGTCTCCTCCCTCCTTCACAAAGTTCTCATTTAGGGTACCGAGGTTCTTTTTTATTCTGACACAGCCTTCAAAGAATCCTAAACCTTCATTGGCTAGTTGAGTCTTGAAGTTGGGGAATTTAGCCAACCCTTTTCCTTCCTTTCCAAGACCTATACTAGGCATATACCCCAATTTCTTCATCATTGAAATCACCTCATGACTACAATACGGAAGTAGATCCGTAGTGTGCTTCTTATCCTTCAATCCATAATCAGCCATGTTCACAAACTCAAAGCCACTCTTTTGAAGCTCATTCCCTCCCTTTTCAAGACCACAGACAGGAGCTAGAATCTCACCATCTCCAAGTATTTTAGCAATTCCCCCTTTCCATGGAATCTTCATCTTTTGGTGCAAAGTAGAGGGAATAGTCCCATTAGGATAAAGCCATTCCCTTCCCAAGAGAAGGTTGTAGTTAGGAGTGATCTCCATCATGTGAAATTCCACAATTGTTTCCAATTGACCAATGTTGCAAGGAGCCTTGAAAGTTCCCATAACCTTCTTTGAAGTGTTGTCATATGCTCTAACAGTCTAAAAGGACTCGGATTTGTGCAAAAACACACGAGCTTGTTTAGACCCCAAATATTAAATTATGGCTAGATTGTTTTTACTCTTACTTAATCAAAGTGTGGAACAAGAGTAAATGTGCGCAAAGAAACGATAACTACTCTAGTGCATAAACATGAACTATAAGCAATAAATGTAGAGCACAAGAGTAAGGGAGGAGAGATGCAAAAACAAGATTACACTGAGACGTGTTATTGAAAAGGAAACCAAAGAACTCGGCGAAAAACCTCTCCGCAACCCTCCAAGTCAAAATCAATCCACTAGAGAATAAAGTTGGAGTACACAAATAACAAAAGACCCTCCAAACCTAGTCTACCCTATGTACTTGAGCCCTCCAAGCTCCTGCTACCAACGGACTTCTCGGAGTCATGTTTTTGTTGGGGTTTATGCCCTAAATCCAATTTATTGGCATGACATAAATAATTAAATTGTTTAATTATATAAGACTATCTATAAATGAACTAATGGGACATTATTTTAGTCCATGAGATGCATAGTATGTGATTTATGTGAAAAGTCATAGAAGATATAAATCACAAGTTCTTTGTAAACTCAGAATTTTAGTTCGTAGTCGGTGATGAAATTGGGCATTTTATCTGCGAAGACTATAATATATCAACTAAGATGATTTGTCTTGATCATGAAAGTGGAGACTTCTAGTTGATATGTTGATATGTTTTAAGAGTTAAGACATATTGAATTGGACCACTGTGAGATTTATTATTCTCCTAACGACTGTCAAATGAATAATAAATCTCACGATTTCTATTTACATCAACTCTAAACCTTGAGAGAATAATGGACATGATCATGAGATGTAGGTTGCTTTGACATATCAGGAGTGAGATCTATAAGATACGGTCAAAACCTCAGTATGTTGGGCAGCCGCATTTAGTGTTGATGGAACATATATTCTCAAGATGGAATTCATAATCTCTTAACGGAGATATAAAATATTCCCTTGAGATAAGTTTAATGGGTTTGGTTATTCAGAGTGTTGGGCCCAACCACTTTAGTAAGGAGTTACTAAAGTATATATTTATGAAATTGGATTTCATAAATATATGATGAATAACATAAAGGATTAAACCGGGTACTCAAGGATTAAGATGTAGTAATCTTCAAAGTGGCAGTCTATTTCATGATTTTGTATTACTACGAATATTTTAATGAAGGGGTTGCATGTACAATAAAGTCTTGGGATATAATTTATAGATAAGTCCTAGAGTGCAACTATATTTATATAGTGGTATTAAATATAGTTAATGGTAACTTTGGACTTGTCAAGAGTTGACAGAAAAGTCCAAGGCCCATTAGAGCTAGTGTCTTATTGGTCCCTTTTGGTCCCACTCCAAGCCACACACTAAAGCCCAATTGGGAAGGCCTAAAAGGCTAACCCAATTAGATAATCAGTTATATATATAAGGAGAGAAACATACAGATTTTAATAAGGCTTCATCATGAGACTTTTCATTAAGTCTTTTTATGAGAGTTCTCATAAAGAATGAAATGTTTTTATGTGAGTGTTGGACACTCTTTATTCTCTCCTTGGAAACTGATTGAGAGACCACACATCTTGAGCATCAAGTGGAATTGGAGTGAAGATTAAAAGTCTTCTCAAGAACTTCTGATCTTCGGTTTTGAATTTCACCGCACCAAGGTACGCATTCTTGTTCTCAAATTCTGAAACTTACATAGAACATGTTATCATTTTCTAATGAAGTAGATCCGTTTAATTTTCTGCTGCGCACATGTCTATTTTTCCAACAGTTTTCTCTAGCTTTCTGGATCTCGTAATACACTAGATTGCATCCGCCAAGCCTCACCAGCTTCTTTTGGCAAATCCCCAAAGCTTCCCAAACTCCAAAACACTCTTTACATTTTGAATAGGTGTGGGTTGTATTTAGGTACAAATCTCCTCTCAAGGTAAAACAATGGGAGAAGGAAGGAGAAAAGGCTACAATGATTTCTCACTTAGGATAAGTAGCTCTCTCTCTAAAAGGTGTGTGTGTTGTGTTGTAAAAAACCTATCTAGGGTTTTTCTCTCTGAATAGCCTCTTTTACTTTTGTGGGTAATGAAGGTATATATAGTATGGGTGAAGGGTAAGAAAGTCACACTTAAAATCCTCCAGGCAGAAAGTTCCACAGGTACCTTACGAGTTGGCCCTTCTTGCGAGACAGTCACGAAATTGATAGCCTGGCATGACTCTTCAACTTCCAGAATGTGCTTCTCACGAGCCCTTTTTACGAGAACCTTTACTCGCAAACTTCTCGCGAGCTAGTCACAAAAATGTACTGATTTTTCATTTCATGCTCGATTCTTCACCAACTTAATACTAAACCCAATACAATAAAATCCTACAAAAAACAAAGAACAAAATTAATGCAATTACAACACTTTTTGTCATGGAATAAAGCCAACATAAAACATAGTTGTAAATCACAACTTTATAATCTCCCCCTTTGGCTATTCCATGATAAAACAACTTATAACAAACTCTAGACATAAACGTTTGTTTGGAAACAATGGCAAAACTCACTCACACCTAAATCTAAAACCTGTGATGAACTTGGAACGCAATACTTGTATCCTGAAACACTTTCACAAAACACATTAGACCCTCAAGGTAAAGCAAGTAATAAAAGGACAAGTATAATGTAACAAGTAAAGTGCGATCAAGTAAACATGATGTGAAACATATGAGCAACTTGATCAAACACATGACAGTCATATGGAAATGACTACAATGATTATTTAGCAAAGCAAATGATCATCCGAACATGCAACCAACAAAGCACAATAACATAAGAATGTATGCATGTCCAACATACAAACACAATGCGGTGAGAGCAACAAAGCATAGATACTAAATGTAACTTAAGGAACCATATATAACAAACAAGAAAACAAGCATAGAGTAAAACTAACAAAACAAGGTTTTCTCATAAAAAGAAATGTCTTCTCCCCCTTGGTATATGCATCTCCCCTAAGACTTTCTCCCCTTACGAATGTGCACGAGATAGACTTTTTCCCCCTGAGAATGTGCACATAAGTCATATATAAATGACGTACACTCTGGTATACTCTCCAACTTTTTGTCACGAATAGACAAATGAATCAAGAGGAAGGAGGGAAAGAAAAGAAGATATGAACAAGGGAAATAATGCATGAGGGGTACAAGATGAATGAGAAAATGAAGCTCAAACAAAAGATAAATTATCTTAAAAACAAAATGCTACAAAGCATAAGGAAAATATGACACGCTAAGGATGAAGGAACAAAATATAGACCAAGGCATGACATAAATACAAGAACATGTTATACGTGCTAAAAGGTCTAAAAAGACTTAACTAGAATGAGTAAATTCAAAACATATCAAGTGTTAGAGTGTGTGCATCTAGTGTGCATGTGAGATGCATAACCAATGCATGAGCAAGCACTCATGGGGCAAAGTGTGTAAAACACACAACCAATGATCAAAACATGATAAACATGAATAATTATGGTGATCCCCAAAAATTGGTACTCATCAGAGGCCAAAAGAATGAAAAAAAAATACCATATAGGCATTTTATCAAACACTTAGAGTGCACACACTACACATATATGTTAAACAATGCATGAACATATGAAAATCTTACCTAAATACATGTTAAAAATGCCACTTGGGGCCAACACAAACACAATGGGACACAACCCAATCAAGAAAAATAAAAATTTTTGCAAGAAAATAAGTTTTTCCCAACCTCTTTCAAAAATAACCCAACCCTAGAAATCCTAGAATCTAAGACTTTATCTAAAGAATCAAGAGTGAAAAAGTGTTAAAACATACCTTAGATGAGTTTTAGGAATGAAAGTTCTTGAGTTTTGGGTGAGATTTGAGTGAAAGAGTGCTTCGGGTTGATAGAGGCATGGAGGAGGCAAAAGAGAGTGATTTGAAAAACTATCAATGTTTGGCTTTTAAAAACTGATAAACCGCTCATTTCGTGGGTAAGCTTCTCGCGAAGCTACATACGAAATGGTCTCTGAAGCACAGGACAGATTTGAGGGAAGCTTCTTCTCGCGAAACAGTCACAAAACTCTTTGTATAAATTTCTAGACATACTGAAATTGGATTCCTCATTTTTGCGGGTAGGTGCTTACTCGTGACTTATTCGCGAAAATGCCTCTGAAGGAGTTTTTCAACAAAAATGAAATGGACTATTTGGAAAAACTCTTAACACCAAAAGAAAGAAAGAAAGAAAAAAAAGCACTTTCAAAAACGTATAAAATACTCAAAAAAAATTTTGGGTTTGATCATCAAGCAATTAAGTATACACATCACATTTGAATACGTACAATCACACAAATGAAATAGGCATTCATTGAACATTAGACTTGTGTGTTGTGTGTGTGGATCAAGTATGAACTAGACCATAGTCTAGTATAAAGCTTTAACGATCAATTCAATCAAGTCGTATACAATTAGTACAAAGTCAAGGGACCTATCTCACTTATAGAAATGAACATATATGACCCCCCACCAAAGAGTTTACATTTGATTGAAAACTTTTCATTTGGCTTCCATTTTTCATACTTTTTGATCTATACAACTCAATTTTTGAGAAACGATGCCATGATATTTTTTTATATATCTTTGATGAATAAGCCTTTGGCTTTGGCACCATACATTTTAATACATATTTGCTCCACCTTTTCCTAGTCAAACTAGTTTTCGAAGCAAGGCTTTTTCAGATCTTTTCTCCTTTTTAGAGATAGACATTTGTAGAGCTCTTTGAAAAAGAAAAAAAATGTGAGGAGATATATAGGCACAAGTCTACGCATGTATCAAGATTAAGCAAGACTATTGACCAATCATTCATGACAAGCTTGAAGATCTATTTACAACAATCAAACGTAGATTTCTAGATATGGCTCACACTTAAAAAATTGTGCATACATAACAAGCTAAACTCGTAAATGCACTACGCCATTAGTACAGAGGTACTAGGCCAAACTCACATGTGATATGTGCTTAAACATATACGATCAAACTTTTTGAATTTTCCACTTTTTATGTGCTTTTGGATTTTTACACACACAAAACAAAAGCATAAAAGTAAGATCAACAACAAAAAAAAAAAAATGCATACAAAGAGATGCATGATGCACAAATACATGATAATGAAGCATCTAATGCATAAAGAGTCCTACAAAGATCGAAAGAATTAGATGAAGGACCAAAAGAGCATAAGCTCAACCGTAGGAACCCTTCCTCATCGAAATGGAACGAGTTTTTGGAATGAGTGTCTTATGAGAAGTGAGACGAGGATTGGAAGAATGAGAACTAGAGATGCATATAGACAAGGAGGTAAGAACATCAAAAACTTTCTTCAACAACTTACCATTTTCCCCCAAATCCGATTTTGCTTTCATAGTACAACTTCCAAAAAGCTCAAGTTTCTCTTTTCTTTTGACTCTTTTAAGAGCTAGAAACTTAGAACAATGTGGTCTAAGATGACCAAAGGCACCACAATGGTGACAAACAATGCGTTTAGGTCCACTAGGCTTTTTAGGGAGGGATCTAGCAACATGGTTTTGTTCTCTCTTCAACATAGAACATTATGGTCTTATGTGACCAATCACATCATAATGATGGTAAGTAGGAACAAACTTAGATCGACTAAAATCCCTAGGATGAGACCTAAGCAAAGGCTTAGGCTTAAGAGTCTTTCACTCTACTTTTTGGTTTCTTTTGTGTGGAGGAATGTACACTGATTTGTCTTTAGAGGTAGAACTCACAATATGCACAAAATCAGGCAACACAACATGATTGCAACAAAGATTTTCTTCATTTTTAGCAACAGGTTTAGAAATCAAACACCTGGCATGCATCTTAAGAGATTCATTTTCACATTTAAGATCATCAACTAGTTTGTTAAACAAAACAAGTTTAGTATCCAAGTCCATATTCAAACACTCAAACTCCTTTAGTTTTTCAAGAGAATATTCAGCAAGTTTCTTATACTTTTCAACCAATTTATTGGATTCATTGAGCTTAGCAATCAAATCATCCTTTTCACAAATGAACTTGCTCAAATTCTCATGAAACTTCTTAGCCTTTTTCTTCAAGAGTTTCACATTTGGAATTTCAACAACACCCATAGATTCATGTAACATGTCATCACAATCATAAGGATTAACACTCATAGAGGCATTTTCACAAACACATGGCATGTTACATTCAACAACATCCAAAACATCCATAGAAGCATACAAAGCACTATCCATGGCAAAACACACAAGGGGTCAAGGACCACACTTAGGTAATGAAACCAAAACAAGTATACCCACTTTGATACCACGTAAAAGGGCTCAGATTTGTGCTAAAACACATGAGCTTGTTTAGACCCCAAATATTAAATTATGACTAGATTGTTTTTACTCTTACTTAATCAAAGTGCGGAACAAGAGTAAATATAAGCAAAGAACCAATAACTACTCTAGTGCATAAACATGAGCACAAGAGTAAGGGAAGAGAGATGCAAACACAAGGATAACACCGAGATGTGTTATCGAAGAGGAAACTGAAGAACTCGGTGAAAAATCTCTCTGCGACCCTCCGAGTCAAAATTGATCCACTAGAGAATAAAGTTGGAGTACACAAATAACAAAAGACCCTCCAAGTCTAGTCTACCAACGGACTTCTCGGAGCCATGTCTAGTAGGCCAAGAATGTATTGACCCCTTATGATAAATTAACCAATTAATTAGACAAGTGAATTAATTAGGTTAATTAACATGCAATAGGCATGGTAGCACAAACAAATCACCAGCTAAGTAAATATGCAGTAGAAAATACAGTTGACACGGTGATTTTTTTACAAATAGGAAAAACCTCCAAGATAAAAACCCTACCGGGTGATTTTAAGGTCACCACTCTCGAGAATCCACTATTATCACAACAAGCGGTTACAAGTAAAGGAATCCTAGTACCTTATACCAACCTAAAGTTGAATCCTTGCCCTAATACCCAATTGGACTTGTTCTGTAGTACCAATCTCTCCTTTTAATGCACGGCTCCCAGTACATGACTAACTAATCGATGCACAGATCCAAGTACGTGACTAACCACCAACTTTAGAAGGATGTTGGCTGCAAAGTTCTTTAGTTCATCAGCATGATGAAGATCATAAAGCTCTTTGGTTACAAAACCCTACGGCGTACAAACGCAACAGCTTCTTGAAGAGGAAGATAAATTAGGGAAAATTGTCTCCGGTCACAATATGCTTATGAAAAACTTTTGCATTAAGTTGCTCTCACTCGCATCAGCTGTGACGGCCCTTAAAATAATCCATATATATGTTTAAGGTTGTGAGAAAAGAAAGCCTAAACATGTATACATAGATTGGTATGAAATCATATATGAAAAACTGATTTTTGTAAATCTCGATAGATAGGTTATCTATCAAGCAGCTGTCGAGCATCGGGCAAAAGCTGCCTTTTAAATCTCGATAGTTGCTATCTGTCGAGCTTTAAAATCCAACATTTCTTCACTTGATTCTTGGATAGATTTGCATGGCTTTAACACTTGGACTTGAAACCTTGTTCCTTGAAGTATTAAACACATCCTAGATCCACATAATTACAAGTAAAGTGCGTTTTGTCAAAGGATTAGCTAATTCTACATTGACATATGTTCCTAACTTGATTCACATATGTCCTAACAATGTCTTCTCTAGCTTTCTAGATCTTGCAATAAGCCCGATTGCATTTGCCAAGCCTCACTGGCTTCTTTTGGCAAATCCTTAAAGCTTCCCAAGATCCAAAACACTCTCTACACTCTGAATAGGTGTGAGTTATGTTTGGGTACAAATCTGCTCTCAAGGTATGACAATGGGAGAGAGAATGAGAAGAGGCTACAATGATTTCTCACTAAGAATGAGTAGCTCTCTCTCTAAAAGGTGGATGTGTTATGTTGAAGAAAACCTATCTAAGGTTTTTCTCTCTGA
Organism: Quercus tomentella; assembly: GCA_028535165.1. Lineage (NCBI taxonomy): Eukaryota > Viridiplantae > Streptophyta > Magnoliopsida > Fagales > Fagaceae > Quercus > Quercus tomentella. The sequence goes on along the minus strand of JAPQVY010000133.1, from coordinate 48,521,372 downwards.
ATAGCCTCTTTTACTTTTGTGGGTAATGAGGGTATATATAGTATGGGTGAAGAGTAAGAAAGTCACATTTAAAATCCTCTAGGCAAAGAGTTTCGCAAGTTCCTCGTGAGTTGGCCCTTCTCATGAGACAATACGAAATTGACAGCCCGACACGACTCTTCAACTTCCAGTATGTTCTTTTCACGTGCCCTTTTTGCTGGAACCTTTACTCACAAACTTCTCACGAGCTAGTCGCGAAACTGCACTGATTCTTCATTTCATGCTCGATTCTTCACCAACTTAATACTAAACCTAATACAATAAAATCCCACAAAATACAAGGAACAAAATTAATGCAATTACAACACTTTTTGTCATGGAATAAAGGCAACAGAAAACATAGTTGTAAATCACAACTTTATATAGTCAAAGGAGGGGGGATGATTGTCTTCACATCCAAATTAATTTTGAGAGTGGTCCTAAAAAGGCATACATTTAATGTGGATCCATTATCGATAAGCTCCATTGGAACCTTGGCACCCATGCACTCGATGGTGATTTGCAAAGGTCTAGTATGAGTGCCCCCTTCGGGAGGAGTTCTTTATCGGAAAAGGTGAGGAAAGGGTGAGATAGAGCCTCAACTCCTATGAGAGATAGCACTTCTTGGGGAGTAGTTTCGATGGACACTTATTTTCCATTCAAAGCATCCAAAAGAGTGCTACGATGCTTATGAGAGGCCATCAATAAGCCCCATTCGAATACATAAGCTTGGGTCTTCTTTAATTGGGTCAAAACCTTATCTTCCTCTTCTTTTTATTCCTTCCCTTTGGGTTCAATGGGCTTGGACCCTTCCTCCATGTTCCTACCAAGATGATCTTTCTCCAAGAAGGATGGCTTATAGTGTTTCCCACTCCTAGGGATATTTCCGACATTGTCCTCAGAACCCTCTTCTTTAATTTGGTCATTCCTTTGGGGAGTACCCCTCACACAGCCACCGCACTTTTCAACATCTCATCTTCCTCATTCCATATTCCTTGGACTTCTACCGTGTTAACCTCTACGGGTTCTATCAATTTTGAACAATCCCAATCAATCTCTTCCACCTGCACCTAATTCTGATATAGAGGAGGAGCTCGATGATAATTAGGCAAAAAGTTCTTCCTAATGCTAGGCTTGGTGATGATGTTTGGATTTGGAAGGGTTCCATTGTCTATTAGGTCTTGTATCTCATGCATGAGGCAGAAACAATTATCAGTTTTATGGTCGGATTTCTGATGGAAGTGGTAATATTCATTAAGGTTCCAAGTAGGAGGTACAAGATTAGGCATAGGTGTGGGGTCTAAGGGTTTGATGAATCCTTTAGAAGTGTTCTCATAAGCTTGAACAAGGGTCATTCCTAGGTTGGAAAATCCTCGGCGGGCCTTCTTTGTGAAGCTTGGGTAGGCTAAGGGTTGTTGAGGTATGATGGCACTTACGTTTACAGGATTGGTTGCTTTAGAAGTGGCAACTCCTTGCCCATATGCCTTAAAGTCACATCAATCATAGTGTTGAAGATGAATTGATTCACAAATAATTCTACTAGCTCATTCCACACCCTGGTATTAGTTAGGTCCAAGCTATAGTACCACCTTGATGCACCTCCTATAAGTGAGAGGGGAAAGGCATGCAAAGCTTGCTTCTCATCCAATCCATTCATTTCAGCAATGCTTAGATATCTCCTAACATGTTGTATAGGATCTCTAGTCCCTTCAAATTTTTTTGCATCCAAGATTTTGAACTTGAGGGGCAGTGCAATAGGAGTTTTGGAGCCCACTCCCCCCATGTTGTAGAGACAATCATCCATTCCTCAAGCCTTGTGAAAGGTTAGTTGCGTTTTGTCCATCTTTTCCTTTATGGCCACGGTATCCATGGTGAGCTTCTCAAATTGCATGTTTCTTTCATATTCGGTGATAGGCCAAAAACAAATTGACCCATTGCGATGAATTAATTGATTAATTAGCCAAGTTTATTAATTAATCAAATTAACATGCGATGTACATGGTAGCACAAACAAATCACCAATTAAACTAAGTATGCAGCGAAAATTAAATTGACACAATGATTTGTTTACAAATGGGGAAAACCTACATGGCAAAAACCCCACCGGGTGATTTTAAGGTCACCACTCCTGAGAATACACTATTATCAAAACAAGCAGTTACAAGTAAAGGAATCCCAGTACCTTGTACCAACCTACAGTTGAACCCTTACCCCAATACCCAATTGGACTTGTTCTGTAGTGACAATCACTCTTTTCAATGCATGGCTCCCAGTACGTGATTAACCAAGAGATGTGCGAATCCCAGTACGCGACTTGATCACTAACTAGAGAAGGATGTTGGCTGCAAAGTTCTTCTGTTCATCACACGATGAAGATCATGAAGTTGCTTGGTCACAAAACCCTATGGTGTACAAACATAGTAGCTTCTTCAAGAACTAGGGCAAATTAGGTTTTCGGTCACACCTTTCTTCACACTTGTGGAATTTGCTCTTGTGCAACTTGTGTAACCTTTTACGGCCCTCAAAATAATCCTTATATATGTTTAGGGTTGTGAGAAAAGAAAGCCCAAACATACATTCACGGATTGGATGAAAATCAGCTTGAAAAACTGAACTTCATAAACCTCGATAGATAGCCATTTATCGAGCTAGCTGTCGAGCCACGGGCTTCAGCCGCTTTTAAATCTCGATAGATGCTAGCTATCGAGCTTTAAAATCCTGCACTTTCTCACTTGATTCTTGGACAGACTTGCATGGCTTTGACACTTGAACTTGAAATCTTGTTTCTTGAAGCATTAAACACATCCTAAATCTACTCAATTACAAGTAAAGTGCGTTTTGTCAAAGGATTAGCCAATTACATAAAATGTTGACATATGTTCCTAACATCAAATGACATATGTCCTAACATTTGGCCTTATCCCTTACATCCCAATCTTCCCCTTCCTCTTTATCATGTATCTCCACATATATGGGCTTCTTGAGTTTTCTCTCCTCTAGCTTGGTGAGACGACCTCTTATCTTCTTGAGGGCATTACTTTGTTCTTCTATTGTCATGAATATCTTTTGTGTGATCGTGTCATCAATTGGAACATTCATTCCTTCTTGAGATACTTCCTCTTGAAACGTCTCTCCTTCAAATACTTCTTGATATGTTTCCTCAATTTTGACCAAACGCCTTCCGTTCTTTTCTCGGACCCAAATTCGAGTGGGGACGTGCTTTCTTGATCTTGGCGGTGCAATGGTGCCTAAAAAGAAGTCCCATTTTATTAAGCTCATGTCCCAATTAAAAGGTTCTTTTTATGTTCTTAGAAAATATTTAAGTCCATTTTGATGAAGGCCTAATTACAAAATCACTCCCTTTCCTCTAATGAACCTTGCCCCTTGTTTCATTGGGCTTTAGTCCATTTACAATAAAGCTCTCATCTTTACTCTCGTGGGCTTTCATTAGAATGTGCTTTAGAGATTTCTCAAGCCTTTCTCTTAAATATGGGCTCACAATGTATCCATCACCTTTGGACTCTTATTTTTTTCATTCATTATCATCATCATTTTTTTTTGAAGTAGCCCTCTTTCTAGAGCATATTGTAGCTTTCTTTTCAATGTCCACGAATTTCTCATCATTTTGGGCCTAGGCACGCAACAAGGAGGCCTAGGATTAGGGAATTTCATATTGGCTTTATAGGATGTTGGATGCTAGGTCCATAGCATATTTGTTACCCTAGGCCCAACATTCTCCTTTTCAAGAGGCCTTTTGATTTGGGCTTATGATAGCAATTAGGCTATGGTATTATGAACCTTTCAAGTTAAAATATACTTTTGGATTTTGGGATAAACCTCTTATATGTGAGAACTTCTTTTCTTTTATCCCAACATCTTAGGGTATGCCATAACTTTTGGGTCATCCTCAATTTTTTTGTCATTTTTTTGTCCTTTAGAATTAGGTGAACACAAGATATATGGTTGAACAAACAAGAAATTTAAAGGGGGTACCTTCTTATTGATAGGATCTAGGATCTCTCTAAGTATGGATAGGCTCCCTAAAGCTAAAATGATAGATCAGTAGGTCACTCACAATTAGGTGGGCTATGATTCCAACCTTGGGCCTAAATGGACCGTTGTGGATTGGTGGCAAATCGTTAATGTACGCAAAGCCCATCATAGCCAATGGAACAAATTGTGAGTTGGTGGGATGAACTTTGAAAGTCTTTGGCCCGAATGGAGCGTACTCATCTTCCCACTCATCACCAACCAAGGTGAAAGGGACAAAATGAACTAAGTGAAATGTGTGCAAACAAATATTGAATAAGCCTTTATCAAGATTAAGAAATAAGAAACATTGAGATCAAACTCTCCATCCCCAGTGGAGTAACCATTGTGGGCGCAATAGAAAGGGGGAGTATGCCTCGGCCGAGTGGACTGGGGTGGAGAAAAAACATGGAGTCGCCACTTAGTTTAGGTCTAGGAACCATATATATAGCGCCCTTTCGTGAAAGGACTGGTCTTACTACCAAAGTATGGGTTCGGAGTTTAGGTACGGCTTTGGAAGGTGTTAGGCACCCAAGATCGCTTGACCCACGGGTCGGCTTCCACTTATTATGTCTTACGTCTTAATCTCGTTAAAGGGAAATTCAATATTGTTATTCTAGACTCACACACACACATTAGCATACATCTAAGCATACAACATGACATTTTTATCCCAAACCCTAGCTTACATCTATCATGGCATTGCATCACATATCTCATTCAAGGTAGCAAACAAACAAATATATATCACATAGGCAGAGACATCACAAGACAGATTCAAACATCATATTATTGAGTCCATGGCATGGCATACGTACTTGCTCATACATGTTTCATCAAAGTAAGATCAAGATCACACCACTAACGAATGCATGTTCATGTGAATGCATGACTTACCTTACTTACCTTATTGCACCACAGCACCTATGCATCAATGCGAGGACATCTGAATGCGTGATCATGGCATATTAAAGAAAACATTGAAAAGAAAACCCAAATCTAACATGTGAATTGCAAACATCAAACAAAACGTGGGGGAAGAGACTCAAAAGCATGAAACATGACAAGGCAGAGACATATTATGTAGGTAAGATGAAGAAACAGAAGCAAAAAAGTTTGGATTAGGGTTTCTGGGCTTGAGTATGCGTGCGCATACATAGAACCTGTGTATGCAGCCTAGTCATATGTGTATGCATAATTTGAGTATGTGTATGCATGCAGTAAGCATGCATCCACATATATGCCTTAAAACCCTAACCCAGAAAGACAAGAACACAGCAGAAATGAAAAACTAACAACCTAACATGCTTTGTATGAAAGGATAAAGAAAACCCAAAGTAAAAAGACATATTATAGCATAACTAAACAAAAAACAAAAAAAAAAACAAAAAAAACACAAGTAAACAAAATTCAAAATAAGAAAAGGCTAAGAAAGGAAACAGAAAATTTAGAACTTGTACCTCAAAAACAAAAGCTCCTTGGCATAATTTTGACTATTTCCCTCAGTCAAATCTATCCCAAACAAATAAGAAAGTGATTAGTAATCTTAAAGGCCAAGATCAAGGCTAGAAAAGACCTTAATCATAAAAATATTGACTTAAGGATGTTTTGTGAAAAGGTCCCTCTTTGATTCACTATTTCTAGTGAATCTTGTGTTTTCCCTTAGGATTTTCTGTGTGTTTTTGAAAAGCTACTATGTATGGCTTTATATAGTTGAAAAATGGGGGTTTGGAATTGCTTCTAAATGATGTGGGATTCATTCCAAACCTTACACTTAATGTTGAAAAACTTGCCTTTCATAGTTTCCAAAACCCTAGCATGCGTGTGTGGCCTATGTATGAATGCACATGCATAAGACCTACGTACGTAGCTTGAGGACATTCGTGCGCATACGCAGCCCTAGAGTTTCTTGGCCTTAATTTTCCAAAAATAGATTTATTTAGTTCATAAAAAGTTATATTTTTTCAAAAACACCTTCCTCAAGTCAATTTCAATTTGATCGAGCCCTAAACCAACCTCTTAGAATTCCAACATCATTGGAGAACGGGGGCCTGAGTCATAACAGGTACAAAATGCAGTGTCTACACCCCCTACACTAGAGGCAAGAAATGGAATAAAGTGATGGAAGAAAAAAAAAGAGTGATGTGAAGTCAATCAAAAGTGAACAAAAAAAAAAAAATGAAAAAGTGAAGTGAAATGAAATGTAAAAAATAAAAAAATAAAAAAAAAATTGAAAAGTGAAGTGAAATAAAACAATTAAAAATTTTTAAAAAACGTGAAAGTGGAGAAGTTTCAAAAGTGATGAAAGAGTATTCCTTGACCAAAATGTAACCCTTAAGAAAGTAAGTTTGAGCCTTTGTTATCCTTTTTTTTTAAGCCAAGAACCAAAGCCTTTATTACAAGCCAAGTAGAAGTTCTTTTTGATCAATTGAAGTTGTTCATGTGAATTACGTTAGGCTTGATCCCTTTTAGGTACGTAGGCAACCTTGTGAGGTTATGCCACATCACATCACATAAATTGTGTAACTCATATATTGAGAATTTGAATCAACAAGATTTTTTGAGGATAAGTTGTAGCATGTGTTTATTGCATCTCATTTCTTTGTTTTTTTATAAAAGTAAAAGATCCTACTAGGCTAAAAACCCATAAAGGCGATCTAGGCAAAAGTTAGGGCCTTACAAAAAAGTAAAAAAGAGTAAAAAATGCCAACTAGGTTGAAAACCAGCAAGGGCGGCCTAGGCAAAAAAAAAAAAAAAGTGAATTAGTCAAGGTAGAGGCAAGGTGGACCCCACAAGGAGGATGCGTCCTAATGATTGAACATCTCAAAAGTTATCCATAATGAATCAAATGTTAGATTCCCATTTTTACCAGGCCTTATTAGGATGATCTTGTTTCCTATCTTTTTTTCTTAGAGTCTGATTGATGGGTCCTTTGTTCTCCTTTGCTCTCTGTGGTTTTTGTGTTTGTTACTTCTTTAGAAGTTGTATTGTCTATGCTTGTCTTTGGTATTTTCATGTTTTCTTGCAATCATGTCTATCCTCGTTTGCATGTTTGATATCTTGTCTGGTTTTTCATGTGTTTGTGTGTTTGTTTATGTCCTTGTTTCATCTTGGGCTTTAGGCTCATCTCATACTCCGTTTGGGCCTTGGGCCTCTCCCTGCTTTGTGTCGGGACTTAGACCCATCCTAGTTTTGTCTTAGGCCTTAGGACCATCTTGTTTTGCATTCCTGCATGTTTGCATGAGTCTTGTGTGTTTGTTTTTATAAACCTTGTGTGATTGTGTGTTTGTGTGAGTCATGTATGACTATCTGTGTCTTTGGCATAAATTTCTCATTCTTGAGTGGCCTGTTTGTGTTTGTACGTAATTTGCTTAGTCAAGTGGTCCCTTTGGTGTAAATTTCTCATTCTTGAGTAGCCTATTTGTGTTTGGACGTAAATTGCTCGGTCAAGTGGTCCCTTTGGCATATATTTCTCATTCTTAAGTGGCCTATTTGTGTTTGGACATAAATTGCTCGCTTTGAGTGGTCCCTTTGGCATAAATTTTTCATTCATGAGTGGCCTGTTTGTGTTTGGACGTAAATTGCTCAGTCAAGTGGTCCTTTTGCCATAAATTTCTCATTCTTGAGTGGCCTTTTAGTGTGTGGACATAAATTTCTTGGTTGAGTGGTCCCTTTGGCATAAATTTCTCATTCTTGGGTGGCCTATTTGTGTTTGGACGTAAATTGCTCGCTTCGAATGGTTCCCCCATCTTCAGGTAGAGTCCTTAAAACTCAAAAACATCCCAGATTTTCTTTTATGTCTCTTATGATGCATTTCTTGTTTTCATGATTGCTTGCATGTATGCGTGTCCTGAAGGGTGGAGAAAGGGAGGCGAGCTAGAAGTTCAATAAGAGACTACATACCATGGGGATGTCTCTCAAAATTAAACAATAGTATCATTGAAAAAATATAATCTTTACAAAACATTTACAAATAGTTTGCACAATAATATAATATATTCTATTACACTGTCAAGAAGAAAACATTTAACTATGACAATGTAATGAGTAAATAAATTAGTAACCACTTTAGTTGGCCAAAATACACTAAATAGATAGAAACATTATAATATAGTAATAAACAATTTTTCCACTTATAAAGGTAAATAACAATAAAACAATAGTTTGATACGGAAAACATTAGCCAGACAAAGATATAAACTGTTAAACACTCGATGGGTGATTCTCGTGGGAAACAATAACAATAACCTCAAAGAGGCAACACTAGCTCCAAAGTGGAAACGATAACACTGCACCACACCACATAACGCTACTTCGGCCAAAGACCAACACTTAACCCTGTGTTGGTAAAGGTTGTAGACTATCTAGCTAACCATTTGAAAACATTCTTACTTTATCACATTATTGTCAGTACCAATCATATATCATATAATGAATACTTTCTCAAAAATATAGTTTTGAATTATTCTTAACATATACAGTTTCAAAATAACACACAAGAAATAATAAAATTCAGGTATGTATAAAGCATTGACAATGGTATAAGTTTTTGGAACTTCACTTTTGCAAATATGTATGTGTATATATATATATATATATATATATGTATACACATCTTGAGAGATGTCATGTTCTGAAGTCCATTTATCTCTAATTGCTACACCAAGCTTTACTTCTTATAAAACTTTTCCTTAACCACTGTGAAAATTTCGCAATATTAAATCTAACATAGCTTTCTAATATACATCATGTCTATTATAGAGTTTATATAACTGTAATCTATTTCCTAAAACTAAAATTTTTTATACCTATATATATACATAGACCATCTAAACACCACCCTAGGACTATCTACAAGTGCTTAACTTATATAGGATGTGATGCTACTCCATGTACATATATCAAGATTTGTTGGCAACTCAAGGAAATCTTGTACTGGTTATTAGAAATTTAATCTAATATATCAAAACCTTTGTTAGACCAAAGGTCTTCAAATCCAATGGGTAACCAATACAATACTACCCTCAGTACATGCTAAATATGTATATAGAAACCCAAGAAAAGTTCAATGTATTGTTCAATTGAATTAAATCTATGGGACGTGGACCCATTATGATATTCCCTAACAATCATCCACCTTAGTCAATTAAGTATTTTATCTATTTGTATTAACATCCTATAATAGACTGAATGATCAACTTCAACGAATAAAGGATGACCTCTACAGTTTCGTCCTCGTGAAGCTTAGCAATTAAGGAATAGCAAGCTATCGCTCTCAAGATTGTTAGTTTTTAGACCCCTTAAAACACAATTGATTTAACCTAGGTAATTAGCCAAGTTGTTACTTAGTCCAATTTAACAAATCTAGGTTATCACAATTACAAAGATCATATCATGCAAAGCAGCAGAAAATAAATAAGACAATGATATGATCACCCAGGAAACCAAACCGGTAAAAACCTGGGAATGATTTAACCTAGCTATCCTCAAGGTAAACTTGAATCCACTATCTTGAAAGAATCGAAGTTCATACAATAAGACTTACAAGCCCCCATGCTCGACTTCTTATTGCTACCAACCAGTAGAACTTACTGACACGACCACGTGCAAGCTCCGAATCCACGGACTCCTTCTTTCTTGGATTCACCACCAGATACAAGCACACCCGCTTGTGTTTTCTTTAAGCTTCAATGGCAGCAACCGAGTTGATCATCAAGGTGTAGATAAATCTTCTCCTTGAAAACCCTAAGTTTGTGTAAAGGAAAGCTCCTCTAGATCTCACAAGAGATTTACACAAACAGCAATATGAGCAACACTAAAACGTGGCTAGGGTTTGCCTTTTATACTTAGGACAAATAAGAAACCCTAAAAACGTTTTAAAACAACTAGGGCTGAGTTGGAAAATTCTGCAGAAAAACATTCTGCCCGAGCTTCGATCAATCGAGCCTAAGCTTCGATCGATCGAGCCAGACCGAAATGCATTAATCTTTTCTGCATTAAGCTCGATTCCAACTTTACATAAATGCACAGCTTTGAGCAAGACTAAAACACTTCAAACACATTGTTTTGATCATGGTTTGCCAACAATACAAATTAGAGTTCTAAATACATAAAAACCTAAGTCTTTAGAACCTAACAAAGATAAATAAAAGAAAATTTTGGCTAACTTAAAAAGATCCAGTAATTATATATATATATATATATATATACACACCTCTAAAATAACATTCCAATTCAGTTTAGGAAGACCAATCCCACTCCAATTAGTACTCTTAAATAAAATCAGCTTTACATGTCAAGTATGTTTCCTACTTGAGCTGGAGTTTAAGACCCGCTAAAACTTATCTCTTTAGTCTCCAAGAAGCCAAAAACTTAAATATGCTTCCAAGACTTTAATTCTCAATTAACCTCAAATTAAGGTTGTTTAGATAGGCTAGAACTCTAAAAGATTCCAATAACACTTAAACTCCTAATCCAAATAGGTTTTAATCTCTTATCATTTTCCTTAACTGATAAGGAGACTAGAAGTTTAATATAAATAATTCACAAAATAACTCTCCACGTTACATCCACTTTTTTATTTTCTTTGTAGATATCAAAATATAAAATAATATCACATTCGAAATAAATTAAATAATTCATCAACACCACTCTCGAAACAATTAAATTAAATTTAAGTGAGGTGGGTATTACAATCCACTCCAAGGCCGAGGCATACTCCCTTGCAACCACAGGAATTGCTTTAGAAGTCAAAGAGAATGGATCTCTCTGAGTTCTAAAGAATTATCACTTAACAGAAAATAAAATCTCAAAGTCATACTTCCAAAGTTTCTTTAACGTTAAGAGGAAAGGGGTGCTGAATTTTGGGTTTTCTCCTCTATTTATAGAGGTGTATTTGCTTAAAAAAAATAAGCTAGGGTTGCTTTGGAAGTTAGCAAACACGAGCTGGGTCAAATTTTATCTTGAAAAAATTGAATCTGATGATTTTTGACCTAAACAAAATGTATCTGGACTAATCCTGCAATTTGTGCCAATCAGCACTGTTGAAGTGTTGATCAGCACTTCCCAATTGTCGATCGGCACTTCATAAATGCCGATTGGCACTCCAAAAAATTTCATCCAAAATTCGTTTTCCTACACATTTTGGACTCTTTTTAGCATTTTTCTGAGTTGGGAATTGTATTTGGACGTGTCATAGACTTATATTCCCAATAGAATTCATCTTAACTTGACAATTAAAGTTTAAAATAATTATCTCAAAGATAATTACCCTAAAACTTAATTATTAATTCAATTTTAACATTATCAGATTATTTCTTTTATTCCTATGCAACCAAACTTATTTTAACAAAAATAAACCACCAATCACAGAAATTCATTTAATAAAATTTAATTGTTAACCAATCAAAATTAATTTCAATTAATCACGTGTGATTAGTCTCACCCAAATAAATGCATGCAGACCATTGAAACTTGATCTTGTGATATCTTTCAATCCGACCGTTTGATTTGGACATGTGTCATTTCTAGGTGAGTCATGGTAACTCAAAGTCTTGGCATGTGGCTTGATTTCATTTGCTATTTGTCCATTGTTGACACGTCATCAAATACAAATTAATTTGATCACAAATATTTGATCATGATCAATCAAATGGCTGTAAATACATCATTAAATTTTAATGTCTACAGGTTCATTCTCTCTTTTTCTATTCATTATTTCATAACCTTTTTAATGAGTTGGATGTGGGTTACGCTCTATTGTTTATGATGAAGCACGAAAATCAGTAGGTTAAAATACTTAAGGCTACAGTAATGGCTGTGAATCCTGAAAAGAACAAATGAAATTGTCAAAGGTGACCAGTGTGACCAAGTCAAGGACCTTCCGACGGTTAAGTCAGTTTTCTTTCAAGGACGCAAGGAAAGAAAGTAGTGAATGCTCTGGACTTACCTTGGATGAATAGGATTTTCCCCTTTTATAGAGAGTTTGACGTGGGTCTAATTGTTTGGATCCATCACCATCGTGGGTGATGTTGGTGGTTGATGGAGAAAATGGGCTATATGGAGCGTAGTACGTGGAATTCCTTCCACGTATCAAGCAACGTGACGTATTTTATTTACCTGAATCTAATGGAGGATTTTTAACAAAACTTACCAAGTATATCTTGTTCATCCATGTACATGTCGTCTGTAGATATACTCGTCTATGGAGAGCTTCCTTCGCTGTATAACTCGGTCGTCTATGGACAAGTGTCTTTATATGTTCTCGTTCTTGGATGAGCTGATATAGGTGTGGCTTTCTTTGGATGACGACACAAGGACGAGAAATACTTATGTTGATCTCCATCAGTTGCCCCCTTGTCCTTGTGTTGTCTATCAGAATTTTTTTTTTTTTTTAATTTTTAAATTTTACCATTGATTGTTGACATGTGGTGCAATCCTGAAGTCTATTAGTCATGTCGTTTCTTTCTTTAAGAAAAGTGCTACATGGCTTTTTCTGGTTGGTCGTCTATGACCAATTTTGGTGCCTATAAATAGTAGAATTCCTCTCCTACCCTTTCACATTTCCAATATTTTCCTCTTTGAAATTTGTTGTCTAGTGCTTCGTCTAGAAGTCTTCCTGCGTCCTTAGGCATTCTTCGTTTAAAGCCAAGTATCTTCTCCATCTCGTCTTTAGGTTTTCCTTAAAATTTTCAAAATATCTAAAATCACAGTATCTTCATTTAGCAATAGTGATAATAGGGAGATAGACAAGTATCATGATAGCACTAGAGATAGTGGCTCTAGTAGTAGTTATAGTAGCATAAGTAGTGGTAGCGATGGTAGTGGAGGGAATACTATGGATGAGCAATATACGTCCAGAGTTCCTGGGGTTCCTTTAAAGGTCATTTAGAAGGAGCTAAAGATGAGGTTGCTTCGGGGTCACATGCTGGTACATCCACCAGCGCTCCTTCGTCCACCACCCTAGATTAAGTAGAAACCGTCTATAGTTCTGCTGTAGGTCTCCCTTTTAAGAATGACGAAAGAAGACTTACTTCCCTTAGAAGTTGGTACCAAATTTCAAATGAGCTTAACCCTAGATTAGCCGTCTGTAGTGAGTGGTGTTGTGACCCTCGTTTTGGAGAGGGTATTTATGAGGCTTACCTCTTGGAGGGACTTAGATTGCCTCTCAATGCCTTTGCCAGAGAGTTACTCACTAGGCTAGGTTTAGGAGTTTGTCAGCTTAACCCCAATACATGGAAGCTCATCCTCTCTATGCAGATTTTGTGGAAGGAAGTGCTTGAGGGGGATCGTCCTCTTACTATGGACGAGTTCCTCAATTGCTACAAGCCTTCTAAAATTAGTCAATCCATGGACTTTTGTCAATTCTCAGCCAGGGGTACAGATTGTAGATTGATTAAGTCCCTCCTCACATCTGATAGGAACTGGAAGACAAAGTTCTTCTTTGTCTCTGGTTTTTGGGTTGGGAACCTTATCGAAGTAGGCAGGGATCCATTTTCTCCTTATACTGACGAGATAGGGAACCTTCGTCCAAAAGGTATGCTTCTTTTCTACTCAACATTTTGTATCTTTTATTGTATTCGTCTAACTTTTCTTATTTTTTTTACAGCTGTAAGACGACCTTCATTAAGTAGATTCTATCTTGAGCGCGTCCAACAGGCTCATCTATTCATTGATAGAAGCTTACATTCTTTAGTCACTCTTCAACATCTTGCCACTTGGGGACTTGGGCTTGAATCGTTTGCTGAAGCCTTAGCTCACAAACTCACTATGCATAGACGTAAGCTTTTTTACTTGAAAATTTTTTCTTACTTGTTTTACCCAAGTTCTAATACCCTTTTTCTTTGCAAGGATAGCAACTATGAAAGAAAATAAGGGAAAGGCAAGCGAGGAGACCATGCCAAAGACCTAATCTCAGCCTCGTCTAGTTGCTGGAGCTAAAAGGAAGACTTTATCCAAGACGATTGACTTAGGAAGTCTTCCAAGTCTTTGAGGTCATAAGAAGGCGAAGCATGGGTCGTCTAAGTCTGGAGTCGTCAAGCCTGGTTCTGTTGTCCCTCCTGCTTCTCATCAGCCGTTTGTTCAAATACATGACTTGGATTTGTCCATCCCTATTGGAGCTACTCCGTCCAAGCCTGTTGTAACCACTTCGTCCCAGCCTCCTAGAAGAGCTCCTATGAATCTTATTGAAAATAAGGATCTTGCTTAGGAAAGGTTTCAACAGTCTGTGACTGACGAGGACATTGTTGTGTGTTATGACATGTCCTTGAAAGAATTTGAACACTATGCAATTTATGATCTCTTCAAGGTATGTTTTTATGTATTTGTTATTACTTCGTCTTATATCATATTTCTCATATCTCGTCTAATCATCTTTTTCAATCAATTGTATATATAGGCCATGTCAAAGTTCATGGTAGCGTCCAAGCAGGCTACTGAAATGGACCATGAAAGAATTAGGCTGGAAGTAAGGGTTCATGAAGTGCAGGCAAACTGTAAGGGTAGAGTTGAAGTAGCGGCTAAGGCTATGGATGAGGTGAAGGAGCTGAAGAACCTCATTGAAGAGCTTAAGGTGGATGCTGTTGGAAAAGACACTCATCTTGACCACTTACAAAAGAGGAATGATGAAATTCACATCCTTTTTGAGAAGGCATAGAGAGATGCTATCAAGGATTTTAGGGTGTCCAACGAGTTCACTGATCTTTTGGATAAAAACTACGTTGCTGGTTTTGAGGACTTTCGCATGGACGCCGTGGAATGCTTTCCTGAGGTTGATTTTAGCTCTATTAAGCTCAACCTTGGTGCTGCAAGCTCTCTCTCCTCCAAACAAGTTCTGAAGAATTCAATATTGAAGAAGATGCTACAAGCCAACCTGCTTATGACGACCCTACCACCAAAAAAAATCCCTCTTAGTAGTTTATGAAAAATTTTCAAACTTTTATTTGTTTTGTTGTAATTTTTATGTGATCCGTTGTTTTGGATCATTTGAATTTGTTTAAATACATTTGGCTCGTCCTTGATTTCAGACGAGTTATGATACAATTGCCTTTTTAGGCTTAACTTAAGGGTTTTTGGATGATAGTCGTCTACCCTTTTCTGAATGTTAATTCCATATTGTTGATTTCCAAGTATTTTTCGTCTATATTTCTCGTCTTTAGACTTTGGAATTTAACTTGGTTGTGTTTCCATAATTTGGACTGATTGGACGTGTCGTCCATGAAAAATGTCGCATGCATGCTTTTCTTTCGTATCTGATCCTTTTTGGACGAGTTTCATTGGGAAGTTTATTCTTTGCCTTGATAATTTCCTTTTATGACAATTTGCTCCCTTTTTATTAAGGATAGCTTATGATGAGATATCTTTGCGTCTAGAGATTTTAATCGTCTGTCATTTCATTTGGATTTTATAGAATCATAAACACTCAAGCTAGGAAATTCAAGCTGCTTTATATACAACATCTGTACATAACATCGTCCGTGGACGTACAACATCTGTACATAACATCATCCTTGGACGTTAAGGAACATAGTACATAGCATCGTCCAAATAACTCGTCTGTGCTAATACTTAGACCTTTTAGGGAATTCAAATTACTTTATGTTCAAAGGGACTGTCCGTTACATCGTCCATAGCACATGCCAGTAGCTAGTGCTTTTTAGGGAATTCAAACACTTGAAAACATAACATACTATACTTAAAACATAAATACTAAAACATAATATAAACAGATTACTAACGATCAGAAACAATCCTTAATCTCCTCCATGCTAACCTTCCTGACAAGTCACCTTCACTGGTAATATTTCCTCAAATGCTCCACGTTCCATGAATGCTCCAACCTCCATCCATCTAAGGCCCCAAATAGTATGAACCTCGCCTTTTAGAATTGATTACTCTGTACGGTCCTTCCCAATTAGGTCTCAGCTTTCCATGAGCAAGGTCCTTAGTGGCTAAGGATACCCTTTTTAGGACTAGGTCCCTAATATTGAAGTGTCTTGGCTTTACCAACGCATTATGGTACTTAGTCATCAGATTCTTGTAACGCGCCACCCTCTGCTCTGCATCCATCCTCACCTCGTCAATGAGATCAAGGTTTAGATGGAACTATTTTTCATTTTCTTCCTCCTTATAATGGGCCACCCTGTAGCTAGTTAATCCAACCTTCGCTGGTATCACTACATCGCTTCCATACACTAGCTTAAAGGGAGTTTCTCTAGTAGGAGTCCTTACTATCGTCCTATATGCCCAAAGGACATTGGGTAATTCATCTGGCCATATCCCTTTTGCCCCCTCAAGCCAAGTTTTGATGGTCTTCAGCCAGGATCGATTTGCAACTTCAGCCTATTCATTGGCCTGTGGGTGGGCGAGTGACGAGTAATGATTTTTTATTCCTAATTGCTCACAGAATTCCCTAAAAAGGGTGTTTTCAAATTGTGAACCATTATCTAATATGAGTACCCTAGGGATCCCAAAATGGCAGATAATGTTTTTCCAGGCGAAACTTTTGACATTCTGCTGAGTGATTTTCGCCAAGGGCTCTGCTTCCACCCATTTGGTGAAATAATTAATCCCTACTACTAAGAACTTCATTTGTCTTGTCCCCATGGGAAAGGGACTGAGGATGTCAAGTCCCCATTGGGTAAAAGGCCAAGGAGCCACCATTGAGGTAAGATATTCTGATGGTCGTTTAGGGATGTTGCTGTAGCATTGAAATTTATCACACACTTTGACATAAGCTTTGGTGTCTGCTTGCATGGTCGGCCAATAATACCCTGCACAGACAATCTTATGGACTAGTGATCTGGCTTCCGAATGGTTTCCACAAGCTCCTTCATGGACATCTCTCAAGACGTAATAGGGTTCATCTGGAGTGAAACACCTCAAGTAAGGCTGAGAAAAACCCCTTTTATATAACACCTCATCTATAAGCACAAACTTCGTAGCTCTTATCCTTAGCTTCCTTGCTTCTTCTGTGTCATCAGGGAGTACTCCATTTTTGAGATAAGATACAATTGGGGTGGTCCAATTGGTAACTCCATCTATCTAATTTACTTCCAGAACATCTATGCTTGGAATATATTGGACTTTGACTTGATCACCTATCGTCTTGTCTGAGGACGCCATCTTGGCCACGACATCAGCTTCTATATTTTCTTCCCTTAGTATTTGTTGAAATTAGGCTATTGTAAATCCTTTGATGCATTGCTTAACTTTTTCTAAGTATCTCTTCATTCGTTCTTCTCTGGCTTCACATGTCCTATTTACTTGGCCTATCACTAGCTGTGAATTTCCCTGGACGAGGATTAATTCTGCCCCAAGTGATTTGTCTAATTCCAAACCCTAAAGTAAGGCTTCATACTCAGATTCATTTTTGGTTGTTTGGAATTGTAGACGGGTGGCGTACTATAAATGATCTCCTTCTGCTGATTGTAAGATGATCCTAATTCCTACTACATGCTGTGTGGACGACCCATCAACATGGACGACCATTGCCTTGCCCCCTGGTCTCCATCCTGCTAATCATTAGCAGGAGTAAATTCGGCAATGAAGTTCACAAGGACTTGAGCTTTTATTGCTTCTCTTGGCTTATATCGCACATCAAATTTACTAAGTTCTACTGCCCACTAGATTAATCGTCCAGTGGCCTCCAACTTATTCATAGCTTTCTTCAACGGGTGATCTATCAGGACGTTGATTACATGAGCTTGGAAATAAGGTCTGAGCTTTCTTACTACTGTCACCAATGAAAATGCTAACTTTTCCATTAGTGGATACTTTCCTTCAACTCCTTTCAAGGCTTTGCTAGTGAAGTAAACGGGCTTCTGTATCTTTTCTTCTTCCCTAATCAAGGCTGAGCTTATTGTATAGCTAAGTAGAGATACAACTCCTCTCCTAGTTTGGACAGGCTTAATAGCGGGGTTGAAGTGAGATAAGTCTTCAAAGGCTCGTTAACACTCGTTTGTTCATTTGAATGCCTTCCTTAATATTCTGAAAAATGGTAAACACTAGTCAGTGGCTTTTGAAACAAACCTATTAAGGGTTGCCACTCATCCAGTGAGGCTTTGGACATCTTTAATATTCTTTGGAGGTTCCATATTTAAAGTTTGCTTCAATCCCTCTTTGTCAAACCATAAAACCAAGGAATTTCCCTGATGCAACTCCAAAAGCACATTTGCTTAGGTTCAGCTTTATCTTATATCGCCTAAGTGTATCAAAGGTCTCTTGAAGATCGTCCAGATGCTGTGTCTCCTTCGCACTCTTCACCAGCATATCATCCACATATACTTCAACATTTAGCCCAATTTGTGGACGAAACATGTGGTTGACTAACCTCTGGTAGGTGGCTCCTGCATTTTTAAACCCTAACGGCATAACTTTATAACAAAACAAACCTTGACTTGTAATAAAGGATGTTTTCTCCTGGTCCGTCTAGTCCATCTTGATCTGGCTATATCCTGAGAATGCATCCATAAAACTCAACAGTTGATGTCCAGCTATTGAATCCACCAACTGATCAATGTGTGGAAGAGGATAACAATCTTTAGGGCATGCTTTGTTTAAGTCTATGAAATTTACACACATCCTCTATTTGCCATTAGCCTTCTTGACCATTACCATATTAGCTAGCCAGTCAGGGTAGTAGACTTCGCGAATGAATTCCGCGGTGATTAACTTATGAATTTCTTCTTTGATGGCATTATCTCATTCTAGGGCAAGCACTCTCTTCTTCTAATGAACGAGCTTATAAGATGGAGATACATTTAGAAGATGAGTAATCACACTAGGATCGATCCCAGGCATGTCTTCATGGCTCCAAGCGAAAACATCTGTGCTTTTTCCAAGGAATTTAACAAGATCCTACTTCGTCTTTTCCTCCATACTTGTCCCAATTCTGGTAAACCTCTCCAGGTTGGACTCGTCTAATATTACATCCTCTAATACTTCAATTGGTTCAGCCAACGTTCTTCTTTCTTCAATGTTCATCGTCTGCATTTACTCGTCCATAGCTAGCATTGCCAGGTAACACTTTCTAGCAGCTAGTTGATCTCCTTGTACTTCTCCAATACCATACTCTGTTGGAAACTTAACAGACAAGTGGTAAGTGGACGTTGCGGCCCTCCAACTATTCAGGGTTAGTCGTCCAATGATAGCATTGTATGAAGACGAACAATCCACAACAAGGAAATTTACTTCTTTATTAATTTGTCGTGGGTAAGAGCCAACCACAACTGGTAGGGAGATCGTACCTAATGGTAGAACCTTCATTCCTCCAAACCAGATCAATGGCACATTCACTGGACGAAGTGACTCATTGTTAATCCTCATTTGTTGAAAGGCTGGATAATAAAGGATGTCTGTTGAACTCCCATTGTCTATTAACACCCTTTTGGTCATATAATTTGTAATCGCCAAAGTGATGACAATCACATCGTCATGAGGATGGTGCAACCATCTGGCATCTTCGTCCGTGAAAACAATAGTTAGCTCGTCTTCTCTAATCATCCTTAGTGGTTGTTCAGACAGCTGAACGTTCTGGACTACACACAAGTAGGTCTTCTTAGATTTAGACGAGCTTCCTGTAGACATGCCTCTTACAATCATCTTTATTTATCCAAACGGTGGATGCACTGGTTCCTCTGCTTTGCCCTTCATTGGTTGTCTCTCGTCCTTATGATCTCGTCCAAGGAAATTCTTCAATTTTCCTTGTTTGATAAGAACTTCAATTTGTTGCTTCAAATCATAACACTCGTCTGTATCATGCCCATGGTCACGATGAAAGCGAACTTGCTTTTATTTCTTTTGCTAGGATCTCCCTTCATTCTTTCTAACCACTTCAAAGATGGATCATCTTTTATTTTCATTAACACTTGATCAAACGAAGTGTTTAGAGGAGTGTAGTTAAAATATCATCCTGAGGACAACCTTGCTTTCTTGTTGTCATGGTCTCTTTTCTCCCACACTTCGGCTTTCTTTAGACGAGTACCTTGCTCTGGGTGGTGCACATAACTGTTTTCTAGTCGTTCACTTTCCTTTTCTTCTTAGCAATAATGGCGTCCTTTGCGTTCATGAAGCTTTGAGCTGAGTGTATCAACTCAGCCATCATCTATGGCTCCCTATCATATAGCTTATAAATGAACAAGTCCGAACTAACTCCATTATAGAAAGCTTCCAAGAGGATCTTGTTGTCCATTTCATCCACTAATAAGGCTTCTCTATTGAAACGACAGATAAATGAGCATAGACTCTCATTCTCTCCTTGCTCTATGCTCAACAAACTGGACGAGGAGCATTTTTGCCTTTGTCCACCTACAAAGTTGTTAACAAACAACTTACTTAACTCCTGGAATGAAGTTATAATATTTGGTGGTAACTTTCCGAACCACACTTTGGCTGGTCCTTACAAGGTTATAGGAAAGGCTTTGCACATAATTTCATCTAGAACACCTTGAAGATGCATGGTTGTCTTGAACGTGGCAATGTGATCATAAGGATCACGCGTCCCGTCATATGAATCCAGGTTGGGCATTTTGAACTTGGAAGGTAAGGGATGGCTAGTGATGGACGCAGTAAAAGGGGAATCTGTCCTGTGGACGAGGTCATCCACATGGTTTACTCTTTTCATGGAATCCTTCAATTCTTCCATCGCTGTTGCCATGGACTATAACTTTTTCTGGACAGTCATGGGAGGAGGTGGTGCACAATTTGGGTGACTGGAGGCTTTTCCACTCTCCTGGTGTCCTGGGTTAGTAGCCATTGACTTAGTCCGAACCATGTAGCCTTTTTGTCTTGGAAAATAGAAAAGTTGATAAAAACTTTCCCAAGATTCTCCATAGATGGTGCCAACTGATGAAGCACGAAAATTAGTAGGCTGAAATACTTCGGGCTATGGTAATGGCTATGAATCTTGAAAAGAAAGAATGAAACTGTCAAAGGTGACCGGTGTGACCCGGCCGAGGACCCTCCGACGGAAAAGTCAGTTTTCTCTCTAGGACACAAGAAAAGAAAGTAGTGAATGGTCCGGACTTACCTTGGCTGAATAGGATTTTCCCCTTTTATAGATAGTTTGACGTAGATCTACTTGTTTGGATCCATCACCATCATGGGTGATGTTGGTGGTTAATGGAGAAAATGGGATGTATGGAGCGTAGTACGTGGAATTCCTTCCATGTATCAAGCAATGTGTCGTATTTTATTTACTTGAATCTAATGGAGGATTTTTAACAAAACTTACCAAGTATATCTTGTTCGTCCATGTACGTGTCGTCTGTAGATATACTCGTCTATGGAGAGCTTCATTCGCTGTATGACTCAGTCGTCTATGGACAAGTGTCTTTATATGTTCTTGTTCTTGGATGAGTTGATATAGGTGTGGCTTTCTTTGGACGACGACACAAGGACAAGAAATACTTATTTTGATGTCCATCAGTTTCAATGGAAAACCTTATGTGGATATAGTTTTTTCACATTTTCCTATGTTTGGTAATATATAAAAAAATTGGTCAAATGAAAACTATTTTTTAACTTCCATTATTTTTTTATTTTTTATTTTTTATTTTTTGAGATAGTTTCAACCTATGGCATCTGCTCCTGATGATAGCTCTTTATCATCAGACCAAGACACCAATCAGTTTTTGGTGTAGGCGAGGATTGAACCTCAGATCTCGTATTCAACCATCAGAGACTTTACCAGTTGAGCTAATTGGAACCCACTAACTTCCATTATTAGCTTAACATGAGATATAGTATTAAAAAAAATGGTCAAATGAAAACTATCTCTTAACTCTCCTTAAATCAAATAACGAACATAATGTATATAGCAATATTTCCTTGCCAAATACATTTCCTTATAAACCGTTTCTGTTTTAAACTTTCTAGCGATTTTAATATGGAAATTATTGATATATACTATAAATGTTTGTTATTTGATTTAAAGAGAAGTGAGAAGTCAAAACTGTTTGCTACGTGTTAATGCTTATGAAAAATGTATTGAATTCTTTCGAATTCACAAATGCTGCCTGACAGCTATGTTAATGAGACTGCTCCACTTGACTAATATATATATATATATATATATATATATATGGTGATATAGAGATAATTTTTACTCTCTAGCTTTCTCACTTTGTTTGCCAAACTTGTCTGAGAGTTCATCAAATGTATATCACATATATGTAATATTCTAACTTTATATATATAAATATATACATTTATGTTTTCTACACAATATTTTTTAGATAATAAGAAAGTACTATTGAAAACTTCCTATCCTATAAGTGGTGTAGGCTTGTTAGGATAATCAACAAAAGTGGTTGGGTTGTTGTATCCCGAGGGCGGTATGCACAATATTTTAGTCTACTGCACCAAAAACGCCATAGACGCATGTATCGTCTCTAGACAGTGACTTAGTCCACTTCTCAACTCTGTCATCTGAAAACATATATGAATTTATTGTAATTTGCTTCTAATGTTATGAGACTACTTTGAAGTATCATCGAGGTAATATCTTTCCAATATTCTCTAATTTTATGGTATATTATAATTTATGTGAATTATTATTATTATTTAAATGCTATTTTGATTGTTATGAAATTTAATTTATTTGTTTATTATTGTTCTTAGGAACAACATGAAATACAGAGCCTGTTTGGCATTAGTTTTTAGCTTTTTTTTTTTTTTTTTTTCCAGCTTTTATGTAGAGTTTTTTTAAAACCTCACTTTTATCTGTATGTTCTCATTTTTTCATAAAAACTCAAGATAAAAGTATACGTTACCACACTTTCAACAAAAAACTAGATAAGTTGTTCCTAGACGAACACATAGTATTAAAAAAAAAAAGGTTAAATGAAAACTATTTCTTACCCTCCATTAGTTAGCTTAACATGAGATATAGTTATTTTGGAAAACAACTGTATTACATGCGAAGCTAAAGTTTTCTAACTTATTTTAATATTGCTATCAAATAAAAGAAAATGAGATAATTTTTCTGAAAATACATTTTAAAAAATAATTTATTTTTCTAAAAATAGTAAATGCTAATGTCGAAATAAACAAAGCTTTAGATCTTTAAAACCAGATAGCTAATTTTGTTTTAACAATTTAATCACATTGTAGGGATAAAATAATCATATTAACAAACTGCTGGTGATATATTCTAATTATCAAATAATTAGATATAGGTTGCCATCATATAATTAGAGAATTTTCCAGTAATGCTTTTGATTACAGTATTAATTTATAGTTTCAATATAATTCTTCTCAAAAAAAAAAGTTTCAATATATAATCATCAAAGTTGTCAAATTATTTCTCTATTAGAATTGTTTATTTATTTTTTTAAAATAAATCACTTCTCTATTAGATTACAGTCATTGCACGAGGCCAGTGGACACTTATTAGGCGATAGCGACAAGTTAGTCAACCACCTTTCTCACACCGCAAACTTGACGACTGCCTCTTGGACAACGCAACAATTAATTTTAGTTTTCTAGTACAACATAGAGATTCTATCATTATTATTATTATTATTTATGGAATATCATTATTCATTATGAATAAAGCAGCCCTATGGGCGGCCTCTTTTTTTTTTTTTTTTTTGGCTACGCTGTAGTTTCTAAAATAGAAATTTCAACAGTGTGATTCCATTGCTTTCTAAAAACTTGCATACACTTTTCTTTTCAAAAAACACAATGGAAAAGGTATTAAAAAACACACAAAAATTCTAAGGCCAAATAAAATACCACAATTTTTATTATAATTGTTGATGTAGTAGATTGTAAATAGTAGAGAAAAAAATTTTAATTTCATATAAAAGTGACAAAAAATCCATCCAAAAATTTCAATTAATATAATTATGGCAAAAATTATAACCTTTATGTACTACTAAAATTAACCTAAAAATCAAGAGTCAAGAAAGTTTCAAATTCTTAAGGTTCCACGAACATTCTTCTCTTAAAAAGATGGTCCAAATCTAGCTTGACTCCGTCAAAATTTAGAGCCCCTCTACTATGAGGGCAACCTCATAAAACTCGTTATGCGCTCCCCTCCTTTTTGCAATAAAGTACATTATTTATTGATATTTATGAACTCGTGCCTTATTACAGTACTTATCACTTTGAAATGGTCAATTTGGAAAAACCAAAGACTCGAAATTCGAAAATACATTTGGATTTGGATGTACCCACGTATTTGGTCAAAGTCAAGTGTAATGGTAAATAAATAAATAAAAACATGTTGAAATTGAAAGAGAGGGCCAAATTCTGTAATCCTCACGTCAAGATTATACACCATTAGACTTCTGACATTTAAAAAAAAAAAATATATATATATATATATATATAGTTAGAAGATGAGAAATTTGAAGTTTTGAACCATAAAGGTCTTTATTGAAAATACAAAAAGTATTAGTTAAGCTACAACATTTTTAACTAGATGCTTCAGTTATATATATGCGATTCTCAATTTGAAGTTTGAATTAATTTATTAAACAGAGAAGTAGATAATGTTCTGATGATTTGAATGTGATTTTGAGTAGTATATGATACATTTCATGATAAACTAAAGAAGTACATAAAAATAGTGAATTGTTTGTATATAGAAATCAATGTAAGCCAAATTCAAATATAGTCCATTGAGAGAGATTACTCTCATCTCATTGTACACGTCATAGTCCAAAACAACTGCAGGCCCCAAATCACTTTCTTTTGTTTTCCTGGCCGCCCCATCTCTCCTTTCGCTTTCATCCTCACTTTTTCCCCAATAAAAAAAAAAATATTTAAATACTACTACTGAAGTGGCGGGCAAAATTAAATATTGTGGTGAAGAACTTACAGTGTGGAGTAAAAACTGTTTTGGGAGTGTTAGGAAGCTTCTTGAGATGAAAAAGAAACGCCTTGACAAAGCTGAGATAGCTGCAGCAAATGGTGGGGACCAATTGCTAGTGAAAGCGCTCCAAAAGGAAATAAATGGGCTGTTGGATAAGGAGAGCCAGATGTGGCAGCAGCGTTCTCGGGTTCTTTTTTTGAAATGCGGAGACAGAAATACAGCGTATTTCCATACCAAGGCCTCCCAAAGATTCCGGAGAAATCGAATTACTGGACTGAGGAATAGTCAGAATGTTTGGTGTACTAGCGAGAGTCAGATCAAGAACATCGTTTTTGAGTTCTATCAATCCCTTTTCACATCGTCTTCCCCTTCCAACTTTGAAGAAGTCCTCCAAAAGGTTCATCCCTCAGTCACGGATGACATGAATGAAATGCTTCTCCGGCAATTCACGAGGGAGGAAATAGAACTAGCCATGAAACAAATGGCCCCCATCACTGCTCCGGGCCCAGACGGCATGCCCCCGCTGTTCTTTCAGACTTTTTGGAGCACGGTGGGAGGGGATGTCTGCTCTGCCGTTCTTGACTGCTTGCAAAACTGTAAGATTCCTACTAACATAAATCATACTCATATTGCTTTAATTCCTAAAGTAAAATCCCCTGAATGTATCTCTGAATACCGCCCTATAAGCTTATGTAGTGTGATTTATAAATTAGTGGCTAAGGTGCTAGCAAATAGACTCAAATTTATCCTCCCATTAATAATCTCTGAAAATCAAAGTGCGTTTCAGGCAGGTCGGGTTATTACAGATAATATCTTAATGGCATTCGAAACGCTGCACTACATGAAACATCACCAAGCAGGCAACTCGGGCTTCATGGCACTGAAACTCGATATGAGTAAAGCGTACGACCGCGTTGAATGGAAATACTTGGAACTAATGATGAAACGTATGGGTTTTGCGGATAGGTGGGTAGCCTTAATGATGGAATGCATATCATCGGTTAGCTATTCGATCCTTATCAATGGTGAATTCTCAGCCCCTATCCACCCCACTAGAGGCATTAGGCAAGGAGACCCCCTCTCCCCTTACCTGTTTCTTTTTTGTACGGAGGGTCTCCATAGTTTACTCCACCATGCGGCGGCCTCGGGCCAAATTAGAGGAGTCTCCATCTGTAGAAAAGGCCCCCGACTGACCCACCTCTTCTTTGCCGACGATAGCCTGCTTTTCTGTAGATCCTCCCTGGAGGAATGCCAAAAAATCCAAGATCTTTTGATCAGTTATGAGAGTGCTTCAGGGCAGCAACTAAACAGATCAAAAACCTCTATTTTCTTCAGCAAATCAACTACTCCGGAATCCAAATATCAGATCACAAGCCATCTTGGGGCCCAAGAGGTCAAGCAATACGAGAAATACCTTGGCCTGCCTACCCTTGTGGGCAGAAACAAAAAGGCCAGCCTCAGATTCATCAAGGAAAGGGTTTGGGCGAAGTTGCAAGGGTGGAAGGAACAACTTCTTTCCCAAGCGGGTCGTGAGGTGCTGTTGAAAGCGGTTGTCCAGGCGATTCCAACCTTCGCCATGAGTTGTTTCAAGCTGCCCATTACTTTGTGCAGCGACATTGAACAGCTAATTCGGAAATTTTGGTGGGGCCAGCGGGGGGAGCAAAGGAAAATCCATTGGTCAAAGTGGAGCAACCTTTGCCTCCCAAAGGTCCTAGGGGGTATGGGGTTCAAGGATCTCCAAAAGTTTAACGATGCCATGTTGGCAAAGCAAGTGTGGAGGCTTTTAGAGGAAAAAAATTCGCTCTTCCATAGATTTTTCAAAGCAAAATTTTTTCCGAATGGGAATATCCTTGAGGCAAAGGATGGTGTGGGTTCCTTCGCTTGGAAAAGTATCCTAAAAGGGCGGGAGGTCATAAAAAAGGGTGCCAACTGGAGGGTGGGCGATGGAGAAAATATTCGCATATTCCATGATAGGTGGCTGCCGGATCCTCACTGTGCTAAGGTCCAATCCCCCCCATTTTTCCTTGGCAGCGATGCGCAGGTAGCAGTCCTAATAGACAGAGATAGAAGATGTTGGATTGATGATGCTGTTGATAATAACTTCCTTCCTTTGGAAGCCAAGTCAATCAAATCAATTCCCCTAAGTTTCTCCGAAGCTAAGGATCAGCTATATTGGCCGGGGCAGGTGGATGGGGTCTATTCTGTGAAAGCTGGGTATAGATTTTTGGTTGAGAACGAGCTATCCTCTGCAGCAAGTCCCTCTGCCCCCCCGCATCAAAGAAGCACCTGGAAGGGGCTTTGGAAACTTAACATCCCAAACAGAATTAAAACATTGCTGTGGCGGGCAGCCTCTGATGCTCTTCCGACTCGGGTCAACCTGATGAAGCGAAAAGTCTTAACTGATGCTACATGCCAACTCTGTGGTTCAATGCCGGAATCCTCTCTGCATGCGCTTTGGCTGTGCCCAAAACTGGGAATTGTCTGGGATGCTCACCTCGGCCCTCTTAGGAACGATGCAAAGGAATGTGCAAGTTTCCTGGAAATTATTCAGACATCTATGGAGAAAGGCCATCCCACGGATCTGGTTGCAATGATCACATCGCTAATCTGGAATAGAAGAAATAGGCTCCGCCTAGGTGAATCTGTGCCGGACTTAAGACTCCTTCACTATATGGCAAGAGAAGCACTCCAGGAATTTCATCAAGCCCACATCTCAGCTCCTTCTCCCACTCTCACCCGAAGTCTCACCAAGTGGGAACCGCCCCCTTTGGATTGGGTAAAAATTAATTTTGATGGCGCCACCTTTCAAGCGAAGGATGCTGCGGGGCTGGGCGTCATTATTCGCAACGACCTTGGTCTAGTTATGGCTGCTTTAACACAAGTAATTCCACTACCCACTTCAGTGGAGATGGTGGAAGTGTTGGCAGCAAGAAGAGCTCTTTCTTTTGCTCTTGAGCTTGGGTTTGATCAGATCATATTGGAGGGTGACTCGGACACAGCCATCCGTGCTATGATGAATGGGAGCTTCTCTTCGGCAAGCTTTGGTCACATTCTTGCTGACATCAAGGTACTTTCCTCCCATTTCAGGCATTTAGCTTTTAGGCATACTCGCAGGCAAGGAAACAAGGTAGCTCATAGCTTAGCAAGAGCTGCATGTAATTTCTTTCCCTTTTGTACATGGATCGAAGAAGTCCCTGCTGTCTCTAATGTAGCCTATATGGATGAAATTTTAATGAATTCTTAGCTCCCCCCCTTTTTTTGCAGGGGGCGGTTTCTCAACAAAAAAAAAAGGGTTTGGTTCACTCTCTTTTTCTTATAATGGTTTTGCACATTTGATGGCCACATATTCTATAAACAATATTAAAATAGGAGCAATATCAAGGACACAATATTTTCAAAACAAGATCGAGGTGACAAATTATTATTTATTTTTATCTAGGTCAATTATTAACATCATTTTTTTCCTAACATTAAAAAATTTTCTCTTAAATTTTGTTGTGAAAATGTTGTGCTTGTGACATTATTTATTAAATATATTATAAATTTTGATAGGAGCATGAAGGGCATATAATTAAGATGTTATTTAGTTATTATTTAGTATGGTTTTAATTTTTTTTCCTAGAAACAAATATACACACAAGGAAGAGGGAACGTGGTTTTATTACAAAAATACACCACAAACCAAATGAACTTAAAATATTTCAGTTTGACCAAGGAAACGAAATATTTCGATATCGATTGATACTGTTGTGGGGGCTTTTTGTATTAATAGGCCAGGGCCCGTTCTACTATATTCAGGCCCTTTGAGTCGTGGGTCAAGAAGTTGGGGCTGGCCTAATTCCTTAGCAAAACCATGCTATAAGCCAGTTTGAGCACAAGCCAAGCACTCCAAGGATGCAAACGGCGAAACACATAAGGCTGAAAGTTGGACCATGGTCAAGTGGACCACCTACAACAAATATGGCACGACAGCATAAATATCACAGCAAATGTGATAACAAAGACCACAGTAGAACAACTAATACAACAAATATAACAAAAGGTACCACTGTAGAACAAAAAATACAATAAAAGGTACCACGGTAGAACAACTAATACGGCAAATATAACAAAAGGTGTCACAACAGAACAACTAATACAACAAATATAACAAAAGGTGTCATGGCAGAACAACTAATAAAGAAAATATAATAAATTCTAATGAGTAAGATTATCAAAGTCGTGTGTTGAATCTTTCCGCAGAAAGTGAACCAAGAAAGAACCCAAACCCTAACTTGAACAACCTTGTTATAGGCTTCTATCGTCAAAGTTGTGCATTTTGGAGAATGGGCCTAATTGGCTACTTGTTACTACTTTTAGGATTCTGAAGAGTGTGTGTGCTAAGAGGGAAGGAAAAAATGGTCTATTAATGCATGCCCCTATTTCTGTCGTGTTTTCTCTCCTTTTTTTTACCGCTTACGTTCTTTCTCCTTTTTCTCAATTCTTTTTCCCTCAGTCTTTTACTAGTGTCTTGTCGTGGGTCATTCCCCCTTCCATCTATGGCTACTGCCCCTTTTTATAGTGGGCTAATTTCATGAGATTTCTCCCTTTTACCCCTAAGGTTTCACCAACTGTTTTGGTTTGTTATGGACATACCTTTAGGACTACCCACCAACCCATTGGTTGCCCAGCCACTACTGGGTAAACCCAGTGCATTCTCTTTCTTCTACTACCCATTCCATGACAAAATCTCACTTTATAAGCCTTTCCCTCCTTGCCTGAATGGATAAGGACTTGGGTTTCCCACTACCTACCTCTATGGCATGCATCAGGTGGTCCCAGCCATCTACTACCTCTTTTGGGCAAAATGTCATCCTAGCAAGGCATTTTCCCAAAAAAAGCTATGGCTAGAAACCCAAAATAAACTTTTTTCCCCCATTACCAAACCACACCCTTTGAATCCCTTAACTGTGGGTCCATCTCCCTTTTATTGGCTGGGTACAGGT
Source organism: Quercus tomentella (assembly GCA_028535165.1). Lineage (NCBI taxonomy): Eukaryota > Viridiplantae > Streptophyta > Magnoliopsida > Fagales > Fagaceae > Quercus > Quercus tomentella. The sequence continues at coordinate 48,491,522 of JAPQVY010000133.1, read as the reverse complement.
TGGTGGTGCTCCTGCCCTTGTGTGCTTACTCTACTATTTTTGTTTTCTTTCGTTCCCACGTTGTTTCTACCATAGCAAACTATCCTTGTTCCATTCTACTATGTGTCTCTTCTGCCCGAGCTTATCCTCTACGGAAGACGGCATGGACTTTTGGGTTTGTCCTATTTCTTTTCATCCCTTCCTAGGTTTGCATGTTTGCTTGGCATAAGTTCTTGCCAAACCAATTCGTTGGGCTTTTGCTCTCCTTTATTATTTCCTCAAGCCTTCACAACCCATTAGCTTGCACATTATACCTCCTTTAAACCTCTTGTTGTGGTCATAGACTAGGTGGCCCATTGGGCTTTACTTCTTCCTTTGGGCTCGCATAGCCCATGTACTTTACTTTTACCTCTTATGTGCCTATAGGTCTGTCGGCTGTCATTTTTAGCTTTATTGACCCATTGGGCTTTTACCGCTTTCCTTGGGGTCTCATGGCCCATTGGCTTTCCTTTTACCTCTTATTGTGCCTATAGGCCTACTGGATGTCACTTCTTGCCACATTGGCCAGTTGGGCTTTTACCTCTTTCATTGGGCTCTCATGACCCATTTGCTTTACTTTTACATCTTGCTGTGTCTATGGGCTTGTTAGCTGTCACTTCCTACCATGTCAGCCCATTAGGCCTTTACCTCTTTTCTTGGATTCCCGTGGCCCATTTGCTTCTATCGTATTTCTTTCATCCTTTTCCTCCTTCATCTTCCTTCTCCATTGGGCTTTTTTTGTTGTTAGGTCTTTTGTCAAAAACAGGTATAACATTCAGCCTCCTGAGCATGTGAATTGTTTCTACAATTCATATACGAATACCTCTGCAATTTTCTTTCGCGTGCTTTTTAAACAGCGGTCCCCACCATGCTTACTTTCTGTAATGAACAAACTTGTCTTTTCGAATTTCTCAATTTATCAGTTATTCTGAAACAGCGCCTCTTCTTCATTTAATGCGTTGCCTCTTTTGATGACTATTCTGTCGCTTCCCTTCCAAGTGTTTTTATCTTATCTCAATCCATTTACTCTTTCTCTTTCACAATACCTCTTTTCTCTCAAAACTTCTTCTTCCTTCCCTCATTCGCCTCACCATTTCTTTCCTCATTCTCCCACATTCATTACCCGTACACATCACCCAATCCCTTCTTCATGTCACTAGTGAAAAGCGAAGGCTTTTCTCGCCGTAAGGGGAAAGAAGCCATTATTGATAAGCCACTCGCAGATGGTGAGAGAGGAGAAGAGGCACCCCCTTCCGAATCGGACCGTTTCGAGGATGAAGAAATGACTTGCGACCCCAATAGCAAGTGTCTTCCCCTCATAAACCCGTGGTACAACGCTCATTCACACTTTTTAGTGGTGCCTGGCGATTATTTACCTCCTTCACTAGGCCATGTTTGGCTATCCTTGGAGTGGTGTGACTTTCACACTTCTTGGGCTCCATTGGCATCCTCCATCCTTGATCTTGCCATTCATCGTGGGGAGACTTTACCCGTCCCTATCCTCTTCGAATTTAGGTCGGGTACATCATTGGGTTGGAAGGAATGAGTTGACAAGGAGCTTTACAACATAGGTTTCATGAAGGCACTCCAACGGGCTAGCGTTTTGAAGGCTATTGTCTCTTTGTGGTGTTTGTACAACTACCGCGACTTGTTTAACCTCTGCCATTTTGTCCGCTGGTGGTGTTGCGCTACCCATTCTTTCTTTCTCTCTTTCTTGTGGTGAACTCACCATGACCTTAGAGGATGTGGCAAATCAATTATTGCTTCCCATTCTTGGTGACATGGACCCCTTGGACATCCAACTCTCCACCGAAGAGAAAGCCATAGAGGTGGAGTTGAGGAAGGGGCTTAGTTATAGGAATGCAAAGCTTTCCAATTGGATTGGGGCTTTCTCAGGGGCTTCTACTACTGTTCGCGTGTTGCCTTCATCGTATTTTGGCTATGTAAGTTTGTTTTTGGTTCCCATCCCTATTATTCTGTAAAACCTATGTACTTCTAGTTAGCCATAAAGATTTCTGCCGGGGTGAGTTTGCCGTTGGCCCCTTTGTTCTTGAGCCATTTGTATGTTCAGTTTGATATCTTGCAGAATGATGAGAGACAAACGGGTTCCTGCCATATAGTTACTTATTCTGTTCATAGCACTATTCTGCAACACCTCCTTTGGGAGCGTTGTGCTAAGCACTTGGCTAAGTGTAAGCCTATCCGTCATGCCAATTAAAAGTTCTAACCTGCCCCAAGGTGATCACAAATTTCCGCAGGAGCTTTGTTAAAGAGTTCCCTTTGGTATACCGTTAGGTCAAGTTTAAACATTTTGGCCATCCTGCCACGGAGTTTTTTGATAAAGGAGTGGGCTTCCCATAGAGGGCTTGCAGAAGTTTTGGTTCTAGCTTTACTTGTGCTGATTTGGTGATTGGGCCTTTCATGGGCACTACGGGCACCACTACTCCCCTAGTTGCTTACAATGAGAGGAGGATCACTTATCTGACTGCTATCAATGCTAGGTGGCTACCTTACTTAGCTAACGAGGGGCTGAGGTATATACATTACTCTGCCTATAGAGTGAGGAGACAGTTTGGGCTTAACCAAGATGTGCCCGATGATTTTACCTTAGTTTTGGGCTCCACTACTTCAGTTCACCCTTTTTTGCGTCCCTATGCCTTTGAATACTAGAGCAAGCTTTTTACTACAGTTACTATTCCAAGTTCCAGAGGGTGGGTCTTTGTACTACTCATATGCACACTTACTAGCAGGCCATTATGACTTCTTTCAGTGAGGACCTCTTGGGTAGTTGTGGGTTCCCCCTTTTACCCCTCAACGTTTGCATGCTATAAACTCTCCAAATCATCAGTTGCTTCTTCCTACCAAGTTTGTGATCGTATATGCCAAGAAGCAGAACAGGCCCGCCATATTTGAGTGGCAGGAAGAGGAAGAGTGGTGGTTCCTGTATGCAGTGAGTTCCCCCCTAGTTGGGAGAAAAAGGTGAAGCTGGCAAACCTGCCTCCACCAATGAAGAAGGGCTCGGCCTCCAAATCTGCCAAGAAAGGTAAAGGTGCTGCTACAAATGCTCCTAAGGCTTGTTCAAAGCTAGTCCCTTACAGGGAAGGCCTTCCTCCTATTGGCAGCATAATCATTAAAAGCACTCCTTCCCCTTCTGCCAGGACCCATTCTACCAGAAGGTCTGTTGTGGCCAAGTCCAGGCCTCCACTGTTGAGGCAACCTTTAGATGCCCCTTCTTCTAGTAGAACCCGTGGCACTAAAAGGAAGACATTTTCGCCAGTTTCATCTGTCGCTTCTGAGAGGAGAGTATGCTATCTCTAATTTCTTCCTTATCTTTATTTTAGTTATTTGATGTGCGGCTAACTATGCGCATGCATCCTTTTCTTCTTTGGCAGTCTAAGCATAAAGAGGACACTTCGGCCACTTAGCCCATTATACTTGGGCGAGGCTAAGGTGATTTTTTTTTTTTTTTAATTATCGATTCTCTTCTTTGTCTTGTTATCTTTAGATTGACGTTAAGCCCATCTTCGTCTACTCTCCCATGAGCAAAGAGACTCTTGTTGAGCCCACCGTTAACATGACTACTGTTTTTGCTGAGGGCACTGTCCCTGAGATAGAGGAGGTTCCTATGGCTATTAACACTTCCATGGAGGGCTTCTTCGATGGTGCTGATATTATTGCGGAAGCTATGGCTTCCGCCATAGTTGTTGCCACCATGGAGGTTTTTGCCAAGTCTTCGATTCCTTCCTCACAGCTTATTTCTACCGAGGAGGATGTCTCGGTTGAGGAGAAGGTCGTTGGGGAGTTTGTCCCTATTTCTGCTGAGTTTTCCACTCCCTCAAAGGGAGGTGTTTCTCCTATGGTGGCCCAAACCGAAGGAGTTCCTCTTACTACCCCTCTACCAATCATTTCTGCCAATGATCCTCTTGCTGCTCTTTTTCGGGTGGTTTGAGGTGGATCCTTGTTGGTGGTCACTCCATCTTCTTATTGTTAGAATAGGATTTTATAATCTCTCCAGTAAAACGTGGTAATCTTGTTATATATTACTTTTGCCATAGTATTGCCTCTAGGGTATGCAATGTTCTTGAGTTTTTCTAGCAAAGTAATTATTTTTTAGACTAAATTTTGGAACAATTGATGAATATAATCAACCAAAGAGAGTTTTATTAATAAAGCTTATTTCTAAATCTTCCAATCGAATAGTTTATGTGTTTACTTACCCGATTGTGTACTAAATTGGATTGGTAGCTGATGCTTAATAATATTGGTGGACAAACCCTAACGCCCTAGTGATTTTAATTATTGAATTTTATCAAACATTATTTTTCTTAAGTTTTAATCATATTTTTCTATATACTATTGGTGCTTTTGAAGTGTTCTTGTTTTCCTTTTCCGGGTGGAACAATAACATTAGCTACACTACAATTTCAATTACAAAATTGGACAACATCAAGTATCTTCAAGAAAGGCCCAATTAGGTCGAGTTTCTGCAGTAAGGCATTCAACCCCCACTTTTGAGGCGATACTTACGAAGGCCTTTGTGGCCAAATTTCTTTCATTAGCAATGACTTTTAGCTAATCAAATAGGTTCCTGAACCGAGGACTCTTTTGCAAATTCATAATAGCGCTTGGTAGCAACAAGGGCCTTTCCTCCTCTTCGTCACCTAGATCTACGCAAATAACTACCGCTGCCACCCTCTTTCCTTTTTGATTAAGGAGTGAGTTTCTATGAATTTCTGGCTAGGTAAGTTCAAGAGTGCCTTCTTTAATTCTGTGATGGACTAGTCTGCGGAGTGCCCAGCATTCTGCAATAGAGTGCTGCACGTAATTATGTGATTGGTAGAATTGAGGGTCCCTTCATTCCTCTTTTATAGGATCTTTGGAAACGTGGTTGGGTTTGAAGACCCCATCTGCTATCCACTTGTCTAGAAGCACATCTAATTCCTTAGGCATGCAGGGTATTGGTGGAGGGCTCTCATACTCCCTTCCTTCTGGTCTCTTTCTTTTCTCACCTGTGGACACCGCCATGGCTTGCAGGGTAGGCTTTCGGTCTGCTTCTTTGAGCTGGGTTTGACTGACTAGGCTGTCTTTCTAGCTTTCTGTAGTAGCTGATCAAACTACATGATGTCCAAATTTTCAATGACAGCCCGATACTCCATAATCATGCTTCCCATACACATTTCTACTATTGTTTTTCTTCATAATGGTCATAGTATTCAAGGGCTATGTCCTTGAACCTCTTAATGTACTCTAAGATGTCTTCTTCACTTTTCTGTTTCGTGCCTTGCAAGTTTGCCAACATGACGTCCTCTTCCCTATGAAAGTATTTACTGCAAAAAATGCCTACTATATCATCCCAGGTGGGGATGGATCCTAACCTTAAGCCAATGTACCAAGTGTAAGCACGGCCACACAAGAACTTTGTGAACTTGCATAAACATAGGTCCTCATCTCCTGCATAGGGTCCCATTGTGTCCATAAACTTGCTCACATGCTCAACAACACTTCCCTTCTTGCAGTCATATTGTGAAAAAGTTGGGGGCTCATATCTATCAGGGTATGGCTTGATGAGCAACCTCATTGGGTATGGTGGTCTTTACGAGAAAAGTCTCTCCTTGGGCATTTTGGCCCTTTCCTGTTCTAGCATTGCTGTAACATCCACCATGGTTATAAATCATGGGTCTGCGTTTTGTGGGCATCTGCCTTTCGAAGTTTCCTCCCTGTCTGTTGCATTCACGGGATTGTGTTGGCTGCCCTTCTCTTTGGTTTCGGCTTTTAGTTGGCGGATCTCTTATATCAGCTGCTGCTGTGTATGCTGCATTGATTGCATCCTTTCAATAAAAAGGCTGGCATTGTCTCTAGGATTTCTCTGTTGTTGTTGCGGTCTAGCCCTCGGACCATTTGTTCCCTCACCTTGGTTGGTCTGACGGGGACTTGCTAGCCGAGACTCTACTTGAGAAGGTACAACACTCATATTCCTTGTCATCTTCGATCTTGGGGGCATGGCTTGCGAGGGTTCTCCGGTCCTTGCTTTGCTCCCCTTTCCATTTCCTAACTCCCTAGTGAAGTTGCCAATTTAATGTGGGGGCCTTTTTATGTTAATTGGCCAGGGCTTGTTCTGCTACATTCAGGCCTATTGAGTCATGGGATAGGAAGTTGGGGCTGGCCTAATTCCTTAGCAGGACCATGTTATAGGTTAGTTTGTGTACAAGCCAAGCACTCCAAGGATGCAAACAACAAAACACATAAGTTTGAGAGTTGGACCATAGTCAAGTTGGCCAGCTACAGCAAAAGGAAGTGAAATTGCAAAATAGCTAATATAGCAAAGAATGTCATGGTAGCACAAATATCACAGCAAATATGATTAAAAAAAACACAGTAGTACAACTAAGACAGCAAATGTAATAAAAGATGCCACGACAAAACAACTAATACAACGTATACAATAAAAGGTGCCATGGCAGGACAACTAATACAGCAAATATAACAAAAGATGCCACGGCAGAACAACTAATTCAACAAATATAATAAATTCTAATGAGTAAGATTATCAAAGTCGCATGTTGAATCTTTCCACAGAAAGTGAACCAAGAAGGAACCTGAACCCCAATTTGAACAACCTTGTCATAGGCTTCTACCATCAAAGTTGTGCATTTTGGAGAATGGGCCTAAATGGCTACCTGTTACTACTTTTAGGATTCTGAAGAGTGGGCTTGCTAAGAGGGAGGGAAAAGATGGTCTACTAATGCATGCCCCTATTTCTGCCGTGTTTTCTATCCTTTTTTTACTGCTTACATTCTTTCTCCTTTTACTCAGTTCTTTCTCTCAGTCTTTTGCCATTGTCTTGCTATGGGTCGTTCTCCTTTCCATCTATGGCTATTGCCCCTTTTTATAGTGGGCTAATTGCATGGGATTTCTCCCTTTTACCCTTAGGGCTTCACCAACTGTTTTGGTTTGTTGTGGACATCCCTTCAACACTGCCCACCAACCCATTGGTTGCTTGGCCACTACTAGGTAAACCCAATGCATTCTCTTTCTTCCACTACCCATTCCATTACAAAACCTCACTTTGTTTGATCTTTCTATAACTCTTTCCCTCCTTGCATGAATGGATAAGGACTTAGGTTTCCCACTACCTGCCTTTATGGCATGCATCAAGTGGTCCTAGCTGTCTACTACATCTTTTGGGCAAAATGTCATCCTAGCAAGGCACTTTCCCAAAAAATGCTGTGGCTAGAAATCCAAGATAAACTCTTTTCCCCCTACCAGTAAACCACACCCTCTAAATCCCTTGATCGTGGGCCCACCTCCCTTGTATTAGCTGGGTATAGGTTGGTGGTGCTCCGGCCCTTGTGTGCTTGCTCTACCATCCTTTGTTTTTGTTTTCTTTTGTTCCCATGCTATTTCTGCCAAAGCAGACTAGCCTTGTTCCGTTTTACTGCGTGTTTCTTCTGCCCGAGCTTATCCTCTATGGAAGAGGGCATGGGCTTTGGGGTTTGTCTTACTTCTTTTCATCCCTTCCTGGGCTTGCGTGTTTGCTTAGCATAAGTTCTTGCTAGACCGATTTGTTGGGCTTTTGCTCTCCTTCTTTCTTATTTCCTCGGGCCTTCACAACCCACTGGCTTGCACATTATACCTCTTTTTCACCTCTTGATGTGGTCATAGACCCACTGGCCCATTGGGCTTTACTTTTTCCTTTGGGCTCTCATAGCCCATTTACTTTACTTTTACCTCTTATGTGCCTGTGGGCCTACCAGCTGTCATTTATGGCCTTATTGCCCTGTTGGGCTTTTACCTCTTTCCTTGGGCTCTCATGGCCCATTTGCTTTACTTTTACCTCTTGCTTTGCCCATAGGCCTGCTGGCCATCACTTCCTACCATGTCGGCCCATTGGGCTTTTACCGCTTTTATTGGGCTCCCGTGGCCCATTTGCTTCTATCATGTTTCTTTCATCCTTTTCCTCCTTCATTTTCTTTCATTATTGGGCTTTTTCTTCTGTTGGGTCTTTTGTAAAAAAAATGGGTATCAACAACCGTGTACCGAAATATTTATATATGTAACATCCCAGCTTTAAAATAAAAAAAGAAATGGTCAGATTTTTCTTGAGACACACATGCCCCACCTACCACTCCATTTCCCACCACTCATTTTCAATCTCTCATTATCTCTTGGCCGACCACCTCTCTTCTTCATTTTTCTTTTTTCTCAAACATAACACACACACTCTCTCAAACTCCCTCACTCTACCACCAAGTTCCACTCCACACCACAATCTCCACCATCATTTTTGCAGCAAGATCACCAGAAAAACTCCTTAGGAACCTCTAAGCATCTTCATCCCTTTTATTTGAGGTAAAAACTTCTAATCTTTTTGATGAGTTTTATGCTTTTGCAAGAGTTTCCCTTTATCTAAGCTTTGATAATAATATTCATGTGATTTAAGAGATTTGGAAGTGATATTCACGTGTTTATATGTATGGATTTTGTATTGGTGGAATTATTTGATGAGTGGGTTTATAGTTTTTACAATGGTGGCTATCTAAGTGGTGAAGATTTGGGGGTTTTGGCTTTTTTTTAATGTGAAATAAATGGTGATTATAATTTTTATTGATTATTTGGAGTTAGTTAAAGATTCAAATTGTTTGTCTTTGAGGATATTATGATTTTTGGTATCATGGGTCTCTTGTTGATGTGGTGTAAATAATGTTGGAAGTACTTATAAGGTGTTGAGGTTTTGATGTTAGAGATAATACATTGAATGACTTAAGTTTATAAATGGGAGTCTATGCCTTATAAATTAAATTGTTGGGCAACTTTGGAAGTGGGATACATTACTTGTGAGGTTAAATATTTAGGCTTGCCTAATTAATTGTTTATTTAGTGATCTCTAATTCATAGCTAGATGCAATATCAAGCTTGATACTTATCGTGATAGGTTTGCTTGACATCGTTTAGGTTCTAGCTGACCTCCTTTGGAGCTTTGGATATAGGCTTTTGAAGGTTGCAAGGTAAGTAGATTTTTATTGGTACTTTTTTTTTGGAAAATAATCATGTTGCATAAATGTCATTTTTGGGTCAAACACATTTTGAAAAATTATTTATGGAACTATGTTTTCTTAAAAGTATTGTGTTATGACCCTATTATATATGACTATTTATGAATAGTGCATCACATTTGGTAATGCGAACGGGAAATGCATTATTTGTTAGCTTGGAAATGATAAACATCTTTTATAAAATTCTTGGGAATGGATTTTATGGATTTATTGCATTATTTGCAAATTCTAAAGATGTTTTGTCTTGACTTGTGATATTTGGGAAATTGATAGAAAATCTTATTGACAAGAAATGATTTTGGAAAATTTAAGACTCTTGTGAATATATTGGGTACTTCGAAGGTTTTTGTGAAAGTACTTGAAATTGAACAGTGTTTTGATTTCATGTAAACTGTGAGCTCTTTATGTTTTTACCCATGGGCTGTGAGATGTGATTACCCGGTGATTACCTAGCCAGATGACGTAGTCTTTGTGACATTGGTATCTTGTTACTGCTCACAATATATATATATATATATATATATATATATATATAGATATTATGTAGTTTCATGGTAAACATTTTAAGAAGATTTTTGCTAAACTATTTAAATCATTCGTGTCATGTTATTACCGGAATTGATTTTTCAAAAATCAAATTGGAATTCCCAAATTAGTGCATGTTTATAATATAATCATCATGAAACTTGTATTTCCCCCACCCCTATTAATTATGCTACTTACTGGGCTCTATCTCATCCCGTTCTTTTACAACTTTTTCAGAGTAGGCAATGATCGTTTTGAGACAAGTTTTTATGGCTAGTAGTAGTTAGACTAACTACTGACGGAGGCTGGACTTTTGGGATGGAGATATTTAGATGATGTGTATCCTAGAGTAGGCTTGACTCATTCTTTTGTATCTAAAAGTGGTTATGACTTTATTTCCACTGATGGGACAAGTTAAATGATATGTAATTATATTTATTCATACCTCCATTCTTTTGTGGCCAATGGTCATAGAGCTCTGACTTACTTTGGGAGTATCATTAATGAAATTATTATGACAATTCTTAATGTTGGTGCTTTGATAATGAATTTTGTTTGAATTGTTAAAAAGGAAAAATCTAAATGTACCTTTGAGATGTTTTTCTCATGTGTTTGGACCCTTTTGGGTTCTGGGTGTGACAGTTATGGTATCAGAGCTTAGGATATGATTCTATAGACTTTGAAATATGAATTGATTTTGATATAAGTCAAAGCATTAGGGTTTAATGAATCAATTTTTTAGTGCATTTATTGAAGCTTCCACATGCTATTCCTTTATCCTTATCTAGCTTGCCTATGCTAACCTTCTATGTTGCCTTGTGATTTACTTGCTTTGTTTCTTGGGTATAGGTATAAGTACCTTTGTACACTATGTCCCCTAAAAAGAAAGCATGTACAGTAAGGCATGTAGATGAGGTTGCTGCTCCAGAACATGGCCCTAGGCAATGCCAAGAGCGTGAGAGATCTGTCACTCCTAATGGTGGTGAGATTGGTGAGGTGGCAAACAAGATCTATGCTAGGATGCTAAAGCGGTCCAAGGTGGTGAGCGTAGGAGGGAGGGTTGTTCCTTTAGGGAGTTCCATAAGCAAATCCCTCCAACTTTTAATGGTGAGCCTAACCCAATGGCAGCAAAGAATTGGTTACTTAAGATGGACAATTTATTGAGAGCCCTCAAATGTGCTAATGCTCAAAAGGTGGTGTATGCCACTTTTGCTCTTCAGGGTTCTGCTGAGGAATGGTGGACGAGCACTGAGCACTTGTTAAGGATGGAGTTGGGAGAGAATACTCCTATTACTTGGGAGAAGTTTAAGGAAGTTTTTAATGAGACATATTTTCCCAATGTAGTGAGGGACCGAAAGGCAAGAGAATTTTCTGATTTGGTTCAGCTCTCTTGCTTTGCTCCTTACTTGATTCCAGATGAGCCCAAGAAAGTAAGTAAGTTTCAAAAAGATTTTAATGATAGGATTCGCGCCCACATTATAGCCTCTAGAGTGGGCACTTTTACTGAGACTGTGAAGCGGTCAATGAGACTTGAAAAGGACTTTAAATGCAACCCTAGTTCCAAGGAGGATGAAAAAAATCAAGAACCCTCTGGTTTTTTGCATGTAGAAGGTCGAGGGAGAAATTCCAAGAAGGGGTTCTTTAAGAAGTTCAGTAATGAGGGTCATTATAATGGGCAAGGCAAGGGTGCCTCTCTTCAGTTTGGTAAGAAGTGGCCTTGAACTCGTTGTGGTAAGACCTATGAAGGTCAACCTTGTACTTTGGGAGCCAAGTTGTGCTACACTTGCAAGCAACCCGAACACTTTGCTAGAGAATACCCAACTACCAAGGGCAAGTTCCTCTTCCACACCCTAGTTTGTTAAGAATAATGATGATGGGAAAAGGGTGCAGGGTAGAGTGTACTCCTTGACTACTCAGGATGCTCAAGTCACGAATACAGTGGCGATGGTATACTTCCTTTGTTCTCTACACATACTAGAGTTCTTTTAATCTTGGTTCCAAGCATTATTTTGTTTCTAGTGCCTTGCTAAAAGTTGTGATAAGAGCATGGAACTACATGATTTTAAGTTGTTAGCTTCTACCCCAATTGGTGATATTATATGGAATAATCTCATGCTTAAGTCTTGTATCTTTTATTGGGGGTAGAGAGTTATTTGGCTAAAATGGTGTTGCTAGATAAGCATGATTTTTTTTATTTTTTATTTTTTTTTATTTTTTTTATTTTTTTTTATGTTATCCTAGGCATGGATTAGTTGGCTTCTTGTCATGCTTGTATGCATTTTTAGGGAGAAGGATGGGTCTATAAGGTTATGTACCAACTATCATGATCTAAATTGAGTTGCTGTTAAGTGCAAATATCCTTTGCCTTGCATTGATGACTTGTTTGACTAGTTGCAAAGAGCACAAGTATTTTCTAAGATTGATCTTGTTTTGGTTACCACTAGTTGAAAATTTGGGACATACCAAAGGCAACCTTTTGGATTAGGTATAGTCATTACGAGTTCTTGATGATGATGTTTGGATTAACTAATGCCCCTACTACCTTTATGGAATTAATGAATATGACATTTCATGATTACTTGGATCTTAGTAGGATATAAGAGTTACGAGGAAGGTTACCCCACATGACTTGGAGTTGCCTGCAGTTGTGTTTGCTTGAATATTTGGAGACATGATTTGTATAAGAGATATGATATTTGTATGGATCATAAAAGTTTAAAGTATTTATTTAACCAAAATGAGCTAAATATGAGACCATGAAATGATTTGAATTGTTTAAGGACTATGATTCATTTATTAACTATCATCTCTGTAAGGCTATGTCATTGTTGGTGCACTTAGTAGAAAGTCTCCGGTTAGTTTTCAACTACTTTACATGCCACTTAGAGGAAATTCATTATTGATCTAGAAAGGATGGGAGAGTTGAGGTTGTATAGGCCATTCTGAGCCTTACTGGGCTAGTTGAGAGTTCAATCAACTCTAGTAAAGAAAATTAAATTGTTACAAGGTAGTGACCCGTGGTTGATGAAAATCATGAATAAGGTGTATATTGGAAAGAGATCTAAGTTTACTATATACAATTTCGAGAACGAAATTTTTATAAGAAGGGAAGAATGTAACGTCCCAGCTTTAAAAAAAAAAAAAAAAAAATGGTCAGATTTTTCTTGAGACACACGTGCACCACCTACCACTCTATTTCCCACCACTCATTTTCAATCTCTCATTATCTCTTGGCTAGCCACCTCTCTTCCTCATTTGTTTTCTTTCTTTCTTTCTTTCTTCTTCTTCTTCTTCTTCTTCTTCTTCTTCTTCTTCTTCTTCTTTTTTTCCTCTCTCTCTCTCAAACACAACACACGCACTCTCTCAAACTCCCTCACTCTACCACCGGGTTTCACTCCACATCACCATCTTCACCATCACTTTTCCGGCAAGATCACCAGAAAAACTCCTTAGGAACCTCTAAGCATCTTCGTCCATTTTATTTGAGGTAAAGATTTCTAACTTTTTGATGGGTTTTATGCTTTTGCTAGAGGTTCCCTTTATCTAAGCTTTGATAATAATATTCATGTGATTTATGAGATTTTGAAGTGATATTCATTTGTTTATATGTATGGGTTTTGTATTGGTGGAATTATTTGATGAGTGGGTTTATAGTTTTTAAAATGGTGGCTATCTAAGTGGTGAAGAATTAGGGATTTTGTCTTTTTTTAATGTGAAATAAATGGTGAATACAATTTTTATTGATTATTTGGAGCTAGTTAAAGATTCAAATTGTTTGTCTAGGAGGATATTATGATTTTGGTATCATGGGTCTCTTGTTGATGTGGTGTAAATCTTGTGGAAAGTACTTATAAGGTGTTGAGGTTTTGATGTTAGAGATAATACCTTGAATGACTTAAGTTTATAAATGGGAGCCTATGCCTTGTAAATTAAATTGTTTGGTAACTTTGGAAGTGGGATACATTACTTGTGAGGTTAAATACTTAGGCTTGCCTAATTAATATGATAATTCTTGATGTTGGTTCTTTGATAATTAAAACCCACATATTTTGAAAGGCAAAATATTAACCTAAGTACATTAACCAATATATTAGTTTAAATAACATGTTTTTTAATAAAAAAATTTTGAATGTACTGATCGAAACGCCAAAACAAACCAGACTTCCTGAAATATCTCTGGTATAGCTAGTACAAGCCAGTACACCCTGGTATTTTTTTTTCGGTATACTTTGGAGGAATATTAGTACTGGTTTAAGGAAAATTATTAGGTACTCCCGAAGTACCATAAATGCGTACTCGCCCCTCTCACATAAATGGTGGGTCCCACCATGAATTTAATTAGTGGGACCCACCATTCATGTGAGAGGAGGGAGTACGCATTTATGGTACTCCGGGAGTACACAATAATTTCCCCTAGTTTAATAGCCTATACCATATATTTCCTCGGTATGGTACTTACAGTATTTACTTTCTTGCCGCAAGCTCCACTTAAAAGTTAGCATGATATAGTTGCATATAAACAAATATTAAAAAACACAACATCAAATCATACTAGATTATAAAAGTTGTAGTTATGTCAAGTGTAGTTATCATTAGAGGTGACAATACTCCCATTAATTATTAAATAAGTTTCGTTTAGTTAAACCTTTAATTTCCAATAAATTAAGAATTTTACACCAACTAAAATTCTATTTATTTTATTAATTGTTGGAACAATTGAATTTATTAGTTAAAACTACGTTGTCTAAGTTCAAGAAATTTAAAATCCTTTTCTAATTAAAATTTTATTACCAAAAACAACTAAACAAAATTAAAACAAAATTTAATACTTATTTATCGAAAGCTATTCAATTAATGTTGTGAAAAAAAAAATAATAATAAATAAAGAAGATCTGGTGCATGGTTTTCAGACCCGAACCGTTCATTGAACCGTAAAAAGGAGAGGTTCAAGGTTTTTAAGGTTGAACCGTGATAACGTCATAATTAATTTAATAATTATTTAAATATAAATAAATATATTAAATTAGTATAAATAGAAAAATTAAATTAAATGACCCAATTAAATATAGAAATCTATCTTTCAAATCTATCTTTTCATATAATTACTTTCCCAGGACAAAAATAAGAAATATCATATCCTAAGCATACATAGATATAATATTTCTTTATTTATTTATATATTGATTAGTTAAACTAGTGATAGTAATATTGTAATAATATAGGAATTAGAAGGACACTTTGTAATTTTAAATTAAAATAATTATTTAATAATTACTATATACTTAATTGTATATAATAATGAGTGCACCTGAGTGTGCCCAGTCCTCAATAACTAGTGGAGGCCTTATTCATTTTTTTTTTTTTTTTTTTTTTGGGGGGGGGGGGGGGGGGGTTGTTTTACTCAATTTGATTTTTCTTTTGTATTCACCGGTGGGCTGGGTTGACTGTCATCAAATGCTTGTCACATATCAATCTATCAATACTCACATCACAGGCTCAGCTGTAAAAATCTAATGGCTGAAACATTTTGCCATCTTTAATTCAAAAATTAAATGTTTTCTTCTTACCCAATGCAAGTCATGGGAAGGGGCCTTGGAAACATAAAAAAGAAATTCAAAAGAATCATCACAAACACAAACAGAGAGAAGGTGAGAAACGGAAACCACAGCAGTGGAGACAGAAAGAAGAAAGAGAAGAAGGAGAAAAAGAAGTAAGAAGAAGAAATAGAAGCAGAAGACAAAGATGAAGATGAAGGCCGTGACTAGCGATCTGTGTTAGGTTGCTAGCTTGCTGCTTCAACTTCGCACAGCCCCTACTTTGTCATCTTCTTCTTCTCAATTTGTTTTTTTTTTTCTCTTACAAATCTTTTGATTCTAGATCTGAAAAAAGTCCAAAGTGCATGCCAGCCAAATCTTTAATTTCAGTCGATATTTGCTAAAAAAAAGGAACCGTGAGAACCATTCACGGTTTTAAGAACTGTGCGGTTCAACCGCGGTTCACATGGGTCCATGCTTTTCTTGCATAGAGAGGTTCTTAAGGCTAAAAGAACCACAAAGAAGAGGGGTTCACAGTTAACCGGGTCGGACCGTACAGTTCGGTTCGGATTTCAAAACCATGATCCGGTGATGCATAGAGCCAACCCAAATTCTTTGGTTTTAAAAACACACGGTCATATATCATCATATACTTAATACTTAATACTCTAAATAATATATATATATATATATATATTTATATTTATATTTTTTTTTTCGGTTAACCATGAGGATTGTATTAAAACTAAGAATGGACAAGTCTATTACAACACAAAGTAATTTTGAGAAAAGCCAAAAGGCTTGCCACCACGGGCGATGGGTTCAAAAAGACAACAAAAGAGGGATTAGATCTCGCCCCAAGTTTGGCTAGTGCATCTGCGCACTGTTTAGCTTCACAGAAGGTGTGGACTATTCGTTTGCTAAGGAAAGATTACAACAGGTTTCTGCAGTCAGTTAACAAGAGTTCCATTAACAAATTTACAGAATTAATGTTCATAAGCATCACTACACTTTAGGCATCCATCTCAACAATTAAATTGTTCAAACCAAGCTCCTTAGCAATGGCTAGGCCATCCCTTAGAGCCCATAATTCTGCCATGAAACTATTGGTGTTGTCGAGTGCTTTGGCGTTGCCCCTTATCCAATCCCCATGGTGGTTCCAAATCAATCCTCCTCCCCCTGCTTTTCCAGGGTTCCCTAGAGCCGATCCGTCAGTGTTTAGCTTCACCCATCCTTCAAGTGGTTTTTCCCAGGACACTGGGACTGTATTTTTAGGCCTAATGGTTTTACACTTGGTTCCAATGGAGAAGAACTCAGCTCTACTCTTGATACATTTGCTATGGATAGACCTATCGATGATTCTAGTTCTGAAAACGAAATTGTTTCTATGGAGCCATTTCCATATTCTCATAAGGAATAGAATTTTCCATGGTATTCCCAGAAAGCTAGAAACTACTCCAGCCTTGCAATTGGTTTCAATCCAAACCCTAACTATTTGATTGAAGGACTCCATAAGGCAATGGGGAACCTTTAAACTCTGCCAAAATTTTTGGCCTACCTCACAACCCCTATGAAGTTGGTCTATAGACTCGTTGCTCTTGTGACATAAAGTACATAAAGGATTGAGGCTTAACCCCCTTGAACCTAGTACTTTCCCAGTAGGTACATTATTGTGCATGCATAACCAAATAAAGAATTAGATACAGGGAATAGTTTCAGTTTTCTATATCTATGCCAATGACATAGTATCCAGGTTCAAGGGATTTAAGCCCCTTGCCAATAGGTAGGCTGACTTTAGGGAAAAGTAGCCATCCTTACAGAAAGCCCAAGTGAGTGTATCCCCAGCATCTTGGTCATGGAAGAATGGAGTGACTTTGATTGCATTGGTAACCTGTTCTGTCAGAACAAAGGAGATGTGGATTGGGTTCCACTCACTATTGGAGTCAAAACAATGTTGAACTGTCAACCGATCTTCCTCACGGTTCAGGGGGCCTTTTATAAGATTTCAAATAGTACCCATGGGCAGCCATAAATCCTTCTAGAAACTGATTGATTCACCATTTTTCACTGTCCACTTTAGGCCTCGGACATACATAAGTCCTCCTTTTACAAGTAGCCCATATTCTTCTCCCTTCCCTCGTCAATCTTCTAGGAGACAAATACTTGGCAGCAATCATTTTTGCCTAGGGGGCTTCATGCTCATTTGCTAACCTCCAACAAAGCTTAGCCAGCAAAGCAAGGTTCCTATACCTCATTTGGAACAGTCCAAGTCCTCCCAGTTCCTTTGGCAAGGTTACTGTTTGCCAATTTACCATATGTAACTTCCTCTTCTCTTCTGTAGATCCCTATAGGAAGTCTCTTATAGTCTTGTCAATGGCATTGCACACTTTAATAGGGAGAGCATGGCATTGCATGCAGTAGTCTGATATGGGAGAAACTGCTGCCTTGACAAGAACAAGTCTTCCAACTCTAGACAAAAGCTTCGTTTTCCACCCTACTAGTTTGCCTTGAATTTTTTCCACTACAAAGTTGAAAGCATTTCCATTCTTGCCCTTGTGGAGGAAGGGAAAGCCCAAATATCTTCCCAGGTCATTTGTCGTATTGATTCCCATCTTCTTGCATATGTTTCTCTTCCTTCTTCCAGTAACATTGTTGGAAAAGTATATGCGAGATTTGCCTAGGCTCACCTTCTACCTAGCAAGGTTACAGAAGTTGTCCAACACCTTAATTCTGGCTTCACAGTTCTTGGAATTTGCCTATGTAAAAAGCATAAGGTCATCAGCAAAGAAAACATGTGAGAAGCTCGATCCATTTCTGGATGCTTTGATCTTGTCCCACTTCTTCTCTTCACACGTGTTGGTGATCTGGGCTACCAAAAATTCCGTGCCGAGGAGAAATAAATGCGGGGACAGGGAGTGACCTTGCCTAATTCTCCTAGAAGGTTGGAAGGGATCCAATTTACTCCCATTAAAGAGAATTGATGTTGATGTTGTAGCAATACAACTCATTATCAAATTTATGGTGTTTTTGGGGAAGTTGAAGTGTTCCAACACCATCTTAATGAAACTCCATTCCAAGCAATCATAGACTTTCTGCAAATCAACTTTAACCACCATACACCCATCCTTCCCTTTTCTACTCTTCAGGGAGTGTATGAGTTCTTGAGCAATTATCACATTGTCTGAACTCCTCCTTCCTTCCAAGAAAGCTGCTTGCATTGGGGAGATAAGGGATGGTAAGAAAGGTCTAATTCTACAGATAAAGATCTTGGATACCATTTTGTAGACAGTATTGCAGAGGCTTATGTGTCTGAATTGGCCAACAGTTTCAGGTCCCAGTTGTTTGGGAGTGAGTACAGTAAGGGTTTGGTTTAGGTACTCAAGAACTTTTTCACTTTCTAAAATATTCTTGATCTCTTTCTTGATAGATTCACCGACTATTAGCTAGAACCTCTGGAAGAAACACGCATGCAACCCATCTGCTCTAGGGGCTTTGTATGGTTTCATAGAATTGAGGGCAGACCAAATGTCCCCATCTGAGGGAATGTGAGCCATAGCTAATGCTTCCTCCTCATTTAATTTGGAGGATTTGATTATACTCTTCAGCAAGTTGGTCTTGTAAGTTGATGAAAAAGGAGCTGGGTCTATTGGCCAGTGCTTTTTGGGTGCCCAATAGCCTTGCCATGATCTGCCTTTTTTTAATTTTAGCAAAGACATTCCCAAACACATCTTCGTTCCATCTTAGGGCTTTTAAGGTAAATCCTGGTATAGCAGTTGGAAAATCTGGTTTTGTATCTCATACAAAACACACAGCGGAAGCAACAAATATGGATCTATTTCATTCATGATTGATAACATGCACTATGTAAATTTCAAAATTTAAGAACAAGATAGCATACCTTGGTGCGGTGAAATTCAAAACAAAAGATTAGAAGTACTTGGGAACACTTTTAATCTTCACTCCAATTCCACTTTACGCCCAAGAAGTGTGGTCTCTCAATTAGTTTCCAAGGGAGAATAATCGAGTGGTTTCACTCACACATACACACCATTTCACAATGATGTCTCTCTTTTTTCTTTTTTTTAATAATAAATTCTGTATGTTTCTCCCTTTATATTTAACTGATTATCTAATTGGGCTGGCCTATTGGGCCTTTCCAATTGGGCTTTAGTGTGTGGCTTGGAGTGGGACCAATAAAACACTAGCTCCAATGGGCCTTGGGCTTTTCTGTCAACTCTTGACAAATCTAAAGTTACCATTAATTATATTTAATACCACTATATAAATATAATTTCACTCTAGGCCTTATTAATAAATTATATCCCAAGACTTTATTTTACATGCAACCCCTTCATAAAATATTTGTAGTAATTCAAAGTCATGAATGTAGACTGCCACTTTGAAAATTACTACATCTTAATCCTTGAGTACCCGGTTTAATTCTTTAAATTATTCATCATATATTTATGAAATCCAATTTCATAAATATATACTTTAGTAATTTCTTACTAAAGTGGTTAGGCCTAACTCTCTGAATAACTGAACCCATTAAACTTATCTCAAGGGAATATTTTATATCTCCGTTAAGAGACTATGAATTCCATCTTGAGAATATATGTTCCATCAACACTAAATGTGGCTACCCAACATACTGAGGTTTTGACCATTACTTTAGATCTCACTCCTGATATATCAAAGTAACTTACACTCTATGATCAGGTCCATTATTCTCTCAAGATTAAGAGTTCATGCAAATAGAAGTCGTGAGATTTATTATTCATTTGACAGTCGTTAGGAGAATAATAAATCTCACAGCGGTCCAGTTCAATATGTCTTAACTCTTAAAACATATCAACATATCAACTAGAAGTCTCCACTTCCATGATCAAGACAAATCATCTTAGTTGATATGTTATAGTCTTCGCAGATGAAATGCTCAATTTCATCACCGACTACGAACCAAAATTCTGAGTTTACAAAGAATTTGTGATCTATATCTTCTGTGACTAAATCACATACTATGCATCTCATAGACTATATGATAATGTCCGAATATTCATGTTACCATTATTTTAGATAATAATAAAACAACTTTATTAATCACAACATTAAGTCATACATAATGTTATATATAATAATGTACATAGCATCATACAATAGGATTTAAAGGCATTAATCCTAACAATAGCACTAGCCAGGTTTTCCTCCTGTCCTACCTAGGCTTCTCTCACAACATTAGGGAAATTCGTATGGCTCAACCACATAGATTGGAACCTAAAAGGTTTGTTGGCTGATGAACCCGTATTTGGGTTTAGGTTTAGAAGAAGTGGATAGTGGTCTGAGTTGACTCTGGCTAAATGAGTGACATTTGCTTATTTGAAGAACTCTTTCCACTCTAGATTGGCCCAACATCTATCCAACCTGCACTAGATCAAGTCACCTATCTCTTTTCGTTTGACCAAGTGAACTTTGGCCTAGAGAAGCCAAGGTCCATCATATGACAACCATTCATACAATCCAAGATGGCCCCTACCCTTCTTTGGCTAATAGGATATCCCCAAATTTTTCCTCTTTTGACAAAACTTCATTAAGTCTCCCATGAGGGCCCAAAGAAGATTATGGAGAGAAGCTAACATTTTCAAGTTATCCCAAAGAATACATCTTTCAACAAACCTAGGACTAGCATATATAGCATTAAGAAGCCAATTTAAGGTTTGAGATCTTATCCATATGAGACCATGGATTTCTTGTTCAATTGTTGCCAAGACATCCACCTGCACCAAGTCAGAGCGCCAAAGCAACCAAATGCCTCCAACAAAGCCAATTGTATCAACCATTGTTGCACCATCAAAAGGGAGATGTTCAATGATTTCATCATCTTTTGCCCCACTAAGCCTC
Source organism: Quercus tomentella (assembly GCA_028535165.1). Taxonomy (NCBI): domain Eukaryota; kingdom Viridiplantae; phylum Streptophyta; class Magnoliopsida; order Fagales; family Fagaceae; genus Quercus; species Quercus tomentella. Next base: position 48,470,494 of record JAPQVY010000133.1, on the reverse strand, counting down.
ATTTAAGTAATCACCATCAAGAGCGGAGAATGCCATTCCACCAAATCCATAAATGTTTTCCTGAATTGGGGTTTCATTGCCCCCTACAGTTCCATATTAGGATATTCATGATTTTAAAAGAGGTAGATGCAGAATCAAAATGGGTCAGTAAGGAGTAGTCCTCAGTGTCCCTCCACCTCCATGCTTCCATCAGCTCCATCTTCGACTCAAGTTTCCCACGGAACAAAGTTGTCGAGTGTTTGATTATTGCCATTGTATCTTGAGATGCTTTGATGAGAATAGTCCCATTGATCTCCGGTTCTACAAACTAGAGGAGCTTCACCCGATAGAGGTTGCCCATCATCATGCACTCTATAAGCCTGTCTTGGAGAATCTTCCTCACTGTGATCACCGGTTGGGTCCACTCTCTCTACCTCTGATAGGTATTTTTTCAAAGTTTGCACACTTGATCTTGGTGCTGATGACCTTGAGCTGATCAATAGAGGGACTGGAACCGCCGGCTAGTTCGTGAGAAATCTCCACTATGGGTTCAGAGTTATCCACCATGCTTCATCCTTCATTGGCAAAAACCCCAGTTTCTCGCTTGTCTCCGTGAGAGGGAATAAGTTCTTCCATGCTAGTATCAGTTCTAGCTCGAACCACCCCTATATTTCTGTTGGGTCTCGCCGTATCCACTAAATCATCTTGTCCCCCACCAAAATGATTTTTCCTTTTTAGCAGATCGCCCACTTGTCCCTTCTCTCCATTGGGGTTGACTTCCAAGATGACTTCTTCTTAACTATAGGGTTAGGACACGGGCTTGCTAGGCTGAAGAAACAAAAAGGGGTTTGGTTAGGCCCATTCTCGCTTAAAAAGCCTGGCCCAACCCCAAAGGCAAACAAACCACTTAACTTGCTAGGGCCCGCTCCCTCTCGTTGGTTCCTAACTACCTCTTTAGCCTTTTGATTAGATTTCCCATGATATTCAGAGTCCTTAGAACTTTTGCCAGAGCCAGATATCCCACAATTAGACATGGCGGTCTTCTCAGCCTCCCTATGTGACACCATAGGTTGTAGGCGATTGGCTTTCCTTTTCCCCTCTTTCTTTTCTTGGTCCACTACCCTAGGAATAAGTATCACACCAACCCACAATGTTGACTCAGCCATGTCACTTCCTTCATGCATCGGAGGCTTTGCTTTGGCCTTGCATAGTGGCTTACGTCTAGTGACCACCATCCAAGCACCATACTTCTCCTATTTTTCCTTCATCTTACTCATCCCATGCTGGGGGTTTTCAAAGGCTTTTGAGTTGGAACTCTGTTCTTGTTCCTTCTCTATCTTTTTATCAGGCTCTCTAATGAGGTAAGGGCATGTCTCTATTTATGTCCAATTCTCCCACACGAGAAGCAGAGGGTACTGATGCCCTCATATTGCACGCTTTGTGCTAGTTTACCAAGATACACAGTTCTTATCAAGGGTTTATCCAGATTGACCTGCAAACAGAGACGGGCAAACTGGCCTCTGGCCCTATTAACTATGTGGGAATCAATACGAAGGACTAGCCCAATGGCTTTACCTATCTTTAGGAGTGAGGCTAGGTCATAGAATTTGATAGGCAATTCAGAAAGTCTTACCCATACTGCAACCAATGAGAAGGTTGCCGAGGATGCTTTGAATTTCGGCTCCCATTGCCTAATAGTTAAAAAGTGTTGGCCAACGAACCATGGACCTCCCTTGAGAATGTTTTCCACATCTTCAACTAGTTTGAAATTAACTAGGAAGTAATCAAGACCCAAATCAATGCAGTCCATTCTCCCTACTAGATTCCACATATTGTGAATCTTGGAGTCTAGGAATAAAAATCCAACTTTCCTTCCAAAAGGTTTGATGATGAGTGCATGTTGCCATGGTGCTCTGATACGTGCTTTTTCTTCCTTTGAGAAGCAGACCCTTGCACTTCCTTCATGGGGATTTTCTTCTTCCGTATCTGATTCTAAGTCCTCCTACATTAAGCTTTCAAACCCAAAGGCTTGCTCGAAGGCACCAAGGATTGCTCCTACCAACTTATCCTTATAGCTCTCAGTTTTGCTATCTGTGACTTCTCATTTACCCTAGCAAAGTGCTGGCTTGCTTTGAATTTCTTTGTGCTACGACTTAGTGTATCCTCTTCCTCTTCAGAGCTTTTCAACCTTTCTCTCTCCATCTCCTCTACAAGTACATACTCTAAATATTTGTTTACTTAACTTATCTTCTTAGAATTATTAGAATATTATTTTAATTAAGTTAAAAACTCCATTACTCTATTACCACTGCGAACCCTTAGCTGGAGGGTAAGGGTGTCTCCATATTGAATTGAGGGCAGTTACAAGACCACCCTGACCTGAAAAAAAAAATTATTATATATAAATTTTAAAAATTTTATGATTTTTTTACCCTTAAAAAAAGTTTTGTGACCACCTAAATGTTTTTAGGCCTAATGTTAAACTTTGTACAAATTTTGGTAACAAACTTAGTTGTAAATTAAGGTTTCAACTCCATTTAATATTTTTTTATTTATTGAATGTGCATTTTGACAAATCCACAATTGGATTACATTTTCTTCTTATATCCTCCTTGCTTAAAATTTTCAGTAAGATCAAAGATCAATAGATATGTCATCAATCAAATATTTAAATTTTGAGTTTTAGTAGTCTTATGGATCGAATAGTAAATAACATCTGATTGACATAAAATTTGACATGTGTTTTAAAAACATAAAGACCGTACAATTCAACTATTAGATATTTCTATAAAAAAAAAAAAAATTCAACTATTAGATTTCCAAAATGTTTAGCTATGTTAATTTGTTTAATGAGAGTTGTAGTCTAAGGTTACAACTAAGTTTGTAACCAACCAAACTTTTTATCCTTAAACTTTGGTTCCCTTAATAATATATTAGGCCCTTATAAACAAATAGGAAAAGTCCAAGAAAATTTTTATTGAATTAAAATTTTGAAAGAGATGTAACTTACTGAATTGATAATGAGATTATCATGCAACAATTTTAAAATAAGAAAACTTATAGAGGGAAATTGTAATACTTTATGTATTTGCTTTTTTTTTTTTTTTTTGGGTTAATATATTTATATTTTTATTAGATTTTGTATAATTTAAGTTTCATATGACTACTTGGAAAAAATTTCTAGAGCCACTATTGCAGAAGAGAGTTTCATACACATATACATTAGGCTAAATAAAATTCTATCTTAGATAAATTAGTTTTCAATATCTTATTAATTAAGATAAGATTATTTACTTTAAATAAATCTATCATTTAAGAATTTAAATTTAGAAAATGTTAGAAATACAAAAGTTTTTACAAATTGTTGATGTGATGATTGATTATTGGTACTTCAAAAAAGTAATATTAGAGTATACTTAATGAAAACTAGTAGGAATTGGTCAAAACAACCGTTTGTAACAAAACTTTACTCTTTAAAATTCTACTATATGAAGAAAAAAACAATCAAAAGTGTTTTTCTATAAGCTAAGAAAATTAAAATTTTTTTTTTTTTTGGTTAACAGGATAGATATTATATTAACAACCAGCGACAAACATTACAAACTGCCCACAGAGGCAAGAGCTTCTTGATTGGTCTGAACCCAGCTTTCCCACTTGTTATAAAAAAACAAAAAACAAAAATAATTAATTAATGTTCAAAAAAATTCTATAAAAAAAAAAATAGCAGCCAGTGTGAGGCACGTAACAATATTTAATGACACGCACACAGAAACACAAACACAGACACAAACACAAAGAAACAGAAGAGCGTTGGAATCCGAAACAGAAAGTGAGGAGAATCCTAACAAACAACGGCGTTGTTTCTCCATCTCTCAAACCAACCATGACCTCTTTTTTTTCTTCTTCAATTTGTCTAACCTGCATATGCATTCACATTAGTTAGATTTTAGAAACCCATCAATTTTTGTTTTTGGGTTCTCTGTTTCGATTTGTTAGAGGAATAAAACGATATGGGACTGATAGTGGAAGAGGAAGAGAGCGACGTCGTATTGGTGCCTCCGTCGAATTTCTCAATGGTGGAGGACGGCATTTTCAGATCGGGCTTTCCTCAACCTGACAATTTTCCTTTCCTTGATACCCTTAATCTTCGATCCATCATGTATGTTTTTTTTTTTTTCTTCTTCTCTATATCTATGTATTTATGTATCCAATGTTGAGTTTTTAACGTTGTTTTTGAAGGGTTTGTTTGTTTCATAAGAAAATTTTTATAGATAATTTCTTTTTCTCTTTCTTTTATTTTCTTTTTTGCTTCGGATTTAAGTTTTAAACAAAAAAAAAAAAATTCTGTTTAAAAATTTCGATTTTTCTGGTGTCTGATTGGTTGAAAGGAAATTTTGATGGGAAACAAAACAGAATTTCGATGTTTGTAGAATTTCTTGGAGTTTGTTTTGTTGATAGGAAATTTTGACGTGAAAGAAAAGAGAATTTCGAGATTTATTTTTTCTTCTTTGGAGATTTTTTGGTCACTTAGAAAAAGTTTGAGAAAAAAATAAAGAAAAAGAAGTAAAGAATACACAATCTTAATTTTATTTTTTGTTAGGCAGAGGTTGTTATTGTTAATGTCTTTGAAGAAAATTAAGTTTTTCTTGAACTTACTCGAGAAACAAACATGGGGTGATGTGTTAGTGTCTTTTATCATTTTTCATTTGCAAGAAAGAGTTTTGACTTGTGTGATTGGAACATGGAGCAGATATTTGTGTCCAGAGCCTTACCCAGAAGAGAACTTGGAGTTTCTTCAGTCTCGGAATATTCGGCTCTTTCAGTTTGGAATTGAGGGCAAGACGGTATAATCTCTCAAATTTCTTTGGTGAAAAGTGTGTGTGTTTTATGAAGTTGGAATTATTTGTTGTAATATCAATATGCAAAATTTGTTTAATGTCAATATATTAATTGTGCAAATGTTGATGTATGCATGCGTTCGATTTGGAATTTTGTGTTATTCTTTTGGTATTTAACTTACATATTAGTTGTAGATTTTTTTTTACAATGCTGAAAATTTTGTAATATGCACTATAGTTAATTATCGATTTCATGCTGCCATTCTTTTTTTTCTTTTTTCTTTTTTCTAGAGGGAATTTCATGCTGGAATTTGACCCTGACAATTATTTTAAGAAAAATATCTATAGGATTTTGTCCCAAGATTCTTTTTTTGAACTTAATAATTAGTTTAGACTTTATTGATCTTTATTAGATGGTCTTTTTGAAAGGTTATATGAACTTAATAATGTATTGTTAGTTGGCTGCTACTGAGAAAAAAAAAAAAAAAAAAGGAAAAAGAAGAGGAATAATTTGATTTGGAATATTTTTGTTGGAAAGCAACAGAAAAAAAATAGTTAAAATAGAAACATTTGTTGATGTGTCTTTTTAAGTATTAGAAGTCAGAGATTATGGTTGTGGACTGTTAGTTGTAGTGGTCTCTTATATGAAATAGTAATTACAAAAAACAACAAAATAGCAGTTATAGTCTAAGGGGGAGATTTGGTGTAAGCATATCTTGGAAATCATGATTCTATTTTGATTCTCTGGAATCTTTCCATTTAATCATATATTTGTCAAGTGACTTATCAAATATAAAAAATCATATATTGAGTGGCTAAGTACTTGTCAATTAATGTTAGTGTATGACCAAGAAAAATAAAAGGAGCTTTATGTTGTGTGCTGAAGTTTCAGGGTTATACTAATTTAATTTTAGTTTATCTAACCATGCTTTTATATCAGGCCTTTTTTTTTTTTTTTTTAATTGCTAAGTATAATAGTTCTCAGAAGAATTAAGATTGTGACTCTTTCTAGAGGCGGCCACCACAGATTGTCACAGCTTACTATTTCCACTTATAGTCTGGCTGTTAGGAAACTTATCCATGGATAGTAATATGAAATTTCTTGTTATTGAAAATAAAGCCTTTGCTGTGTAAATATTGGAAGATTTCCAATAAAGATACAGAAAGCATAGTTAGTGAATTGTCTGTTTTTTATTCTATGTTGCATTTAGAATACTATGGATGCTAATGTCATCTGGTGGAATATGGGCATAGTTTTTCTTTGTTAACTATATTGCTAATTTGCTTATAACCATTGCATTTGCAGGAGCCTTGTGTATCTATTCCCAAGGATACTATCATGGAGGCTCTGAAAGTCTTAATTGGTAGTGGATTATGATCTGAAAAATTTTAAATTAAATTTTCATTATAATTATTTAGATCCTTGTTTCAGTACGTCATTTGATTTTGTATTTCTTACTCTCCTTTTTTTTTTTTTTTTTTTTTTTTTGGCATTTCCAGATGTGAGAAATCATCCAGTTTTGATCCATTGTAAGCGTGGAAAGGTATGGTTCACATCTATTTTTTAGTTTTCCATCTCTTGAAATTGTGTCTTTGTTAGCCAGTTGTAATGATCCATATTAAAAATAAGTTAACTAGTGGGAAGTTATTGTGATCAGTATTCATACAAGTAACTTATTAATCTAGGCAAAAATTTCTGTTGTAACAGCATAGAGAGACATTACTATCAAAATGATATCTCTTCTGAATTTGATTTTGCAACCGGTTCGTTCTTCATTGATCAAATTGACCCTCTGGAGGAATTTCAATAAAAATTACTATATGGTTGGTCCTGCTTTCATTATTTTATTTTCTAAGAGGAATTTTCTCCTCTGTTCAACTTCTGCATTAGCCTATTGTTAGTTATTCCTTCCATGGAAAAAATTAATTAATTAACAAATAAAGAACTATTCTATTTCATTATGCTATCATTACTATTACCTTCGAAACTTGGGGTTTCTGCTGTTAAACGATTGTTATCAGATGACTTCAGCCCACCCCTTTGGTCTCCTACCGGTTAATAATTTATGAAAAGATTGCTTAGTTGTTTGTATCAACTCTTACTCTATTGGCTTTTTAAAGAGGAATCCGTTCTATTGGCACATGTCACATCTTCTCATCATTCTTCTTTTATGTTCTCGGAAGATCTCTTTTGAAGGGTTTAACCTTCTTTTATTTGACCCAAGAAACAAGAGAAAAAAATTAACAGTATATTCATTTTTTTTTTCCTGCAGCATCGGACAGGTTGTCTTGTTGGTTGCCTGAGAAAATTTCAGAATTGGTGTTTGTCATCTGTGTTTGAGGAGTATCAACATTTTGCTGGCGTGAAATCTAGGATAATAGATTTGAGGTTTATAGAAACATTTGAGGTAATGTGCCTGCGGCAGTGTCTTTACAGCATTATATACCAGTATCAAGGATATGGTTCAAACAAGAGGCGGTTGCTGTATAAAGAAGATAAATTACAAAAGCCCCAAGTCACATCAGTTTAGCAGGGCTTGGATGACCCTTTTTTTGTTGGGTTTTGCTGAGGTGCTTTTAGTCACATTCCCCTTTGTTGCCTATACTTATCTTTTTATTCATCATTACATGTATGAGCTTTAAAATTAAGGCGCGCTCTTATCTCAAAGCATCCACTGGACACTTCTATTTTGATCAAATATATTTTGGATCATATTTGATCGCTTTCTTTTTACGCACATGTGAAGCACTGGTGCAAACTAATACAAGCACCATTAATGCAAACCAATTTTTCTGGTTTGTAATACTATACAATAAATAAATAAAAATTCCAGGGTTCTCTCTCTCTCTCTCTCTCTCTCTCTCTCTCTCCTGAGTATGTCATGTTTTGGTTTATTTTTGCTTGGTTGGATGATTTATTCATGTAATCCAGTGCATGGTCACAGAAAAATGATGGGTGCCATGTTTACGATTCCAAGTAACCAAGCCATTTTTAAGATGGAACATGTAACCTAGCATATTAAATGATGAGCCGCTTTTGAGCTTTTCTTAAAGTTTAGATTTGCTACTGAAGAATGTCCAGTATCAACTCAATCAGTCAGTGATTGATCACAAATGAGCATACTTTGCCTGGTTTAGCAGAGCTAGTATCAAGTTGTGTTCCAAAGGATGAGCCGCTTTTGAGCTTTTCTTAAAGTTTAGATTTTGCTACCGAAGAATGTCCAGTATCAACTCAATCAGTCAGTGATTGATCACGGATGAGCATACTTTGCCTGGTTTAGCAGAACCAGTATCAAGTTATGTTTCAAAGGACAGGGTATGCAGTTTGCTTCTAACTGTTTGTGTAATTGTTGCACAAAACCCAGATTATAGTTTTAGGGGGTGAAAACTATTAGGATTAATGTCCTAAAATCCTATTGTATAATGCTATGTATTACATTATATTATAAGTAATAAATTTGTTTTATTATTTAAAATAATGGTAACATGAATATTTGGACATTATCATAAAGTCCTTGAAATGCATAGTGTGTGTATATATATATATATATATATATATATATATTTAGATGCATAGTATGTGATTTATTCACAGAAGATGTAAATCACAAGGTTTTTGTAAACTCAAAATCTTAATTCGTAGTCGGTGATGAAATTGGACATTTCATGCGAAAACTTTAACATGTCAACTAAGATGATTTGTCTTAATTATGGAAGTGGAGACTCCTAGTAGATATGTTAATATGTTTTAAGTGTATAAGACATATTGAACTGGACCGCTGTGAGATTTATTATTCTATTAATGACTATCAAATGAATAATAAATCTCACAACTTTTATTTACATAAACTTTTAATCCTAAGAAAATAGTGAACCCGATAATGAAATGTAGGTTGTTTTGATATATCAAAAGTGAGATCTAATCTAACGATCAAAACTTTAGTATGTTGGGCAACCACACGTAATGTTGAAGGAACACATATTCTCAAGATGGAATTCATAATCTCTTTATAGAGATATAAAATATTCTCTTGAGATAAGTTTAATGGGTTTGGTTATTTAAAGTGTTAGGCCTAACCACTTTAGTAAAGATTTACTAAAGTTTATATTTTATGAAATTGGATGTCATAAATATATATGAATAACTTAAAGGATGAAATTGAGTACTCAAAGATCAAGTGGTGGTAATTTTCAATGTGACAATTATATATTATGATTTTGTATTACTACGAATATTTTCATGAATGGGTTAAATGTTTAGATAATAAAATCTTGGGATGTAATTTATTAATAAAGCCTGGAGTGCAATTATATTTATATAGTGATATTAAATATAATTAATGGTAACTTTGAGTTTGTCAAGAATTGACAAATAAGTCCAAAACCCATTGGAGCTAGAGTTTTATTTGTCCTTTTTGGTTCCACCCTAAACCACACACTAAAACCTAATTGGGCTGGCCCAAAAGACTAACCTAATTAGATAATCAGTTGTTTATTTAATAAGAGTTATTAAATAAAATAACTGCTAAGGCAGTTAATAAGATATAAGTATGATTAAAAGAGAAACATACAAATTTCTCAATACACTCTCTTATTCTCTTGAACAAGTACATATAGAACTGATTGAGAGACCACACATCTTGGGCACATGTGGAATTGAGGTGAAGATTGAAAGTTTTCCCAAGTTCAATCTTTGTTTGTTTTTTGAATTTTACTGCATCAAGGTATGCATTCTTGTTCTTTGTTTTTAAAATATAGATGTTCCATGTTATCTCACATGAATGAAGTAGATCTGTTTATTTATGCTGCGTGTTTTTGTATGAGATGCAAAACTGTGTTTTCCAACAAAAACTTAGAAAAATAAAATAGAATTCAAAAAATGAAAAATATACCATGAAAATAAAATTAATATCCCTTTAATGTTAATTAAATATTAAATATTAAATATTATAAAAGAAAAGACTTCCTCAATACATTTTAAACCAATCATTTCTTAAAATGGAATCTCCTTTCCAAATCTCGAAATCAATCAATAATAGATTATATACTAAATTTGCAATAATTTCCTTTTCAATGTACAAAATCAAATAGTCTTTTGTAAAATTTTCTTAATCTGCTATTTTATGTTTAATTGTGAAATTTAGTTTTAACTGAATTTATGATTAAAAGTATTCATTTTAACTGTGAATACAAGTAGACATGGCAAAACAGGCCAAAATTTGCTGACTCGACTTGAACTCGCCTGTTTTGACCCGACTAGCTAGTTTTTTTGCCAACCAACCTGATCCAACTAACCTGTGACTTGACCCTTTTTTTTAAAAAAAAAAAAAAATTTCTAAAAAATATTAAGACTACATTCCAAGGTGCTAGGTGCATAGACATAAAAGGCATAAAGCACTGCACTGACACTACTGCCATTTAGTAGCCATCTATAGCAATGGCCATGTCCCCATTTATTAAAAAAAAAGATTTATTTAAAAGGAAAAAAAATACAAGAGAAAGTATCTACAACTATACGACTACATTACTAAACATCTAACGCTAAGTTAAATACTAAGTAGAAGAGTTAAATACTAAGACTAAGTTACTAACACTAAGTCTAACTAGAACAAAACAAAACTAAAGTAAAAGAAAAAGTCCATATCATTAGTGAACTTTGAATCTGAAGTGTGTAAACTTAAAATATATACTTTTTGTGCTCTTTAATCTCTCTCTCTCTCTCTCTCAAGTTGTAAATTTGTTGTGGGGGGGTTGGGCCCAGAAAATTAGTATCGACCCATTTAACTAAGGCCCAAGATCGGCCTGAGTAGCCAAAACCAGCCCATAAGAGGGAAGTGAACCTCAAACTCGGTTGGAGTGGGCTCAGCCCGATAACACGTGTATGGGGACATAGAAATTATCGTTCGAGGGAATCCTATAGCACTCGGCTTACCACCGATTGATGAGATGGTGGGAAATCGTTGAAGTATTGACTAAACTAAAGTCGGTTGCTAGAGTTGTTAGTGCCTTTAAGGAACTTGCTACCGAACGCTATTTGGCATTTGGAACAAGTTTCAAAGAGAATCCTCAAAAGGCATGATGATTCCTTGGGATTCTGGCAAAAGTGGAAATGCATGTGAACTGGTGAAATGATAATGATTAGTACCCCACTAAAGAGAGACTATATAAGGGTTGGGAAGGCAGACAAGAAGGGCTGGTTGGAAAACACTGGAAAAAGAGTGAAAACACAAAGGGAAGGGAGTGTGAGCAAAAAGGGAGGAAAAATAATTGCCAGAGGGTGAGATTTATAGGTCTAAAAGTTCACAGAAAAGATATAGCTAGTTGGTGTTTGGAGCCCTACCCGTAGGATTGCTAGAAAGCCCACAAATAAATAAATTGGGGGCCTAAATCCTTCACCTAGTACCACAGCCCTAGTAGGTTTGGGGACCACAATTAGCGCTGTCTATGGGAATCCTACTCAACCAGAGGCTTGATATCATCCAATTATGGAGGGTCCGTATGCTGAAGAAGGTTCTGTTGGAGGAAATCATTCGAGGGCTTCCTCAAGGGGTCGTAGGATGTTGGAAATGGAACGTAGAAGGGAACAACAGTGCATGTAAGAAAGGAATCATACCAGACATGATTCAGATGAGGGATCTTCGCAAGGGAAATGAACCATGTCTTATATCCCCGAGCGATCTCATCGCAGCGATCAGGAACGAGAGTTGGAGAATTTATGAAAGTAAGTTAATGACCTAGAGATTGAGCGGAGAGGCTGATACTATAGAAGGGACCAGGAGGACTCGTCTGACAGCCTTGATTACACTAGGGGAGAGTCATCTTGGGGCGACAGTTCACGACGGTCGAGGGACAGATCTCGTGAAACCATTGGGCGTTGTCATGAATCCCTCTATCGTGATAGGCATGAGCTCCATAATGTCGTGTTGGATGCCATGAGTCGGGCGTTGAGGAGAGTTGCCCATTCACCCTTTTTCGATGAGATTGAGTGCACGGAAGTGCCAAGGTGATTCACTTGCCCTCCGTTTACCATTATGATGGAAAAATAGATCCGGTGAAGCATGTAAGACACTATATTCAGATGATGTCACTTTATTCCCAAAACGATGGTTTGACGTGCAAGGTGTTCCCGTCCAGCCTCGGGCTGACGACAATGAGGTAGTTTAACGGTTTAAGGAAAGGCTCTATTTGCAATTTCGGGGAGTTGATATAGGCGTTCGAGGCGCAATTCATAACATGTAGCAAGGTTCCTCACCCCATCGATTACTTGTTATATAAGAGGATGAGGAGTGGGGCGATCCTTCGATCTTATGCAAACAGATACTAGGAGCTATATAATGAGATAGGAGGGGGAAATGAGTGGGTAACCGCTAGTACCTTCCGGCTTGGGCTCCCCCAGGATTTGGAGTTGAGGGATTCTCTAACCATGTGTCCCCTTAAGGACATGCATCAGCTTATGAGAAGGATTGAAGAGTATGAGAGGTTGGAAGATGATCGACTATAGGGCAAAGGCAAAGCCCTGGCCTTTTCACAATATAACAAAGATTATCGTCCTAAAAGGTTTCAGCAAAGAACTAGGAGGGAGCCAAGGGTTCCTAATATGGACTTGACGCAACGGACTGAGGGAGTTAATATGACATTTAAGGAGCTTGTCTATAAGATCCTTGAGCATATTAAGAATGAGTCTTACTTTCGGTGGCCGGGAAAGATGGGTGGGGACCCAGCTAGAAGGAATCAGAGCTTGTATTGCACTTACCATAGAGAGAAAGGTCATACTACCGAGCAATGCCGTGTGTTGAAGGACCACTTGGAGCAACTCGTAAAAGCGGGGCATTTGAAGGAATTTGTGGTCGACTAAGAAGGGGTAAGTACAGACTAAGGCTCGGGAAACCAAAGTAACAATGCACTTCCCCCGCCCCTGGGAATTATTGAGGTCATTCATGCAACCTCCATGGGAGTTAGTGTGAGCTGTTGGAGGGGCATATTAAGTGTGGTGACCCCACTTGAAGCAGACACTACAGACCGGCCAAAGAAGAGGCCTAGGAGAACCTCGGTCCCGATCATGTTTGGTGAAGCTAACTTGGAAGGAACGTCCTAGCCACATGATGACGCCTTGGTAGTGACTTCATGGATCAATGGATTCTTAATAAAGAGAGTTATGATAGATTAAGGTAGTGGGGCTAAAATCGTGTACCCCAACCTATATAAGGGGGCTAGGGTTGAAGTTAGAGGATTTGAGTAATTATGATACTTCGCTAGTGGGATTTGATGGGAAAGTGGTAATGCTTGATGGGCAGATAAAACTCTCGGTAGTAGCTGAGGAAAAGGAGGTTGAGGTAAATTTCATAGTGGTTAATGCCTTTTCACCATACACTACGATTTTGGGACGGCCTTGGATTCACGCTATGGGGACCGTACCTTTTACGTTGCACCAGAAGATCAAATTCCTAGTTGAAGATGGGGTGGTTATGGTGCGAGCCGACCAAAAGGTGGCAAGACAGTGCTTGGTGGCTACGGAAAACCATGAGATTAAGTAGAAGGACCAAGTTGAAATGGAGTAGTTATAGCAATTACAGGGCGTCGAAAGCCTATCAGGGATAGACAGCGCGGAGGAATTAGTTCAAGTGCAAATTTTGCCTTATACTGATAAGTACTTTCGTATAGGGAAAAGTTTGCAAGTGGAACATCGGGTAGAAGTTCTCCTATCGTTAATACAGAATTTAGATGTGTTTGCATGAAATCTGTACGAAGTTCCCGGGGTGGACCTGACTTTCATTTCACATCGGTTGAAAGTAGATCCTCTAGTCACGCCAAAGAAGCAAAGACTCAAGAGGTCGAAAAAACCATATGTGGAAGCAGTGAAGGAGGAAGTGAAGAAATTGAAGCAGGCAAGGGCTATCAAGGAGGTGTTTCTCCTTAAGCGGTTGTCTAATATGGTGGTGGTAAAGAAGAAAAATGGGAAATGGAGAGTTTATGTTGATTTAACAATCTCAATCGAGCATGCCCAAAGGACCCATTTCCTTTACCAAAGATAGATCAGTTGGTGGATGCTACGGTCGAACATCAGAGAATAAGCTTTCTAGATGCCTTTCAAGACTATCATTAGATCGCTTTAGCACCTGAGGATCAAGAGAAAACCTCATTCATTACACCCAAAGGTAATTACCATTACATAGTGATGCCTTTCGAATTAAAGAATGCAGGGGCTATATACCAACGAATGGTTACCAGAATGTTCAAGGAGCAAATTGGTGAAACGGTAGAAGTTTATATTGACAACATGGTAGTGAAGAGTAAAAGAAACAAAGAGCTTGTTCCTAATCTGCTAGAAGTTTTCGAAGTATTGAGGCAACATAAGTTATGCCTCAATGTAGACAAATGTGCCTTCGGTATAGGGTTGGATAAGTTTTTGGGTTACATGATAACTATGCTGGGAAGAGAGGTCAACCCCGATCAAATTACGGCCATTCAAAAACTTAAACCACCCACTAACCCTAAAGAAGTGCAAAAGTAGGATGATTGCCACCCTGAATAGGTTTGTTTTGAGGTCTATGGATAGGTGTAGACCATTCTTTCAGTTGCTGAATAAGTGGAAGGATTTTCAGTGGATGGAAGAATGTGACACGGCGTTCATAGACCTGAAGTCTTATTTGGCTAACTCGCCTATTTTATCTCAACCCGATCCCGTAGAAGATTTGTATATGTATTTGGCGGTTTCCAATCACACGATAAGCTTAGTATTGCTAAGACATCAGGAGGGGATCCAAAGACCAGTGTATTATCTTAGCAAAACATTAATGGATGTAGAAACTCGGTAATTTTCTTTAGAAAAAATGGCGTTAGCGCTGGTGCATGCTACAAGGAAGCTGCCACATTATTTTCAAGCCCATACTGCGTGGGTGTTGACCGAGTACCCCCATGCAGTCACTTTTGAAAAGATCAGATTTCATTGGAAGGATAGCTAAATGGGCAACCAGACTTGGAATATTTGACATACGATACAAGCCGTAGAATTCTATTAAAGGTCAGGTGTTGGCAGACTTTGTGGCTGAATTCACCCTTGATCCAGGAATCCCCATTGGGATATGCCAGGTTAGGGTTAAAAAATAGCGCATGCATGTGGATGGTGCATCTAATACATGAGAATCTAGGATTGGGGTTGTAATGTTATCTCCCGAAGGAGTACGATTGGAAAAGTCACTAAGATTAGGTTTACGCGCTTCTAACAACGACATTAAGTACGAGGCCCTCATTTTCGGTCTCAAGGCGATCCAGCAGCTTAGTGCTGAGGAAGTTGAGGTATTCTCAAACTCAAAATTGGTGGTAAGTCAAACTGAAGGGAGCTTTGGGGCAAAGGATTCCCGCATGCGAGAGTATTTGAAGTTGTTTGGGGCTCTAGAAGCAGCTTTTTAGAAAGTGAGTGTGGTCAGGATACCGAGAAGTCAAAATAGTCATGCCGAATTCAATGGCCACTTTGGCTTCATCATCGGATGAATGTATTCCCTGAATAATCTTTGTGGAGTTATTGGAGTAGCTGAGTATAGAGCATCACACGATTGTAGCATCAACTATGGTGTCGGGACCAAGCTGGATGGATCCATATATTTTGTTCTTATCTAATGGATTTTTGCTGACTGATTTGAAAAAGTCAGAGAAAGTAAGGAGAATGTCGGCCCGTTTCTGGCTTTCCAAGGAATAAAAGTTATATTGACGCTCATTTGGGGGTCCTTATTTGTTATGTTTCCATCCGAACAAAGTTACCAAACTTCTAGCTGAGCTGCATGAAGGGATATGTGGTGGACATTCAGGAGGAAGGTCTCTAGCTCACCGAGCTATAACCTAGGGATTTTGGTGGCTGAATATACAGCGGGACGCGGCCGACTACGTTAAAAAGTGTGACCAATGTCAGAGACATGTCCCAATCATTCATCAACCAGGAGAAAATCTGATCCCGGTCACTAGCCCTTGGCCCTTTGCACAGTGGGATCTCGATATAATTGGCCCGTTCCCTCGGGCTACGGGGAATAAGAGGTTTGTGTTGGTCATTACCGATTATTTCACAAAATGGGTGGAAGCTGAAGCTTTGGCGAAAATTCGGGATGTGGATGTGAAGAAATTTGTGTGGAAAAACATCATCACAAGATTCGAGGTACCCCGGGTGCTAATTTCAAATAATGAACTGCAATTTGACAGTTAAGCCTTTTGGGAGTACTGTAGTAATCTAGGAATAACTAATAGGTACTTATCACTGGCTTACCTCCAAAGCAATGGACAGGTGGAAGCAATGAATAAGACGATAGTGAATGGTATGAAAAAGAGGTTGGAAGGAGTGAAAGGAAATTGGGCCGAGGAGTTGCTGAACATTTTGTAGGCTTACCGAACCACACCGAGAAGATCGACAAATGAGACTCCCTTCTCTATTACATAAGGGGTAAAGGCGGTGATACCGATTAAGATCAGATTGTCAAGCATGAGAGTTGCAGATTTCTCATGAAGTGATAATGACGCTAGAATGGTCAGGACTTTAGACTCCTTGGAAGAAAGACAAGACATGGTATCTGTCTGGCTCACTAATTATCAGCAGAAGTTGGCTCGGGGGTATAACAGGAATGTAAAGCCCAAGGAATTTGTAGCAGTAGACCTTGTTTTGCGAAAAGCGGTGGGGAATATGAAAGATTAGAGTACGGGAAAGCTCGCCCCGAGTTGGGACAGGCCCTACGGGGTGACAGCCGTAGTTGGGACAAGGGCTTATTACTTGGAGGACATGGAAGAAATACCTTTACCGCGACCATGGAATGTTTATAATCTGAAAAAATATATATATATATATATATATATATATATATATATATATATATATATATATATTAACCTTAAATGTGGAAGGGAAATTGTAAGATGTGTTTCAGTTTATAAATGAACTTGAATGAAGAATGTGGAATGAAAGTCAGCTGTTACACTATGTGTTATTGAATAGCTAATAGATTTTTATAAGGACAAAAAACTGGCCTCGGCCTGACTCCAGTCATCGACCAGGTGGAAATCTTAACAAATTTTTCTAAGGATAGAAACCTAGCCTCGACCTGACTTCGATCACCAACCAGGTGGAAACCTTAATGAATTTTTCTAAGGACAGAAACTTGGCCTCGGCCTGACTCCAGTCACCAACTAGATGGAAAGCTTAATGAATTTTTCTAAGGATAAAAACCTGGACTCAACCTGACTCCAGTCACTGACGAGGTGGAAACCTTAATGAATTTTTCTAAGGAAAAAAACTTGGCCTCGGCTTGACTCCATCACCAACCAAGTGGAAACCTAACAGATTTTAATAAAGACAGAAACCTGGCCTCGGCCTGACTCTGGTCACCAACTAGGTAGAAACAATAGTGAATTTTTCTAAGGATGTAAACCTAGCCTCGATCTGATTCCGATCACTGATCAGATGGAAGCCTTAACAAAATATTCTAAGGATAAGAACCCTGTCTTGATCTGAGCCTATTCGCCGACTAGTATAAAAAAAAAAATTAGAAACAGAGACTATCTTTATAAGGAGGGCCTTGGTTGAAGTGGCTCATTGTTTGAATCTGTAGTCCACAGGATTGTAGTAAATAAACCCTTTGGACATGGAATGGGAAATGTTGCAAAGGTGTTATCGACTATTCACTCTTAGGATTTTTTGAGGTATGATGGCATGATTTCACTTCAAAATAATAAATCATGTGTGAAAGGGGTTCGGTCATGCAATCACGCTCTAATTGGAGAGTTACAACAGTGTGAAGAATAGATTAAATGTTACAAGGAAACAAAGTGGGAAATAAGCAAACAACTTAATTAAAAAAGTTCAAGCATTCAGTATAAAATGAACCAAATAAAGTTTAATACATAAATAAAATATCACTTGGCCAGATACAAAAAAGTTTGAATAGCCTTATAAGAAATAAGAAATAAAAAGTAGAAAATGGTTTGACAGGTCAAGTGGTTAGTTCTCAGGGCATGGCAGAGGTGGTTAAGGGAGCTTCACGAGCAGTTGGAGGAACTGAACTTGAGGTTGATTGGGGGGCTCTTTGTGTCTCGGTTGGAGTGGCTGTGGTTGGGTTCTCCTCATCAATCACCACCACGTGAGCATTAATTTGTTGGGACAGCTCCTTCATACCGGGGCTGTCCTCCTCCTCTTCTTCCTCAGTATCCTTGGATTGGTGATCTGCTTGAACTTCTATGAGCAAGTCATCGAGCAAGGGAATTTGATTGGCATCTCTAAAAGGGGAGCTCTCGGGGAGACCGATCGCATTAACCACCACCATCCAGCCTTCCGTGAATCCAAATTTTCGAGCCTGGAAGATGACTACCCCTGCCGAGTTTTCAGCATCCTTGAAGCCCATGTTATAAAAGACTTGCTCACAGTTCTTCAATGTTTCTTTTAAGTCGAAAAATTCTTTGTCTTGAGCAGAGACGATGCTAGAAACCTCGACAAGCTTGACTTCAGTCTCTCCGAGCTTCCCTGGTAAGTCCTCAGCCTTCTGCTCAACCAATTCCCGAGCCTTCTTCGCCATGGTTACTCGACGTTCTACTACGTTTAGCTCTAGGGTCTTTTCGTTCAAGCTGGCCTTGGCCACTTACTTCAGAGCTTTTTTCTTTTTGGCCTCCTCTATCATGCCTTTAACCGACCATCCACCACATGAATTAGTTGGGCAGCCTGAGAGTAACAGAGATAATAAGGGGAAGTTAGTGTGATCTCAGTATTAACACTTATAAAATTGGTATAAAATTGGAAAATGTAAAGGCATAATAATAAAGAAATGATAATAAATGGGGAATAAATATACTCACGGCCATAATGTGCCACTTTAGCTTCAGGACAATGTCTTCGTCCCGACAATTCGCGTAGTGGTCTAGATTGGCAGGCAACAATAGAGCTTTGCTAAGGCTATCAGACACTTGTCCCTAGAGGCCATTCCTCCAAGTTCGAACGTAGGAGTCGATGGGCAGAACTTTATCTTCGAGTTAAAAGTTGCACTCCCATCCGTAAGTGGAGGTTAAAGAGGTTAAGGCCACGTGGGACCCGATCATAGTTAGTTGACCAGTGGGCCTAACCCTTTGGAGGGTTTCCTCGAGCTGTGGAGTCAGTGTAGTACCTGCAGCAGTAGTGGGGGGCTGGTCAGTAAGAGGGGTACCAGACTTAGTGATAGGGTCATTAGCTATGCTCTTCCTCTTCCTGCGTTGGCGTGGTATAGGGCGGGATTGGCTTGCTGAGAAATTGGCTAAGGGGCAACCTGTCCCCTGACCAGTTATGTTGTCGGGAACCAGCATTCAAGAGCCATGTTATGCCGTTGAACCATCCCCGCGATTGAATTCGGGGGGATTGGAGTGTTTGCAATAGGGGATTCTACTAGAATGTGCACTGCATGACTGTGAAAATCCGTGTTGCTCGAACCGTCCCAAACCAGTTCAAGTGAGCTTTCCTGGACTATTTTAGGCCCTTGATGTCTAGCTTCACCACTAGTAAGCCCTTCTTATAGGAATCTAGGAAACTGAACGTCGAGATAAGATAAAAGGGGGCACCTGACGAGTCTTGATAGCTAGTGTACGATGGAACGCACCTGAGAGTCAAGTGAGAGGCTCTCAATTGCCCGTCGTAGTGCACAAAAATTTCTGAGCGCAAGACGAAGTTCAACTCCCGAGCTCGTACAACACTCAGGTCAGGCTGGAACCTTTTGGAGTCTACAATGAAGAATAATGAACAAAGATAATAAAAATATGCAAAGCAATAGTAACAGGCCGAATGTACCCAAAAAAAAAAAAAAAAAAAAAAGAGAGAGAGAAATAGAATAAAGCTTAAAGTGAAAATGGACACAGCAGGGTCATACTAAAGAATTAGAAAATAGGGTACCACCCTATCTAGCAGGGAGAGGTCGGACAGGTGAGTTCTCCATTGAGCTAGTTCCCGCTAACTCTAATGAACTCCCCTATAGAGTTCCTATTAGAGTCGAGGAGACAAGATATCAGCCTAACCATGGTGTTTCCGGTTTGAAGGTAATATCTGTTCCTTAGGCTTCCCCGAATAGCATAGAGAAAGTTAATGTCATGGTGTGTAAGGTTAAGGCCATACAGTCGGTTAAGACGCCTCACATAGTTTACTATACTATAAAAATTAGGCAGACATTAGTAAGAGCTAAGCTCGTAAAAATTGAGAGTTCTAAGTAAAAGGGGATCTACTGGAAATCTAACCCCACCCTCTGGTATTGACATTAAAGGAAAAAAGACCATATGAGGCAATCTTTTGTCCTCTATATCTCCCTCGTGATAGTATGATATGTTCACGTCACGAGGATATTAAACCTAGTTTTGAAGGATTCTACATTTGCATTTGTGTTAAAAGGTGCGAAACACCCATGTTTTCATATTAAGATAACTTTGGAAGAATGAGAATGAAAGAAACAGGAGATAGAAGACTTACTGAGTAACTTCTTGATGAGAGGGATGGTCTTAGGAGAAAATTTAAGGGCTCGGGAAGAAAGAGTAAGAAGGATTCTGAATTTGAAAGGATCTAAAGAAACTTGCAAATGAAAAGAATGATAGTATTTATAGGGGAAGGGTCATTTAATGTAACTGCAAAGCAACTAATCAATACTTACCATTGTTTCTACTCACGCGTGCCTCGGTAATCGAAGCATCAATTCATCAAGATTGTTCGATGTGTCGGATGTTGCCATGCATTCACAAAAAGCAAGCTGTCATGTCTGCTGTATTAATGGAGTGACGTTTTGTCTTCCCAAGGCATAACTGCCGTTTTTGAAAAGCTTAGCCTAATGTCAAGGCAGGAATCCCTAATCCTATCCCCATTTTGTGAAAATAGGATCGTGAAGGGGCTATTATGGGGTGTTTAGGCCCAGAAAATCAATATCGATCCGTTTAACTAAGGCCCAAGATCGGTCTGAGTAGCCAAAACCAGCCTATAAGAGGGAAGTGGAACTCAAACTTGGTTGGAGTGGGCTCAGCTTGATAACACGTGTATGAGGACATAGAAATTATCGTTTGGGGGAATCCTATAGTGCTCGGCCTACCACCAATTGATGAGATGGTGGGAAATCGATGAAGAATTGACTAAACTAAAGTCAGTTGTCGAGAGTTGTTAGTGCCTTTGGGGAACTCACTACCGAACGCTATTTGGCATCTAGAGCAAGTTTCAAGAGAATCCTCAAAAGACTTGATGATTTCTTGGGATTCTAGCGAAAGTGGAAATGCATGTGAATTGGTGAAATGATAATGATTAGTACCCACTAAAGAGAGACTATATAAGGGGTGGGAAGGCAGACAAGAAGGGTTGGTTGGAAAACACTGGAAAAATAGTGAAAACACAGAGGAAAAAGAGGGAAAACACAAAGGGAAGGAAGTGTAAGCAAAGAGGAAGGGAGAAGAACTGCAAGAGGGTGAGGTTTATAGGTCTAAAAGTTCACAAAAAAAAAAAAAAAAAAAAAAAGAAAAAAAGAAAAGAAAAGAAAAAGCCTGGACTATCTAGTTGGTGCTTGGAGCCCCACCTGTCGGATTGCTAGAAAGCCCATAAATAAATAAATTGGGGGTCCAAATCCTTTACCTAGTACCACAACCCTAGTAGGTTTGGGGACCACATTTGTAATTATAAGCATTTTGGCTGTGAGTTATTAACATGGAAGATTTTGTTATCAAGATTGTAAAAAATTTTGGTTATGCTCAAAAAAATCAGAATTGGAAGGATATGGAATTTTTTTTTTTTTTTTTCCTTCACACGTATAATAGTAACACAAATAGTCTGATAATAGTAGGTGCCATTTAATGAAAAAGAACAAAGAGTATTATGCGCAATTCATTTTCTTGATTCATTTGATTCATTTTCTATATAAATTTGGCATTTATTTGTTTTTTAAAGTTTTTTTTTTCCATGTGAAAATGCTGGTCAACTCGAGCCGACTCACTTGCAACGTGATTGGCCCGACCCATTTTCAAACAGTTTAAAATGACCCATTTTTTTGAACCCGGCCAGTTTTGACCCGCAACCTAATTGACCCAACCCAATCGTTTACCATGTCTAAATACAAATACAAATACAAGCATTCTCTAAACAAGTTGTTAGGTTTGGCATAATTCTAAAAGAACCGGTGATCAATGAAATTTATTATTTAAAAATAAGACCAAGAGAAAACATATGTATATTTTGGATCTATTACTATCCCCCATCAAAATTTTAAAGGAAAAATAAACTAATGTAAAATATATTAATAAAAAAAAAAATAAGAACACACTTTCCTGGGAACACATATAATTGTAAATAAACTAACATACAACAACATAAAACTTACTTAGAATATAAATAAAAGAATAATCTTGCTTGAAGGCTATTTCTCTATTTGTCCTTAATTTTTCTACTAATTAAAACGAGAATTTTTTTTTTTACTTTATTTTAGCAACATAAAATAATAATAATAATAATAATAATAATAATAATAATAATAATAATAATAATAATAATAATAATAATAATAATAATAATAATAAAAGTATTATATTGATATTTCTTATTTAGATGAGAGCTACAAGTTATATGCTAGTCGACATTTTTTTAGCATGTTTGAACTAATTGAATTTTTAGAAATAAATTTAAATATTTATTATAAAAATTTTGAATTTAGAAAGGAAAGAGAAGGTAGCTTTTGTTCCAAATCAAATGTGCATACGGAAGTCTAGAAAACTGCCAAGTAAAATAGATGATATAGAGTGAAAGGGCTCGGATTTGCGCTAAAAAACACATGAGCTAGTTTAGATCCCAAATTTTAAATTATGGCTAGATTGCTTTTACTCTTACTTAATTAAAGTGCGGAACAATAGTAAACGTGTGCAATGAACCGATAACTACTCTAGTGCATAAATATGAACAACAAACAATAAATGTAAAGCACAAGAGTAAGGGAAGAGAGATGTAACCACAAGATAACACCAAGACATGTTATTGAAGTGGAAACCAAAGAACTCGGCAAAAAACCTCTCTACGACCATCCATGTCGAAATTGATCCACCAGAGAATAAAGTTGGAGTACATGAATAACAAAAGACCCTCCAAGCCTAGTCTACCCCATGTACTTGAGCCCTCCAAGCTCCTGCTACCAACAGACTTCTCAGAGTCATGTCTTCTCTAGCTTTCCGGATTCCGCAATACACGCGATTGCATCCATCAAGTCTCACCGGCTTCTTTTGGCAAATCCCTAAGACTTCCCAAGCTCCAAAATACTCTTTACACTCTGAATTGGTGCAAGTTGTGTTTGGGTACAAATCTCCTCTCAAGGTATGACTATGGGAGAGGGAAGGAGAAGAGGCTACAATGATTTCTTACTAAGGATGAGTAGCTCACTCTCTCTAAAAGATGGGTGTGTTGTGTTGTAGAAAACCTATCTAGGGTTTTTCTCTCTCAATGGCCTCTCATACTTTTGTGGGTAATGAGGGTATATATAGTATGGGTGAAGGGTAAGAAAGTCACACTTAAAAACCTCCAGGCAGAGAGTTTTGTGGGTACCTCGCGAGTTGGCCCTTCTTGCGAGACAGTTGCGAAATTGATAGCCTGGCATGACTCTTCAGCTTCCGGCATGTGCTTCTCACAGTCCCTTTTCTCACGAGCTAGTCGCGAAACTACATTGATTCTTCATTTCGTGCTCAATTCTTCACCAACTTAATACTAAACCCAATACAATAAAATCTCACAAAATACAAGGAACAAAATTAAAGCAATTACAACACTTTTTATCATGAAATAAAGCCAACATAAAACATAGTTGTAAATCACAACTTTACAATGAGCTTGGAAGTCTTTTGTTCCATGTAATAGAGAAGAAGTGAAATAAAAATTTAACAAATCTTATGCATACTTGCCCCATTCTGCTTCCTTGGGTCTCAAATAGGCTATGCAAGGCCCCACCATGATTAGCAACATATATACTTTGTGAGTTTCTAAATCCATTGAACAACTTGAGTTTACGTACTTTTGAGTTGCACATTGAAATGAAGTGGCCAAACTATATTCTCACTAATTAAGGCATAGACAGAGAAGTGATTCTTCTTCTGGGTAAACTATATTCGCAATCCAATATTGTGTGATCTTCGAATCACCGCACATACTCATCAACCCTTTGTGATCCTTTTACCACTCTCCTAACTCCTACCATGTTCACTATATGGAACCTTTCTTCCTCCACAAAGAATTTGTTATAATAAAAAAAAAAAAAAAAAAAAAATCCTTTGTCTTGACAAACCCCAATGAAATATTGCTTTAGTTAGTGAGGGACTTAGAGAATTTTCCCTTAAATGAAGGTCCCTATCTATATCAAAAATCCGAATTCATCCATGAAACAAGCCACGTCTTCTCTAGCATTTCTTTGCCTGCCAATATACTTAAGAGAACTTTGTGGAAACATATATTCCTTAATTAGGATATGGTTTAATGGTGAATTCATTTGGGTATGATGGACAGAAGGCATATGAAATAGTCTAGAGGTATTTTTTCTCTCTGGGCAATGATCCCCTAGACATCTTTCATGGGCACATAAGTAGATGACTCCTACACATTACATTTTGGAGTAATGATTATCATACACTTACTATGACACACACCATACATACTCATTTGAAATCATGTTTAAAATTGTGAAATCGTATTTTTGGGGCCGAATGTAGAAACTCGTGAAATCATAATAAGGTGGCATAACTTGCACTTCCGTAGTTTCGTGTGTAGAAACTTCCAATTAATATGCCTTGAAAGGAGTTAGACAATTAGTTTCTAGTTCTCTAGTAAGTTATGCAATATCTTGGCAGTCATAGTTTGACGATAAATGTTTCCTCTTTCAGAATAACGATTTTCTTTTGTAGTGGTACCGCCATGAGATCGAGGTTCCATATATAGGGCCTTCTTGCTCCTACTGCACATACTTACTGTTGCAGAAATTACCAATAAAATGATATATTAATTACAATAAAAATATAAATATAAATGAATAATGTCAGACCGAGGCACGGAAATCTCGCTCTCTTTAAGAAGATTCAAGCCCTTTGTGGTTGGTAAAGCCTAGAAACCGATGCAGCAGAAATTCACTTCTGACTTGTCCCCTCCAGGATACAACAGCCCAACAATTCGTTGTATAGCTCGGACCAACTCTGCATATGTGGTTGAGCTCAAAGCTCCACCAAAAGAAACACCTTTCTTTGGCTCGAAATCTCTCAAGTATGTAGTAGTATTATTGAATTCACTCTCTCACACAATACTCCTTACTTTAACTATTTATCTTCATTCACTCTTGATATGAAATTAGTCTGTAGCATAGCCATATATATAGTCTTTCCAATCCTTCTCATAACCTACATGTTATTTATTAGTTTAGATAACACTTCTAAATTTATTTAATATAACTTACATACAAGTTAACTCTTTCTTTAACAAATTCCACTATAACTCATCTCTTTATTAATCTTTAGTTAATTTAAGTTTTAACATACTTTAATTTAAATTGCATTAACATTCCCCCACTCATTTTAATATTAAATTAGGAAAATGAGAGATTATCACGCAAAGAGGGATTATTATGCATCATGAAGGTGTGCTCTGCATTGAACCTTCATTTAGTGAAACAATAATCTCTACTCCAGAGTCAGTAGTGGTCTCATACTTGAATTATGGCTGCTTAAGGGAAATAAAGTATTACTGCTCACACATAACGATCCAGGTGTTGACATGAGCTTTACTAGCTAGCACGTCACAACCCTATGCTGATCGCAGTTTTTCATGAGCGTCTTTGAGAATAAGCCCAATTCTCATAGGGAGCGGCCCCACTCCCACACTCACATAGGTGAAATCTGTCTAGGGTGCTCCTGTAACTTTGACACCCCACTCATAAGAGCTACAGATTGTTCATTAAGAGTTATAAAATAAAATAAAATAAAAATAAAAATAAAAAAAAAAAAAAAAAAAAAAAAAAACTCAACCTCCTCCACGTTACAGGATAAATGCATTTACACCATAGGGATGGGTTATTTATTTATTTTTATTTTTTCAAATAAAATTAAAATTAATAATGTATTTTTTTTACGACCATCATATGATTCATTTTTCCCATTGAACTCAGTTCTCAGGATCGCTGGTCCCCGAGTTGGGTATCCTCATACATGGTTCATGATTGTATAGGCTTCAATCCCATCCCCCTCGATGTATTCCAAACCCTTTCTCTTGTTAAGGCCTTAGTTAATGGATCTACAAGATTATCACAAGATTTAACATATTCTATATTAATGATGCCATTACTCAAATAAAATCTCACAGTATTGTGTTTTCTTCTTATGGGTCTGGATTTGCTATCATAGAAACGGTTACATACTCTACCAATTGTAGCAGTGCTATCACAATGAATTAAAATAGGTGGTATTGTTTTTTCCCAAAGAGGAATTTCATGCAATAAATCTCTCAACCAGTTTGCTTCCTCACTTGCTGAAGCTAAAGTTATAAGCATAGCCTTAATAGTAGAGTTAGAAATAATGGTTTGTTTTTTTGATTTCCAACATATTGCACCACCACCCAAAGTAAAAATGTAACCAGTGGTAGACAGAGAATCACCTAACAAAGTATTCCGGTTGGTATTGCTGAAACCTTCAAATACAGCAGGATATTTTTTATTGAACAAATAATGTAATTTGGTACCAGATAGATATTTCATAACTCGCTTAATGGCTTGCCAATGATCTCTACTAGGCTTGCTAGTAAATCTGCTAAGTACTCCTATTGCATAGGCAATGCCAGGTCTAGTACAATCAGTCGCATATCGCAAACTACCAATTATGCTAGCATATTCCTTTTGATTAACAACATCATTGTCAATATTAACAGGAAACAAATGAACACTAGAATCAAAAGGAGTAACAACATGTTTGCAATCATGATAGTTATTTTTTCAAAATTTTCTCAATATAATGAGACTGCTCAAGATAAATTCCATCACATGTTTTTGTAATTTTCATGCCCAAAATAAAATTAGCCTCACCAAGATCTTTCATATCAAAATGGCTCCTAAGCCTATTTTTTGTTTCATTTATAACATGCAAATTAGAGCCAAATATTAGTAAGTCATCCACATAGAGGCTAATAATGACATTTGAGTTTTCCCAAGTTTTATAATAGATGCATTTGTCACATTCATTTGACTTATAGCCATTTTCAATCATGCAAGAATCAATTTTTTCATGCCACTGTTTAGGAGCTTGCTTTAAGCCATATTAAGATTTAGTTAGCTTACACACCTTACTTTCTTGACCAGACTTTGCAAATCCTTTGGGTTGATCCATATAAATTTCCTCATCTAGGTCTCCATTCAGAAAAGCTGTTTTTACACCCATTTGATGAATTTTCAAATCATAAATAGCTGCAATAGCAATTAGCAATCTAATGGATGTAATTCTAGTAACAGGAGAAAAAGTGTCGAAAAAATCAACATCAGCTTTTTGCTTAAAACTTTTGCAACAAGTCTAGTTTTAAATTTGTCTATTGTGCCATCAGGTTTAAGCTTTTTCCTAAGGACCCATTTACAACCTATTGTTTTACAACTAGGTGGTAAATCTAATAACTTCCATGTTTTATTAGAAATTAGTGGATCCATTTCATCATTCACGGCCTCATTCCAAAATACACAATTAGGTGATAACAAAGCTTCTTTCAAAGTAAGAGGATTTTCTTCAACATTAAAAACATAATAGTCAGGGCCAAAATCTTTTTCAACTCTAGCTCTTTTACTCCTACTAAGTTCAATTTCAAGATTTTCTTGATTTCGTGAATGAGGAGTAGAAGAACTAGGCTAAGATAACACATTTTCCCTAACTTCTTTGCCCCCACTATTTTTAGATTTAAAAGGAAAATTTTCCTCATGAAAGATAGCATCACCTGATTCAAAAATCACATTATTTTTAATATTCAAAAATCACATTATTTTTAATATTCAAAAATTTATAGGTTGTACTATTTACTGCATATCCAAGAAAAGCACAGGCGGTAGCTCTAACTCCCAATTTAGGTATTTTGGGCTCCGTTAACCTTACAAAGGCTAAGCAACCCCAAACTTTAAAATATCCCAAATTTGGCTTATTCCCCTTCCACAACTCAAGGTGTGAGTTCAGTCTTTTTATGTGGCACCCTATTTAAAACATGACGAGCTGTTAATATTGGCTTCCCCCCACAGATTTAGAGGAGCACTTGTCTCAATAAGCATGGCATTTGTTAAATTAATCAAAATTCTATTTTTTCTTTCAGCCATGCCATTAGATGCAGGAGAGTATGGAGGAGTAGTTTCATGGATTATTCCCAAAAACTAAACAAATGAGTTGAACTCAATAGATTCATACTCCCGACCTCTATCACTTCTAAATCTTTTTATTTTTCTACCAAATTGGTTCTCAACTTCTCTAAGAAATTCTTTAAATTTCTCAAAAGCATCACTTTTATTTTTTAATAGATAACATATGCATATTTTGAGAAATCATCAATAAAAGTGATGAAATACCTATTTCCTCCATGAGTTAATTTTCCTTCAAATTCACAAAGATCTGTGTGAATTAGTTCTAACAATTCAGTATTTCAATTAACATTTTTATGAGGTCGTTTAGTAATTTTAGCTTGACTGTATGCTTCACATTTTTCAAAATCTTTTTTTAGTCCTTGGATTAATCCTATGTTACTCATAATTCCCATATATCTACTGTTTATATGACACAAGTGACCATGCCAAAAATTCACAGAAGACAGCATATAAACAAAACTAGTAGATGATATATTATTTTCAATATTTAGTTTCAACATTCCATCACAAGCATACCCTTTGCCCACAAATAATCCTTTCTTAGAGATTACATATTGATCAGATTCCATTGTTTGTTTGAAGCCAACCTTATTCAATAAATAGCTTGACATTAGATTTTTCCTTATGGACGGAGTGTATAGCACACCTTTCAAAGTGAGCACACATCCAGAGGTAAATTTTAGGTCAACCTCACCACTCCCAAGTACCTTGGTTTTACTAGAGTCACCGAGCATAATTGTTTTTCCTTCTTCAAAAGTAATGTATATTTTGAACTAGTTTTTATCATACCAGACATGCCTATTGGCACCAGAGTCTACCCACCACCCTTCAAGATATTGGATCATGTAAATGTCTGTAATCATAGCCATTAAAGGCTCTTTGGTCACATTAGCTTGTGGGATAGACCTATGTTTTCGAAATTTGCAAAATTGAGCAATATGTCTATTCTTGCCACAAACAAAACATGCATTAACTTGGTTATTTGAAGGGGATCCTTAGTTCTTATTCCTTTTACTAGGGTTGCCCCTATTGTGAGGTCTACCATAATTTTTTATATTTTTCTTTCTTGGCCTCAATTGTTCATTTTTAGTAAAATGATCTTTGGGTTGGTTATTGCTTGTAGAAATTAAATTTACCTTGGTGGTAGAATGTCCATTACCCTTTTACGTTATAAGTGCATCTTGTCCTCTAGCTTTCGCCTCTACGCAGATGCGAGTGATCAAGGATTCTAGGGACGTCTCCTTTTGCTTATGGCGCATCGATTTTTGGAACTCTTTCCATGATGGTGGTAGCTTGTTAATGATACCAGCCATAATAAGGTTGTCCTCAATCTTTATGCCTTCGGATCTAACTTCTGCCACGATCATTTGAAAGTCTTGAACCTGTTCCACAACAAATTTGGTATCCACCATTTGATAGCGAAAGAAACAACTAGCTGCATATTTCTTTGCACCAGCCTCTTCAATGTCATATTTGCTTTGTAACGCTTTCCAAATTTTCTTTGCAGAAGTGTATGTAGTATTATAATAATCATAGAAATGATCCGCAAGACAATTTAAAAGATAATGACGACATTTATACTTGTCTTGTTCATACTTATCTGTTTTTTCTTGATGGTCATAGAGTTCATCTTTGGTCATGTCGTCAGTAGAAACCTTGTTTGGATTCTTCTCAGTGAGGACGTAGGCTACCTTAAGAAGGCTTAGATAGAAAAGGACCTGGCTTTCCATCTTTTGAAATGGCCTCCCTTAAAACGGAAGGGCTTGTTGAGATCTCCGACATTATCATTTGGCTTCTCAGTTGTTGGCTCCATTTTGACTTTCCTTGATATGAAATTAGTTTGTAGCATAGCCATATATATAGTCTTCCAATCCTTCTCATAACTTACATGTTATTTATTAGTTTAGATAACTCTTCTAAATTTATTTAATTTAACTTACATACAAGTTAACTCTTTCTTTAACAAATTCCACTATAACTCAGCTCTTTATTAATCTTCAGTTAATTTAATTTTTAATTTCATTTAAGTTTTAACACTTACTGATAATTCCTTGGATACCAGTAGGTTGACAAGTCTCGAACGATGATAATCTTTGGGCTATATGGGCTATATCCTGTAAAACAAGAACACTGAATCAGAGGAGACCGGTGGGGACCGGCCAAAAGTCCTCTGATGAAGAAGTTAGTGAACTTGGAATTCTCTGTAAGGAAGGAGTATTTTCTTAAATAAAAATCTCTGAATGCCTTACCCTTCATCAAAGAATCCTTATATAGTATGTGTGGAACGGTTATCTGTTTAATAACCGTTCCTAATGTCAAGGAGTCCGGAGAATTGGGGGTAACTTCCATAACAGCTATGGAAGTTACCTCAGTTGGACGGCTCGTTCCATAGTAGCTATAGTTCAATCTGGTGAACTCGTCCATCTTTCATTAAAGACGGACGAGACTATCTAGGACGGCTTGTCCTTGACCAAATGATGAAGGATGGATAAGATTCCCATGGGATCTCGTCCGTCCAAAGACGGACGAGGTTGGCCAGGACACTTGGGACGATCACTTCGCCTGTCTGGTTTGTCCTAGCTTGTCTTTCATTGGACGGGCCATATGGACGAGTTCAGGAGTTGATGTTTTTTGTGACACCATCAATTGCCCCCTTGTCCATGTGGGTCGTCCAATGAGTTGGGTGAGCTGCCAACACGTCCTTGGACGTATATAATTGGTTAATAAATCGATACGCCGCGTGTTATTTTTTTATTGGCGACTGATCCCGTCGATTTAGTTTTCCGAGGTAGATACCACGTGTCATTTTCGTATTGGTAGAGTCGTTTCAAATGCCCAGGTCAGCATCCTATAAATAGTGGAATGCCTCCCTTAACCCTTCTCATTTCAGAGATTTTCTTCCTTGACATCCATCGTCTAGAGCCTCGTCTAGGAGTTTCTCTGCGTCTAGAGTCTTCTTCCGTCTAGAGCCAGGTATTCTTCTTCTCTCCGTCTTTAGGTTCTGAGTTTCTTGTCAAAATTTCAGTTGCTTCTTCGTCCACTAATAGCCTTGATAAGGCTATAGACGAGTATTATGAGGATAGTAGTGATAGGTCTAGTTTTAGCAGTGCTAGTGACGGTAGTGGAGGAAGTACAGACGAGAATTATTCTTCTGGGGCCCCTGGGCTCCCTATTGAAGTAATCCAGGAACAACTTAGAAGAGCTTCTGGCTCTCAAGCTGGCTCCTCGTCCAGCGTGCCTCCGTCCAATTCGACGGACGAGGAGGAGACCGTCTTTAGTTATGCAGTAGGCGTTCATTCTAAGACGGATGAACAAAGATTAAATAATCTTAAATCTTGGTATCAAATTCCGGACGAGTTTAACCCTAGGCTGCCCGTCCGTGGAGAGTGGTGTTGTGATCCACGTTTTGGAATAGGCGTCTATGAAGCTTATTTCCTGGGTGGCCTTAGGTTTCCATTAAATGCCTTTGCTAGAGAGTTATTGGTCAAGTTAGGTTTAGGTGTTTGTCAATTTAATCCTAATGCATGGAGATTAGTTATCTCCATGCAAATTTTGTGGAGGGAAGTCTTTGGTGGGGATCGTCCTCTTACTGTGGACGAGTTCTTTTATTGTTATAAGCCTTCTGAAATAAGTCAGTCTGAAGGTTTTTACCAGTTCACTGCTAGGGGGAATGATTGTAGGTTAATCAAGTCCCTAGCTTCGTCTGATAGAAAATGGAAGACGGAATTCATCTTTGTCTCTGGCTTCTAGGCAGGGAACCCTGTGGATATTGGCAGGGATCCCTTTCCTCCTTATACTGGGGACTTAGGGAACCTTCGTCTAGAAGGTACGTCCCTTCCCCTTGTTTATTTTTATTCTTCTCTTTCTATTTGATCTGTTTACAATTTCTAACCTTTGTTTATTCATGGTGTTGTAGCTGCCAAGCGTCCGTCTTTGAGCAAATTTCATTGTGACCGCGTCCACAGGGCTCGTCTTCATACAGACAGGAGCTTTTGTTCTCTTGTCACTCTTAGACGTCTTGCCAAGTGGGGTTTGGGTCCTAAGTCGTCAGATGAAGCTATTGCACACGAGGTTACTGTGCGCAAAAGTAAGGGTTTTTTGTTGTTTTTTTGTTTTTTTTGAAAGTTCTATGTTATACATTCCTGATCTGCTTATTATCTCATTTTAGGAATGTCAATAATGAAAGAAAACAAAGGGAAAGAAGTTGTGGGTGAGGGAAAACGTCCTGAGGCTCAGCCCCAGGATCGTCCTGAGGTTCAAGTACGTCCTACGGCTGGGGATAAAAGAAAGTTCTTGCCAAAAAACATTGATTTAGAAGGGCTCCCTAGTTGTCGAGACAAAAGAGTGAAGCATGGTTTGTCCAAGGTGGTTAAGTTTAAACCTCCACAGTCTCAGCCTTCCATCCAGATAGTTGATGTGGACTCGTCCACTCCGGTCGAGTCTACACCGTCCAAGACCCCTCTGTCCAAGACCCCTCCGTCCAAGACTCCTTTGTCCAAGTCAACTGCGCCTGGCTCGTCCCAGCCCTCTACGAACATCATTGAAAATGAAGATCTAGCTTGGGAACGTTTTCAGTTGGCTGTCTTGGACGAAGACATAAACATGTGTTATAACATGGGCTTAAAGGAGTTTGAGCATTCTGGCGTCCATGACCTCTTTAAGGTATGTTAATATTCATTTCTCGTCCTTGTTCATTTAACAACCTTTCTTCATTTAACCATCCTATGTTCTTTACCTATTCATAGGCCATGTCAAAGTTTATGGCAGCGTCCAGACAGGCAACAGAACTGGACAAGACGAGGGTCTTGTTGGAGACGAGGATTCAAGAAGTGAATGCTGACTGCAAAAAATGGGCTGGGGCTGTTGCAAAAGCTAAGAAGGAAGTCGCTGAGCATAACAAGCTAATCGAGGAGCTAAGGACTGATGCACTGGAGAAGGATACCCGTATTGACCATTTGTAAAAGATGAACGACGAGCTAAATACTCGTCTCTCCAAGGCAAAAGAGGACGCTGTGGCTGAATTCAAGTCGTCCAAAGTGTATACGGACACCCTGGATCGTAATTATGCAGCTGGTTTTGAGGATTTCAGAATGGATGCTATTGAGAACTTCCCTGAAGTTGACTTTAGCTCAATCAAACTTAACCTTGCTGCTGCCACCAGCTCTCTTATTCAGATCGGCTTTGATGACGTCAATGTGGAGGACGATGCCAGCACTCAGGCACCCCAAGACGACCCCAATGCCAATGCTCCCTCTGCTTAAGGACGAGACCTTCACACTTAAAAGCAATCTTTTTTTGTTTTCCTTTTATTTGGTTTTTGTTTGGTCCTCTGTTTTGGGACCTTCTTATGTAACCAAAGTACATTAGCCTCGTCCATGGTTTTAGGACGGGGTTTTTAAACAATCATTTCAGTTTTTTGGACTAAACAAGGGCTTTTGGACGTAGGATGTCCACCCTTTAAATGAATGAAGTCTCATTTTCTTTGCATGGACGAGTGCTGTTATGCTATTTAATTCAACTCTAGCTTTGGCTCGTCCATGGCGAAAATATATATTCTTCATATTATGTTAGTCTAACTCGTCTTTGCAGGTAGTATTTTTATCCAGCTTTATTCGTCTTAAAACCTACAAGCTGATTTTACATACCATCCAATTTATTTTGCCTAACTTTTCTCTCGTCCAGAGTTTGGATTGTTTCAGTTGGCTTTTGATTCTCGCCCTTAACTTGGACGAAAATGCTATATAAGGCTTTTCCTCGTCCATGAGTTGGACGAGTGTACCTATGGTTTTTTCCTTGTTTTACTCAGGAAAATTTAGACGTTACATCTATGCGTCCAAAGAATTTATTCGTCTTGAATCTTTCAATCCCCTTGTGGATTGGCTTGGACGAAAATATCATGGAGATGTAAAATTCACACAATATTTTGTACATAACATAAATATTGTTTACAGATAAGGCACATGCACACTAATGCCTTTTTATTTAATAAGTATAGACTTCATAACTTCGTCCATAACCATGACACAACCATAATAAGTAATAAGGTAGTAGTTTCAAACTTCAAACACAAACAGCATCAAACATAAGTAGTATCAAACACAAACAGCATCAAACATAAGTAGAACGTAAGTAGATGGACAAGGTCCAAGCTCGTCCATAGGTTCACTTTTACTGATAGTACCTCCTCAGGTGCTCCACATTCCAAGGATGTTCCAATTTTCTCCCGTCCAGGGCCTCCAAGTAGTAGGATCCTTGCCTTTTACAGTTGATAACTCTATAGGATCCTTCCCAATTTGGGCCCAACTTTCCATGTGCTGGGTTTTTGGTTGACAAAGAGACCTTTCTCAGGACGAGATCTCCTATGTTGAAACGCCTTGGCTTCACCATCGCATCATACTGCCTAGCCATGAGGTTCTTGTACTTTGCTGCCATGTGTTCTGCGTCTGCCCTTACCTCGTCTATTAGATCGAGGTTCAAACGGAGTTGCTCCTCATCATCCTTGTCTTGATACATCATCACCCTGTGATTGGCCATATGTACTTCTGCAGGTATGACTGCGTCACTTCCATAGGCTAGCTTGAAAGGAGTCTCCCCCGTAGGGGTTCTCATTGTGGTCCTGTACGCCCATAAAACTCCTGGTAACTCATCTGGCCATACTCCTTTTGTCCCCTCAAGCTGAGTCTTGATGATTTTCAACAAGGATCGGTTTGCAACTTCAGCTTGGTCATTGGCTTGGGGGTGTGCCGGAGAGGAATAATGGTTTTGAATTCCAAAGTGTAAGCAAAAGTTCCTGAAGAGTGCATTGTCAAATTGTCGTCCATTATCAGACACCAATACCTTCGGCACTCCAAATCTGCACACAATGTTCTTCCACACGAAATTTTTTACATTATGTTGTGTGATATTTGCTAACGGTTCAGCTTCCACTCATTTGGTGAAATAATCGATGCCCACCACTAGAAACTTCATCTGCCTTGTGCCCAGAGGGAAGGGACCCAAAATGTCTAGCCCCCATTGTGCAAAGGGCCACGGTGCCACCATCGGGGTGAGGTATTCTGATGGTTGTCTGGGGACGTTACTAAACCGTTGGCATTGGTCGCAGACCTTAACGTATGCTTTAGCATCAGCTTGCATGTTTGGCCAGTAATACCCTGCACGGACGACCTTGTGGACAAGTGACCTGGCTCCTGAGTGATTGCCACATGCTCTTTCATGAACTTCTCTCAGTACATAGTTTGTTTCGTCCGGAGCTAAGCACCTAAGATAAGGTTGAGAAAAGCCTTTCTTGTATAGCACTTCGTTCATAAGGACGTACCTAGCCAATCTGACCCTCAACTTCCTGGCTTCGTCCTTCTCTTCTGGTAGTCGTTCGTCTTTCAAGTATGATATAATCGGGGTCATCCAATTTCCTCTGCTATCCACCTGTTGTACTTCTGGGATATCTATACTTGGCATATACTGAACTTCATCAGATTCATCCATAGATTCATTTGCTGAGGCTTCTTTTGCTATGGTATCAGCTTCCACGTTCTCCTCCCTTGGGATTTGAATGAAGTCAGCTTTTTTAAATCTTTTCATAAGGTGCATCACCCTACTAAGGTATTTCCTCATCCGTTCTTCCTTCGCTTCATACATCCCATTTACTTGCCCCATGATCAACTGAGAATCCCCCAAGACAAGTATAGAGTTGGCTTCCACAGACTTAGCCAATTCTAGCCCTTTGAGAAGGGCTTCATACTCGACTTCATTGTTAGTTGCTTGGTACTGTAGACAAACTTTATGTTTCAATTTGTCTCCTTCTGGGGATTGTAGGACCACACCAATTCCACCTGCATGCCGTGTAGACGAACCATCCACATGGACGACCCATCTCTTACTGTCTTCTGTCTCATCATGACTTGGGGTAAACTCCGCAATGAAATCTGCTAGTGCTTGAGCTTTTATGGCATGCCTTGGTTGATATCTAATGTCAAACTCACTGAGCTCTACAGCCCACTAGATTAATCGTCCTGCAGCTTCCAGTCTATTCATTGCCTTTTTGAGCGGATGATCTGTCATGACATTAATGACATGTGCTTGGAAATAATGCCTCAGCTTCCTAGAAGCGGTGATCAATGCGAAGGCTAATTTCTCCATTTGTGGATACCGTCCTTTCGCTCCCCTCAATGCCTTGCTCGTATAGTACACAGGTCTTTGCACTTTATCTTCTTCTCTTATCAATGCTGAGCTCACGGCATGCAAGGTTACCGCTAGGTATAAATATAACTCCTCTCCCACCACTGATGGACTCAGCAGCGGAGCCATGGTAAGGTATGCCTTCAAATCTTTGAAAGCTCTCTGACACTCGTCGGTCCATTCAAATGTTTTTTTAAGAACCTTAAAAAATGGCAAACATTTGTCAGTGGCTTTAGAGACAAACCTGTTGAGTGCAGCAACTCATCCAGTAAGGGATTGGATTTCTTTGGTATTTTGCGGAGGCTTCATGTCTAGTATTGCTTGAATTTTATCAGGATTCGCTTCAATTCCCCTGTGGGAGACCATAAAGCCAAGGAATTTCCCTGATGATACTCCAAAAGCACATTTGCTAGGATTCAGCTTCATGTGATACTGTCTCAGTATGTCAAATGTCTCATGCAGGTCGTCTAAATGCCTTCCCTTGTCCTGACTCTTCACCAGCATGTCATCTACATAGACTTCCACATTCCGCCCAATCTGCGGACGAAACATGTGGTTGACCAGTCTCTGATATGTCGCCCCTGTGTTCTTTAAGCCAAATGGCATCACCTTATAATAGAATAAGCCTTGACTGGTGACAAAGGATGTCTTCTCTTGGTCTGCCTTGTCCATCCTTATCTGATTGTATCCAGAAAAAGCATCCACGAAGCTAAGCAACTTATGGCCCGCAGTTGAGTCTACCAACTGGTCAATGCGTGGCAGCGGATAACTATCCTTGGGGCAAGCCTTGTTCAAGTCAGTGAAATCTATGCACATTCTTCACTTGCCGTTTGCCTTTTTGACCATTACTACATTGGCCAACCAATCCGGGTAGTACACTTCCCGAATAAACTTTGCCACCATCAACTTTTGAACCTCGTCTTTGATAGCACTATCTCTCTTAGGGGCAAACACCCTCTTCTTTTGCCGCACAGGCTTGGAGGAAGGACATACATTCAGACGGTGGGTAATGACACTAGGGTCTATACCTGGCATATCCTCATGACTCCACACAAACACATCAATATTTTTCTTCAAAAACTAGACGAGGTCCTTCTTAATCTTCTCTTCTAGATCTACTCCGACCCTGGTACACCTCTCAGGGTTATCTTCATCCAAGGAAATATCTTCCAATGCTTCGGTAGGCTCTGCTACAACTCTCTTTTCTTCAATATTCATGGCTTGAACTTGTTCATCCATGGCCAACATGGCCGGGTAACATTCTCTTGCTGCTAGTTGGTCCCCTTGCACCTGCCCTACTCCGTGTTCTGTTGGAAACTTGACTGATAGGTGGTAAGTAGAGGTAACAGCCTTCCAACTATTTAAAGTGGGTCTTCCAATTATGGCGTTGTAGGAGGATGGACAATCTACCACAAGGAAGTTCACATCCTTGGTGATTTGTCGTGGGTATGCCCCCACTACCACGGATAAGGAAATAGTACCCACGGGTTGCACCTTCATTCCACCAAAACCTACTAGGGGGGAGTTTACTGGACGGAGCTGGTCTCGTCCTAACCTCATCTGCTGAAATGCTGGATAATATAAAATGTCTGCCGAGCTTCCGTTGTCCACAAGCACTCTTCTAGTTGTGTAGTCAGCAA
Source organism: Quercus tomentella (assembly GCA_028535165.1). Taxonomy (NCBI): domain Eukaryota; kingdom Viridiplantae; phylum Streptophyta; class Magnoliopsida; order Fagales; family Fagaceae; genus Quercus; species Quercus tomentella. The sequence continues at coordinate 48,432,514 of JAPQVY010000133.1, read as the reverse complement.
TTAATAAGGAGATGACGAGAGCATCATCATGGGGGTGATGAATTCTCTCAGCGTCTTCGTCCATGAAGGTGATTGCTTGTTCGTTCGTGGACCTTGCTCTCGGTGATCGTCCAGAAAGTTGGATGCTCTGTACTACCTTCAAGTATGCTTTCTTGGACTTGGACGACTGGCCAGTTGAACTTCCCCCTATAATGACTCTTATTTCCTCGAGCGGTGGTCGTGATGATTCTTCCATCTTCCCTTTCTATTTCTCGTCCCTGTGGTCTCGTCCAAGGAAACTCCTCAACTTCCCTTGCCTTATAAGATTTTCAATTTGCTACTTTAAATTGAAACACTCGTCTGTATCATAACCATGATCCCTATGGAAGCGACAATACTTGTTCCTATTGCGCTTATTGGGATCTCTCTTCATTTTCTCTGGCCATTTCAAGGAAGGATCATCCTTGATCTGCATAAGGACCTGCTCAAGTGGGATGTTCAAAGGGGTATATTGCTGGTTCCGTGCTGAAGAGCCTGGCTTCTTACTATCTCGGTCTTTCCTTTCTTCCATCTGTCCCTTCTTTAGACGAGGGCCTTGCTCGGGATGACGGCTGGGATTTGCGTCTACTCTTTCAGACCTCTTCCTCTTCTTCGCAATGATCGCGTCTTCTGCATTCATAAAATTTTGAGCCGAATGGACAAGTTCGGCCATGGACTGGGGTTCTTTTTCATAGAGTTTATGTATAAACAAATCCGAATTCACCCCATTATGGAAGGCCGCCAATAGGAGCTTATCATCTGCTTCGTCCACACTCAGGGCTTCTCTGTTGAAATGGGTGATGAATGACTGAAGGCTCTCGTTCTCCCCCTGCTCTATGGTCAACAAGCTGGACGAGGAACGCTTGTGCCTTTGTCCCCCAATGAAATTGTTAACGAACAACTTGCTCAACTCTTCAAAAGAACTTACCGAATTCGGGGGTATTTTACTGAACCAAACTCGCGCTGGACCCTTGAGGGTGGTAGGGAAGGCTCTACACATTATTTCGTCAGGCACCCCTTGAAGATGCAAGGTGGTCTTAAAGGTGGCTATGTGATCAAACGGGTCGCGTGTTCCATCATACGAATCCAGAGAAGGCAAATTGAACTTTGATGGTAGAGGGTGACTGTTGATGGAAGCCATGAAGGGGGAATCAGTTCTGTGAACCAAATCTTCTATCGGATTTGCCCTCCTCATATTCTCTTTCATTTCCTCCATGACTTTCTTCATTTGGTCCATTTCTTCTTTCAAGTGTGGTACCGTTCGTGAAGTGGTGCCTCTGAACTGACTTCCAATTTCAGTATTCTCTCTATCACCATGACTCTGTGTTTGTCCTCCTTCTTCACGTTCTTCACGTGTCTGCCTTCTCATATTAATCTCCATTCTTAACTCTTGGTTTTGGCGAGTCAACTCCGCCATAGTGGCCGCCATAGATTGCGCATGTTGGACAGATGATGTCTGCATGACCGGTGCAAATTGGCGATCGCGATGAGGGTTGCTGCTTCCCTAATGGCCTGGGCTAGTAGCCCTCGATCTAGTCTGAACCATCAACCTTTTGTCACAGAGAAGTAAACTGTAAAACAATCTCTTCCCACAGATGGCGCCAACTGATAATTCCTTGGATACCAGTAGGTTGACAAGTCTCGAACGATGATGATCTTTAGGCTATATGGGCTATATCCTGTAAAACAAGAACACTGAATCAGAGGAGACCGGTGGGGACCGGCCAAAAGTCCTCCGATGATGAAGTTAGTGAACTTGGAATTCTCTGTAAGGAAGGAGTATTTTCTTAAATAAAAAACTCTGAATGCCTTACCCTTCATCGAAGAATCCTTATATAGTATGTGTGGAACGGTTATCTGTTTAATAACCGTTCCTAATGTCGAGGAGTCCGGAGAACTGGGGGTAACTTCCATAACCGCTATGGAAGTTACCTCAGTTGGACGGCTCGTTCCATAGTAGCTGTAGTTCAATTCGGTGAACTCGTCCATTTTTCATTAAAGACGGACGAGACTATTTAGGAAGGCTTGTCCTTGTCCAAATGATGAAGGATGGATAAGATTCCCATGGGATCTTGTCCGTCCAAAGACGGACGAGGTTAGCCAGGACGCTTGGGACGATCACTTCGCCTATCTGGTTTGTCCTAGCTTGTCCTTCGTTGGACGGGCCATATGGACGAGTTCAGGAGTTGGTGTTTTTTGTGACACCATCACTTACTATGACTATTATTAGGACTCTGAACTCCACACCATAGTGACAGTGGAGTTGCCGACCTTGAATGTTGTGGTGGTTACTTGCTTGACCAAGAAGGATTGTATCCAGTTCCAAGCACATTTCAGGCATAATTTTCCCCCGTAGTAACCCAAGTAAGAATTGTATTTTATCCTCAAAGAAATGGAATTTGGACCAGGGGCCTTTCACCACCTTTAGGGGCCAGTTTCCTTTTAATCCAATGGAAGATACTTTGGTCTTATCCCAAAAGCTAGTTTCACAAAAAATACTAAATTTCACAACTATATTTCTCGTGTTAGGGTTATATTTTTATGTTAGTGGCATATATTGTATGACAAAAAGCACTTTAGTTATATTTGTGTTGATTTAAGTGAATTCAAGAATATCAAAAAGTACTTTGAAGAAGTTTTTCTAGTGGTAGTATTGAAGACATGAAGACAGCACAAACAAACAAGTGGTAAGAGCTAAAAATAGGTATTTCAACACTTGGCTCAATACCTTTATCTATTGAGAATTAATGAGGCTTAAAAACTCTTGATCTATCGAGCTTCTTAGATCTAGAAATTTCATATCTGATTTTTAGCCCATGATGACTTGGCTTTTCTAGGGTTTTGTTCTCTAACCTATCATACATAGAGACTTACATAGAGAATCTACATACTTCTTGTGATGCTACTGCATTCTTATGCGCCTTAGGATTTTGTAACCAAGTTGACTTCAATTCTATAAATGTGAAGTGAAGAACTTTGCATCTATCAACAAACTTCAAGTTGCTAGGAGTTAGATATGGATTAGAAATTCATGCAAAGGATTTAGTCATAGATCGGAGATTTGGGCAATTGAAAAGTCTATACAAGATCAAGTCTAATTGGAGGTTAGTGCAAGGGTTCAACTATAGGTTGGTATTTTGGGATAGTCCGGGTAATGGTAAGGCTCCTTATACTTGTAACCGCTTGTTCTTGATTAGTGGATTCTTGGGAGTGGTAATCTAAAATTCACCCAGTGGGGTTTTTGTCTTGTGAAAGATTTCCCCATTAGCCAACAAATCACTGTGTCAAATTTATTTTTCACTGCACTCTAAATTAGATTTGTGATTTGTTTGTGCCTTCACGGTGTTTGCATAAAATCTAAATAATTAATTAACTGGGTCAATCTATAACCCAACATCTTGACTTTTAGGCGAGAAGCTATACTAAATCCTTTTCAATAAACATATACAAAAGTGTGTGTGTGTGTCTATATATATATATTATGCATCCCAAAAACTCGACTTTAGACATAGTGATAATTGAACAAGATTAGGATCAAGCTAATTTGTATTATGGGCTAATTTAATCCATAATGGGAGATTTGAATGAGAACAAGAAACATCTACATAAAAATCATGTTGAACTAAATTTCATCATTTCATATCATGGATTGGGTTACAAGGGTTTTTCTCAAGAACAATGGTACTCTAATCTTCTGGAAATTCTCTCTGTTTTTACAGTTCTCTCTTTCTATCGTGTATTCTGTGTCTTTTTTTCTTTGCTCTTATCCTTCCTTATATTAGCTCTATCTTCTTCTCCAAAGTGTGCTATCCCTATACAGCTAGATAATTTTCAGTCCTATCGGGCTCTTCTTTTCCCATTTTTCATCATGAATGGAGACTTTTGGGGCTTCTTTTACTATTCAAGCCCGTCCTCCAACATTAAATGTTATTGTGCCAAGCAGGAGATTCTCATTAATGTGGAGGTTACTATAGAATCATCAAGAAGCTTCCTTGGAAAGCCTCATACTTTCTAGAATTCTACCTCAAAAGCTTGGCAAAGGCGTTGGCTTTGTAAGACTAGTGAAGATCTTAACCTTGGACGGAGTCCTTGGTATTTGGACCTAGGATGGCGCTATGCCTAATTTATGGTCTGAGGCTTGATTCTCTTGGGAAGGCTTATTCTTTAAGTGGGCTAGTTAGTATTGGGCTTATTTTCGCTATTGAACTGATGTTAATTGGGCCCTATATATCCATGTTCATATATATATATCCAAATAATTGGGAAGGCTTATTCTTAAAGTGGGCTAGTAAGTATTGGGCTTATTTCTACTACTGAACTGATGTTAATTGGGCCCCCTATATATCCATGTTCCTATCTATCTATCTATCTATCTATCTATATATATATATATATTATTGATGACTATATGGCACTTGCTCGGCAACTTGATATTCTTAATGTTAATATAGAACTTGATGCTGATGTGATTGTACACTTACTTAATAACCCCTCCTCTCATAATCTCATGTTAGAACCCATTCTAAATGACTGCAGGAACCTGATCAAAACCTTCTCTAGTTGTACAGTGGCTCACATCTTTAGGGAAGCCAATAGATGTGCTGACAAGCTTGCTAACATGGGAGCAACTCAAGCTGTTAATTTTCTTTTGTTGTATGAACCACCGCCTGTGGTGGTTGATTTGCTAGCTTTTGACAAAGCTGAACTCTTTTGTAACAGAATGGTTGTTTCTTAGTTTTTATGTTATCAGCTTGGTTAACCAAAAAAAAAAAAAAAAGACTATATGGCAATGAGAACAAAATATAATTTAGAAAATATGAAAAAAAAAATTTGACATGAAAATAGAGCTTTTAATTCAATTCCATCGAAATTACTTTATATGATGTTTTAATTCTAAAACTACCCAAAAAAAAAAGTATAATTTGTTTCTCTCTTAATTATTTCAACACCGATGCATATAGACACTGTTAGGCTCCACTTTTCCTTATTTAATTTTTTTTTTAATTATTCTTATAATGGGAAATAGTAAAATAATTAGGGGAAAATAAAGAAAGAAAATCAAAAGAAATTATATATTTTTCAATGAAAATTTTTAAATATTTTTTAGTTAAGAAAATAGAATCATTAATATCATTGTTCTAATTTTTTTCCTAAAATTAATTCCATGGAAAGAGAAAGAGACTTTGGAGGGATAGGGGTAGCTTAAGGTCTTGGTGGTCTGTGAAGGGTTGATGTCTTTAATATAGTAGCACTATTTGAGTTCAGGTATTTATTTACTCTTTTTTTTTTCTTTTTTTTTCTTTTTTTAATGTTAGAAGGAGTGCCATAGGAATGGGTTAGTTGGTCATTTTTTGGAATCTCTTTGGACTATGTTAATTCTTTGGAGGGCGCTAAATGTATTGGAATTTTAAGCTTCTAATTTTAATATCAAGAGCCTTATAGTTCAATGACATTACTTAGTGTTTCCAACAAAAATTTGAATTCCGTTTCGAAGACCATTCTGGATTGGCTATGGAAACGGAGTATTCCGGTATCGGTGTGTGCCGGTGCACTGTTCTGGAGTTACGCACCAACACACGCTCATAAAATAACTATATATTACATAATTCATAATCTCATTAATCAATAAAAAAAATCACAACATAAAAAAAATTTTGAAAACAAAAACTAATAAAAATCCACAATTGGTTTTCAAATTATTTTTATTTAATTTTTTTTGCCTAGTCCAGTATTTCTCGTCTTTTTAATATTTCTTTTACAGGACTTTCTCCCTCTATTCCCTCTGTCATTGTATTTGTCCCAAATATTATTTTATTACTTTTTTCTTCTAAAGTTTAAAAGTTATTCTTTCTCTTGAATTCTAATAAGAGCATTCACAATAAGAGCATTACCATCAGGTGTTGCATACCAAATGCCATTTTGACACATAAAAACCTACTTTTTCTATTTTAACACACCATTTTACAAAATCCCATTCATCAGATGTTTTATTATTCAATTCTATACATTAAAATAATATTTACTATACATTAAAATAATATATTATCTCCTCCCTTTCATCACCATCAACAACTACAACGGCACATCCACCACTGCTGCAACAACAGCCACCAATAACCACTGCCACAACAACACCGACCAGCCACCATCGGCACAAAACCACATCCACCAACGCCACCTAAAAAAAAAAAAAAAAAAAAACCAGAGATCGGCGATTGCCACTGGGCGAGCAGAGCTTTAGATTGGCAAGCAAAGATTGGCGAGCTGATCTTCAGATCCTCGACTACCCCACCGCTGGAGAGAAAAATAGGCACAAAGAAAAAAAAAAAAAAAAAAAAAAAGATCCCAAAGCCATGTGGTGAAGATGCTAGAGAAGAAAGAAGAAGAAAAAGGGAAGAGGGAGTGACAGTAGATAAGGAACAGGCGGAGGAAGAAAGAAGAAAAAAATAAGAGAGAGAAGAAATGAATAAAAAAATATTATTTGTTTTTAGCACATCTGTCTATACGGTGCCAAACTTGTGACGGTACTGTAGCATATCTTAAATTTTTGACACATTTAACACACCTTATGAAGGTGTGTTTTTGGTGTTTGGTACACCTGATGGTAATGCTCTAAGGAAGCTAAAAATTATAACTTTTAGCAACTTAAACAGCAACTTTATCTATTTTAACAACCCACTTTACAATACATCCAACATCAAAGACTCTATATTTTTAGCAACTCATTTAAAATAATATAAATAACTCATTAAAATAATGATAAACAACCACCACAAAAACCAACTTAAGAGCAACAACCAATTCCACCACCTCCACTGTTGCCTTACCAACCACAACCACAAACCACAACAGAAAAAAAAAAAAAAAAAAAAAAAAAAAAAAAAAAAAAAAAAATCCAGCCCCTAACAATCTTCCTCTTCCACTTCTTAACCTGTAACCACCAACCTCAACCAAGAAGAAGAAGAAGAAGAAGAAGAAGAAGAAGAACAAAACAAACCCACAATCCAGCCACCGCCAACCTTCCTCTTCCACTTCTCAACCATAATTACAAACACAACTTAACAGAAATCAAACAAATCAATGACCATCCAACCAAGCAATGCCACTGTGACCCAACCACCCAAATCGAGCCATCATAGCACAGTACCGTGACCCATAACCTACGACCCAACCAGCCAAATCGACCCACGAACCAATTGGACACATTGAAGCACAATCACCCACGACCCATGAACCAATCGAACTACAAGATATTGAAGAAACCTATAGACACCGCATTTTGTACCCCTTACAACTCGGGCCCCCATTCCCCAATGAAGTTGAAATTTTAAAGCCCAAGGTTGGTTTAAGACCCGATCAGATTGAAATTGACTTGAGGAAAGTATTTTTGGAAAATATGACTCTTTTATGAATCTAAATAAGCTATTTTTGGAAAATAAAGGCCACAGAAACCCTAGGGCATGTGTATACATACACGCATATGCGCATGCATGCTCAAGCTCTGTGTTTGCATGCTTCATGCATGTGTATGCATACATAAGCATTTGTGCATATGCTAGGGTTCCAAAAACTATGAAAGACAAGTTTCCTACATTTAAAACTTGGTTTGGAATGAATGCCACCCATTTCAAACCCCTATTTTCTTACTATAAAAAGCCATACATGGTACATTTTTAAAGGACACAGCAAATTCGAAGGGAAAACACAAGATTCACTAGAAATAGTGAATCAAAGAGGGAGTTTTTCACAAAATATTCTCAAGTCAATATTTTTATGATTGAAACCTTTTTTAGTCTTGATTTTCGAGTTTCAAGGTTTAACTAACTTATTTTAGTTTGGTTGTGACTAGTTGAGTAAGGGGAATTGTCAAAATCAAGCAAAGGAGCCTTTGTTTTGGAGGTAAAGGTTCTAGCTCTTCTTGCCTCCTTTTCTTTGATTAAATATGTTTTTCTCTTGTTTCTTTCATTTTATATTTGTTTCACATGTTTGTTTAGCGTAATTCTACTTTGTCTTATTGTTTTAAGCATGCTAGGTTGCTAGATTTAGTTTATGTGTTGCTGTGCTCTTGTTTTCTAGATTAGGGTTTAGGACATGTATGCGTATGCATGCTTTTTGCATGCGCATGCATACTCGAAGTATGCATACGCATACAACTAGGCTGCATACTCAAGTCCTATGTATGCACGCACATACTCATGCCCAGAAACCCTAATCCGAACCCTTTTGGCTTATGTTTCTTTGTTTTATTTGTTTAATATGTCTTTGTTCTATCCTAGTTTTCTATATGTATTTTTCTCTGCCTCCATGTTTTGTTTGTTGTTTGTTCTTTACATGCTAGATTAGGGTTTATGTAATACCCTAATTTTATTTTATGATCATCATCATCATCGTCATTATTATTATAGAGTTGAGGTACTATACGTGTGTGCATTGTAAGATGGGAGTAGACAATTTTGTGGTGCTACAAAATAGGTGAGAATTAAAATTTTAGTGTATACAATTTAATGCGGCAGTTAAAATAATAAATAAATATATAAAAGAGGAAGATGTAACGTGGAGTGTTACTTTGTAGGTTATTCATATAAAACTTTTGGTCTCCTTATCAGTTAAGGAAAAGGATTAGAGAATTAAAACCTATTTGGATTAGAAGTTTAAGAGATATTGGGATCCTTTGGAATTTCGGCTTATATAAACAAATAAATCTTAATTTGAGATTAATTGGGAATTAAAGACTTGGAAGCATATTTAAGTTTTATGGGCTTCTTGGAGATTAAAGAGATAAGTTCTAATGGGTCTTAAACTCCAGCCTACTACCCCACCAAGCCCATATCTCTAACGCATTAAATATAGGGTAGAGGAAGAGATAAATTAGGGTTTTCATAGGAAGGTTTTCATCACTAAGGAGTCTAAGAGATGTATTTTTCCTTGGAGTTTAGAAGAAATACAATTGAAGAAGCAACTAAATTGTTCCAAGTATGATTTCTCATCTGTTAGAAACAAAGAATTAAAAGGCTATAATTTTATCATGGAATCAGTTAGTAATGTTAGATTGTTCAAAAGGTTAGTTTTGGTCCTAAAATTTTATTTTTACTTTTACATTACATTTGCCCACTATGTGTATCCATGAACAAAGTCATGGATCAAATCTTAACTCCTGTATGCTTGTTACATTTTCATTGGGAGATATATATATATATATATATATACTAGTCGCTAACCCGTGTAATGCACGGGGATTGTTTTAGACCAAATGTTTACATGTTCAAGTTTAAAAGTTTCTCTAATTTCAACTATTGAAAGCTAAATCGTCTCCAATATAAGATGAAAAATGTAGTTTGAACATTTCTTATGATGAAATTGTCAAAATTTTACACACAAGATCATTAAAAATGAGATATATACAAATATTATAAAGTAATATATTACAATAATCATAATGTGTTCTTACATTTGGTTTAATAAGTATTACAAAAAAATCAGTAAATAGAATATGTATACAATTATGCTTATAGAACGTTACAAAAGCCCCATTTTTTCAGTTTGGCTCAGGCATTTTTTCAAAAACTTTGAGGGTGAAGGGTTGGCCTCTCTTCTCTTCTCATGTATGAAGAACTATCAAAGCCTACTGGTTTCCATTATTTATTATGAAGTAATATATTACAATAAGTAAATAATAACCAACAATAATAAAGATGCAAGATAGAATGACACAAACCATAACATTTAGGCTTTAGCGGCTCTGTCAATTTGATCCAACCCCTACACTAGATCCAACACCCATTCCACTAAATCATATAACATTGACAATTTTGTCGCCATCTCAAATTCTGAGCAAAAATAAAAATTGCATTTGATGAAGCAAAATCATAAACAATCAAATGAATATTATATAAACACAATCAAATGAAAATAGAGGAAAAAAAAAAGCATATTACTTGACTTGTAAACAGACCCACAATGTATGCACAATAATACAAACGCCATGAATTACAATGTTGATTCACTGAAACAATAACCACATGGGCAAACAAATCAAAACCAGTAGAACTATCACAGCCGTAAAAACCCAAATATGCATAATTAATGCAACCCACAATATGTTGACAATATCTGGTACTTGCAAAATAGATTGAAACCTAGACTCTTAAAATAAACGATCAAAACAGTCATTAAACACAAATGCAGATACAATGTAATTGCAAAATGCAATCACAAAATGCAGAAACTCTATGCCAAAGCATAAAATCTCTCGGATTACAACTTGATAGACCCATTGCAAAGGACAAAAACCTCTTTCTAACCTTGCACCCCTTGGCTTTGCTCATGATCTTAAAAAAGTTAGTCCAGTAAGAGAGAATTAAAGAGAATCAAAATTTGCTTCAAAGATTAAAATTTGACTCAATAACTTGAACTAAAATACTAAAATGAAAAATAGCATTAAAACCCAAAACTTTCCCTGTATAGAGAGAAAGTTTGTCGTATAGAGAGAGGGGTTGAAAAATGAACTAAAGTTGTTATTGTTTGTTGGGAAATTTAGACCCCAGTTGATAGAATTAACAAGTTTTAAACCCAAGTTTTAAACCTTGTTAAAACAAACAAACATCAATATCATGTCAAAATCATACAGCGAAAAAATAAATAAGACAAGATATGATGACCTACGAAAACCAATAAAACAAACTAGTTTCACAGTAAAAAACCTGGGGGGAAACCTTCCTGAAAAGCAATTCACTATAGTAAAGAGAAGTTTTAGATCTAGTACAAAACCTTTGTCCCTAGACTCTACAATCCCCGTAGATGAACTTACAACAGAAACCTTCTACCGCTTCAGAACCTTTGAACTCTTCAATATATGAACGCCACCCTTTTTGCACAGATCCTAGTACATGACTAACCAAAGATGCACGGCTCCCAGTACGTGACTAACACACCAACTTGAAGAAGATGTTGGTTGCAAAGTTCTTCACTTCATCAACAATGAAGATCAAGAAGCACTTGGTTACAAAACCTTAAGGCGCAAAGATGTAGTAGCTTCTTTCAGAGAGAATAAGGTCTCGGTCACCTTTTGCATGTGTTCTCCTTGTATTCTCTTATGTGAAGGCCTCTAAAATAGGCCTTATATATGTTTAGGGTTGTGAGAAAAGAAACCCTAGACAAATACATAAGCATGGGCCGAAAATCAGATTTGGAAATCTGAATTTCGTAATTCTTGATAGATACCTCGATAGATAGCTATTTGTCGAGTCCTGTTGCGAGCTATCGAAAGGTGTCGAGAAGCTATCGAGCCTATCTGTTGCAAGCTATCGAGAGCTATCAAGGGGATAGAAAGTTGCTTGATCGATCGATCTAGCTATCGAGAGATATCGAGATTGCGATAAAAATAAGCTGAAGAGCTCGATAGATAGCCTAGCTATCGAGAGGTGTCGAGCAACTATCGAGTTTTAAAAAATCAGCACTTCTTCACTTGTTTCTTAGACAATTTGCACGGCTTCAATACTAGACTTGAACTCTTGTTCCTTGAAGTATTAAATACATCCTAGATCTACCCAATTACAAGTAAAGTGCGTTTTGTCAAAGGATTAGCCAATTACATAAATATTGACATATGTTCCTAACATTGAATCACATATGTCCTAACAATCTCCCCCTTTGGCAATCCGTGACAAAACTACAACAAACAAATGAACATGTGAGAGAAGTCATAAATCACTCAACTCATACTCACTTGTTGAATACAATAAAATCTATCCTAACACAAACTCTTGAAAAACTTTGTAAGAAGAGAGTTTATGGCAAGTAGACTTTGAGAACCTGTATTTCTGAAATACTTTAAACAAAACTCATCAAGGCATCTTAGTGTGAAACAGAAATAATAGATTGCATACAAGAATAAGAAACATATATATAAAGATAGAAAAGAAACAACACATGTAGAGGTAGGTGAAGAAGAACATACATCATCATCATATATATATATATATATATATCAAAGATAAGCACAATGTATGTAAACATGGTCACAAGACTAGTGTACAAGAAGAAGGAGGTAAGCATTCCCCCTAACAAGATGAAACACATCTCCCCCTTACAGAGACATGTCTTTCTCCCCCTAACATGTAGAATATTAAAAAAAGAAACCATAAAGTCTCCACAATTTCTCCCTCTTTTTGTCATGATTGACAAAGGGTACAAGAAGTTAGAAAGCTTCACTCGAGAGACATAAAGATGATCAAGGGGGCACAAGAAATCCATATAAATGCATTAATGTAATGAAACAAGATGCTACGGATGACAAGATAATAGAAAGATGCAAAACATGTGAAAACAAATCTCTCAACAAGAAAAAATGTCACGCTCATAGATTTAAAACACACACACACACACACACACACACTAAACAAGTCTAACCAATTTTATATTTCAAAAACAAGTTAAGACAGTTTAGTGAGTATACATTAACACATGTATTCCTTGTGATGGCCAAATCACATTGTACCTGTACATGTATCAAGAGTAGCAAAGAATATTGTATGTTGTGTGTGAAAAACATCGCAAGATTGCAAAGGTGTCTACATGTTATGACGATTTGAGACATGTGAAAATCACTTTAACTCACACACAATCATAACTGTTTGATAGGGACTATCACCTTCGAGGTACATCCTATAATTCTCATATCTCCTAGAATACACACTTGCAATCATATATAAAGTATTTTTATTCTTTTTGCTTTTATTTTTCTTTGCATATTTTTCTTTTAAGCAAACCATGCATGGGCATATAAGAGAGAGAAGAGAAATACCCAATTATGTTAAGCATTTGACATTCCAATTTTGCTATGCTGAAACACATAAATGTCATTTCATGATTGGCAAGCAACAGTGGTGAGATGGTTATTTATACCTTTCTCTTAGGATTTTCTAGTCCTTCTTGTCAAAAAGAGTGATACAAGTGTTAAGTACAAGAGATCACTTAATCTTACTCATCACAAACACGAGCCACAAAGCTCACTTGCTTAGTTGTGCATAGAGATGCTCATCTAAGTTACAAGAGATACATAGTTTAGAAAACTTTGTTTCAATGGCCATCTAAGGTACACAAGTACCAATGTACATCAACACACACTGTTTTTGTATTTTTCTGATTTTTCTTTTTTCTTTTTTTTTTTCTTTTTTTTTTTTTTTGAAAACAAAACAAAATAAAAACTAAACAACTAGACAAAAATAGAAAAACAACATGAAAGAATGAAAGAAAGATGCATATGCATGAAGGCAGGATAGAAGGGTGCAGATGCATGAAAGCATGATTCCAAAAGCAGATAAGAAATCAAGCAAAGAGAGTCCTACTTTAGATAGAAAGAATTAAAGTAGAGGACAAACAAAAAAAACAATTAAGTTTTAGGCTCATTTCTCACCCACACAGCACGAGTCTTTGGCCATGAAGATGAAAAGACACATGTCCTAGTATGTCTACTAAAGGACATAGAAGAATTAAAATTCTCTTGAAATTGAGTTAAAAAGATCAAGACTTTTAATAACTTTCCAAACAAAGGTGTAGGTCCTTGAGAGGAAACCTGTGATTGTTTGGACACTTGCTTTTAAGGATACAACTTAAAGCAATTAGGACAAATGTGTCCAAAAACACCACAACGGTGACAAACATGATGTCTAATAAAGGATTTAGAATTAGCCAAATCAGTTTTAGATTTCATACCTTTATCACCTTTCTCAGATTGGGGCACAAAGACAGTCTTTGATCCAGAAGCCGTGGAAGAGGAGGGGCCAGAGGAGATAGCATATCCTAAGCCAGTCTTATCAGAACTAGGCTTTTGAGCACTCAATACCTCATCAAGCTTTGCACTAGACATCCTCTCTATTTGAGTTCTAGCTTAACTAAGTTCTACCTCAAGATTCTTGACCTTCTCTTCTAATGAGGTGCTCTCCACAACAAGAGTCTCAACTAACCTTGTAGTCTCATCCAATTTGACTAACAGATTAGCTTTTTCAGTTTTTACCTCATTAAGCTCTTTTCTATAAAGATGAGAAGTCTTTTCAGATTTTATAAATTCAGTGCATAGGTTATCATAGGCTTCCTGAAGGGTCAACTTCTTGGGTACTTCGTCATCAGAAGAATCTTCACTGTCACTAGCACTCTCCACAATCACCTTATCAGTTGTGGCAGCAAAAGCTATAAAGTGACCACATTCATCCATACACTCATCAGAAGAGTCATCCTCAGTATCACTCCAGGGAGCAACCAACCCTTTATCTTTTGAATTCTTAGTCTTTTCCTTCAAAAGATAGTTTGGGCACTCTATCCTCATATGACCAAAACCTTTGCACTCATGGCATTGGATAAGGGGTTTCTCATTCTTGCCCTTCCATGAGGATTTAGATTTCTTAGGAGGTTTGCCCTTATCCTTTTTCCTAAATTGAAGAAGCTTGATAATCTCATCAGTTATGAAGGTTAGATCATTATCATCATCATCATCTTCATCTTCATCTTCAAAGACCTCAATCTCTTCCTCTATACGAGCCAAGTTTCTACTCTTTCCACCTTTTCCCATTAATCTTAATCCCATCTTTTAGGTTTGAAGGTTCCCTACAAGCTCAGTCAAAGGAAGTTGATCAATGTCCTTCACTTCTTCAGTGGCAGTGATCTTGGCATGGAATCTTTCAGGTAAGGACCTAAGGATTTTCCTAACAATTTTGGATTATGCTATAGATTCTCATAGGTTGAAGACAGAATTCACAATATCCTTGAGTTTAGCATAGAACTCATCAAAGCTCTCATCCTCCTCCATCCTTATTTCTTCAAAACTACTAGTGAGTCTTTGAAGCTTCACAGTCTTTACTGCCTTGGTACCTTCATAGGTGGTCTCAAGAATGGTCCATGCTTCCTTGGCAACTACTGTGGATGATATTTTCTTGAATTCCTCATTGGTCACCCCACAAAACAAAGCATTCAAGGCCCTACTGTTGAAATTTACCGCTATGATTGTTGCATCATCCCAATCCATCGACACTTCCTTTGGCTTAATCCAGCCAACTTCAATAGCTTGCCATACCTGTTCACCTAGAGCCTGCAAAAAAACTTTCATACAAACTTTCCAGTACGCATAATTAGTGTCATCAAATAAAGGAGGAATCAAAAGAGATTATCCATGATCCATGACAACAGGGGTCAAAGATCACACTCCGGAAATTAATCCAATCAGAGTGTACCCGCTTTAATACCACTTGTTGGGAAATTTAGACCCTAGTTGATAGAATTAACAAGTTTTAAACCCTGTTAAAACAACCAAACATCAATATCATGTCAAAATCATACAACAGAAAAATAAATAAGACAAGATATGATGACCCAGGAAAACCAATGAAATAAACTAGTTTCATAGTAAAAAACCTGGGGGGAAACCATCCTGAAAAGCAATTCACTATAGTAAAGAGAAGTTTTAGATCTAGTACAAAACCTTTGTCCCTAGACTCTACAATCCCCGTAGATGAACTTACAGCAGAAACCTTCTACTGCTTCAAAACCTTTGAACTCTTCAATATATGAACGCCACCCTTTTTGCACTGATCCCAGTACGTGACTAACCAAAGATGCACGGCTCCTCCCAGTACGTGACTAACACACCAACTTGAAGAAGATGTTGGCTACAAAGTTATTCACTTCATCAATAGATAGCTATCTGTCGAGACCTGTTGCGAGCTATCAAGAGGTGTCGAGAAGCTATCGAGCCTATTTGTTGCGAGCTATTAAGAGCTATCGAGGAGCTATCGAAGGGACAGAAAGTTGCTCGATCGATCGACCTAGCTATCAAGAGGTATCGAGATTGTGATAAAAAGAAGCTGAAGAGCTCAATAGATAGCCTAGCTGTCGAGAGGTGTCGAGCAACTATCGAGCTTTAAAAAATCAGCACTTCTTCACTTATTTCTTGGACAGATTTGCATGGCTTCAATATTAGACTTGAACTCTTGTTCCTTGAAGTATTAAATACATCCTAGATATACCCAATTACAAGTTAAGTATGTTTTGTCAAAGGATTAGCAAATTACATAAATGTTGACATATGTTCCAAACATTGAATCACATATGTCCTAACATTGTTGTTGTTTTTTTTTTTTCTTTTCCCCTAAAGAATTATAACGTGAAATGTATCGGTAATTGTGCAAAATTAATAACTACTAAGTGGAATAGTGCAATTGAACACCAATAGTTGCAAAAATAGTTCTGAAATAGTTTGCTTGAATAGACACATTTTTTTGTGTTTTTAAACGTAGACATGACATTAATTTATGTAACTACGTGGCGCAATGAGGAGTGGTCAACAAAAATTCAAATGTTTCGACTATTAGTTATTTTATATATATATATATATATATATATATATATATATATATATATATATTAAATCCTAGATTTGGCCACTGTGTGTATTCATTATATTAAATCCTAGATTTGGCCACTGTGTGTATTCATTAACAAAGTCATGGATCAAATCATTATTCATGAATATGCCTTTCACATTTTCATTGGGGTTATATAATTAAATCCTAGGTTGCCCACTGTGTGTCTCTAGAAAAAGTCATGGATTACAAATCTCTATTCAGGTGAATGGCTCTTACATTTTCATTGGGGTTTTATATTAAATCCTAGGTCAATGATATTTTGGCTACTGCGTTCATCATGGCAATATGAATTCCGATTAATGCAAGGGAATATTATTGGTTAGAATATCATTGGTTAGAGAAACTTTAATTTAGTGTTAAAATTGTTATTAGTTCAGCAAAGTTTAATCCTAGTGAGTTAGTCTGTATAATTCAATAAGATTTATATTTTGTAGAGGATATTAAGTAATTTCCATGGTTGATTATAGGTCCTATTTAAGAGTGTTTTGAGACTATTTGGAAGGTGTTTCAGCTGGACTTTCAGAGTGATTCAAGTGCAGTAAGTAATTTGCATAATATGCACAAGTTTGTTCATTAGGTTCTTAGAAGCCAAAAGTTTTTCAAAAGTTATGTTTTTAAGCTTACGTTTTCTAAAGCTTATCAAAAACATTTTTATGTCATTGAAAGAGAAACTTCGACTTTTAAATAATGTTTTAAAGAGAAACTTTGAATTTTAAATAATGTTTTGAACGTCCAAATCTCATTTAAAATATGATTTCTAAACGAAACTATTTTCAGAAAAGAATTGAGTTTCAAGATAAGTTTTCTAAAAAGATTCTTGTTCTTTAAGTTTGTTTAAAACCAAGTGATTTCATAGTCATATTCTTATTTTCCAAATGGTATTTAAGATGTTTCTTTTAGCAAATTGGGTTATCAAGCTTACTCAAGAATTGTAAAATATTTATTTAAACTCCTCAGTTCTTATTCATTCCCTAAGAGAGTCAAGCATCCTTTGATTTATGTTTCAATTCTATATGCCTCTATAATTGGAATAATTTTTAATATTAAGTAAATTATTCTATTTTGTATAAACTTTGCTTTTGTGATATGTTACTCAAAATAAGTGTTTTTAGAATTGATCAGATATATGTGTAAGCCCGCTTATAGGGTTGTATGTGAGAATAAATATTGATCCCTTACCAGCAGGGGTTAGATGTTGGTATCCACTCACAGGATTGCATGTGAGAATATGTGATATGTGTATATGTGATACTGTGCTTTGATGAATTATTTGTATGTGTTTTTGAATGATTTTAAGATTTGATTACACATGTATTAAGTGGTTCATTATATGTTCTGGAAAAATTATATTTGATGTCAATGAGTTTGTGAAATCAAAATACTCGTGCTTTGCTTGACTCTATTCTGTTGTGTATTGTGTATAATTGCTTACTAGATGTGTGGCTCACCCCATCAATTACAATTTTCAGATTAAAGTTTAGTTGGGAAATAGAACATTTGGATCACTTCGTAAGGTGCAAGGTAGAGCGTGGGAGTTTTTAGGCGACGTCAATAATGCTTGAAGCCTTAAAGGATTTTTAGTTATTTTGATTTCGCTTAAGATTTTACAGTATTTTGAGATTATTTCTAAATTGTGGATTTTAGATATTGTAAGAGGTTTATTAAGAGCATTGTTTATTTGGAGTTTAAATTAATTTTGGAATTAATTACGTTTATTGAGTTATGCAAGATCAGCAAGTTAGTCATGCATTTAAATCCATGTTCCATGGATTTGGGTCGTGATAGTTTATCTTCAATCTTGTTGATGTGCCATGAGGATGTATATAACATGATCATGCAGTGATGCATAGTGCTGTGTTGCAGTGAGAGGTAAGTCATGCATTTATATGAACATGCATTTGCTTGGGACATGATTTTGTCTAGGGTTGATGAACATGAATATGTTAGTTTGGATTCCATGCCTTTGATGTCTAAAATACAATAACATGTTTGTTTGATTCTGCTATGATTTAATTTTGCCCTTGGATATAATACGATGCTATGTGTGATAGATGTATGTTAGGGTTTGGGATGAAAAATGCCATTTTAGTTGCTTAGATGCTAGCATGTGTGTGAGTCTAGAATGATAAATGTTGAATATGTCTTTAATGAGATTAAGACGTAAGACACAATGAATGGAAGCCGACTTATAAGTTGGGTAGGGTTGGATGCCTAACACCTTCCTATCCCCATACCTAAACTCCAGACACATGCTCTGATAATAGATCAGTCCTTCCTCAAAGGGTGCTATATTTATGGTTCCTAGATTTAATATAGGTGGCGACTCCATTTTCTTCTCTGCTGTAATCCACTCGGTCGAGGCGTACTCCCCCTATTACGCCTACAATGGCGACTTCACTGGGGATAGAGAGTTTGATTCCAATGTGTCTTATTTCTTAATATTAATAAATGATTATTCAATATTTGTTTGCACACACTTCACTTGGTTCTTTTTGTCCCTTTCACCTTGGTTGGTGATGAGTTGGTAGGTAGAGGCTCCATTCAGGCCAAAATCTTCCAGAGTCATCCCACTAACTCACAATCTATGTCATTGCCTATAAAGGGCTTTGAGTACATTAACGGCTTGTCACCAATCCACTACGGTCCATTTAGGCCCAAGGTTAGAGTCATGGTCCACCTAGTTGTGAGTGACCTACTGATCTATCCCTTTAACTCTAGGGAGCCTACCTATACTTAGAGAGAAACTAAATCCTATCAATAAGATGGTACCTTTTATATCTCTTATTTGTTCAACCATATATCTTGTGTTCACCTAATTCTAAAGGACAAATAAAAGATGTAAAAAATTTGAGGATGACCCAAAAGTTATGACATACCCTAAGATGTTGGGATAAAAGAAAATAAGTTCTCACATATAAGGGGCATATCCCAAAATTCAAAGGTATATCTTGACTTGAAAGATTCATAAGATCATAGCCAAGTTGCTATCATAAGCCCAAATCAAAAGGCCTCTTAAAGAGGAGGACTTTGGTCTTAAGGTAACAAATATGCTATGGACTTAGCATCGCCTACCCACACTTAGAGAGATACTAAATCCTATCAATAAGATGGTATCCTTTATATCTCTTATTTGTTCAACCATATATCTTGTGTTCACCTAATTCTAAAGGTCAAATAAAAGATGTAAAAAATTTGAGGATGACCCATGATAGGCCAAGAATGTATTGACAGCTTGTGATGAATTAACAAATTAATTAGCCAAGTTAATTAATTAATTCAATTAACATGCAAAACACATGGTAGCATAAACAAATCACCAATTAATTAAATGTAGTGGAAATTAAATTGACATGGTGATTTGTTTACGAATAGGGAAAACCTACACGGCAAAAACCCCACCGAGTGATTTTAAGGTCACCACTCCCAAGAATCCACTATTATCAAAACAAGTGATTACAAGTAAAGGAATCTCAGTACCTTATACCAACCTACAGTTGTACCCTTACCCCAATACTCAATTGGACTTGTTATATAGTAACAATCTCTCCTTTTCAATGCACAGCTCCCAGTACGTGACTAACCAATAGATGCGCGGATCCCAGTACACGACTAACCAATAGATGCGCGGATCCCAATACGCGACTTAATCACCAACTTGAGAAAGATGCTGGCTGAAAAGTTCTTCAGTTCATCACACAATGAAGATCAAGAAGCTTTTTGGTCACAAAACACTACAGTGTTCAAACACAGTAGCTTCTTTAAGAGAAAGATGAACTGGGGCAAATTCTGTCTCCAATCACAATTTGAATGAACAAAACTTTGCTTCACACTTGTGCAACCTTTGACAGCCCTTAAAATAATCCTTATACATGTTTAGGGTTGTGAGAAAAGAAAGCCTAAACATGTACACACAGATTGGATGAAAATCAGCTCTAAAAAATGAATTCCATAAACCTCGATAAATACCTTATCTATCGAGCTAGCTGTCGAGCATCGGGCTTCAGCAGCTCTTAAATCTCGATAGATACTAGCTATCAAGCTAGCTATCGAGCTTTAAAATCTAGCACTTCTTCACTTGTTTCTTGGACAGACTTGCATGGCTTTAACACTTAATCTTGAAACCTTGTTCCTTGAAATATTAAACACATCCTAGATCTACCCAATTACAAGTAATGTGCGTTTTGTCAAAGGATTAGCCAATTACATAAAATATTGACATATGTTCCTAACATGATTCACATATGTCCTAACAACCCAAAAGTTATGACATACCCTAAGATGTTGGGATAAAAGAAAATAAGTTCTCACATATAAGGGGCTTATCCCAAAATTCAAAGGTATATCTTAACTTGAAAGATTCATAAGATCATAGCCTAGTTGCTATCATAAACCCAAATCAAAAGGCCTCTTGGAAAGGAAGACTTTGGGCCTAAGGTAACAAATATGCTATGAACTTAGCATCCAACATCTTACAAAGTCAATATAAAATTTCCAAATCTTGGGCCTCCTTATTGTATGCCAAGGCCAAAAATGATGAGAGATTCATATACTTTGAGAGGAAGGCTACAATATATTCTAACTAAGGGGCTGCTTAAAATATATATATATATATATATATATATATATATATATATATATGATGATAGTGGGTACATTGTAAGCCCATATTTGAGACAAAGGGTTGAAAATCTCTAAGCTCGTTCTAATAAAAGCCCCACGAGAGTAAGATGAGAGATTTATTGTAAATGGACTAAGCCCATTGAAACAAAGGGCATAGTTCATTAGAGGAAAGGGAGTTATTTTTGTAATTAGGCCTTCATTGGAATGGACTTAAAGATTTTCTAAGAACATCTAAATAAGAGGACTTCTTTGGGACATGTACTTATGCTTCCAATGGCTTCTCCAAGTTTTCTCACGTGCCATGATGTCTGACCACGTGACTCAGGAGGATATTGATTACGTGATGATTGAAGGAACGATCCGCTTCCCCCTTCTAGTGCTAGAGCATGTTTCCAGACCATAGACCTTCACTAGGGCTCATGTCAATGAATTTTCTGAAATAGGAAGCGCAGGGTCATCGGAGGATCATGACTGGACAAAATGGACCTCGACAGTTGGGACAACGCAGGTCAGCCTTGTGCCTAATTTGATTGAATGAGACACAGCCCCGCCTCCCGACGTTGAATGGTATTTTGTCCTAGCCCAAGACGAAGACAAAGATGAGGAAGATGATGATGAGGCAATTAGTTGGTGGAGCGAAGGTGACTGTGATTGGTCTTCTTACGAAGAAGTCAATACCCTTCCAATGAAGAAGAACTCCCATAGGACATAACCGAAGCCATGCATGTTTGGGGGCCTTTAAAAGATGAAGATTGGTCCGTGGAGTTGTAAACTCTGTTCAAGGAAGAAAGCAACGCCGCCTAAGAAGAAAGAATGATAGAATTCATCATGCCTGCTGATGGGCAACTTAGCGATTGGATTTGGGTTTAGTTTTCCAAGGATATAGGAAAGAAATTTTGTAATGCAAGTTCAGATGTACTTTTCAACAATTTTAATAAGATGAATTTTGATTTGGCTTATTTTGATATGTCCTATAATATTGAAATTCTGCACTTAAATGATTCTAATGAATTTGAAAATGAAATTAATAAACAATTGGAATGAAAATTGAACCTGTGGAACCAACTTTTGAAATTCTTAATTTCGGCAATAATGAGAATCCACGCTTAATTAAAATTGGCTCAACCCTAAATAAATAAGAAAGAAAAGATCTTCAAGAACTACTCACAAAATTCGAAGAGGTGTTTGCATGGTCCTACGAAGATATGCTTGGTATTAATCTTGAGATAGCTCAACACCACATTGATACCCATGCTTACATGGTACCCGTCAAGCAAAAGTTGAGACATATGAGAACAAAGTGGCTTCTCAAGATCAAGGAAGAAGTCACAAAGCAGTTGAAAGTAGGATTCATCAAGCCCATGCGCAAAGCCGAGTGGATAGCCAATGTTGTGCTTGTACCCAAGAAGGATGGGAAAGTGAGGATGTGCGTGGATTTTAGAGACCTAAACAAGGCTTGCCCTAACGATGATTTCATTCTCCCTCATATAGATGTCTTTATGGATAATATAGTCAGTAGTGCCTTGATGTCTTTCATGGATGGTTTCTCAAAATATAACCAAATCAAGATGGCTCTTAAGGACATGACCAAGACCACCTTCACTACAGAATGAGGAATTTATTGTTATATAGTAATGCTGATTGAGCTCAAGAATGCGGGTGCAACCTATCAAAGAATGGCTACAGCCATACTACATGACATGATGCACAATAAAGTAGAGGTATATGTTGATAACATGATAGTGAAATCCAAGGATAGAGGGGGGCAGATCAGCAAACTAAGGAAGTTTTTCAAAAGGATCAAAGACTATAGACTGAGACTGAATCCACAGAAATGCACCTTTGAAGTAACCGTAGGAAAATTGCTAGGCTTCTTGGTAAGTGATAGAGGGATTGAGATTGACCCATCAAAGATCAAAGCCATCTTGGATAAGCCTCCACCTAAGAGTGAGAAAGAGATAATAGGATTCTTAGGCTAGTTACAGTACTTCAGCCGATTCATTGCCAAACTCACTTCTACTTTTGAACCCATCTTCAAGCTTTTAAGGAAGAATGAACCCCATGCATGGAACGAAGAATGTCAAAAAGCCTGTGAACTTATCAAGGAATATCTTCTCCATCCACCTGTCCTTACCCCTGAAGCCTAGAAAGCCACTTCTCCTTTATCTCTCGATCATAGAAAACGCGGTTGGGAGTATGCTTGCACAAAAGGATGATGATAAGAATGAGAGAGCCGTGTATTACTTGAGCAAGAGGTTCCATGATTATGAGACTAGATACACAGCCATAGAAAAGTCATGCTTTGCTCTCGCATAGGCTGTGCAGAAACTAAGACACATCATCCAACATTTCTAGTTATGGTTAATAGCCAAGATGGACCTGTTGAAGTATCTATTCAAGAAGCTTACCTTGAGTGGAAGGCTATCAAGATGATTGATCCTATTGGCAGAATTCAATTTGAAGTATATGGCTAGAAAAACCATCAAAGGAAGCGCCATGTCAGACTTTTGTGCCGAGAACCCTTAAAAGGAGAGGATGGTAAAGAAGACTTCCCAAATGAGGATATTTTGGACATCAAACTAGGGACATGGATGATGTATTTCGATGGAGCCTTGAACTAATAAGGAAATGGGATAGGAGTGCTTTTGATCACTCCGGATGGATCTCACATACCTTTGGTAGTCAAATTGAACTTCGAGGCAACCAAAAACATGGCAGAATATGACGCTTGTATTGCCAAAATGGAAGCTCTTCGAGAGTTAGGGGTAAAGGAGGTAGAAGTCTTTCGAGAGTCGACTTTGGCTATAGCCCAAGCATAAAAATTGTGGAAGGTGAAGGAAGAAAACTTGAAACCTTATCAGCAATATTTAGAGGATTTGACAAAACCTTTGACATGATTGACTACACCATCACCCCTAGAGCTCAGAATCAGTTTGCAGATGTTTTGGCCACCCTAGCCTCAATGGTTGAAATACCCAAAGGAGTATGGACACGACCCTTAGAGATTGAGTAAAGCTATGAACTGGTACATAAGGAGAAAGAAGGACCATCAGTCTTAGCTATAGAAGAGGAAAAAGTCCCTTGGGATTATGACATCATGAAATTCCTAGAATTGGAAATTTATCTTGATGGTACCGATAAGAGAGAACGTCGTTCAGTTAGGATGATGGCAATATAATGCATCCTATGTGGAGGTCAGCTCTATAGGAGGTCCTATGATGGTGTACACCTTCGTTGCCTAAAGAAAAAAGAAGCCGAAAGAGTCATGGAAGAAGTCCATTGCTGCGACTTAAATAATGCACCCAAGTGCAGGATTTTCATGAAGTAATAACTCGGTAAGTCTGAGGTCGAATCCACAGGAAAAATGGAATTAATTAGCAAACTACAAGAGAATAAAACTAAAATAATAATGTTTAATTGAAGAGATTTTGATGGTTTAGAAAAGGTAATTTAAATTGAGAGAAAATAAAAATATATTAAGGCGCTAAGGTTTAAGGTTCCACACACAACACATCTATTGGTAGTCTTAACAATATTTATTTTATAACTCAACTAAAAATTATACGAAGGATGATCTTAGTCGGATGATGTAACAATAAAAACTCAAGAATTAATTGTCTAAGGTAGTTTCAGGAAATTGATTGATTTTAGACAAAACAAAACTAGTGAAATTGTTTGAAAGGAATACTAACCATTTAACGTGCCCAGAGTCTATGATAAATCAAAGAATTATACATAACTAAACACTTTTCTAGATGATTAGATCAATAAAAAACATAATAACATAAGAATTAAAACCATAAAATAATTGTTAAGAACATACCAATAAACGGTTGAGTTTCACCCCTTGCCTTAACAAGGCTTTTAGCAAGCCATAACACAAATAAAACTCTAAAAATTGTAAAGAAACTTTAAGAAAACCTAAATTATGTTCTACAGCAGCTCCCTCTTGAATATTGCCCTAAAGAGCCTTTAAATAAGTCAATGAATCCTATTACAAATTGAATTCCCGTTTGGAGAAAATCCCAGGTTTTTATGCTTCACTTAACTGACATTTTTGGCCCATTTAATTTCAGAATTTGGACTTTTGACAAACTACAAAGTTGTAGCCATTTAAGATAAATTTCCAACCCAACTTGAATCATCTTGATTGGACATTTGAGACAAAAATTATGCCCAAAATACTAACTGGTGCGCAAGCTGAAATCCTAGTCCAAATTGGACTCGGATTTGGTGCAAATTTCCTTTGATTTCTTGCTCCAATTGGACTCAAATTTCATTGGGTTGGCCTACTTTGACTTCACCATGACCCTTGTAGAAGGAAAGTCCATTAGCCTTCTTCTTTGCACAAATCTGCTTATTTAATTCCATTCTCCTACAAAAGACAAATTCATGCATTAAAATTCAATTAAGCACAAAATTGATTATTCAGCTTTATTCCAAAACCAAATATAAAATGCATGAATTAATTCAAAATAAGTATGATAGTGCTTTCTAATAATGATATAAATATGCAAAATTAAGCTATTATCACACTCCCCAACCAGCTCATTGCAAGTCCCTAGCAATTTAAGAGACTCGAAACAAGGAAACAAAATAACAAAAATTTATTACTTTAGTAGAAATAGTTAATCAAAGGTCAAAACACTAATAACTACCAAAGATATTCCACATGCCATCAATACTCAGTGTGTGAATAGTTTACCAACGCAAACACGACCTTAGTCATAAGATAAAATATGACTTGAATTTCTATCCAAAATTATGCTTCAAATCAAATCTCACAGGTGTTAACACTCCCAAACATATGTGAGCAGAATAATGTAAAACAAAGACTAGTATCTCACATATAAATAAGATGAAGAACGGTGAAGCAAAATAAAGGACATGTATAGTCTCATGAAAGGATGCCAAATACTAAGAATATTACACCACACACATTGACTAGTCATGTCAAGATCCAAACCATACATTCCTTAAGATCAAATAGGACTTTCATTGGGACGTAATGTAAGATAAAGATGAGGAATTAAGAATAAAGGGTATAGGTAAAAATAAAAAGTGTTCTCAAGAATAATTAGAGAGACAACTTCTTTTGAGTATATGTCATTTGATTTATCCTCTCTAGTTTCTTGAATATTGCACTTTGACTTTTTTTTTTCTTCAAAATTTCATCAACAAATTCATTCTCTATTTCTTCCTCTTTCACATTCTTTTTTTTTTTCCAACATTTTTCCTTTTTTGTTTATGACTCTCTCTCTTTCTTTCTTTTTTTTTTTTTTTTTTTGAGTGAGTCCTCCTTTTCTTCCAACTATTTCACCACAAATTTACCACAATAAGACCATTTGATTGCATTCATTCTAGGAACACTTTAGGAAAGGGTTTGAGAAAGAATGGCTAAAATAATAGGCTCAAATGGGTGACTAGCGGAAATGTACCAAGAAAGAAAATAATAAAGGTTCAAAATAAACAAAGATTGCCTAAAATTATCTCTTAAGGATTGAGATAGTTCTTCAAAATCCATGACTTTAACATATTCAAGTGTGGCATAAAATTGATGAATTCTTAGCATTCAACCAAATCAAAGAATAATGAAACTAAGCAACAACAAAGTTATGCGCTTCCAAATGAAAAATGAGATCAAAAGAAAATAAACCTCTAAAAAAAATGAATGACTCAAGAACTCATATGGGTTATAGTCTCTATATTTTATTTTCAAGATTTTCAAAGTCATCTCTATCTCTCAACCAAGAAACATGTTCATGTGGCTAAAGTGCATGTGCATAATAGTTGAGTATAAAAAACAGTGGAATTCTTTAGATAGAAGTAACATCAAGAACTTCGACTTAAAACTCTTGCTAAAGCAACACCTTTTTTTTGGGGGGGGGGGGGGGGGGGGGAAATTGGACTGAAAACAAAAACAAAAATCACTAAACATAACCAAAAAAAAAATTAAAATAAAATAAAACCCAATGCAAATCATCTCAAGTTCCTCCCCCTAACCTAAAACTTACATTGTCCTCAATGTTAACAAGGAAAAACAATAAAGAGTAGAGATTATGGAGAGTACCTTGAAGAGACGAACATAAATGAACAAAAAAAACTTTAGCACCTGCAAAAGGGGTTAGAAAACATAACAACAAAAATAATAAAAAGAAAAAAGCACAATCTAAACTACGATACAAACACTAATGCTAATTACTTGGCAAGTCTTAATAAATGGGATTCTCCAAATTAATGAATTCCTCCTCTTGTGAAATTTTTTCAAGAAATGGCTTAAGACGTTGTCCATTCACCTTAAATATGTTACCATTCTTTGGGCTTTTCAATTGCTATGGCACCATGGGGGAAAACATTTTTAACAATGAAAGGTCTAGTCCATCTTAAAAAAATAAGTAAATAAATAAATCTCTTACCACATACTACTTTAGCGTACTTTGCACGCCTTTTTAACACTCTTTTAATTTTCTATTTTTTCAACTTCGTACTTCTACTTCGTAGTTTCAATCTTTCACATCCACAGGAGACTAAGAGAGCATCTACATAGATCATATGATTTCTCCAGAAATAAAGAGATGCCAAAGACACATAACAAACACAGATAAAACCTAACCAAATAAACACAAATATAGAGAGCCATGAGAGCATAGGGATTGTTGATGCATACTGAACCACCGGACTTCAAAGTCATTGATCCAAAATTTAAAGCTTGTACAACCTAGTAGCTTATCACTATGCCTATCCACCACCACAAAAGCGCTAGAGCTGGTTTAGAACAATTTTTTTTTTCTTTGTTGAAACGACTGTGTTTTTGACATTTGATCAAACCTTCCTAAAACTGGTTAAATCATACCCATTTCCAGTTTTCACGATTGAACCGGTGTTTTTCAGTTTTTTTTTGGTTTGTTTAATTTTTGGTTTTGTAAGTATATTGGACCGGATTAGTGTCCAGTTCCCAGTTGAATTGGTCGAACCGGCCGGTTTGGTCTGGTTTTTAAATCCTTGGATTTAACTTGACTCACTTTATTTTCAGAGGAACTACAATCATCAACAAAAAATTGACCTTAGGGGTTTGGTTGTGGTTAAGATGGAAACTTACCATTTTCTATTGTGCTCATGGATGTGGTCAATTTAGTGAGAGTGCTCCTAATGTCATTGATGGCTTGTGAGTTCTGATTATTAATGGTGGATTGAGTTTGCGTGAATTGTTGCAAAGTGTCTTCAAGACTCTTCTTTGGAGGGGGATTATAGGGAACAAAATTTGAAGAACCATGTGTAGGAGGTGCAGCCACATTATCATTCCTCCAGCTGAAATTTGGGTGATTCCTCCACCCTGAATTATATGTCTCTGAATAAGGGGAAGGGTATGATTTTTTCACTATGTTCATAGCATTTGCTTGATCATGCAATGCCTCTTTAAAAGTTGGAATTGTAGGGCATTCATTTTTAGGGTGTTCCATGGTCTCACAAATTTTACAAACTTCATCAATTTTAGGCATAGTATTGATTCCATTGACCTTTCTTAATTCCATGGCTTCAAGCTTCCTAGTTAGACTAGCCACCCTAGCACTAAGGTCATCATCTTCCCTAAGTTGGTACTTACCACCCCCAGAGGGGTTGGTAGATGCTTTAGACCTATCTGAGGTATCAGTGGTATCCCAAGATTGGGCATTCACAGTTAAGAGATCTGTTAGGTTCTAAAGATTTAGGATTTTATGTATTTAGAACTCTAATGTGTATTGTTGGCAAACCATGATCAAAACAATGTGTTTAGAAGTATTTTAGTCTTGCTCAAAGTTGTGTATTTATGTAAAGTTGGGATCGAAGCTCGGGCAGAATGTTTTTCTGCAGAATTTTCCAACTCAACCCTAGTTGTTTTAAAACGTTTTTAGGGTTTCTTATTTGTCCTAAGTATAAAAAGCAAACCCTAGCCACGTTTTAGTGTTGCTCATATTGCTGTTTATGTAAATCTCTTGTGAGATCTAGAGGAGCTTTCCTTTACACAAACTTAGGGTTTTCAAGGAGAAGATTTATCTACACCTTTGATCAACTCGGTTGCTGCAATTGAAGCTTAAAGAAAACACAAGCGGGTGTGCTTGTATCTGGTGGTGAATCCAAGAAAGAAGGAGTCCGTGGATTCGGAGTTTGCACGTGGTCGTGTTAGTAAGTTCTACTGGTTGGTAGCAATAAGAAGTCGAGCGTGGGGGCTTGTAAGTCTTATTGTATGAACTTCGATTCTTTCAAGATAGTGGATTCAAGTTTACCTTAAGGATAGCTAGGTCAAATCCTCCCCAGGTTTTTGCCGGTTTGGTTTCCTGGGTGATCATATCTTGTGTTATTTATTTTCCGCTGCTTTGCATGATATGATCTTTATTATTGTGATAACCTAGTTTTGTTAAATTGGACTAAGTAACAACTTGGCTAATTACCTAGGTTAAATCAATTGGTTTTAAGGGGTCTAAAAACTAACAAGATCAAAATAATCAGAAGCCTCATTAGGATCTTTATTCAAAAACTCTCCATTGCACATCATCTCTACAAATTAGCGCATCTTTCGAGTTAAACTTTCATAGAAAAAATTAATTATACGCCAAGTTTCATAGCCATGATGTGGACAAGCATTAAGCAAATCTTTAAATCTTTCCCAACATTGATAAAATGTCTAATTATCTTTTTGTGAAAAATTCATTATTTTTCTTTTAAGTGCATTAGTCCTATGAATTGGAAAAAATTTTCTTTAAAAACTTAGTTTGCATCTCTTGGCAAGTACCAATTGACCTAGGTCTCAAAGAATTAAGCCAAGTTTTTGCCTTGCCTTTAAGAGAAAAAGGAAACAACTTCAACCTAATTTTCTCTTCATTATATGATTGGTCATGGAAGGTGGCACATACCTCCTCAAATTCCTTAAAGTGCAGGTAAGGACTTTCAGAATCTAACCCATGAAATTTAGGAAGCAATGAAATCATACCAAGCTTAAAATTAAAATTATTTGCATTAGTTGGAAAAATTATGCATGTTGGTGCACTACTCCTAGTAGGTTGCAAATAATCCCTGAGAGTTCTAATTGATTGGTGATCATGGAAGTCTTCATTATTTAGATTATTCTCATCACCATGATTACTCTCTAAGTTTGCCATGATATCAAGTGTGTGAGAATGTGTGAAAGAATCAGATAAATTGCTAAACAAATTATTAGACTCAATTCTAACCAAGCAATTATCACTATCACAATACCAAACACACATGCAAAAGTAAAGCAAGAAAGAAAAAGAAAAAGAAAATTTAAAAAAAATACCTTTAACAATAAAAAGAAGTAAAAAGTAAAGGAAAACTCTAAAAGAAAACTAAACCACTTTAAAAAAAAAGAGTTGGAGATATATTGCCAAATATCTGAAGAAATTTAATGCCAAAAACCTCTCCAAATGAAGTGGAACACTTCTTTAATCGCCTAATCCCTAGCAATAACGCCAAAAACTTGCTGCAACTTAAATAATGCTCCCAAGTGCAGGATTGTCGCAAAGTAATAACTTAGTAAGTCCAAGGTCGAATTCACAGGGAAAAGAGAATTGATTAGCAAACTACAAGAGAATAAAACTAAAATAATAAAGTTTAATTCAAGAGATTTTGACGGTTTAGTGAAGATAATTTAAATTGAGAGAAAATAACAATATATTAAGGCACTAAGGTTTAGGGATCCACACACAACACATCTATTGGTAGTCTTAACAATATTTATTTTATAACTCAACTAAAATTCATACGAAGGATGATTTTAGTCGGATGATTTAACAATAAGAACTCAAGAATTAATTGTCTAAGGTAGTTTCATGAAATTGATTGATTTTAGGCAAAACAAAACTGGTGAATTAGTTTGTAGGAAATACTAAGCATTTAACGTGCTTGGAGTATATGATAAGCATTAAAACCATAAAATAATTGTTAAGAACATACCAATAAATGGTTGAGTTTCACCCCTTGCCTTAGCAAGGCTTTTAGCAGTCCATAACACAAATAAAACTCTAAAAACTGTAAATAAACTTTAAGAAAACCTAAATTATGTTCTACAGCAGCTCCCTCTTGAATTTTTCCCTAAAGAGCCTTTAAATAGGTCAAAGAATCCTATTACAAATTGAATTCCCGTTTGGAGAAAATCCCAGGTTTTTAGGCTTCATTTAATTGACATTTTTGGCCCATTTAACTTCAGAATTCAGCCTTTTGGTAAACTACAAAGTTGTACCCCTTTAAGTTATATTTACATCCCAACTTGAATCATCTCGATTGGGTATCTGAGACAAAAGTTATGTCCAAAATACTAACTAGTATGTAAGCTGGAATCCTAGTCCGAATTGGACTTGGATTTGGTGCAAATTTCTTTTGATTTCTTGCTCCAATTGGACTCAAATTTCATTGGGTTGTCCTACTTTGATTTCATTATGGCCCTTGTAAAAGTAAAGTCCATTAGCCTTCTTATTTGCACAAATCTGCTTATTTAATACCATTCTCCTACAAAAGACAAATTCACGCATTAAAATTCAATTAAGCACAAAATTGATTATTCAACTTTATTCCAAAACTAAATATAAATTGCATGAATTAACTCAAAAGAAGTATGATAATGCTTTCTAATAATGATATAAATATGCAAAATTAAGCTATTATCATCCATCAAGGAATTTGTGGTCCTCAAATGAATGAGGAATGTTAGCAAAGAAAATCCTAAGGATGGGATACTATTGGAATACGATGAAAATCGATTTTGTAGACTTTATAAAGAGTTGCCATGATTGCCAGACATACGCAAATTTGAACCATGTACCACCTAGTGAGCTATACAGTATGACCTTTCCATGGCCTTTCTTAGTATGGGGCATATATGTGATTGGAAGAATTGCCTCTAAGGCCTCAAATGGACATGAATACATTCTTGTGGCAATTGACTATTTCACCAAATGAGTAGAGGTGGCCTCCTACTATGTATTGAAAGCCAAACATGTGGCTTGATTCATAGAGAACAACATCATTTGCCGATTCAAAGTACCACAAGAAATCATCTCGGAAAATGGTTCCCACTTCGAGGGAGAGGTTCGAAAGATCATAGAGCTGTACAACATTGAGTATCACAAGTCTTCACCATACCGACCATAGACTAATGGGGCCATAGAAGCAGCCAATAAGAACATTAAGAATATCCTAGCCAAGATGGTAGTGACATACAAAGACTGGGCTAAAAAGCTTCCATTTGCCTTATAGGGCTATAGAACTTCAATCTGTGCATCAACTAGGGCAACCCCCTGCTTTTTGGTTTATGGGAGTGAAGCGATACTTCCCATTGAGGTGGAGATACAATCTTTAAGGGTGCTAGTAGAAACCAAAGTTCTAGAATAAGACTGAATGAGAGAAAGATATGAACAATTGGCTTTGATAGACGAGAAAAGGGCTAGAGCTCTAAACCATGCACAAGGTTATCAAAAGAGGATTGCTGGGGCGTTTAACAAGAAAGTGAAACCTAGAAACCATAAGGAAGGAGATTTGGTCCTAAAGGTGCTTAGAGATGAGACTTTCGACCCAAGAGTAAAGATGAAGCCAAGATGGTCTGGGCATTTTATTATCAAAAAGATCATGTCAGGAGGTTCTACAAGAATTACAAATTTGAATGGAGAAGAGATGCTTCGCCCAATCAACATGGATAAACTCTAGAAGTATAACATTTGAAAAGAAAAAACCCTGCTAGGTTGAAAACTCGAAAGGGCAGCCTAGGCAAAAGAATCCCGCTAGGTTGAAAACTCGAAAGGGCAATCTAGGCAAAAGATAAGGGAAAACACCATGGGCATGGTGAAAATTCCTACAAGGACGTCATGGGCAAAAGTTACATGGCACAGAAAAAAGGAAAAGAAAAATAAAGACAATAAGCAAAGATAATAAAATGGTTGATTCTCTTATTTCTCAAATTAAAAGATAACAAACTATTTCCATAGGGGATTTGGAACATTCCTATCCTTTATTAAACTCAAAAGAAAGACATGAGAATCATAAAGTGTAGAAAACTACAATATAGGGCATATCAAGGTAGTCAGTCAGTCCTCTTTCTTTTGTTGGACCTCTTGTAATCGTTCTCTTCCCTACGAACCGCCCTCATTTCAGTGGATAACCGATCCTTATACCCCGAAGTTTGATGAAGGAATTGAGGAAAGTGGATGTCCCTAGTTATCATCCTCCGCGACCAAGTCTCATGAATTCTACCCAAGATCCTTTTAGTGAATACCAAGGTATGGAAGGAACCATGGTTACTAGGAGTTCCTTGACAGTCACCAAATTGTCTTGCAATGCAACATGTATAGTAGTAAGAGCAACGGCAAAGCCCAACCAAAGGAACACAGTTATCCTTGAAGTCACATGTGGGCGCAGTGGGAGGGAAGTATGCCTCAGCCGAGTGGACCGAGGTGGAGAAAAGATGGAGTCTCCACCTAGATTAGGTCTAGTAACCATACATATAGCGTCCTTCAAAAAAGGACTAATCTTACTACCAGAGCACGTGTCTGGAGTTTAGGTATGGGGGTGGGAAGATGTTAGGCACCCAACCCCACCTGACCCATAGGTTAGCTTCCACTCATTGTGTCTTACGTCTTAATCTTGTTAAAGGCATATTCAACATCATTATTCTAGACTCACACACACACTAGCATACATCTAAGCAAACAATATGGCATTTTCATACCAAACTCTAACTTACATCTATCATGAATATCAAATCTCAACCCTAGCTTACATCTATCATGACATTAAACATATATTCCCAAGGGCAGAAACATCATAAGGCATATTCAAATATTCAAATTATCAAGTCCAAGGAATGGCATACAAACTTGCATATTCATGCTTACCCAAAACAAGATCATATTTATCAATACAAGACGAGATCACAAACAAATGTATGTTCATGTAAATGCATGCCTTACCTCACTCACCTAAATGAATCACAGCACCTATGCATCAATGTACATTTATATTCATATGCATGTTCATGGTATACCAAAGCAAGAAAACCCCAATCTAACATATAAAGGACAAATAACAAATAAAACATGGAAGCAAAGACTCAAAACATAAAACTAGATCAAGACAAAAGCATATTGTGTAAACAGAATAAAGAAACAAAAGCAAAAATGTCATATTAGGGTTTCGGGGCATGAGTATGCGTGCGCATACATAGGGTTTACGTACGCAGCCCAGTTGTATATATATGCATACTTCAAATATGCATGCACATGCAGTAAGCATGCGTACGGATACACGCCCTAAACCCTAACCCAAAAAACAAGAACACAGCAAAACAGAAACTTAAAACTAACAACATAACATGCTTAAAACAACGAAGAAAACAAAAACCTAAACTATACAAACATGTTATAACATAACTAAACAAGAAAAACAAGGAAAATAGAAAGAAAAGAAAAGAAAAGGACTTAGAACATATACCTAAAAACGTAAAGCTCCTTAGCTTGATTTTGACCATTCCTCTCAGTCAAATCTATTCACAATCAAATAAAGAAGTGATTAGTAATCTTAAAACTCCAATATCAAGGCTAGAAAAGGTCCCAATCAGAAAAATATTGACTTGAAGATGTTTTGTGAAAAAATTTCTCTTTGATTCACAATTTCTAGCGAATCTTATGTTTGCCCTTAGGATTTTCTACGTCTTTTGAAAAGCTACTATGTATGGCCTTTTATAGTTCCAAAATGAGGGTCTGGAGCGGCTCTTAGATGATGTGGGATTTGTTTCAAAACCCATATTTAATGCATAAAAACTTGCCCTTCATAGTTTCTGGAACCCTAACATACATACACGTGCACATGAATGCATACGCATGCATGAAGCATGCGAACGCAGAGCTTAAGCATGCATGTGGATATGCGTGTATGCGTTCGCATACCCTAGGGTTTCCGTGATCTTTATTTTCCAAAAGTAGCTTATTTTATTCATAAAAAGAGTTATATTTTCCAAAAATACTTTTCTCAAGTCAATTTCAATCTAATTAGGCCCTAAACCAACCTTAGGCTTTAGAATTTCTACATCATTGAGGAACGAGGGCCGGAGTCGTACGGGGTACAAAATGTGGTGTCTACAAATGCCCCTCTTTTTATTTGTGAGCTCCGCTAACAGAATCAAAAGAATAAGAGAAAAAACATTTATTTTCGACGTACGACTTGGGCCCAACCCACACACACAGCAAACAACACGCATACATAGGGCAAGGTGTAACTCCATAGAGTTGTGTAGGATTCATGTGTCTGAAGTCCTACCTTTGTTACTCGAGAAACAAACAACAACAGGTTCACTATCCTAGAACCTGTTTTGCTAATAGCAAGCAAAAGGCAAATGACTCACTATCCTAGAGTCACCAAAACAAAAACAAAAAAAAAAA
The DNA here is from genome assembly GCA_028535165.1 of Quercus tomentella. NCBI lineage: Eukaryota > Viridiplantae > Streptophyta > Magnoliopsida > Fagales > Fagaceae > Quercus > Quercus tomentella. Next base: position 48,397,038 of record JAPQVY010000133.1, on the reverse strand, counting down.
AAAAAAACAAACAAACAAACATGGCCAACAACCGCAACCATCAACCAAACAAAAAAGGTGCTCTTACGAGCTTAAAAGGATATATATCTGTGGTATCCATTTGGGGCTCTTGCCTCAAACTTCACTGGGTGTCTAGGTAACACTTATCTTCTATTTCCATCTCTACCTACTTTGGTGAGGCTCTTGCCCTAGGGTGACATAGGTCTCTATCTCTATGTCTACCTCTTCTATTATGCCTGCATATTCAATTCCCTTGGGACATGTGCACAAATATTCCCTTTCTTCTCTTCTGACTTGCATGGGATCTGTGCCTGCATATTCAATTCCTAGAAGATTTGTGCACAAGTTATGTATTCTTCTTTTCTGACTAGTATGGGATTTTTCCCTGTATATTCAATTCTCGGAGGATATGTGCACAAGTTCTGTACTCTTTTTTTATAACTTATATGGGATTTGTGCCTGTATATTTAATTCCCAAAGGATATGTGCACAAGTGACCTTGGTAGTTCTGACTCACGAGGAAGTCCTTGGTGTGTGATCTATTGGGGAGAATGACTTCTTGAGGAGTGTGTCGTGGCCCACGAGGGAGCTATCTTGGTGATTTTGACTTACAAGGAAGCCTCTAATGGTGTGTAGTCCATTGGAAAAAAATCTCTTCTTCTCCTTCATGACTCATTCAGGAACTGGTGTTGATTCTACTCACAAGGGAGTTTCCTCAATTCCAAGGGGAAATTCTTTTCTTCACAACCCTCGAGGGAGTTGCCTTTGTGCCTTGGACCCTCAGGAGAATCCTCCTTGATACTTGGGAAAAACTGTCTATTTTTTAACTTGCTGGGGGTTTTGTTTAATGGTCTTAACTCATGAGGGAGTTTTGCTAGTGATTTTCAATCCGTTAAGGGATGTTCTTGATCCTTTCAATCCACTGGGAATGCTTTGAGAGTCATTGTGTCTTCTACCCAACTGAGGGTCTTTCTGTCATTTTTGGATGAATCTTGGAATTTTCCTTTGCATTTCCTACCTTCTAGGAGTTCACTGGGGATATTCTAAAAATTTGATTTTTTTTTTTTTTTTTTTTGCTTGCTAAACTACACATAGTTTAGTGGGGGGGCCTAAACTACATGTAGTTTAGTCACCAGACCTTGCCTCTTCATTTTTCTCCAACGGTTACCAACTATTTCTTTTTCTTCTTCTTATTCCTCTTCATCTTCTTCACCCTCTTACTTCCTCTCTAACTCTTCAACTTCCTCTTTTTCTCTACAAAAATCCTCTGCCTCTCTCTTATTCCTCATCCTTTCATAATTTGATCCTCTCTTCCTCTCTCAAACTCTCTTATCTCCTCCCAAACTCTTTCATCTTCTTCAATGTCACCTGAGTCTAAAACCAAGAAAACCTCCTACATGATTTTCGGTGATGTATTCAACCTCACCCGCTGGAATGGGGCTATAAGGTTGAATGAGTCACCTCCACTAATCTACAAGCCGCAAGATCATCTCCCGGAGAGTGCAAGGGCTAGATTAGTGAGTTTTTCAAGTTTTCCTCCTTTTTAACTCTTGTCTGATCTTTCATTTTAATCTATTTTTTGACCTGTAAATGCTTGGGTTTTGCTGTGGGATGAGTTTAGATGAAAACCTGATGCCTTAGAAAGGATAGGAACATGTTTAGGATGAGTTTTGATCAAGGGTTGTTTGGAAATATCGAAGAACACTCTCTATCTGTGGTCATGCGTGCGCATGTATCGGGCTTGCGTATGCGTGCTCTGTTATGCATACGTGTCCGTGTTCTTCAGTTCATACGAACGCATGATCTAACCTGTGTACGCATACGCGGGCTTATGTGCGCATGCGGGCACTTAGAAAGCCTTATTTTCATTATTTTGTCTCCTTTTTCACCTATTTCCTAATCCAATTGTGATTTTCATGCTCTCTTTTCATATTTTTTTGTAGGTCCTGCCTCCGATTTCAGGGAGGGGAAGCACTAACCACATTGCTTTGTGGTAAAAGGCCTTAACTGATGACATGAGGGCCTTGGTACGTGCACTAGGCTTTGAGCCCATTCTCCATCTACTGACGGAAAGCCATGCTAGTACCATCTTGGTGTAATCCTTGGTTGAAAGGTGGTGGGACACTTCCCACACCTTTCACATTGTTGATAGGAAGATGACGGTGATTCCTTATGATTTCCACCAGATGACTGGCCTTCGATGTAATGGGTCGATCATTAACATGACTTTTCTATGAGTGTGTATCTAATCTCATAGTCATGGAACCTCTTGCTCAAGTAGTATACGGTTCTCTCACTTTTATCATCGTCCTCTTGTGTAAGAATACTTCCAACCGCATTCTCTATGATCGAGAGATAAAGTAGCAGTGGCTTTCCATGCCTCGAGGGTACTAGGATGGGTAGATGGAGGAGGAATTCCTTGATAAGTTCAAAGGCTTTCTAACATTCAATGTTCCCATGTACGGGGTTCATTCTTTCTTAAGAGCTTGAAGATGGGCTCACAAGTGGAGGTGAGCTTGGCGATGAATCGACTGATGTATTGTAGTCGGCCTAAAAATCCTCTTATCTCTTTCTCACTCTTGGGTGGACGCATATCCAATATGGCTTTGATCTTTGATGAGTTAACCTCTATCCCTCTATCACTTACCAAGAAGCCTAGCAAGTTCCCGACAGTTACTCCGAAGGTGCATTTTTGTAGGTTCAATCTCAGTCTATACTTCTTGATCCTTTTGAAGAACTTCCTCAAATTAGCTATATGGACTTTTATATCTTTGGACTTCACGATCATGTCATCAACATATACCTTAACTTCATTGTGCATCATGTTAGGTAACTTCATTATGCATCACGGTATAACAATAAACCCCCAATTCAGTAGTGAAAGTGGTTTTGGTCATGTCCTTAGGAGCCATCTTGATTTGGTTATATCTCGAGAAACCATCCATGAAAGACATCAAGGCACTACTGGCGGTGTTATCCACTGAGACATCTATATGAGGAAGAGGTAAATAGTCCTTAGGACAAGCCTTGTTTAGGTCTCTAAAGTCCATGCACATCCTTACCTTTCCATCCTTCTTTGGTACAGTCACCACATTGGCTACCCATTCGGCTTGGTGCATGGGTTTAATGAACCCTACTTTCAACTGTTTTGTGACCTCTTCTTTAATCTTAAAGAGCCATTTAGTTCTCATACGCCTCAACTTCTACTTAACGGGCACCGTGTGAGCATGGGTATCAATGTGGTGTTGGGCTATCTCGGGGTCGATACTAGGCATATCTTCATAAGACCATGAAAAGACCTCTTGGAATTTTGTGAGTAAGTCTTGGAGATCTTTTCTTTCTTTTTTATTTAGGGTTAAGCTAATTTTAATTAAGCGTAGATTCTCATCATTGCCCAAATTAAGAATTTAAAAAGTTGGTTTCACAGGTTCAATTTCTTTTCCAATTGTTTATTAATTTCATTTTCAAATTCATTAGAATCATTTAAGTGTAGAATTTTAATATTATGGGACACATCAAAATAAGCCAAATCAGAATTCATCTTATTGAAAATGTTGAAAAGTACATCTAAACTTGCATTACAAAATTCATTTCCCATTTTTTTGGAAAACCTGACCCAAGTCCAAATTGCTAAGTTGCCCATCTGCAGGCGTGATGAAGGTAAAAGGATTACTTGGCTCTTCGACGATGATGGCGAGCACGTCCCCCTCCTCTTTCAACATAGTCTCCATTACTTCAACATCCATGTAATCCACCCAATCGACCTCCTATTGAATTCCTTGATCACCATAGTAGGTTTTTCCTTGAAAGTAAGCTTTTTATTGAAGAATATTTCCCAGCCGGGATTCACTTTTCCATCCTTATCCACCCAAAGCTCGGGAAAGCCACAAAAAGGAAAGTCTCCTCCTTCCTTCACAAAGTTCCTATTTAGGGTACCAAGGTTCTTTTTTCTTCCATCGCAGCCTCTAAAACCTTCCTTGGTTAGTTGAGTCTTGAAGTCGGGGAATTTAGCCACCCTTCTTCCTTCTTTTCCAAGACCCATACTAGGCTTATACCCCATTTTCTTCATCATTGCAATCACCTCATGACTACAATATAGGAGTAAATCCGTAGTATACTTCTCATCCTTTAATCCATAATTAGCCATGTTTATAAACTCAAAGCCACTAATTTGAAGCTCATTTCCTCCTTCTTCAAGTCAATAGACAGGAGCTAGGATCTTACCATCACCAAGCACTACAACAATTTCTCCTTTCCATGGGATCTTCATCTTTTGGTGTAGAGTAGAAGGGATAGCTCCAATGGGATGAAGTTATGCTCTTCATAAGAGAATTGTATAGTTAAGAGTGATGTTCATCACATGAAATTCCACAATTGTTTCCAACAGACCAATGTTGCAAGGAGCTTTGAAGGTTCCCATAACCTTCCTTGAAGTATTATCATATGCTTTAACAGTCAAAGGAAAGGGGATGATTGTCTCCACATCTAAGCCAATTTTAAGAGCGGTCCTAAAAGGGCATACATTTAATGCGGATCCATTATCAATAAGCACCATTGGAACCTTAGCACCCATGCACTTGATGGTGATTTGTAAAGGTCTAGTGTGAATGGCCCCTTCGGGAGGAAGTTCTTCATCTGAAAAGGTGAGGGAAGGATGAGATGGATCCTCAACTCCCATGAGAGATAGCAACTTCTTGTGGAGTAATTTCGATGGGCACTTCTTTCCCATTCAAAGCATTCAAGAGAGCACTACGATGCTTGTGAGAAGCCATCAACAAGCCCCACACGGACACATGAGCTTGAGTCTTCTTCAATTGAGTCAAAACCTTATCTTCCTCTTCTTTTTCTTCCTTCCCTTTGGGTTCAACAGGCTTGGACCTTTCTTGCGTGTTCCTACCAAGATGATCCTTCTCTAAAAAGGATGGCTTGTAGTGTTTCCCACTCCTAGTGATATTTGCCACATTGTCTTCTAGGACACTCTTCTTCGATTCAATCATTCCTTTAGGGAGTATTCCTAACATAGCCACCGCACTCTTCAACATCTCATCTTCCTAATCCTATATTCCTTAGAATTCCACCACGTTAACCTCTACGATTTCTATTAACTTTGAACAATCCCAATCAATCTCTTCCACTTGCACCCAATTCTGATATGGAGGAGGAATTCGATGATAATAAAGCAAAGGGTTCTTTCTAATGTTAGGCTTAGTAATGATGTTTGGATTTGGGAAGGTTCCATTTTCTATTAGGTCTTGTATCTCATGCTGAAGGCAGAAACAATTGTCGGTTTTAGGGTAGATTTTTTATGGAAATGGCAATATTCATTGAGGTTCTAAGTAGAAGGTACAAGATTAGGCATAGGTGTAAGGTCTAAGGGTTTAATGAATCCTTTAGAAGTTAAATTCTCATATGCTTGGGCAAGGGACATTCCTAAGTCGGAGAATTCTCCATGGGCTTTTCATGGGCTTTTTTTGTGAAGCTTGGGTAGGCTAAGGGTTGTTGAGGTATGATGGCACTTACATTCATAGTATTAGGTGCTTTAGAAGCAGTAGCTCCTCCCCATATGTCTTCTTGATTAGAGGCTTGCTCTCACCTTTCTCCAATTGCCCATTAGTGATGGCATCCTCGATCCTAGTTCCACAATCATACAACTCACCAAAAGAGCTAATAGGCGATGACAGAAGCCTACTATTATATGCCAAAAGCAAATTCTTGATAATCATGTTGATTTTGTCCTTCTCATTTGGCCTATTAACCATCCTATACGTCTTTCCTTTCCACCTTGTCATGTATTCAAAAAATGTATCCCCTATTCCTTGCTTGGTAGTCTCCAAGTCCCTCAAAGTTACATCAATCATGGTATTGAAGATGAGTTGATTCATATAACTCCACTGGCTCATTCCACACCTTGGTCTTAGTTGGGTCCAAGCTATAGTACCACCTTGATGCATCTCCCGTAAGTGAGAGGAAAGGCATGCCAAAGTTTGCTTCTCATCCAATCCTTTCATTTCAGTAATGCTTAGATATCTCCTAACATGTTGCTTAGGATCTTCAGTCCCATCAAATTTTTCCGCATTTGAGATTGTGAACTTGGGAGGCAATGTAATAGGAGTCTTGGAGCCCACTCCACCCATGTTGTAAAGACAATCATCCATTCATCGAGCCTTGCGAAAGCCTAGTTGCATCTTGTCCATCTTTTTCTTCGTGGCCACGGTATCCGCGGTGAGTTTCTCAAATTGCTTATTCCTTCCATATTCAACCTTATCCCCTTCATCCCGATCTTCTCCTTCATCTTCATCATCTACCTCCATATGTATGGGCTTCTTAAACTTGCTTCCCTCTAGCTTGGAGAGACGGCCTCCTATCTTCTTGAGGGCATCACTTTGCTCTTTTATTGCTTTGAATATATTTTGTGTAGTCATGTCATCAATTGGAGTAGCCTTTCCTTCTTGTGATACTTCCTCTTGCAATGTCTCTTCTTGAAATACCTCTTCTTGATATGTTTCCTCAATTTTGACCAAACGCACTCTGTTCTTTTCTCGGACCCAAATTGGAGAGGGGACACGCTTTCTTAATCTTGGTGATGCAGTGGTGCCTGAAAAGAAGTCCCATATTATTAAGCCCATTTCCCAATTAAAAGGTTCTTTTCGTTAACTTAGATGTTCTTAGAAAGTCTTTAAGTCCATTTTAATGAAGGCCCCATTACAAAATCACTCGCTTTCCTCTTATGAACCTTACCCTTGTTTCATTCGGCTTTAGTCCATTTACAACAAAATTCTCATCTTACTCTCATGGCTTTCATTAGAACATACTTAAAGATTTTTAACCCTTTACCTTAAATATGGGCTTACAATGTACCCATCACCTTTGGGCTCTGGGCTCTTCCTTTTTCCATTGTCATCATTTATTTATTTTTTTTGAAGTAGCCATCTAGTTAGAATATATTGTAGCCTTCCTTTCAAAGTCCATAAATTTCTCATCATTTTGGGTCTTGGCATACAAGAAGGCCCAAGATTAGGGAATTTCATATTGGCTTTGTAGGATGTTTGATGCTAAGTCCATAGCATATTTGTTATCTTAGGCCCAAGGTTCTCATTTTCAAGAGACCTTTTGATTTGGGCTTATGATAGCGACTAGGATATGGTCTTATGAACCTTTCAAGTTAAGACATACTTTTGGACTTTAGTATAAGCCTCTTACATGCGAGAATTTCTTTTCTTTTATCCCAACATCTTAGGGTATGCCATAACTTTTGGGTCATCCTTAAATTTTTACATCTTTTATTTGTCCTTTAGAATTAGGTGAACACAAGATATATGGTTGAACAAACAAGAAATATAAAAGGGTACCCTCTTATTGATAGGATCTAGGATCTCTCTAAGTGTGGATAGGCTCCCTAGAGCTAAAATGACAAATCAGTAGGTTACTCACACTTAGATGGGTCATGATTCCAACCTTGGGCCTAAATGGACTATAATGGACTGGTGGCAAACCGTTAACGTCCTCAAAGCCCATTATAGGCAATGGCACAGAGTGTGAGTTGGTGGGATGAACTCTGGAAGACTTTGGCCAAAATGGAGCGTAATCATCTTCCCACTCATCACCAACCGGGGTGAAAGGGATAAAAGAACCAAGTGAAATGTGTGCAAACAAATATTGAATAAGCCTTTATCAAGATTAAGAAATAAGACATTGGAATCAAGCTCTCTATCCATAGAGGAGTCACCACTATGGGTCAGCGGGAGGGGAGTACGTCTTGGCTGAGTGGACCGGGGCGGAGAAAAGACGGAGTCGCCACCTAGATTAGGTCTAGTAACCATACATATAGCGTCCTTCAAAAAAGGACTAATCTTACTACCAGAGCACGTGTCTGGAGTTTAAGTATGGGGGTGGGAAGATGTTAGGCTCCCAACCCCACCTGACCCATAGGTTAGCTTCCACTCATTGTGTCTTACGTCTTAATCTTGTTAAAGTCATATTCAACATCGTTATTCTAGACTCACACACACACAAGCATACATCTAAGCAAACAACATGGTATTTTCATCCCAAACCCTAACATACATCTATCATGCATATCACATCTCAACTCTAGCATATATCTATCATGACATTAAACATATATTCCCAAGGGCAAAAACATTACAAGGCAGATTCAAACATTCATATTATCAAGTCCAAGGCATGGCATACTAACTTGCATATTCATGCTCACCCAAAACAAGATCATATTTATCAAGACAAGACGAGATCACAAACAAATGCATGTTCATGTGAATGCATGCCTTAACTTACTTACCTTACTGCATCACAACACCTATGCATCAATGCATGTTTATATTCATATGCATGTTCATGGTATACCAAAGAAAGAAAACCCTAATCTAACATATAAAGGACAAACAACAAACAAAATATGGAAGCAAAGACTCAAAAACATAAAACTAGATCAAGACAAAAGCATATTGTGTAAACAGAATAAAGAAATAGAAGCAAAAGGGTCAGATTAAGGGTTTTGGGCATGAGTATGAGTGCGCATACATAGGATCTGCGTACGTAACCTAGTTGTATGCGTATGCATACTTCGAGTATGCGTGCGCATGCAATAAGCATGCGTACGCATACACGCCCTAAGCCCTAACCCAAAAAACAAGAACACAACAGAATAGAAACTTAAAACGAACAACCTAACATGCTTAAAACAACGAAGAAAAAGAAAACCTAAACTACACAAACATATTATAATATAACTAAACAAGGAAAACGAAAAGATTAAAGCAAGAAAAGAAAAGAAAAGGACATAGAACATATACCTCAAAACATAAAGCTCCTTAGCTTGATTTTGACCAATCCCCATAGTCAAATCTATTCACAATCAAATAAGGAAGTGATTAGTAATCTTAAAACTCCATGATAAAGGCCAGCAAAGGCCCCAATCAGAAAAATATTGACTTAGGATGTTTTGTGAAAAAACTCCCTCTTTGATTCACTATTTCTAGTGAATCTTATGGTTTCTCTTAGGATTTTCTGTGTCTTTTGAAAAGCTACTATGTCCATTTTATAGTTTGAAAATTGGGGTTTAGAATGGCTCCTAGACGATGTGGGATTCGTTCCAAAACCCATCTATTATGCAAAAAAACTTGTCTTTCATAGTTTCTGGAACCCTAACATGCATATGCATGCCTGTGTATGCATACACATGCATGAAGCATGCGTACGCAAAGCTTGAGCATGCATGCACATACGCATGTATGCGTAAGCATGCCCTAGGGTTTCCGTGGTCTTTAATTTCCAAAAATAGCTTATTTTATTCATAAAAAGAGTTATATTTTCCAAAAATATTTTCTTCAAGTCAATTTCAATCTTATTGGGCCCTAAACCAACCTTGGACTTTAGAATTTCAACATCACTGGGGAACGAGGTCCGAGTCGTAAGGGGTACAAAATGTGGAGTCTACACCACGGTTGACCATATCCATGATGTGCCACCATTCCACCACCCATTAGATACCTAAAGGGGAGAGACGCTTCAGGAATTCAGTGACCTCAACAAGATCCATCTCCTTATTTTTGGGCTTACGATCACGATAATGCTTCGGCTGATATTGACTAGGAGAGACAGTGGGAGGATAAAGTAACTAGAGCCTCTTATATAGCCATATCTGAAGGAGAGTGAAAAGAAAGCATGAGTGTTGAGTGGAAAAAATGAGAAATAAAAATAAAAGAGAGAAAGAGAGAGAAAGAGAAATAAATGTGTATACAAAGATGATATAAAGGGTCTCGATGGGTTGAAAACTGAAAGGCAAACCATGCAAAAATTAGAGGAATCCTGTTAGGTCGAGAACCTAGGCAAAAGTTAGGGATTGTACTTGAAGGAGGAAAGGACTCCCCGTAAAGAATGTTGCTTCCCCTTTATGAATGGCATCCAAGCCATTGAGAGTTTCAGCTAAGATAATGATAATTGGACTTCCCCTCCCTAGATTGTTAACCACCTGAAGAATTATTGGGCCCACATGAGGTGTCCCATGCACTAAGAAGTACCTTGCAAGGATGTAAAGACAAATAGCATTGAGATATTGAGAGCGCTTCAACCCAGCCAAAGGGACATCCTACTAAGAAAAATACTTGAAAACCATGTGAACGTTCAACTTATCAAGCATGAACAATCTTTTGGCCATAGCTAAAGGAACTCCAAGAGTTGATGAGCTAAGGCAGAGAGATCTTCTTCAAGAGTAGGAAGAATAATAGCATCAAGGTCGAGCTCACCCATGATCGCACCAAATTCTTCAAGAGTGGGGCATAATTCCATGCCATTGAATTGGAAAATATGCTGAGTAGGGATCCAAAATTCAGTGGTAGCACAGAGAAGGGGCTTGTCCACTCTAATTTGGTGATAGAAAGGAATGCAAGAGAGACCAAGAGGAGTGAGAGCGTCTTTGAAATTAGGACTAAGCTTCTTAATCCATGCTGAAACCTCTAAAGGAGTGAATTATGCCATGTGAGGACCTTATAGGGTGTTTCTTAGGTTTAGAATACAATTTGTGAAGGTTTGGAGGCCTCCTATGGCTATATTATACTAAGGAGAGTCGGCTAGGGTTTCTCTGCCTGCCAGTATGCGCGTGCATGGTCAAAGGTGCACACGCATGGTCAACATCTGCATGCGCATGCGCACATAAGCAAGAATACATATTCGAATCCCTTTTCCTATTTGGAGTGTGGTTCCTCCACCAAGGCTTCCTTCATGATTCCTACGACCTACAGGATTACTCAAGGCATGCTCAAGCTCAGATTTTCAAGCATCAATGAAAAGGGAAAAGCCAGACAAAATAAAAAATTCCAACAAGTTGTAAAATAAGTACATGTCCTAAATAAAAGCAGAAATGTAAAGATGTTCTTAAAATACTACCCAATGTCTTAAAAAAAAAAAATCTAAAGTGCACAGATACATGCTAATAAAAAGGAATTAAAACAAAAAATATGATGTGTGTCTGTGTTTGTGTCTGACTGTTTGTCTATAGGGTCATCACTGGTAGTGCCTCTTCCTTGGCCGATAGCTCAAAGTCGTCTCAAGGTCATCACCATCATCATCATTATCATCATCATCATCACCCCTCAGGTGGGCAAACCCTCTAGGACCATAGATTTTCCTGGAATACTCAATCACTTCCAACTTGAGGTTCCTAGTAAGCTAAACAAGCTCCTTATGATTCTCCATAGTGGGCTAGATTACAAAAGAAGACAATGTTAGAATAAGTTTTGAGAGATGCAAGAAAAGAAAATACAAGACAAGGATGAAAGAGAGCTCACCGCTCGTGTACCCTCTAGAAAGGGATAACCCATGACATTCAGGTTACGTCCCATGGGAAGCTCTCGAGTAAAGCCATCAGGGCCATAAGCATAGACCGACCAAGGTAAACGAGGAGGAGCAACAAGACCACTAGTAGTAGGACCAGCTGCACCCTAACATAATCATCACAATTGAGTATCACCATGTGTTAGAAAATGCAAGAAGAGAAAGGATAGTGAAAACGAAAGAATACATACTTTTGCAAAGAGGGAGGGCATGAGATGAGTCTCGTTGAACTCAGCGTAGTCCAGATCATCCATGAGTCACTCGGCATAGGGAATGCCACTCCTCTACAACTGGTACTTAGCATCAATCATGGAAAGTGGGGCAAGCATGAACTGTGGAGGATCCATCGGAACCCGCTGTGCATCTGCGCCCACTAGTTGTCAACAAACCCTCTTAGCCAGGTAAAGGACCCTCAAATCAGCACCCTCTAATAGCTGGGTGATCCCAGAAGCAATGATGGTAGCCTCTTCCAAATTAGGGTCTGTAACAGGAGGAACACTTGCCCAAGGGCTCCATATGACCTGTGACAACACATAGGGTTAGAAAGAGAACCCTAGTAAACATGAAAAAGAAAGTAACGAGAGAAAGTAGGATCTCTACTCACCTCTTCAAAAGAAAGCTCGTTGAAATAAGCCCTGATTGAAGGAAAGCTCCTCAAGTCCACCCCTGCTTCACGAGTATAAAAACTGTATTTCACGGCCCAACGCTGAAAAGAGAAGGCACAATTTGTAAGATGACAGTTTGCAAGAAAGTAGATGACAATTTGCAAGATAGACAAGGTATAACTTGCAAGATGATAGTTTGCAAGATAAATATACAGTGGTAAGATGATAGTTTGTAAGATAAAGATATGGACACAGCTTGCAAAAGTATGAGATGCAGTTTTGTAAACCTAGATGACATATGGATGAACATTAGTTAGCAAAGGTACGAAGTACATGTTTGTAAGAAGCTATAAAAGAAAAGGAAGAGAGAACTAACCTCAAGGAGCTTCCAAGGCCCCACCAACTGGCGTAGAGTCCCTCGGCTGAGTATGTCCAAGGATGAGTACAAGTAAACGAGACAAGCTTGGCCCTAATTAGCCTCCCAAGCTTTTCCAAAGTCGTAGAAGAGAGCGAGCCACCTCAAGGACACCGTTTGCCCACCACTGGCGAAGAGGTATGCCCCTAGTATATACAGTAAAAATGCCCTAGCCATCCAGGCACAATCCTCAAGCATATCCTGAGGAAGAGGTCTGTGGTCCATCCTAAGATCAAAGTAACAGACTGTCTCTATCATGTGCCTCCACCCCAGTTGCTCTATGCTCAACTTAGTACCCGATTCACCCTCCAAATTAATGATTGGACCGTCGAACCTAAGACCGGTCATTAGGTGAAAGTCGTGGGAGACATTGTCATCTCCCTCTCAGCAATGTGAAAGGTGTGGGTAGTGTCCCACCACCTCTCAGCCAGTGTTTGCTCTAGGACGACACTGGCGGAACTCTCTAGAAGTAGACAGACAATGGGCTCGAAGCCGGCTGCATGCACCAAGGCCTTTATGTCGTTAGTCAAGGCCATGTACCATGAAGAGACGTGGCTAGTACTACCCCTACTTGAGAAAGGGGGCAAGGCCTATAAAAAGATGAAAGGAGAATATGAGAAATGCAATTGGATAAAAAAAATAGGTGAAAAGGAGTCAAAATAATGAAAATTGAGGTTTTTAAGTGCTAGTATGCGCACGCAGGCCCACGTATGCATGCGTAGGGTCTCTGCATGCGTACGCATGTTTGGATCATGCATCCATATGGACTGATGAACACGGACACATATGTATGAATGTAGCATGTGCACACATGAATGTAGGCTACGCACACATGCTTGACATATGCGCACGCATGAACACAAATAGAGAGAGCCTATCAATATTCTAGCCATTTTTTTTTATCAAAACTCATCCTAAACATGTTCCTACCCTTCCTAAGGCATCATGTTTTCATCTAAACCCATCCCACAACAAAACCCAAGCATTTACAAGTCTAAAAATGTATTAAAATTGAAGATCAAAGCAAAACTTGAAAATGAGAAAAGTTTGAAAAACTTACTAACCCAGCCCTTGCACCTTCTGAGAGATGATTTTGTGGCTTGTATGTCACTGGGGGAGACTCAGTTAGCCTTGTAGCCCCATTCCAAAGTGTGAGATTGAAGATGTCATCGGAAATCAAGTAGAAGGTTTTCTTGGTTTTGGACTTGGGTGCCATTGGAGAGGATGAGAGAGTTTGAAGGAGAAAGAGATGATCAGATTGTCAGAGATGAAGAAATGAGAGAGAGGCAGAAGGTTTTTGTAGAGTGAAAATCGAAGTTAGAGAATTAGAGAGAATATGAAGAGTTAAAAAAGATGAAGAAGAATAAAAAGAAAAAGAAATGGTTGGTAACCATTGGAGAAAAATGAAGAGGCAGGAAGGTCTGATGACTAAACTACATATAGTTTAAGCCTCCCACTAAACTACATGTGACACCATTGAAAAATTCAAGAATGCAGCCAAAGATGACAAAAACACCCTCAATTGGGTGGAAGACACAAGGACTCTCAAAACATCTCCAATGGTGTGAAAGGATCAAGAACATCCCTCCGAGGACCGAAAATCACTAAGGAAACTCCTTCGTGAGTTAAGACCATCAACCAAATCCCCAGTAAGTTACAGAATAAACAATTTTTTCCAAGTATCATGGAAGACTCCCCCACGGATCCAAGGCACAAGGACAACTCCCTCGATGGTTGTGAAGAAAAGAATTCCCCCAAAGAGTTGAGGAAACTCCCTCATGAGTAGAATCAACACAAGTTCCCCAATGAGTTATGAAGGAGAAGAAACAAGTTCTCCCCAATGGACTACACATCATCAAAGACTTCCTCATAGGTCAAAATTACCAAAAAGGCTCCCTCATGGGCCACCAACACACTCCTTAACAAGTTATTCTCCCTAGTGGATCTTACACCAAGGAATTCCTCGTAAATCAAAACTACCAAGGCCACTTGTGCACATATCCTATGGGAATTGAATATGCAAGCACAAGTAAGGGTGTTCACCAAAACGCCCAAACCGCATAAACCGCACCAAAACCACCTGCAAAATGGCATAACCATACCACACCACATATAACAATGCACCGCACCATACCGCATTGCAAGGTGCAGTGCAGTTTGTGGTTTTATAATAAGAAAACCACATAAACCACACCGCACCGCACCCTCTGTATATATTAATATATTTATTTTTTTAATATTAAATATATTATTAATAGTTTAATAACCCTAGTTTTCCAAAAAAAAAAAAAAAAAGTTTAATAATCCCAGCAAGTGTTGATTAGGAAAGCCAACTTAAAATAAAGAAAAACTAGCTTAATAGTTTAAAACTTGACCCAAAACAAAAGGAAAATCAGTTTTTGGCTAGGCAGTAAAAGCCCAAAATTTGAAAAATATACCGGTTTCAAACTGTTCAAATTGCACCGCACAAGTGACCCCAAAAATAAGGTACGGTGCAGTTATGGTTTTGCCTAAACTCTAAACCGCACCGCACATGTGATTGCAAAAATGAGGTACAGTGTGATTATGGTTTTGGCTAAACCACATCGCAAAGTGCAGTGCTAAAAATGGCCTAAAATCGCACCACATCGCACTGCGAACATCTCTAAGCATAGGCCCTATACAAGTCAGAAAAGAAGAGTACAGAACTTGTGCACATATCTCGAGGGAATTGAATATGCGGACACAATAAAAGAGATAGAGATAAAGATAAAGATAGAGAAAAAGATGGGATTTCAGATATACGAATCCCACAAAACTCTGCGAAGCTACACCTCGCCCAATGTATGTGTGCTATTTGCCGTGTGCGTGGGTTGGGCTTGAGCCATACTTCGAAAAAAAATGTTTTGTCTCTTATTCTTTTGATTCTGTTAGCATAGCTCACAAATCAAAAGAGGGGCATCTGTAGACATTGCATTTTGTACCCCTTACAACTCAAGCCCCCGTTCCCCAATGATGTTGGAATTCTAAGGCCCAAGGTTGGTTTAAGACCCGACCAAATTGAAATTGACTTGAGGAAAGTGTTTTTGGAAAATATAACTCTTTTATGAATCTAAATAAGCTATTTTTGGAAAAGAGAGGCCACAGAAACCCTAGGGCATGCGTACGCATACACGTGTATACGAACGCATGCTCAAGCTCTACATGCGCATGCATACGCATACACGGGCATGCGTGCACGTGCTAGGGTTCCAGAAACTATGAAAGGAAAATTTTCAGCATTTAAAACTTGGTTTGAAATGAATCCCACATTATTTAGGAGCCGTTCCAAACCCCTATTTTCTAACTATAAAAAGTCGTACATGATTTTCAAAAGATAGAAAATTCGAAGAGAGATTTTCACAGAACATCCTCAAGTTAATATTTTTCTGATTGAGACCTTTTCTAATCTTAATCTTCGAGTTTCAAGGTTTAACTAACTTATTTTAGTTTGGTTATGACTAAATTGACTGAGGGGAACAGTCAAAATCAAGCCAAGGAGCCTCTGTTTTGGAGGTAAAGGTTCTAGCTCTTCTTGCGTCCTTTTCTTTGATTAAATCTATTTTTCTCTTGTTTCTTTCGTTTTATATATGTTTAACATGTTTGTTTAGCATAGGTCTGCTTTGTCTTATTGTTTTAAGCTTGCTAGCTTGCTAGATTTAGTTTCTATGCTGCTGTGTTCTTATTTTCTGGATTAGGGTTTAGAGCGTGTATGCGCACGCATGCTTTCTACATGCACACGCATACTTGAAGTATGCATACACATACAACTAGGCTGTGTATGCAGGCCCTATGTATGTGCACGCATACTCGTGCCTAGAAATCCTAATTCGAATCCTTTTGGCTTCTGTTTCTTTGTTTTATTTGTTTAATATGTCTCTATTTTGTCCTAGTTTTCTATATGAGTATGTCTTTGCCTCCATGTTTTGTTTGTTGTTTGTTCTTTACATGCTAGATTAGGGTTTATTTTCAATCTTGTTGATATGCCATGAACATGCATATAACATGATCATGCATTGATGCATAAGTGTTGTGTTGTAGTGAGAGGTATGTTATGTATTCATATGAACATGCATTTATTTAGGACATGATTTTGTCTAGGGTTGATGAACATGAATATGTTAGTTTGGATGCCATGCTTTTGATATCTAAAATGCAATAACATGTTTGTTTGATTCTGCTATGATTTGTTTCTGCCCTTGGATATGATACGATGCTATGTGTGATAGATGTATGTTAGGGTTTGGGATGAAAAATGTCATGTTGATTGCTTAGATGCTAGCATGTGTGTGAGTTTAGAATGATAAATGTTGAATATAACTTTAATGAGATTAAGACATAAGACATAATGAATGGAAGCTGACCCACGATTCAGGTGGGGTTGGGTGCCTAACACCTTCCCATCCCTATACCTAAACTTCGGATACATGCTTTGGTAGTAGATCAGTTCTTCCATGAAGGATGCTATATTTATGGCTCCTAGACCTAATCTAGGTGGCGACTCCATTTTCTTCTCCATCGCGGTCCACTTGGCCGAGGCATACTTCCCCCCGTTGCGCCCACAGTGACACCATCAAGCACGGCCAAACTGACGGCGACACCATCGAGCACAGCCAAACCCACGAATCTGACCACCACAAAGTTTAAACCCATATCAAAACCAACAAAAACCCACAAATCCTGCGTTGATGCCTAAAAATCCAAGACGTTGCTAAAAGCTAAGTACAACGTTGTTTTAAGAACCTAGCAACCACCTTAGAGCAAAAAAAGAACCTAGCAACCACCGGAGGAAAATGAAACGTTGTTTTGAGAAAAATGAAAATTTCGAGGTCCACAGCCACAAGAACCTAGCAACCGGCCTCGGTCACTGGAGGAAAAAAAAAGCCCACAATCAACCAACCATAACCAAACCAAAACCCACCCACAAGATCAACCTAGCCAACCCAACCGACACCCAGCCACAACCCACCCAAGAGATTAACCCACCAAAACCCACCTACGAGATCAACTCAGCCATAACCCACCAAAACCCATATAGGCGACCCAGCCACCAATGAGGGACTAATGCCGGTGGAGTAGTGGTGGTGGGGAAGTCACCGGCAAAGAGAAGAAAGATTAGAGTTTTGGAGAGAGTTGTGAGAAAGAGGCACATGAGAGAGAGATAGAAGAGAGAACTGAGAGATGAGAGAGAAGAGACTTGAGCGTAAGGCATGTGATAGAGAGAGAAAAAATTCATAAAAAAGGTAGCAATTTGCTACGGTGTGTTGTTACTAGTAACAACTTATTGTAGCAAGTTGCTAAAAAAAAATTAAGTTTGGCACCTTTGATGTAGGGGCTTTTTTAGTGTTTGTGTTGCTAAAATAGCTTTGAAGCTATTTTAACAACCTTATTGTGAATGCTCTTATTCACTAAAATCTTATCTCTTAACAACAAACAGTAGTAAATAACAGTTACCTTTTTAGTCTTTTACTCTCTTGGTTTGACTGAATAACAAATGGAGATCTAGGAGTCTTCTTTCCATTCTATACTTCATTCTAATTTGCTACTGCATCAATTATGAAGGTATGTTTAGATTCAAATCTACTTTCAAATGACTTTTTCATATTAGATTCAAGTATTTCCAACAAATCCCATAAATCCATTCTAGTCCGGAACATGTATTTCAGTTGGAATGCCGAAATTTTGGCTAGAACATCGATTCAGGCTAGTACATAGAGAAAAAGTTGTGTCTATAATCAACATATTTCTCTTTTTTTTTAAAAAAAAAAAAGAAGAAGGGAAAAACACTTTTTCGGTCCCTATATTTTAATCATATTTTCAATTTCATCCATAAGTTTTCATTTTAATTCTAATATTTTTAAAACTGCTATGATTTTAGTCATTGTGATCATTTCACTTACGAAAAATGCCTATGTGGTTAAATAATATATAAATTTTTATTAGATGTTATTTTGTAAGTAGGATGACAATATGGATCAAAATGGCAACAAATTTGAAAATATAGACTAGAATGAAAGTTGTGAATACTTGAGAATCAAATTGAAAATATAAATGAAATATTGAAACAAAAAAAAATGTGTTCTAAATAGTAAAGTCTTTTATCGTTAAATAAGATATTAAAGTATTTATACTAAAAAATCAATTGATATCTTGACATGGCGTTAAAGAACGATAACATATAGATTGAAATTCTTGGAGCAATAAATGAAAGAAGCAAAGTAAACGAAATTGGGCCGCACCTAAAACTAAACCTGACGAAGTCCACCGAGCTCTTTCATAAACCCAAACCCATCAAATCAAATCCCTATAGACCAAAACACACGGATACGGATACGGACACACACGGGGTCTCTCTCTCTCTCTCTAAATGCCCATACTATATATATCTGTAATCCATTGATTCTCTACCAATCTCTCTCTCTCTCTCCCAATCCCAAATCAAAAACCTAGGGTTTCATCTCTCTCTCTCTCTCTTAAAACCATGACAGGAAAAGCGAAGCCAAAGAAGCACACAGCGAAGGAGATCGCAGCAAAAGTTGACGCCGCAACCACAAACAGAGGAGGAGGAAAAGCTGGTCGGGCTGATAGGTCAGGATCTGAGAAAGGCGGCCATGCGAAGCTTGAGTGTCCTCACTGCAAGATCACAGCTCCGGATCTCAAGTCCATGCAGATCCACCATGATGCTAAGCACCCTAAGCTTCCTTTTGACGATTCCAAGCTCGTCAATCTCCACGCTTCCCTTGGTGTTGAGTCCAGTAAACCACGCCCTGGCGTCCGTGGCAGCCACAAGAAGTAAAAATTCCTAAACGAGGAGTCCTAGACTCTCTTTTTCTTCTTCTTCTTCTTCTTGGGCTTGGAGTGTGTGTATATTAATTGTTATTGTTATTCTCTATTTCTATCGTGATGATGATGCCACTGTCGATGTTTCATGTTTTAATGTTAAGTTATCTGCTTTTTGCTAGTAGTTGGGTTGTGTTTTAGTTTTTGATAAATCAATAATGGGATTTGAACCTCCCTGGATGTCTCAGTTGGAAATACCAGGAAGTGCCTGTTGAGCTACAAGGCTCTTGGTTGGTTTGTGGGTTTTATTTATTTATTTATTTTATTGTTTTTGGTTTTATAGGACCAGCTATGCGTTATCATACTGAATTTTATTGGGCTGTTAAGAAACTACATGTTCATAAAAAAATCAAATTGTTAATGAGTATGTGGAAATACAAAGAAAGAAAAACTTGATTAAAGATGCAGATGGTGAAAGAGAGTGATTAATGCCTCACACCCAAAATAACATTAGAAGTAGTGAACATGGCACCTGAATTTAAGGAGGTAATGTATGACTTTAGATAGAATAGAATGACGGAAAAGATATTGCTGATCATGATTAGTATGTTGATGATCCATAGTGGATCTAAAAAATTTTGGACTAAGGCTTGGTTGTTGTTTTGGGGATTGACTAGTTGTTATTGTAGACAAGTAGGTGTTTGGCTTGCTAGGTCTTTAGTGTTTGGAATGTATATTGTCTATCTATGCTGATGCTTGATCTTGATGTTCTTTCTCTCAAAGTTGTTGGTGGTGGCTTATTTAAACTTATTATGGATATGAATGTTTTAGTGGGTTATGGAATATGGGTAATTTCACTAGTGTTACACTTATTTTCGTGATTTGTTTGTGGCCCATTGGAATGTCATTGGTTAGTTGTATGCTGTATTTACTAAGTAGGACTGGGTAATTTGCCTATGGTTATGAGGTGGCTTTTTTATATAAATTGTTTGTGGCTCCTAGAAGCAAATGATGGAATGTTATTGGTTAGTTGTATGCTACAGTTAGTAAGTTGGGTTATGGATTATAGTGACTATTTGAGAATATGCAATTTTTTTTATAAAGATAATTTTTAAGATTTGAACTCTTATTGTGTTATACTGATCATGTTGCTTGAATGATTTTTTTTTTTTTTTAATTAATGTGTGCAGGTTTTGGTTTAAGGTTTTGGGAGTTATATTCTTGATGCTAATGATTTTTAATTTTTCCAGAGTTTTTTATTTTTATTTTAATGGTTAGTCTATTTCATTAATGTTTAATGGTTTAAGATATGAATGACCTATATTCGCTAGGTAATTATAGTTTCTGGCTGCTTCTAATTTTCTTCTTTATTGCTTTAACACCCTGGTTCGGTGGGGATTCATAAAGTCTTATGTCTACATAGCTCCTCAATGTTTACTGATGTTGAGAATTTTGTAGTCTGTTTAGTAAGTGTATTTCTTTTGATATTTCCTAGTCTGTGAAGTAAGTGTATTTCTTTTGATATTTCCTCCAATCTATGCAGTTGAAGAGCGTATTGGCATCTAAATAAAGTTAGGATCTTGATGCAGACAACAAATCAGACCTATCAATATGATTGATTTTGTTGGACTTGATTGATGGTGATTGATGCCGATTGCCACTGATTGATGCTGAGAGATTTGACTGTTATTTGAATGTTATTTCCATATATTATGTAGTCTCGTTATGGTTTTATTTTCTGTCCATATAAGATGTAATTTCGGGACTATTTAAAGGGTCTCAAGTTTGCTATTGTAACCGGTTAATTATGGATTTATAAAATTTGGGGGTTTTATGCTAATGCTTGGGGCTCTGATTCCAAGCATGCCCAAGTGCTGATTCTTGGGTTCCTTTTATGCTTGGTGTTGATTCCAACTTCCAAGCAGCTCTTTGTGATAATGCTGAGCATGTTATCTATTTTTCTATGTCATCTGCTTGATGTTGATCAAGCAAGCCCTAGGTGCTAATTCCTAAGTCCCATCCTTTTCCTTTGTTTCCCAAATAAATGCCCCCTCCTAGAGTCTTTTGTCCTGCAGCTTGTCCTACATCAACTCTGGCTAAGTTCTTGTGCTCTTAATTGTTTGAGATACCTTTTGTTTGTTGGAGTTAGTAAAATCTCTAGGCTTTGTTGTACATTACCTGGATTGAGTGTTCAATAATACTGTTTGGTGCATGAAAACAATGCCTATTAATGGAATCATGCCCACATCTCATTTTATTTTGTTGGGATGCCCCCTTGAAAGAGGAGGAATCCAGAATTTAATTCTCTGTTATATACCTACGAATTAAATGCAAGGGGAGGAGGTGCTAGTAGAGCTAGAGTTCATTGGAAAATTATATTGTTTCTCACAATCAAACATTCTCCCTTTTAGTTTATTAGAATAGTATGTTTCTTCACGTTCACAACATTCCCTATTAGTTGAGCCCCAAACATAGTTTGCTTATGCTGAGGATGGTATTTTCCTGCATCAGTATTCTAGCTCGCATTCATATCCTAAATTGAATGTTGCAAGTAGCTAGTAGATGAATCAGGTGACACCTAGAAATCTAGCGAGATATTTTGTTTCATGTTTGGAAGCATCTGGTTGTTTTTACTTTTTAGTAATGGTCATCTAGAAAGATTTTGTAAACATTTTTTTAATGTTTATATTGTTGCGTGGAAGAGATTGTTAACGAGTGGTTATGATATTCAAAACAGAAGATAGTGATTCTTGTATTGGTTCATTCTTTTTCATGAATACCCTGACCTTGTTTAAGGTGAAATGAATTGTGAGGATAATCATGTATTTTTAAATAATGACAATGTATCTAACATATGCAAATTGTACATATCCTGAATTTATGCTTTGAAGTTTGTTATTGATTTGGCTAGTCAAGATGGTACTGAACTTGTGAAATAATAAAAGGCTAAATTATTAGGAATTTTACACTTGATTGATTTTGATTCTATTCAAGCGGCATGGTCAAAAAAAAAAAAAAAAAGGTTAGGAATGAACTCTATTCATGTCCTATTCATAAAAAAATAATAAATAAATAAAATTAACTCTAATGTGTCCTAGCAATTCACAGGGTTCACCATGCAATAAATATTTCACAATTAAGGTGTGGTACTGTCTGTTGCAATCTAATCATGGTATATGAAATTACTAATATTCTTCTTGAATATATTGTGTACAAATTCAGCAATATAATAGAGAGGCAAAGAACATAAACATGGGTAATGAAATGCTTTAAGACATCTTTTGAGCATGATCAGCTTTAAAGGTTTCGTCTATGTGCAATGCTCTGCTATTTCACTAACTCAAGTTTATTTCTGTTGCTTGCTCATGTATCTTTCTTGCACTTGCATTGTATGAGTGAAGAGTCATCAGACCTACGAAACAGAGTGCATGAATGTTCTAGCTTCTTCCCCTTATTGCTTGATGAAGCAGCCTTGGTTCTATACTATTGTACATGTGTAACTTGATTGCAGTATCAGACCCTTGTCTCTTCTTTCTTTCTTTCTTTCTTTTTCTTTTTTTTTTTTTTTGGAGTGAAATTAGCTTTTGGGTTTATGCTGCTGGTATTTTGCATTAATATTATCAACCTCGTATGGTTTGGAGGTATCTGTAATTGTCCCTTTTTGTGTCTTGCATTGATATTTGCAAACAAGAATTGATACTTTTGGAAGATTGACAACAGAATAGAAACCCTGATACTCTCTTAACTTCTTATATTGGGCACATATTAGCTGTACTATATGCCAATATTTACCGTTATAAACTCGTCTAGTCTACCTTGCAAATGAAGATTGTCTAGTTTACCTTTCAAAGATGTTGGGATTTTGTCCAGAGCTTTGTAACTCAATTGGTTGAGCAATTCCTGGTGTTTACAAACGAGATATTTATAGCTCATTCGAATTGAGGGAGTCTATGTTGGGATTTGGAATGATGGGGGTTATTAGTTACATCTCTTGCTCTTCATCTAGAAGTACAGGGATTGAAGTGATTTTAAGGTTTAGAATATAAATAAATCTATTTTGTTATGTTAGTTGTAGCAAGCCTTCCCCCCTCTCAATTCGGAAAGATTGTGGATGCTTTTATTAATTGCTCAAACCTTTTCAAATTAAATGCGATGGAACTCACGGATGATTTGTTTTGATAAAATAAAAAAATATAAAGCACAGAAATATGCAGTTGATTGCTAGTATCTTTTGTGGTAAGAATGTGGTGACTGATTTCAATGATTCAATGAATCTCATAGGAAAATATTTGATAAAGATTATGGGTAATGTGGACTTACTCGAAGGATGTTAGTCGTATATTACGTTTGCTTCTTCTTTACTGGGCAGATGTCTCTAGACCTAGACAGGGCAAAAGGGGAAGAATAAAGTGAATTTGAAGTACTTTAATTTTATTTATTTTTTGCTTGAAAGTGAATTTGAAATACAAAAACAAAAGAATTTCAAAGCTTCAAAAGTGGAGAAAAGAATCAAGGATTGTGTGACTAACCTTGTTGGGCTCGGTGACTGATGAGCTTGCAAGGGTTGCTCTGAGTCTTTAATAAAAAGCCCTAGCCTTTTGTCAATACATTCTGTACCTAGTGACAGTGTTGCGGTGAAATTTTGTGCTGGCAATGGGAGCTAAGGTGTTAAAACCAAAAATATTGACATTTAGGATTACATAGCCAGAGCTAATATTTTTAATATTTTACTTAGGTGCTTTGTGTTCATTTAAAAATAGAAGGAGATCTTTAAAACTTATGGATGCATGATCTAGATTGTGTGTGGAGAATCACTTGGGGAGTAGTCTATAAAGAGACAGATTGAGCCGTTCGGTTCGATGTAGACTTAATGCGTTCCACGCACTTCAGCAAAAATGAGAAGCAAAATGCAAAACTAAGGATCAGTTTGGGTTTTTTTTTTTTGGTTTTTTTTTTTTGTTTTTTTTTTTTTGTGTGTCTTAAGAAATTGTTCTTAGAAACAGTTTCCAAGTATTTTCACACCCCAAAAATTTATTTGACGTTGGTTTTCTATTTCTCATTAAAATAAAATAAAAAAAGAAAAAAGAAGCCAAAAACCCTATTAAAAAGTTATTTAACCCGTTCATAGGTGGTGCACAATCTAAACTCATTCAACCTAGCATAAAATAAATCCTACCATTTAAATCCAAACCACAACTGCAAATAGAAAATCCAAAAACCTAAAACAAAATCAAAACCCATAAAATCCAACGGTATTGGGTTGGGCAACAATGTGAGTGGGTTGAGGACGATGTATTGGCTTCTCAGTTGCGTTGGTGTTGGTTCTCCCACAGAGAGAGAGAGAGAGAGAGAGAGAGAGAGAGAGAGAGAGAGAGAGAGAGAGAGAGAGAGAGAGAGAGAGAGAGAGAGAGGGTATTAAAAGCACATCATCTAAATTGCAAAAGAAAGTGATGGTGCAAACATAATAATAATGGAAATAACATAAGAGAAATTGAATAATACTTCTAAATATTATTTATTTGAGATTAAAAAATACACAACACTATTTGAACTGAGGTGCGACACTCGCTCTCTTTAAGGATATTCAAGCCATTGGTTGGCTAATCTATGTAGCTGGTGCAGGCCTTCTTTGAATTGTCTCCCCTAGGATATAATAGCCCAACAAATGTCGTATGGTTAGAATAATCTCTGCACAAAGTGTTCAAGCCCAAAGCTCCACCAGAAAGAACACCCTTCTCTGCTAAATCTATTTTTTTCAGTGTATAAGAATGCTTGCAATTGCTGGATTTTTTGGTGTACATTGGAATGAGTCTATTTGTAGGCTGAATGGGCCTCACGAAATTATTACCCAAATTAATCTAATTAATTAGGTCCATAAATCTAATGTAGTGGGTGTTACAAGATTAATTGCTAGAAATCAATCTGATGGGTTGGAGTTACACAATTAATGGATGAGATAAGGAGTTTTTGAAGAATGAAAAGGCCTAAACGGCTAGTCCATTAAGTGGGTTAATGACTCTTCATTTTTCATAATAAAAATAGAGTATTAATTCGGGTCATTAACTCACCAACGGATATGGTAATTATTCTGAATGTGCTATCAAGTAGGAGGATCCAAGAGGCTGATTCATTTCTATTTTTGACACCTCTTCCCTTCTTGTGCACGTATTTAGTCCAATATCTGAATTAATACAAATTAACCCATTAATCACCACAATTAAAAAGAATAAAAGAGTCTCTCTCCTTTTCAATGTGGGATTAAACATTCCATTAACTCTCACATCTTTACATTTATGTTGTCATATAAATCTATTTAAACATTTTAATATTAAAATGCTCCAAAAATCCCCCACAAATTTTAATATTAAATTTTATTAGTTAAAGAGAGATTACTAGGCAAAGACGGGTTACTATGCATCATGAAGGTGTGCTCTGCATTGAACCTTCACTTAGTAAAACAGCGATCTCAAATGCAGAGTCGTAGTGGTCTTTGACTTGAACTAGGACTGCTTTGGGGAAATTAAGCATCACTGCTTACAGATAACAACTTTGGTGTTGACATGAGCTTTTATAGCTAGCACTTTACGGCCATGTGTTGATCCTAGTTTCATGAGTGTATTTGAGATTAAGTCCAAATCTAATAAGGAGCGGTCCCACCCCTACACTCACATAGGTGAAATTTTGTCAATGGTGCTCCTGTAATTTTGACACCTTACTCATACGAGCTAAAATTTCATTAAGAGTTTTTTTACTCGACCTCTCCACATTACAGGATAAATGCACTTACATCATAGGGATGAACAATTAAAAAAATTATTTACAGAACAAAATAATTAAAGAAATAAATAGTGCATTTCTTACAACCATCATATGATTCATTTTTCCCATTGAACCTAATTCTTAGGATCTCTGGTCTTTGGGTTGGGTATCCTCATACATGGCTCATGAATCCATGGACATTAGTCTCATCCCCCTCGATATATTCCAGAACCTATCTTTTGCCAAGGCTTTGGTAAATGGATCTGCAAGATTATTATTAGAGTTAAAATAATCCACAGTTATGATACCACTACTCAAATAAGATTGCACGGTACTGTGCTTTCTTCTTATAGGTTTGGATTTACTGTTGTAATAACGATTTTTAACTTTACCAATTGTGGCAGTATTATTACATTAAATTAATATAGGTGGAATTGGCTTTTCCCAAAGTGAAATTTCATATGACAAATGTCTAAGCCAATTTGCCTCTTCACTAGCTGAAGTTAATGCTATTAATTCAGCTTCCATTGTTGAATTAGCAATTATTGTTTGCTTTTTAGATTTCCAACAAATAGCACCACTACCTAAGGTAAAAATTTAACTAGTGGTAGAGAGAGAATTACCTGACAAAGTATTCCAATCGGCATCACTAAAAGTTTCAATCACAGTAGCATACTTTTTATAAAATAAGTCATAGCTTTTGGTAACAATTAAATATCTCATGACTTGCTCAATAGCTAGCCAATTATCTCTACTAGGCTTGTTAGTAAATCTGCTAAGCACTCCTACTGCATATACAATGTCAGGTCTAGTACAATCAGTAGCATAACACAAACTACCAATGATGCATAATCCCTTAAATTAAAAATCTCATCATCACTACTTACAGGAAATAAATGAACACTAGAATCAAAAGGAGTAGCTACACTTTTGTGATCATGAAAATTATATTTTCTCAACATAATGTGATTGATCAAGAAATATTCCATCACATGTTTTTGTAATTTTCATGCCCAAAATAAAATTAGCCTCACCAAGATCTTTCATATCTAAATGGCTTTTAAGCATATTTTTTTTCTTATTTATAGCATGCACATCTAAGCAAAAAATCAACATATCATCCACATAGAGGCTAATAATAACATGTAAATTATTCCATGATTTAGAATAAATACATTTATCGTATTCATTTGATTTATAATCATTCTCAATCATGCAGGAATCAAACTTTTCATGCCACTATTTAGGTGCCTGTTTTAAGCCATATAGGGATTTATTTAGCTTTCATACCTTACTTTCTTGTCCAGGCTCTACAAAGCCTTTGGGTTGATCTATATAAATCTCTTTCTCTAGGTCCCTATTTAGAAAAGCAATTTTTACATCCATTTGATGAATTTTCAAATAAAAATTGCAGCAATAGAAATTAAGAATTTAGTAGATGTAATTCTTGTTACCGGAGAAAATGTACCAAAGAAATCAAGATCAGCTTTTTGTTTAAAGCCTTTTGCAACAAGTCTAACTTTAAACTTATCTATTGATCCATACAGTTTCAACTTTTTTCTAAGGACCCATTTACAACCTATGGTCTTACAACCCAATGGAAGATCTACTAATTATCAAGTTCTATTAGAAATTAGATTTTCATCTCATCATTTATAACCTCTTTCCAAAATATAGCATTAGGTGATGTTAAAGCTTCTTTTAAATTTTGGGGATTTTCTTCAATGTTAAAAACATAATAATCAAGACCAAAATCCTTTTCAACTTTAGCTCTTTTACTTCTTCTGGGTTGCTTTTCAAAATTTTCTTGATTTTGTAAAGGAGAAGTAGAAGAACTAGGTTGTGATAAAATATTTTCTTCACCCCACTATTTTTCAATTTAAAAGGAAATCTTTCTTCATGAAAAAATATATCACTAGATTCAAAAATTATTTTGTTTTCAAGATTAAAAAATCTATAGGCTGCACTATTAATCGTATAACCAAGAAAAGCACAGGTAGTAGTTCTTATACCTAATTTAGGTATTTTAGGGTCAGTAAGCCTTACATAAGCAAGACAACCCCATACTCTCAAATATTCTAAATTTGGCTTATGTCCTTCCCGCATCTCAAAAGGTGTGGTATGTGACTTTTTATGTGGCACCCTATTCGAAACAGGACATGCAATTAAAATGGCTGCACCCGAAAAATGTAAAGGTGCACTAGATTCAATTAACATGGCATTTGTTAACACAATTAGAGTTCTATTTTTTCTTTCAACCACACCATTAGAAGCAGGTGAATATGGTGCAATAGTTTAATGGATGATTTCCAAAGAATGAACAAATGAGTTGAATGCACTTGATTCACACTCACGGCCTCTATCACTTCTTATTCTTTTTATTTTTCTACCGAATTGATTTTCAACTTCTTTTAAAAAAATCTTGAAATTTTTCAAAAGCATCAATTTTATTTTTCAACAAATAAACAACTGTATATTTTGAAAAATCATCAATAAAATTGATAATATATTGATTTCCTCCACGAGTTAAAATTCTCTCAAATTCACATAAATCAAAGTGAATTAACTCAAGCAATTCCTTATTTCTTACAACACTTTTATGAGGCCTTTTTGTAATCATAGCTTGACTACAAGTTTCACATTTTTCAAAATCTTTTCACAGTCATGGAATTAATCCTAAACTACTCATGACTCCTATATATCTACAATTTATATGACACAAACGAGCATGCCAAAAATTAATAGAAGAAGGCATATAAACTGAACTGGTGGTTGCTTTATTATTCTCAACATTTAATTTAAACATTACATCACAAGTATAACCCTTGCCCACAAATAATCCCTTTTTAGTGATTACATAATTATCAAATTCCATAGTCTGCTTGAAGCTAGCCTTGTTAAGCAAAAAGCTTGACATCAAATTCTTCCTCATGGACGGAGTGTAAAGCACATCTTTCAATGTTAGCACACATCCAGAAGTGAATTTCAAATTGTCCTCACCACTCCTAAGAACCTTGGTTTTGCTAGAGTCACCAAGCATAATTGTTTTTTCTTCTTCAAAAGGAGTGTACAACTTGAACCAATCTTTGTCATAGAAGATGTGCCTATTAGTACCAGAATTTGCCCACCACCCTTCAACATATTGCACCATATTGATGTCTGTAATTATAGCCATTAAAAGCTCTTCGGTTACGTTAACCTGCAAAACATATTGACGTTTCCGAAATGTGCAAAATCGAGCAATATTCTCACTCTTGCCATAGACAAAACAAGATCTATTAAATTGATCTTGTGAAGGGGGTCCTTGGTTCTTATTGTTATTTTTATTCGGGTTTCCCCTTTCTCGAGGTCTATTATAATTTTTGAAAACTCACTTTTTATGCTTCAATTGACCATTTATAGGAAAATGATTTTTGGGCATATTATTATTGGCAAAAATAAGGTTTACCTTTGTGGTGGAATTACCATTGCTCTCTTGTATCATGAGTGCATCTTGTCCTCTAGCCTCTTCCTCCACACGGATGCATGTGATCAAAGTCTCCAAGGATGTCTCCTTTTGTTTGTGCCACAAAGTCTTTTGGAACTCACTCCAAGATTGTGGTAGTTTATCAACTATGCCAGCTACCACTAGATTATATCCAATCTTTATGCCTTTGGATCTCAATTTTGCCACAATCATCTGGAAGTCTTGTGCTTGATCCACCACTGATTTTCCACCCACCATTTGGTAATGGAAAAATCTACTGGCAGCATACTTCTTTGCACCAGCCTCCTCCGTATCGTACTTGCTTTGTAAAGCTTTCCTAATTTTCTTGACAGAATTATAAGTTGTATCATAATAATCATAGAAATGATTGGTAAGACAATTCAAAAGATAAAAGCGAAAATTGTATTCTTCTTTTGTATACTTATCTATTCTTTCTTCATGGAGACGGAGTTCTTCATCACTCATCTCATCGGTAGAAACCTTGAAAGGATTCTTGCTAGTGAGGATGTAGGCAACTTTGAGAAGACTCAAATAGAATAGGACTTTTCCTTTCCACCTCTTGAAGTGGGCTCCCTTAAAGCGAAAGAGCTTGTTGAGATCTCCAACTGTCTCAATTGGTTTCTCTTGTGTAGGCTCCATGTGTTGAATCTCCTTAAAATTGATAGTGTAAACACAATAATAATGGAAATAACACAAAGAGATATTGAATAATACTTCTGAATATTATTTATTTGAGATTAGAAAATGCACAACACTATTTGGACTGAGGCATGACACTCACTCTCATTAAGGAGATTCAAACCCTTGGTTGGCTAATCTATGTAAACAGTGCCGACCTTCTTCGACTTGTATCCCCCAAGATACAATAGTCCAACAAATGTTGCATGGCTAGAACAACCTCTGCATTAAATGTTCAAACCCAAAACTCCACCGGAAAGAACACTCTTCTTTGCCAAGAACCTTTCTATTTTTTTAGTGTATAAGAATGCTTGCAATTGTTGGATTTTTTGGTGTACATTGGAATGAGTCTAAATGAGTCTATTTATAAGCTCAATGGGCTTCACGAAATTATTACTCAAATTAATCTGATTCATTAGGTCCATAAATTTGATGTAGTGGGTGTTACAAGATTAATTGCAAACATAAATCTAATGGGTTGGAGTTACACAATTAATGGATGATATAAGGAGATTTTGAAGAATGAAAAGGCTCAAACGGCTAATCCATTAAGTGGGTTAATGGCTCTTCATTTTCCATTATAAAAATGGAGTATTAATTCGGGTCATTTACTCACCAACGGATATGGTAATTATTCTGGATGGGCTGTCAAGTAGGAGGATCTAAGAGGCTGATTCATTTCCATTTTTGACACCTCCTCCCTTCACCTCCCCCTTGCGCATGTATTTAGCCCAATATCGGAATCAAACATATTAGTCCATTAATCACCATAATTAAAAAGAATAAAAGAGTCTCTCTCCTTTTTAATGTGGGATTAAACAGCCCACTGCTGAATTCAAAAGATTCAACAAATGCAACTCTTGTTGATGGACTTTTAATAGCGTTTAGGTGTTGGATACTACACTTATTTGATTGCTTGATACACAAGGAAGCCTTAGATAGAAAACATGAAGGACTAGGACTACGTTAAGTAGACAAAATAAACATAAGGTATTAAAAGCTCATTACCAAAATGACAAAAAAAAAAAAAAAAAAAAAAAGTTATACAAATGTTGAATTCAAAAGAGTCAACAAAAGAACCTCTTCTTCCTTATCTCATGTTGTTAGTTTCTTCACAATTTGAATGTAAAAGAAAACCTATACAAATAGCACATGTAAAATACTTCAAGAAAAATCACCATTTAAATGTTAAAGTTGGTGATGAATCTTACAGAAATAAGAGATTAATAGGGGAAAAAGGGGATTTTACCCCTTTGGGTTACTTTTTATTTTTTCTTCAAATCTTAGAAAGTATTTGAATAAATTTTTTATATGAGGGGGAAAATTTAGATTTTCAAGGTAAATCCACACCCATCCCCAATTCCATCAAACCAAAAGTTTAGCTCAAACCCATATGAATAATGAATTTGTCACACTTGCCTCTATAAAAGTAAGCCAATTCTTTTATACCAAAATATATTTTTAGAAAAGAATAAACCATACATTTTGTATTCCATCTCAAGCTTAGGAAGTGCATTGTCGATACTATATTTTGTTCGGCTCTGATTAACATGTCAAAACAATTATTTAAATCTCAAAAAGGATGAAATCCATAACTTCGAAAACCAAAAGTTTGGGAATAGTATGAAAAAAATCCTATTAAATCCTATTTACCCTAATTAGACGACGGACCAAAAAATCCAAAACCAAACTTGCCATTTTATGGTAAATTTTGACCAAAACTCTAAATAAAAAATTGTCAAAATGTAGACTTTTTGATCCGACCGTCCGATCGAGGTAAAATTTGGACCATCTTAAAGATTATGAAATTCCCTTCTAATGACAGTTCACAGGCCAAAATTAAAGTGGATGAGATACCAAGAAAAATACCAAAATCCTGGTTAAATGTATTATTATTTTTAGGTAAAGAGAGCTGTTTTTGGGGCATTTTCACACAATAAACTTTACCAATTTAGAAAAAATTAGAGCAATTTGCTTGAATTAGATTTAATTATGATATGTCATCTACTTTCAATAAAAAGGCTCGGCGATATCTACAATGGATTGGGAGAAATGAATTTTTTTAAAATAGTGCTATTAAATTTTCTACACTGCATCACCTCCCTTCCAAACGCAATATCTTGACAACCATAACTACAAATCATGCAAGGTTAGAACTATGGAAACTAGACATCCAGACCTTTTCAAAAACACCAAGTTTGAAGAAATCCAAGCTTGGAAAGGCCTCTTGTGAGGACCAGCACTCAAAAAAAGATGGCATCGGTGGCTCTTTGGGGATTTATAGAGTCTCCACTTATTTTATACGAAAAATAAGAAAACTATATAAAAGAGTACATAATGCCTAAATAATACAAATTTTCTTTAATTTGAATGATTACAATTTGATAAAAAGAACTATACATAGCTTTTTTTTCTAGTTTACAATCTAGTAAAGAAAAGATACAAGACTTTGTTTCCTAGTTACAATCTATAAAGAAAAAATAAAACATTGACCTAGAACCAAGGCCTATGGTTCAGGAGTTAGGTTACAAAATGGAAAGGTGTTAGACACCCATTCTACTCGTACAAAATCTGGTCTTCTAGACTCTAAATGATCTACTAAGTACCCTATGCAACATATTAATGAGATGCAAAAAAGTACCATGTTAATGTTCCTAGATCTAGGGCTAAAAATTATTCTAAAATCCTAGATCTACAACCTTATTTAGTGCAAAAAAATGCTTAATGAAGATCAAGATTAAAAGTTTAGATCCGATTTTATTTATTTATTTTTTTTATGATGAGAAAGAATGAATTTTTTAGTGAAAATACAGATCTAGTTTTTTAGATATATGAAAGAATGGTTTTTTCCAATGAAAATACAGATCTAGTTTTTTGGAGATGTGCAAGAATAGATTTTTCAATGAAAGTACAAATCTTTTTTTTTTTTTTTTTTTGAGATAAGAAAGAATGAAATTCTAAATGAAAATACATATTTGGTTTTTGGAGATTAAGAAAGAATGATTTTTTTTTTTTTTTAAATGAGAATACAAATATGGTTTTTTAAAGATATGGGAAGAATGATTTTTTCAATTTCAATAAAAATACAGACTTGGTTTTTATGATATAAAATAATAGAAACACTTACACACAAAAAATTTCAAATCTATTTTTGTATGAAAAATAAAAGAGTGTTTTTATGATGAGATTTCTTGCAGATCTAAGATTTCAAACAATGATTTAACCCTAGATCTACGCATGTTAATTGGTTAACAAATAAAACCCTAGACTAATCATTTGAATTTAGATCTTGAAAGAAAGCATGCAATAAAGAAATTATAGACATGATCATACAAGAGATAAGAGAAAGAAATACATGTTTATGCAAACAAATATAAAAAATACTTGCATGAATGGATTCTACAAGGGAATTACTTCAGAAATCAGAGAGAATGAATCTCTCAAAGATCTAAAGAATTTTCGTTTAATAGAAAAGAATTCCTAAGGTGAAACTTCCAAAGTTTCTTTTACGTTAAAGGGAGAGGGGTGCTGAATTTTGGGCTTTCTCCTCTATTTATAAAGGTGTATCTGCTTAAAAAATAAGCTAAGGTTGCTTTGGAAGTCAACAGACATGAGTTGGGTCAAAACAAAACGTATTTGGGCTCATTGGCACTTTCAGTAGTTTCATCCAACTTTCATTTTTTTACATATTTTGGACTCCTTTTGGGCATTTTTTTGAGTTGAGAATTGTACTTGAACGTGTTCTAGACTTATATTCCTGATAATTTTCATCTTAATTTGATAATTAAAATTTTAAAATAATTATTTTAGAGATAATTACCCTAAAAACTTAATTATCAATCCAATTTTAACATTATCAGCTTATTTCCTTTATTCCCATGCAACCAATCTTATTTTAACAAAAATAAACTACCAATCATAGAAATTCATTTAATTAGCTTTAATTGTCAACCAATCAAAGTTAATTTCAATCAATTACATGTGATCAGTTCCACCCAAATGAATGTATGCAGATATATCTTTCGATCTGACCATCCGATTTGAAAACCGAATGTATCGTTGGGATCGTTAGAATCTCAAGATCATTTTCATGATGTGTGATGAATGACTTAATGCCTAATATACAACCATGATTTTTGGGTATTTAGAATGATTATTTGGTCATCTCCTAAAGTTAAATTATGGGTGCAGAATTGAGTGTCCATAAAATGCCTGTCATTGACAGAGATTGAAAAGCGAATGTCAATGTTAGAAAAAGACACTAATTTCAGCAACCATGATTTAATCAAGGTTGATTTTTCAAAGATTTCCTAGCCGTGGAATCTAGAATCTTGGGACATAGTATTAGTGTTTTATTATCTTTAAAAAAAAAAAGAGAAATGTTGACATCTAGTCTGCTTGATGAATGGTGAAATTATGTAAAGCTTGAATGCTGATAAACCGGTTTACAATTTTAGTGATGTTGAGTTGGTGCGTAAGTCCGAATAGTGATGATTGGCACGTAGGTTCGTATGGTGATGATCGACATGTAAGTCCGTACGATGGTGATGATCGACACGTAGGTCCATATGATGCTTAATCATTCATTCAAGTCTGGAATCTCTACAATGGATGAGAAATGATGATTGGTTTCTAGATGCTTAATCATTCTTTCAAGTCTGGAACCTTTGCAACAGACGAGAAATGGTGATTGGATTCTGGATTTTAATCATTCTTTCAAGTCTAGAACCTCTACAATAGATGAGAGATGGTGATTGGATTCTGTATGCTTAATCATTCTTTCAAGTTTGGAACCTCTGCAACAAACAAGAAATGGTGATTGGATTCTGGATGCTTAATCATTCTTTCAAGTCTGGAACCTCTACAACAGACGAGAAATGGTGATTGGATTCCATATGCTTAATCTTCTTTCAAGTTTGGAATCTCTACAACAGAGGAGAAATCGTGATTGGATTCTATAGCTTAATCATTCTTTCAAGTCTGGAACCTCTACAACAGATGAGAAATGGTGATTGGATTCGGTATGCTTTATCATTCTTTCAAGTTTGGAACCTCTACAACATACGAGAAATGGTGATTGGATTCTATATGCTTAATCATTCTTTCAAGTCTGGAATCTCTATAACAGATGAGAAATAGTGATTGGATTTTGTATGCTTAATCATTCATTCTGGTTTGGAATCTTTGCACAGACAAGAAGTGTTAATTAATCTTTCAGGTCTAGAATCTCTGCACAGACAAGAAATGATGATTGGATTTTTAGTTCTGGAATCTCTGCACAGATGAGAAATATTTCAAATTAGATTTTTGGTAGATTGAACCAAATGTGATTTTTTCATGAAGATGATTAATTTTGGCGAGGCGAAGCATTTCTTTTCCCCTTTTTTACCAAGTAAATCAATTTTTTCATTGTGGGAAATTTTTGCACTTTTTCTTCTTCTTCTTTTTGAAAAATTTGGAAACAACTTTTTTTTTAACATGATCTAACTCATCATTTAAAGGAGAGAGGGAGGGGAGGCCGGAATTTTGGTCTCCCTCCATCTTCATCCTTTTTTTTTTTTTTGGTTATTTTCTCTCTTCTCTTCCTCCATTATCACTATTCACAAGCTTTATCTCTCTTGTTTCTCCACACCATTTCTTGCTTGAAAAATCACTTTTCTAGACTTCCATACTTGATTTTTGCCTTCATCGTGAAAATCTCTTCAGATCTTTGAGTTTTTTGGGTGTCTTTGGAAAACTCATTTTTGAAAATCTTCACTCTTGGACTTTAAAGGCACTTCCTCCTGAAGTTCCTTGTAAATTTCTCACATTTCATGGGAAAAGATATGAACCATCAGTTATATGGAATGATGATGAGGGACTTCTCCAAGACCCACTTAAGAATGTTCCACATTCTTCTACCAAGGACCTCAAAGTGAGTTCATCTTTTGTTCTTGTTGATTATTTTGTTAATTTTTAATTTGGTGTTTGGGAAATTTGTGATGGATATTGTCATCTTGCTATCATTTGTTTATTTTTGAATTTTTGGAATTTTTTTGGAAAGCTTGTCTTTGAATTTTGGACATTGTATGATTTAGGTGACAATTATTTTGTATGGACATGTTGATTTTTTAGGGCATTTTTGAATTGTTGAATTGTTTGAGATTGTCAAGTTTGGACAATGTTGATGATTTTTGAATTTTGAGTTTATTCTTTGAGCATTGTTGGATGAAATTCAATTTCTCATAGGTATTGAATTATTTTTGCTTGAATTGATGTTTGCGGCATTTTTGGATGATTTTTAATTTCTCATTATTATGGAATTCTTGCTTTGAAATATCGAATTATTGATTGTCAAATTTGGGCAATGCTGATTTTTGACTTGTGAGCATTTTATTGGCACAATGATATTTGTCATGGGTAATTTTTTAATCTCTTTTTGTGATGGGAAATTTTTTTGGTTGACAAGATTTTTTTTGAAATGATCATCCTTGAGGAATTGGACATTCTTTTGTAGATATTATGATGATTGGCAAATTTTGTGGTTGGATATATATATATATATATATATATATATATATATATATATATATATATATATATAAGATTTTTTTTGAAATGACCATCCTTGAGGAATTGGACATTCTTTTGTAGATATTATGATGATTGGCAAATTTTGTGGTTGGATATACATACATACATATATATATATATATATATATATATATATATATATATATATATATATATATATATTTATATTGATATTGTTTTATATGGGACATTTGTATTTGGTGTAGAATCTCAAAGGTCGTGGTAATTTTCCATTGGTCAAGAATAGTTGGATCATTTTATCACCTAACATTAGAGTAGTTATCAATGCTGTGGGTTTTGAGACATTTTTTCAAGCTCTTTGGGAATATGATACCGCTGAGTATAAGGATCTTCAACTAATTGTGGCTTTATTTGAACGTTTCTAGGATAGCACTTGTTCCTTCCATTTTTCGGGTATTAGTGAAGTGATGCTAGCACCTTATGATTTCTCTGTTATTATGGGTTTGAAATTGGGTGGTAAGAGAATTGAAGGTTATGATGCAATTTCACCTACTGAGGTCAAAGATCTTTTAGGTGTGAATCCACCTAGAGTCAGTGGTGATAATGTGTCTCTGACATGGCATTTCACCAACATTGAAAATTACAGGCGTGTGGACACTGATACCAGGATGTTCATGTTCATGCTTCTTTTGATTGGGAATCTTTTATGTCCAAATTTGGGAAGTACTATGAGTCTTCGTTATTTATGGAGTTTAAGGCATGTTGATCGCATTGGGATTATGATTGGGGTGGCATGGCTTATGCTAGGGCTATCCAAACCCATCCAAAGACCTAACCCACCCGAAGAAACTAACCGGATCCGATCTAACCCCGGCCTACCCGATATCTTCAGCAGTCGGTGGTGGTCATTTACCACCAGAAACTCACTCCGACAGGTCGGTTTCAGTTCCCTTCCCCAAAATATGAAAAACCCAAACCGACTAATGTACTAAGAATTTCCAGCAGAAAATTTCTAGATTCAAGTGAAAAATACCCAGATTTTGGCAAAAAATTTCTCGATTTTGGCAAAAAATTTCTAGATCTCGGCTAAAAACCCCCAAATTTTGGCGAGATATTAGGTAGATTCGGTGAGATTTCAATCGAATTTGGTGAAATATCATCTAATTCGGTGAGATTTCCGCTAGATCTGGCAAAATCTCATAGAATCCGATGAGATTTTTGCCTGATCTGGTGAAATCTCACCATTTTCTCGTCGTTTTCTACCGTTTTCTCAAAACTCTGACTCTGATCAACTCGCCCCCCACCCGTTGAAGGTCTAATTCGTCCAATCCAACCAGTCTTTCAGTCAACGGCGGGTTGATGGCTGCTTCACCTGACTAGGTCAGGTCAAATGCGGGTTGAGCCCAAACCCGATCCGACCTAACTTGTGGATAGCCCTAGCTTATGCTACTCTACTACACTATATGAACCAAATTTCTTGGCGTAGTCTTTCAAGTATAGGAGGTGCATTGTTTGTATGGCCGATAAGATTTTGCAGAAGGTTATTTGTGTTGTTGTTGCTGCTTGCCTTTTTGTAGGTTTGGATGTATGAATATTTTGGAGTTGGGCCAAAGCTTGTGGAGAATATTACTGAGGATTTTCCAAGGTTACTTCGTTGGGTGGCTAAGAATCGCTAGTCAACACCCCCAAAACACTGATTAAGAGCTTGGAGGTTGGTCATTGATGACTTAACCATTGAAGATGTGAGTTTCATTTTCATTTAGTCTTGTTGGTGAAAATTTCCTTTGGTTTATTGCATGTGGGATGTCTTTTAAATTTTTGAAATCTTTATGAGTTGTAGATGAACTTGGATCCTTGGGAACGATGTAAGGGTCGTCCTGAGTGTGCAGTTTCCTTCCAGTTGAATGAACGTCAAATCTTGTTTGAAGGTGGCCATGGGAGGTATTGGTATCTTGGAAACAGAGTTCTTCCACAGGTTTATCATGCATATCCTCCTGAAGTGATTCCTATCAATCTTTGTCCTTCAGTGTAGACACTGCATTTTGTACCTCTTATGTCTCGGGCCCTCGTTCCCCATTGATGCTGAATTCTAAGATCCAAGGTTGGTTTAGGGCCCAATCAGATGTTAAATTGACTTGAGAAATGTTAAAATGAAAAATATAACTTTTAATGAACAAACAAATCTATTTTTTGAAATTTAAAGCCAAGGAAACCCTAGCTATGCGCACGCAAAAATCGGCCTGCGCACACTGCTTCTGCATGCACATGCAGGCATGATCCTGCACATGCATAGCGAATTCTAGAAACTAAACAAGGCAAGTTTTCTGCATTAATGTCGAGGTTTGGAATGAATCCCACATCATCTGGGAGTCGTTCCAAACCCCTATTTTCACACTATAAGTAGCCTTACA
The DNA here is from genome assembly GCA_028535165.1 of Quercus tomentella. NCBI lineage: Eukaryota > Viridiplantae > Streptophyta > Magnoliopsida > Fagales > Fagaceae > Quercus > Quercus tomentella. The sequence continues at coordinate 48,357,999 of JAPQVY010000133.1, read as the reverse complement.
TGGTATATTTTCAAAACACACAGAAATCCCACAGGAAAACACTAAGATTCACTAGAAATAGTGAATCAAAGTGGGAGTTTTTCACAAAACATCCTTAAAGTCTTTTTTTTTTTTTATTATGGCCTTTTTTGGCCTTAAACTTTTGAGTTTAAGATTACTAATCACTTTTTTATTGAATTATGAATAGATTTGATTGACGGGAATAGTCAAAAATCAAGCTTGAAGAGCTTTTGTTTGAGGTATCTAGTCTAAACTTTTCTTTTCTTTTTCTTTTCCTTTTTTGCTTTAATCTTTCTGTTTGCTTTATTTTCTTTGTTTTAATATGTTTTAATATGTTTATATAGCATAGGTTTATGTAGTTGTATGTTTTAAAAGCATGTTAGGTTGTTTAAATTCTCTTTTTGAAGATCTGTTATATCTGCTGTGTTTTTAGGATTTCTGGGACCCACGTGCACATAATATTGCCTACACACGCAGGCTTGATTATGCGCACGAAGGGTTGTTCATGCATGCGCATGAACTAGCCTAGAAACCCTAATTTTATTTTGCCCATTTTTGCTTCTGCTTTCACATGTATACCTCTGTTTTAGATCCTTTTTCCTATATTTATGGTTCTAAGTCCCTGTTTCACATCTTTGTTTGCTTGTTTGCTTTTCACATGTTAGAATTAGGGTTTATCTTGTGTTTTCCTTGTTTGATGCCATGAGTATGCATTCACATGCTCATGCATAATGCCATAGGTGCTAAGTTGTTGCAAGGAAAGTAAGGTAAGTCATGCATTGGTATGAACATGCATTTTAATGATGTAATGTGTTTGTTTGATCTTTGATTTCATGTCTAAAAGCTTGGAATACATGTGATGATCTATGTTTGCTTGCCATGCCTATGTTTTCGCCTTGATGGGATATGATGATAGTAACATGCTAGGGTTTATGCCATGCCATGCTAGATGGATGCTAGGTTGGTTGACATGTATGGTAGATGTATGTTAGGAGATGCCATGCTAGATGCATGTTAGGGTCTATGAGTTGATGAGATGCTTGATTAGATGAATGCTAGGCTTTGGTTGATTGCCATGATAGATGTATGATTAGTTCTTTTGGGATGGTTGATGGCGTGTTGATTTTTTAGGAGTATGTTAGTGTGTGTGTGTGTGTGTGTGTGTGTGTGTGAGTTAGATAACAATATTGAGTGGGCCTTTAATAGGGTTAAGACATAATACATAATGAGAGAAAGCCAACCATCGGGTTGGGTGGTTTTGCATGCCTAACACCTTCCCAAGACCATACCTTAACTCTAAACTCATATCTTTGATAGTAAGATCAATGGTCCTTCCTCGAGAGGACACTATATATATGGTTCCTAGACCATTGCAAAAACTAGGTGGCAACTCCCATTTCTGTTGTGTCCACATTCAGTTTGGTTGGCCAGCCTTTTAATTGATAATGAAGTAGACAACGCATGAGTTGACCACATGAATCTTGGGATGCTTGGAGACTATTTTGAATTTGTCCAGAATCATTTGTAAGGTTATTTTACCAATACTTCTGGAGCATCAGTGAGCTTTTTGTTTTCTCGAATCAGTCTGTATCATTTTTTGAATTCTTGCCATTTGTGAAAATATCTGAATGATATTTATTTGTAAACTTCAACCCATGGAGTGGAGGGCTCTTTTCAGGGTAGGACTAATTCTCCTCCACCTAGCAATGTTGATGGTCCTTATGCTTCTTTATGGAGAGATATCCTAACTTTTCAGCATGGCAATATGAAACAATGAATCCTAATGCGTCTTTCAGTGTTGTGAACTTGGATCGGCCTGAATAAGCCTAGAATGTTACTTAGGGTGGCCTAGTATATCTTGAACTTCTTGCTTCCTGTATCGAACTTCTCATTTTCTTGGTTGCTTATGAACTTTGCTTTCATGTCTTAGATTAGTGTTAACCTTGTGGAGGAGAGTATGAGAATGATCGGAGGTTTGCAACAGGTTGCACACATCCAATCTTCTCAATACATGATGAATGAAGTGCAATGGGTAGGAAGTAATCCTTTCATTCAATACTTCTCTTGAAACTCATGAAAATGAACTAAAAATTGTCTTTTGAATTTCTGAAATATTGTAGACCAATTAGCTAGCTAATGCCTATGCTAATGTAAGGGTTTTGGAAGAAAGGATCAGGAATTTTAAATTTCATGATAGGTAGCCTGGGCCTCAGACTCATGCAAATCAGGAATCACAAGGCCATACAGAAGGTCATTCTTCTAGGGGTGGCCCAAGGAGATCTTCTCGTCGACGAACTCGGGGTCCAAATGATGCTTGATTTTATTTTTTTATTTTCCTGCAAATGACAAAACATTCCTTAGTTAGTTAACTTTGTAGACACTCGATTTTGCACCTATGATTTAATCAAGGAAGATGACTGGAATGACCATCCATGTACCCAAAAAATCACGATTGCATTACATGCATTAATTCATTCATTGCATGTCATAAAAATGATCTTCACAACAGTGTGTTTGGTTTCCAAATCGGACTGTCGGATTGAAAGATATCACATGATCAAGTTTGCACGGTCAGCATGCATTATGTCTAGGTAAAGTCGACCACGCAAGATTGATTTAAATTAATTTTGATTGGTTAAACAATTAAATTTTAATTAAATAACTTTGTGATTGGTTGACAATTAGTGTCTAAAATAGGGTTCCTTGCATAGGAATAAAAGGGATAATTGGATAACAATAAAATTTTGGATAATCTAAACTTTATCAAAATTTATTTTAGGATATTTATCTACAAGATAATTTTTCCTGAAAAGACCTGAATTATCTAAAAAAGAGATAAAAATCTTAGAATATAGATAGAAAACACGTCTAAGTGCAAGGATCGGCTCAAGGAAACCTAAAAAAGGAGTCCAAAACGCACCCGAACACGGAAGTGCGATCAGCACCCAAGATTACCATTCGGCACTTTTGGAGTATCGATCAGCACTTTAAAAAGTGCCGAATTGCCCTCTTTTGGGCTTTGGCCCAATTCTCCTCGAGTGCTGATAAGGCACAACCTTTTCGACTTTTTCGCAAAAAGACGCGTCTCGATTCACATTCTACCCATGGTTGCTTATTTTTTAAGCATTCTGGTCTCTATAAATAGGGATTGGATCCCAAAATTCAGCACATTCTTTTACGCTCTAGGAGAGACACCTTTTCACACTCTCAAATTTCTCACCCCTCTTTTATGGTATTCTCTCTTAAACTAGGGTTTTTAGGTTTCAAAGATAATTGAATAAATTTCTTTGAACCCTAAAACATCCTCTCAAGAAGAAGAAGTGCTCCATGCAAGAGGTTGTTTCTGATTACCCTTTTCTTTTCTTAATCCTTCTCTTATTGTGATCATGCATGTTTGTATTTTTTTTTTTTTTTAGTTTAGTTGACTCAAGTATCCATAACATGAATTGCTGATTTATTTTGCCAAAGCATGTTCTTAATTCCTTTATTATTGTTGTGATCTCTTTCTTATTTTCAAAAATCTGCATGTCAACAATTCTTTTTCTTCAAAACAAAAACGGATCTACATCTTCCTTAGATGTAGATCTGAATTTTTCTTAAAACAAAAACGGATCTACATCTTCCTTAGATGTAGATCTGAAATTTTCTTAAAACTAAAACTGATCTACATCTTCCTTAGATGTAGATATGAATTTTTCTTAAAAAAAAATGGATCTACATCTTCCTTAGAGGTAGTTCTAAATTTTCCTCCAATTAAAAACTGATCTGCATCTTCCTTAGATGCAAATTTGATTTTTTTTTTTTAAATACAAAGTGATTTGTATCTTTATCAGATACAGATCTAATGTTTTTGGACATATGCGGATTTTGAAATAAAGAAAAAGATCATGCATGATTGTGTTTGTTGTGTTTGTTTTATTTAATACATGTAGCATGAATTTATTTCATGAATGAAATTCTCTTCTAAAAAAATATATATATTTTCATATTTTTTGAACATACAAAAACAGATCTGATTTTTTTATATACGCAATTTTTTTTTTTTTTTTATCACAAAAACAGATATGATCTTTTATAAAACCAAAACCATTTTTTCTAAGATTTTTTATAAACCAAATTCAATTTTTTTTCTACTCAAAACAACAGATCTGAATTTTAAAAAAAAAAATCAAAGAAGAGGATGCATTCATAAATAAATTTGTGTGATTTAGTTTGTTTCACATGTACAACATATCATTCATCTCATGCATAAAAGGGGTACATAGGTCACAAGAGATTAGAAGACCAGACTTTCTCTGGGCAGAATGGGTGCCTAACACCTTCCCATTCCGTAACCTAGCCTCCGAATTTAGTGTCTTTGAATAAGTAGACCTAGGTCTTATCTTTGCTTTTTCATTTTGGGTGGATTGTAACTAGAACAAAAAGCCATGTATTTTTGGTAGATTGTAACTAGGACCCAAAGCCATATAATTTTCAATTTTTTAAACATGTATTTTTTTTATTCAATCAATGAAAGGAAACAATTCAGTCATGTTTTTTTTTTATATTTAGTTTTTCTTAATTTTTTTTTTTGTATAAAAAATAAGTGGTGACTCTACACCACTTACCCAACAAGCATGGTGCCCTAAAAAGCACTCAGAAAATCTCTTTTTTTTTTTTAGAGGCACCTTTGGCAGCCTCTCACAGTGGCGACTCCACTGGGGATGTCGAGGGCTAAGTTTCGTGTTAGACTTAAGTGACGAAATATGTAACCTAGTTTTGCATGGTCTTGCATGATATTGTTGTTTGTTTGTTTATTTATGTTTGTTGAAATGATGTATGATACTTTGTTGTATGATATGTTATTGTATGTATTGTTTGTTAAAAGCTTTACCTAACTGTCATAGTGTATGCTATCCAAACAACAATATGTATGCACCCCTTTCTACAACTTGTGGTGGTAGTAACCATGGATCACCGGTCTTCATTAGATTCGGGTACCCAGTGGTGAACTCACCAACTCATAGCCTAAAGTCATTGGATCATTTCTTGTTGACTGTAAAGGACAAACCATGTCGTTAGGACCAACACAATGTTCATTACATTACAAGTTGGGAGATGTATCATCCTAGCTATGGGAAACAATGAAACAACAAATCCACCCTACAACTTAATGACTTAGAACTTACCCTTAGGTCGATCCCTGTTAAAATTGCATTGCATGTTATGTGTGTTTGTTTTGGTTGATTGATTGATGTGGATGAGGACCTAGCTTTGATTAACCCGACCAAGCCTGTCATTAGGGGAGAATTTGGTTAAGATCCGAAGGAAGGCTGCAAAGAGAACCTAAGGCCAACACTCAAGCCAGTACCTCTAGTTCCAAGCCCATCACTCCCATTACGATACTGAAGCCTGTAAGCATTGAAGATACTCTGCTGCTACAACATCACAATCCCATATTCGACCTACAAGACACTTTAAACCCCAATCAAATCACCCAACATCCATAAATGGGGGGAGACACTTCAAACCCCAAGACACCGATCTAAATGACCCAACAAAAATTGCCCACATCACAAGGGGGGGAGACACTTCAAACCCCCACATTTGGAGACTAACAAGCCAATAGATATGGAGATTGATGATGAAGGCATGGACTATATGGATGAATATTCCACAATACTGATGCTGAGGGAAGAAGGAACTTACTGGGAGCCGCTTGCCATCACTGAAGCCACAACTGAGTTGAAGAACTGGGAATGGGAGGGAGCCGCCCACCCCATGAAAGACTCCATGAAGAAGATCAAGACCGTCAAGTCAGTCACACTTGCCAAGAAGATCAAGATCGCCGAGCCAGCCACCCCTGCCAAGAACATTGTTTCTGTCCCTATTGAGTCTATTTCTGCTAGTATTTTTATTCCTATTATGTCTATTTGTGATAGTTTTCCAGTTGAGTCTGATTTAGTTAAGTCTATTGAGAACTCTTTTCCTTATAATATGATTTCGGATTCTGCTTATTTGTTGGCTTTAAATGTTTTTATTTCTGAAATTGGTATAGAAACTCTTAATAATAAGGAATTAAAACATGGACACCTAGAACCCATAAAAGAAGAAACCCAACCCATTAACCTGGGAACTAATGATGAACCTAAAATGATACAAGTGGACAATACCCTAACCACTTCAGAGAAAGATGCATCAGTGGCACTCTTGATAGAATTCAAAGAGGTCTTTGCGTGGTCATACGAAGACGTGCCTGGGATTGATACAGATATAGTACAGCACTGCATTCCAACTAATCCAACCATGAAGTCGATCAAGCAGAAGTTGAGAAGGATGAAGCCAAAGTGGACTCTCAAGATCAAGGAAGAAGTTGAGAAACAGTACAATGTAGGATTCTTGTGGCTGGTCAACTATCTAAAGTGGTTAGCTAATGTGGTTCCAGTACCAAAGAAGAATGGGAAGGTCAGGATGTGTGTAGACTTTCGATATCTAAATAAGGCCATCCAAAAAGACGACTTTCCTTTGCCTTACATTGATGTCCTGGTTGACAACACAGCAGGTCATGCTTTGCTATCATTTATGGATGGATTTTCAAGGTACAATTAGATTAAGATGGCTCTAGAAGATATGGAGAAAACCTCATTTATGACACCGTGGGGGACATATTGCTACAAGGTCAAGCCATTTGGCCTTAAAAATGCCGGTGCTACTTACCAACGTGTAGCCACTACTTTACTACATCATTTGATCCACAAAGAAGTAGAAGCTTATGTCAATGACATGATAGTCAAGTCCAAAAACCGTGAAGGGCACATACTGGCTTTGAGGAAGTTCTTTGAAAGAATCCGGTTCTACAAGTTACGATTGAATCCAAAGAAGTGCACTTCCGGAGTAACATCCGGAAATCTATTGGGGTTTATTGTAAGCCAAAGGGGAATAGAAGTTGATCCTAACAAAATCAAGGCAATTGTAGAAATGAAGCCTCCAAGAACTAAAAAGGATATCTAAGGATTTCTGGGGAGGATACAGTGCATTAGCAGGTTCATAGCTGAACTCACCATGACATGTGAACCAATCTTCTGATTGCTCAAGAAGGAGGTTCCTAAGTGTGGAATGAACAATGCCAAGAAGCCTTTGAAAAGATCAAAAATTATCTGATGAAACCACCAATACTCGTCCCACCAGTACCTGAAAAGCCATTATTGTTGTATCTCACCACTACAAATACAGCAATAGGGGCTCTACTTGCTCCATACCTAGAGGAGACTAGAAAAGAGAACGCAATCTACTACATCAGCAAGAAGATGTTGTCTTATGAAGAAAAATATTCACCACTTGAAAAGACATGCATAGCACTTGTATGGGCAACCCGCAAACTCAGACATTATATGCTTGCTTACAAGGTCTTGTTGATTGCAAGAATGGATCCTTTGAAGTACTTAATGGAAAAGCCTGTGCAAGATGGGAAGACAGCTAAATGGGTTTTGCTTTTGTCAGAATTTGATATTAAATATGTAATTCAGAAATCTGTGAAGGGGAGGGAAATTGCTGATCACTTAGCCCATTGTTCACCAGAAAAAGCTGAAGAAATCTAAGGAGATTTTCCGAATGAAGATATCATGGGGATTGAGGTAGAATCATGGAAGATGTACTTTGATGGAGCACCAAATCAAAATGGGAGTGGTATTGGAATTCTCTTAATTTCTCCAAAAAGGACACATCTCAATTTCTGGAAAGCTCAACTTTCCTACCACCAATAATGCCATTGAATATGAAGCTTGCATCATGGGGTTACTAGCAGCCCTAGGCCAAGGAGTGAAAGAGTTGGAGGTGTATGGTGACTCAGCATTGATAATCTCCCAGATTCAAAATAAATGGAAGATCAAGGAAGAGAGGCCGATGCCTTATCATGAATGTCTTTAGAGGTGGGCCTCGAAATTCAGCAAGATCCAATATCAATATGTGCCAAGGATGCAAAATCAAATTGCCGATGCTTTAGCAACCATGACATCCATGATGGATGGGCCAAAAGAAGATGAAGCCAGACCAATAATGGTGGAACAGAAGGAAGAACCAGCCTATTGCATGACAATAGAAGAGGATGAGGAAAATAATGGAGAAGGTGAAGGGTATTCTGACATCCTACAATACCTCAAGGATGGGACATACCCGAAGTCAGTAGACAAGAATGACCAACTGATCATCAGGAGGCTGTCTACTAATTACATTATTTGTGGTGAAAGGCTTTACAGAAGATCATATGATGGAATTCATCTCCTTTGTGTGACCGCTAAAGAAGCATAGCAGATAATTGAAGAAGTTCATGAGTCAAGCTATAGGCCACATATGAATGCACACATGCTATCACAGAAGATAATGAGGCAAGGTTATTACTGGACTACTATAGAAGCCGATTGTGCAGCTCATGTCCGGAAGTGCCATCAATGCCAAGTCCATGGAGATCTGAAGCACATGCCACCTATGCCACTACATACTATGACATCACCCTGGCCATTCTCTACTTAGGGGATAGACATTATTAGGAAGATTCACCCAACCGCATCTAATGGCCATGAATTCATACTTGTTGCTATTGACTATTTCACCAAATGGGTAGAAGCTACCTCATACAAGGTTCTGAATTCAAAGAAAGTTGCTCAATTCATTTAGACCAATATCATTGCAGATATGGGGTACCACATGAAATTATCTCTGACAATTGGATGCATTTCAAGGGAGAAACAGAGAAGCTGCTACAACAGTTCAACATTTAGCACCACAAGTCTTCACCTTGCCGTCCTCAGACTAATGGAGCAGTTGAGGCTGCTAATAAAAACATAGAGAGAATCTTGAAGAAGAGCTTGAAAAATTACAAGGACTGGCACCTACAATTACCCTATGCACTCTGGGGGTATAGAACATCAATTCGATCTTCCATAGGAGCCACTCCTTATTCATTGGTGTATGGGATGGAAGCAGTTCTTCCCATTGAAATGGGTGTCCGTTCACTAAGAACAGTATTGGAAAGTGAAATCCCTGAAGCAGATTGGTTGCAAAGTAGGTATGACCAGTTATGCATGCTGGATGAAAAGAGACTCAAAGCCTTGTATCATATTCAAGGTTACCAAAGGAGGCTTAAGAAAGCTTTTGACAAGAAAGTAAGAACCAAAGACTTGAAGTTGGGGGATTTAGTGTTCAAAGAGATTGAGCCCTAGTTCAAGATGTAAACAGGAAGTTCAAGCAAAATTGGGCAGGTCCATACATTATCAAGCAGATATACTCCGAGGGGAGCAGTAAGGTTGATGGATTTAGATGCAAACCCTTTCACTAAGCCAACCAACATGGATCAATTGAAGAAATATCATGTCTAAGGTGGCAATCTCAAAGCACCATGTCCGAAGTGGTTGTAAATTATGTCATTTCCCTTCCTAGGCTTGATAAAAAAAATTTAAAAAAAAAAAAAAGAAAAAGAAAAAGAAAAAGAAAAAGGTAGGTTGAAACCCCGAAAGGGCAAACTATGCAAAAGGAGAGTGAAAAAAAAGAAAAAAAAAGAGTGAGAGAGTCTGCTAGGTTGAAAACCCGAAAGGGCAGCTTAGGCAAAAGTTAAGGCAAATAAAATAAAATTAATGAACTACGTGATGACTTGATCCTTCTACAAAAGGGGGTACGTAGGCAACCATGCATTGGTCCGGTCACAATTTCCCCAAGCCCACCATTTGCCCATTAAGCAAAATTCTTTTCCAAAATTTCAACCATTCCATTAAACCATGTCATTACACAAAATTCATAAAATCAAACCCTAAAACCCAAACCCTGAACCAAACCATAAAAAAACCAAACCCCAAGAACCTAAACCTTAAACAGAATCCTTAACCTACAAGTCCTAAATAATTCCTAAACATAAGAGTTTCACATCAACTTTTAAAATAAATATGTTCAACACCAAGAATAAAAAGATCACTTTGTCTTCAATCTTTTCTATTTTGGTTGATCATTGATTTCTTCTGTGCTAGGCACCTTGTCATCTTTGTCCCTTCTTTTAAATTCATAGTTGTCATCATCGTGTCTTTCCTGATTATCCCTAAGAAATTGTTTTCTCGTAGCAACCATGTCAGCTTCCTAGTCAACAATCTTGCCACCAACTAGTTAGAGTATTCTATGGTTATCTTGTGAAAGTGAACCTTGACAAAAGACTAATCCACTTGGTCAGCCATCTCCAAGCCTAACAACATGTTCCTTATAGAAGTAGGATTTGTGTCCATAGGAGTGAAAGGTCTTCTTCTTTTTCCATTGGGCATTCCATGCTCATATTGGAACTACCTCAAGAGTTTATCCGCCTTATAAAAAGTGGCCCTCCGCAATCCAACTATGAAGATGTGATCTGATCCTAGAGACCGCAGTAGAGGGGGTGGGCACTTCCACCAATAACAATTCCATCGAATTGAGGCATTGGACTTCTTGTTCAAGAACTTCACCCAATCGCTCTCAGTTTGGCACTCAATTTTGATGATAGTCCTGCTTAGAAAACTACTAGGACCATAATTACCAGCCGTAGGCCTAGCAATCATATTCAATCATTCCATCAGTCATATCTGCAAAGTCAAGGGACTCCCAAGAAAGTTTTGAGACTCTCCACCATGAAATACAGAATCCAGTCCTAGAAGAGTTTCCACCAAGATCAGAGAAGCAAGATTATCACCATCCTTAATTTGACTCACAACAGTTATGGCTCAAGCATCCGTAAAACCGTGCCTTCCAAAGTAAAGCAAAAATTTTCCCACAAAGCATAGGGCTAAGCCAAAAATTTTCTACATATTGTCGGTCACTCCATAAGTGCATTTGTTAATCAGCCTTGAAAGAATTGAACGAAGATTCATCATGTGTCCTTCAATCATACTACTGGTAATGGAAGTAGGAAGACCTAGAACATTAGACAAAGATTCCCTATGCCTGGGATCACAGGAAACTGCTACGGATTTCCTGCTTGGATCATAGCCCAGAATAGCGAAAAATTCTTCAATTGTGGGGCAGAGTTCAGCAGTTTTAAACCGAAACATGTGATCTTCAATATCCCAAAACTTCACAACAGCACGAAGGAAGTCCCATTTGATTTTGATGTTCCTCAAAGCTTTAATTCCCTCTAGTTTATAAGCCATAAAATTGGTCTTGGTGCTGAAATCAAAGCTACGAACCCATCTGTTGATATCATGAATTGTTGAATGAGAAAGTTTTTGTTTGTTTGCCATAGATAACTCTTGCTTGTGATTATTGTCTTGCTAACCTTTATGCAGAGAGTTGTTGCAGGAGAAATCACTAATGTAAGTCACATCAGATCTTAATCAGGTTTAAATACATGAAGAAAATATTTTTCAAAAAACATGAAAACACAAAACATGCACCAAAAAGGCGTGAGAAGTCAGCCCACCATGGTCTAAGCCTAGTGGTGTGACAAAGTGCCATTCGGCACTCTAAAAGTGCCGAACGGAACTTCTCAAGTACCGAACGGCACTTAGCCCCATTGATGCTCATTTGCACTGTTTTGCGTTTTCAAGAACTTTTTAGGTCCAGTTTTGACCTTGTTAAACACTCGAAAAGATTTTTTTGGTTAAACTGGGGCATTCAGACATGCCTAACTTATGTATCTTCAAAAATTATCACTTGCATCATTATTTTCAAAAATTGATCAAATCAAGATTTTTTCCAAACTCATGAACACATGTCTCAAACTAGGGGCATTCGCCCATGGCCCATTCATTTTCAAAAAAGACCACCATCATCATCTTTTCCAAAAAAAATCAAACTATCAAGATTCTAAGATTTCCAAAAAATCATGCATTCTTTTTTAAACTAGGGTCATTTGGCTCCGCCTCGTTCAAGTAAGTGCAGATTCCATCAGAGCCAATCAAGATAAGTTTAAATTGGTACTATAAGATCTCATCAGGTGAATTCTAAACTTGTCTCATTTAAAGTTTCTACATGATCAAGGGCAATTCCAAGGACAAAGAGCTAAGCATGCAAGTTAATACAAGATTGTTTGAGGAACACATCCTTTTGTTTGCAAGAAAAATTAAAAATAGAAATCAAACATCATTGGGACTCTGGGTCCGCCTGCGAGAAAAACTCCTCGACCCACCTCTAGAGGAGCTGCCTTCAGTATTTCCTTCTTAACTTGCATAAAATCAAGGATCATACTGACGGTTCTCAAGTTCAAGGTTTCTGATCCTTTGCTCCAAAGTCTTTCTGGCGGAATCAGCAGCTTCCATTCGATTCACCTAAAAAGTCAGCAAAGTCAAGTGTTATGTCTATCATCAAAGAGAGTCCAAGCAAAAGACACTCTGAAAGCATCACTACATACCCAACTCGCCTCATTAATCACATATCGAGAAGACTGGGCACAAGCCAATAGTTGCAAACCTCCAGTAATTTGTATACTTTCCTCCACAAGATCAACATCAACCTGAAGCACAAATCTACCAGATCAGGTGCCATTCAGTAAGATAAGAAGAGATAAAGACAAGGAACTAAAAAATGCAAGAACATACAGGATCGGGCCAAGGAACGTTTGGTGTGTGCTCTGGCCTATTCAAAGGCATGGAACTATACGTTCCATTAGGATTCATCACATCATATTGCCACGCCGAAAAATGGGGATAAGTCTCCATGAAGGAATTAGAAGAGCTACCAGCATGGTGAGGAGAGAGAATCTCTTCCTCTTCCTCTCCCCCTTCTTCTTCTTCAGAAGATGGAGGCTAAAAATCTACCATGCAAATTTTGTTACAGAGCAAAAATATGGAAAAATAATTTGAGAGATGAAAATTTGACTTTAGAAGGGAGGAGAAGTACCGTTATGCCAGCCAAGCAACCTTGCAGATGAACTCGAATGAATTCAGAATAATTCCCCTCTCTTGCAATGATATAGCCATCACGGGCCCGAGCAATCTCTTTATCAGTCAGAAAGTCAACCAATTGGACGGAGGGACAAGGAGGAATTGGAATTGTTGTAGGAGAATACTCATGTTGAACTTGGGGCAACACTCGATCACCAAGATACCAATACCTTCCATGCCCACATTCAAACAATACTTGACGGCCATTCAGCTCCAAAGCCTGCTCATACTCTGCATACCCCTTACATCCAGCCCAAGGATTTAAAGACATTTGAAAAATCACAAAGGAACCCAGAATGAGAAAAGACCAAGCCATAACCAAGTACCAAAGATTCAAAAAAAAAAAAAAAGGGGGGGGGGGGGGGGGGGGAGGGACTCACATCATTAGCAGTCAAATTGTCAATCACCAAGCGCCAAATTTCCAAAGAACACCTGGAGGGCATTGACAAATGGTGCTTGGGAAACCAACGAAGAAATCTAGGAAAAATGCCAGCAACCTCCTCCCGAATTTCAAGACCAACTCCAAAGTATTCATACATCCAAACCTGAAAAATTCACAACACCATTAACACACATAACCAAGATAACCTTCCATTACAATCTAGCCAAAAAAAATTTCCAAAACCTTCACATAGCCAAAAATTTCAAACCTCACCTGCCATACAAATGGAGCCCCACCCAAGCTTGAAAGGCTCCGCCTAGAAATTTGAGTCATGAAATGCAACCAAGTAGCATTAGCCATACCGCCCCAGTCATAATTCTGGATTCTCTCAAACTCCATAAGTAACGCATATTCACTGTACTACCTAAATCCGGACACAAGAAAGTCCCAATAAAATGAAGCATGAGCATGCAAGCACCCTTTGCCACAGTATCACATTGGGGAATATTCTCACACAGCCAAGACAAAAGAATATTTTTACTCTTCATTCTGGAAGGCACTACACCTAGAAGTTTCCTGATTTCAGTTGAAGTAAGGGAGTCATTGACACAGATTCTCTCACCACCCAACCTTAGACCAGTGATAACAGAAAAGTCGTAAGGTGTCAACATTACCTCACCATGCACAACAAGTAAATTCTCACATATCCAAAATCATAGCCACAAAAAAAAAAAAAAAAAAAAAAAAAAAAAAATTCCATGATCAAACCAAGGTTTTGAAACCCGGACCGTTCATTGAACCGTAAAAGGAAGAGGTTCAAGGTTTTTAAGGTCAAACCGAGGTCGAACCGTGATGACGTCATAATTAATTTAATAATTATTTAAAATATAAATAATTATATTAAATTAGTAAAAATATTAAAAAAATTAACTAAAATAGTGCAATTAAATATAGAGATCTATTCCTATCAAATATATATATATATAGAGAGAGAGAGAGAGATCTATTATTCCTTTATAGAAACAAAGAAATCTATCTTTCAAATGTATTTTCTATATCATAATTCATAACTTTAAGAAATATTAAATCCTAGTATTTTTTACGTTGATTAATTAAATTTGTGATAATATCTAATAATATAATAATTAGAATAAAAAATATATATATTAAAAATGGTATTTGTGTAATTGTGTTGCATGTCCGCAACATGGCACTTATAAAATTATGAATGCATTTATTTTTTTAAGAAAAATGATATGTTCATAACATTTTCACAATATTTTTATAACAAATTCTAAGTGACAGATTGTTACTAGTTATTATTATTGAAGTAAAAAATTAATTTTAGCGTTAGGTTCAAATTTGAACCAATAACAACTAACCACTTATAATTTATTGTAAAAATATTACGAACGTAACACCTCTATTTATTTAATGTGATGAACAGATGATATTTGTATTGCATTGCATGCAACGTGGCCCACTGGTAAGATAAGAATCAACTATTTCCTTTAAAATAAAAACAAAACATAAAAAGTTAAAATTTCAACCACTAGCAAAGCAAAACGTGGAACTCCATTCAATTCACCCACCTACCCCACCTACTACCTTGACCACATCTCTATCTTTACTTTTGGCCGCTGAAGCAGTGAAGCCATAATTCATTGTTTTATCTTTCTCCTTTCCGTTGTTCTATGAGCTCTTTGTCTCAACTTTGGTCTTCGTCCTGGAGTCGCCTACATCTGCTTGCTGGGTTTCTTCTCCACAATCAACAATTTGCTCTTTTATCAGTGGTCTCTCTATGTTCGTGTCTGTGTTTGTGTTTGTGTTATCAATCAAAAAGAGTTCCTTCTCTTGATTATCAAAAAAAAAAAAAAGCTGTCTCTCTCACTGCAGCAGATTTGAAGATTGTGAATCAGTGAAGCTTAAGCACCTCCAAAAATTATCAGATCTCTTCTGATCTTTGTTCTTCTTCTTGTTCTTTCATTTCTTTTTATTTCTTCTAGATCTGATCAAAACTTCATCCCGGTGTACCCAAAATTCATCGGAAAAGCTGAAGCAAAAAGAAACCGTTCGAACCTCAAAAACCGGTCACGGTTCTCAGAACCGCACGGTCCGACCACGGTTCGTACGGGTCCCTGTTTTTTTCACATAGAACGGTTCTTGAAGCTAAAAAAACCGTAAAACTGAGAGGGTCACGATTTTTCCGGTCGGACCGTACGGTCCGGTCCGGATCTCAAAACCATGGATCAAACATCACATACTCAACAAAATTTCTCCATCGCCAAAATTTCATGTCCATTAAAATTAATCCATGTCCACAAAAATTTTCCATACCTACAAATTCACCCACAAAAATTTTATCATGTTCATGAAATAAAATTTACACATACCAACAAAATTTCTCACATGCATCATGAACATATTCATACAAGCCCACAACACAAATTTTTCATAATGCCAATACTCCCAAAATCCAAGTCAAAACTCATCCAACAACATCACAATCTACCAACATTGTCAAAATTCCATAAGCCACCAACATTGTCCAAATTTACACCATGACAAAAAAAAAAAAAAAAAAACAACACTTCAAAAATGCTCCAAAGCCAACATTACAACATGATCAATCATACAATGCCCCAAACTCGAACAATCACACAACAAAATGACAGTGGCTCGCCATCAAACTTTCAATGAAGCATGAAACAACATTTTTCCAAGCAAAGAAACCAAAGAAAAACTCACCTTGATATCCATGTGAGAATATGGAACATGGGTCTTGGGGTCTTGAAGGAGCCCCTCCTCATCATGCCAATCGAATGTTGGATCATATTTCTTACCATGAAAAGTAAGAAAAGAGGATCTATTGGAAGAAGAAGACATTTTGATGCAAAGAAAAATGGGTTTGAAAATGGGTTCCACCAAAAATTGGTGTGTGGCAAAAGTGCTCAAAAACACAAGGATCTAAAGAAATATTGAGGGAGATGGATGAGGGAAGGTTGAGAAGCTTAGAAAAGTGTTTGTTTTTTCTTTTTCTTTTTTTTTTTTCTTTTTTTTTGGAGAAGAAATGGTGAGATGAAGAAGAAAAATCAAGTGGAAGAAGAAGGTGAATAGTGTTAATGGAGGAAGAGAAGGTGATGAAGGAAGAAGCAAAAAAGAAGAAAAGAGAGACAAGATGAATGGGGAGCCAAAATTCGGCCCCCACATTAAAGTTACAGCTGAGTTGCTGAGTCAACTCAGTAAAAAAAAAAATTATTTTCTTCTTATTTCCTTTTCTTTTCCATTCCTAGAAAAAAAAATCAAGATCACATCATGGAAAGAGAAAAATAAAAATAAAAAAATCAAATTTTCAAAAAAAGAAAGGATGAAAATTTTTTGGAATGAATTAAGGATAAAACTTCAAGTTCAAACTTTCAAGTTTTTTTAAACTCCAAATCCCAAATTTTCAATTCAAAATTTTCATTCCCAAGTTAAAAAATTTCACATTCTAAATGCCCAATTTTTAAATTCAAAATTTCAAGTCGCAAAAATTTCAAACCTCAAATTTCATGTTCAAAATTTCAAATCATAGATTCCCAAAATTCCAAGTTTCAATTTTTCAAAATTTCAAGTTTCAAAGCCCAAGCCTTAAGTCTCAAAATTTTAAATTTCAAAATTTTCAAAATCTCAACTTTAAAATTTCAAAATCTCAAGGTTTCAAATTCCAAATCTTAAGTCTCCAAAATTTCAAATTTTAATTTCAAAAATTCCAGTGTCCAATTCCAAGCATCAAAAATCAAATCTTTTTCAAAGAACAATCAAGAAACAATCAAAGTTTTTTTGATGAAAATGAAAAAAGTTCAAATCAAGAAGAGACAAATGAAAATCACACATTTCAAAAAAGCAGGGGAACAACAAAACACTCAACAGTTAAAGACTAATTCCAAATTTTGACTTTTACAGGCAACAACTAGGTTTCAAGGATGAGAAGCCCTTGATTTCCTTAGTCAAGATCAAGATCGTGGCCGCAGACATTTCCTTAGTCAAGATCAAGATCCTTTGGTCGCAGAAATTTCCTTAGTCAAAGATCAAGATCATGGTCGCAGACATTTCCTTAGTCGAGATCAAGATCGTGGTCGCAGACATTTCCTTAGTCAAGATCAAGATCTTTTGGTCGCAGACATTTCCTTAGTCAAGATCAAGATCCTTTAGTCGTAGTCATTTCCTTAGTCAAGATCAAGACTGTGGCCGCAAACATTTCCTTAGTCAAGATCAAGATCCTTTGGTCGTAGACATTTCCTTAGTCAAGATCAAGATCCTTTGGTCGTAGACATTTCCTTAGTCAAGATCAAGATCGTGGTTGCAGACATTTCCTTAGTCAAGATCAAGATCCTTTGGTCGCAAACATTTCCGTAGTCAAGATCAAGATCATGGTCGCAAACATTTCCTTAGTCAAGATTAAGATCCTTTGGTCGCAGACATTTCCTTTCGTCAAGATCAAGTCCTTTGGCCGCAGACATTTCTTTCGTCAAGATCGAGGTCGCAAACAGTTTCTTCGTTAAGATCGCGGTCGCAGATAGTTCCTTCATCAAGATCGAGGTTGAAAAGCCCCTTGGTCGTAGACAACTCCATTATTAAGATCTGGATGGAAAAGCCTCTTGGTCACATCAATTGTCAAGAATCATTTCAAAAATTCATCAGCTATCAGTTAGGTCAAGTATTTTCATTTTTGTCAAAAGGTAAGGCACTAGTTCTATATTCCAAAGTTTTAGGTTCAAAGGCTCGGAAATCTTTGAAAATTCAACCTCAGTTAAATCATGGCTGCTAAAATCACTGTCTTTGTTTTACATTGACATTCGCTTTCCAAGCTCTGTCAATGAGGGGCATTCTATAGACACTCGATTTTACACCTATGATTTAATCAAGGAAGATGACTGGAATGACCATCCATGTACCCAAAAAATCATGATTGCATTACATGCATTAATTCATTCTTGTATAAAAAATAAGTGGTGACTCCACACCACATACCCAAAAAGAGAGGTACCCTAAAAAGCACTCAGAAAATCCTTTTTTTTTTTTTTTTTTTGAGAGGCACCTTTGGCGGCCTCTCACAAACTTGTATTAGCTTTGAACATTAACTCCTTGATCTTTGATGACTTTGTTCTTGTAAGGACTTGATTAAGACAAGTTTAGAGTTTACTTGACAAGTCTTGACATGGGTGATCTCACCTGAATTAGGCATAGCCGAATGCCCCTATTTTAGAAATTTGTGCATGATTTTGGAAATCTTGATTGATTTTTTTTTAGAAAAAAAGATGACTGATTTTATTTTTTGAAAGTGAATGAGGCATGGCCAAATGCCCCTAGTTTGTAAATTGATGCATGATTTTGAAAATCTTGAATTTATTTTGAAAAAATGATTATTTTTTTTTTTTTTGCTAATAAATGAGGCATAGCCGAATGCCAATAGTTTGCAAATTGGTGCATGATTTTGAAAATCTTGAATTTAATCTGAAAAATTAATTGATTTTATCTTTTTGAAAATGAATGAGGGATGGCCGAATGCCCCTAGTCTAGCAATCAATATGAATTTTGAAAAATTTTATCATGTAAGAACATTCAATGGAACAAAATTTGAGCAAAATA
Organism: Quercus tomentella; assembly: GCA_028535165.1. Lineage (NCBI taxonomy): Eukaryota > Viridiplantae > Streptophyta > Magnoliopsida > Fagales > Fagaceae > Quercus > Quercus tomentella. The sequence continues at coordinate 48,339,117 of JAPQVY010000133.1, read as the reverse complement.
GGGTCAAAATCAAATTGGGCAAAACAGGGATTGCTGGAACATTGCCAATCGATATTGTTAGAGTGCCGATTGGCACTCTTGAACCGACGATCGGCACTTATCAAATGCCGATTGGCACACATGAGTTTTATCCAACTTTCATGCCTTTGACGCATTTTCAGCTGTATTTCAAAGGTATTTCCACTTGTTTTTCACTATAAAACCCTTTCCTAGTTGAATTCAAACTCCTGGCAACCTAAAATCTTATTTAAACATGATTATAGATTAAAAATCTTATTTTAGCACAAAGAAAAGAAATCTTAGAGTAAATCCTGCACGAAGAAGAGCTGAGAAGCATATTATACACAACATTCATCCACGGCATACAATCAAAATCATTTTTCATTTAATTGCACAAGACATAAACATTTGCGTTTCTAGCTTTTATTTTGCTACCAAGACCAATTTTTCTGGCTTCAAGTTAGAAGGAATCAAGTCTTTAAGGGGTATCAAGATTCGTTGGGAGTTTCTCTGTGCTGCAGTAAAGTTCTGGGATACTGAAGATCATGTTTTCCAGTTTGGTACTTGAAGCACTTGAAGTGCCTTTTTGTGTCAAATTGACCAAAATGTCCTAGGTCAACCCTGGGTTGACCAAAAGTCAAAGACGGTCATAATCACCCCAAAACAATAGTTTTCATGCTTTTACACCAAACCCGAGCTGTTCGAAGGTTTTCATCAAGTTTGACCAAGTTTGACTTAAGGTTGACCTCCAAGGGCACTAAAAATCCTAATTTTGATTTAACCATCAGAACAAGTTGGGGCTAGTGTCATTGCAAAGATTATTGAATTTCCTTTCCAAGGACTATTCATGGGTTGAAGTCGGAGTTAAAACAGTTGAGATATTTTGAAAATTGTGTTAGGCATGTTAGCTTACTTCCCGAGACCATAACTTTTGATCCGACCGTCATAATTTCAATTTCTTTAATGTTCTGGAAACTAGACATCTAGAAATATCCAGGAACACCAAGATCAACTCAATCGGCGTCTGGAAAGACCTTCAAATATGCAATCAAAGGCAGAATTGGAAAAAGTCAGGACTATTGATATCAGCAGCCAGCCTGATGCACCCTAAAGGGCTGCTGAAGCTGGCTAGCGGCCACTAAATGGCCGATGGAAGCTGAAGGGTCAAAAAAAGCCTATAAATACCCCCAGACCCCCATCATACAAAAAAAAAAAACATTTTGGAGCACTTTTCTTGGCAGATTCTCTCTCTTTTCCTCTCTAAATTCTCTCCCAATCACATAAAATAAATAAATAAATAAAAACCTTTGGTTCCTCTGTTTTCCCAACAATCAAGAGGTAGTGTTCTTGCAGTCTTTTTCCTCTCCTTGGTCTAAGGACCTTGGATTTAAGGTTTATGGGTGTAAATGTAGCTTTTTAGCTACTATCTACACCATTTATTTTCCTAGCATCTTATCTAGATTTTTCTTGCTTTATAACATACTTTATTGCTTTCCATAGTATATCTCTTGTTTTATCTTGCTTCCTAGCATGTTTTATAGTTTTCGTAGCATATCCACTTGCTTTTTCCAACATGTTTTATCGCTTTGATGATGTTGGTCTGGCCTTCTAGGGCTAGGATATGGCTAAATTCACTATTTGTGCTTAGATCTACATGCTTAGGTGCTTTACACCATGTTTCCATGCTTTATACCATGCTTGTGCTTATATCTATATGCCTTTGTGCTCCTTGCCATGTTTAGGTGTGTAGATCTACATGTTGGATGCTATGTCTAGTGTTTGGCTTTGCCTTTTTGTCTCTTGTTATGCCTTTTTCTTGTACTTTGGCCCTTATGTAGGATGTAGATGTTGATCTTGTGGTCCAGGCCTAGATCCATGTACCTAGGCCTATAACAACGGGTTTGGATCCTTTCCTTTATGCATGTGTATGCTTGCTTGCTTTTATGCTTTAGAACCATGTTTGTCTGACTAGATCTAGGCTCTTGCCATGCTTTGTGCCCTCCGTGGGTTTGTGCTTGTTGGTCTTCGGGACCACCTGCTTGTTTGGTTGCACCCGTCCCCCCTGTGGTTTGTTTGGTTGTAGTAATTTGTGAGAACATATCTCCATGATGTGGGTTTGCTTGATGCATACCTTTCTCCGCTCCGTGCGATGATATGCTTGCCTTGCTTATTTTGTGCCATCCCATTTGGCTCTCTCTATTTCTTTGCATCTTGGCATGTTTGCCTATATGCTCATACATGTGTCCTTGTGTGTGCTTGTTTATTTCATCAAGCCTAGTTCCTACAATCTTGTGCAAGCTTATACCTGTCCTTTATACACAAGATCCCAAGTCCCTTTTAGGAACTTTGCTTGATGGCACATGTGTCATTTGTACTCCAATCTCATGGAACTACAGTCACCCGATCCAAACCTACATTTGTCCTTCCAGGACACCTTTTTTTGTTTGATAATATGCTTGTTTTCCCGCGTTTGGCTCTCTTTGTTTGTTTGTCCTTACATATGCTTTCTTTCTCGTTGTTTCTTTGCTTGTCTACTGGTTTTGTGTTTCTTTGTCATTGCATGTACACACTTGGAGCAAGGATGCAACTTCCTAGGCGCGATCAAAAAAGGGCAGGAAGCACACCCTTTAGTGAAGTCGCCAACAATTATTGGGTTTTTTCTAAGGTGTGATTGGTCACCTATCTCTAGTTGATTTTATTACCAACCCTAGGTTAAGAAAAAGGGCATTTTTCCTAATCTAATGTGGATGGTAAAAAATCTTGATTCTTAGGTCCAGAAGTTTGGTTACGTGTGGGGAAGGTGTTAGGCACCCCACAACACCTGTCAAAGGACAGTACTTTGTTTTGATAAAACCTTAAATTTTGGAAATTGGCAGTAAAAACATGATTTTGGCATTGGCTTTCAGGGCTTTGCATGCATGGGGGCTTTGAGGTTTGGCTTTTGAATGGGTGTGGTCCCAATCTATGCTTTCCTAAGGCATTCGGGCAAAGTACTAAATTTCCACAGCAAAAATCTGACGACATGTCACCTTACTTTCGCGACAGAAATTAGGCATCGCTTTGCCTTTGGTGACATGGGTTGTGACAATCCTGCACAATGCAGGAAAGTAAATGCCTACATCCCTAAAGCATGGCCCAAAATATAAGTGCAGGAAAATAAACAGGAGTCGCCATACTCTAGAGATGAGGACAAATGGTATATGGCATGATATACCTAATACAAACCATCTAAAGTGAGAAAAGGAGGAGGAAGGAAGGGGTTTAAAAGAGTACATAACCAAAGGGAAAGGCTAAACTCCTAAATCTACTGAACACTGCCGCTTGGCTTATCTCCACATGCTCGTGTCTGCGTCCTTTTTACTTGCGCCTGGGAGACTGTGCCCTAACTCCAAGCATTCTTGCTCCATTTGTGTACATGCAAAGGCAAAGACAAGAAACCAACAGACAAGCAATGGAAGGAAAAGATGCAAAGATCATATGAAAGAGGAATAAAGCAGATAAGCATGATAGACATGGCAAGCAAAGAAACAAGAAAGCAAGCAAACAAGCTAGAAAGCTAACAAGCAAGAAAGCAAACAAAAGGTGGTGTCCACGAAGGAAAAATGTAGGTTTGGATTAAATGTCCATAACTTCATTGTGTTGAAACATAGACGACACACTAGCAAGCAAGACTCATGCATGAACATATAATCAAGCATGTGAAGATGCATAGAAAGCCAACGGGTGGCACAAACAAGCATGGTAAGCATATCATTGCACGAAGCGGAAAAGGAGAAAGGTATGCATAAAGCAACTGGCATCATGGTGATGCACACCAAATGGTTACATCCAAACAAGGCCTCATAGGCGTTAGATGTAACTGCACAACCACAAACCCGCTAAGGGTGCCAAGCGTGGCAAAGCCTTGAACTAGAGAGGCTAACACAAGCATAAAGCATAGAAGTGAGCAAGCATAGACATGCAAATAGGGGTGATCCAAACATGGCATAAGGCATAAAAAGCAAGCAGATTTAAGCTAGAAGCACAAATAAAGCAAGCAACATGCTAGGAAAGCAATAAATCATGTTATTCAAGCAAAAAAGAGCATGATAAATGCTAGAAAAATATTTAGAAGGTTAGGGGTGTGGATAGTTTCTAGAAAACTACATCCACGCCCCTAAACCCCAAATCCAAGATGTAGAACCAAGGAGAAGAAGATCGGGTATAAGAACAATACCATGTATTTTTTGTGAAGAGAAAAGAATCAAGAGGCTTTGATGTGTTTTTTGTGTGTTTTTGTGTGTTTTTTGTGTTTGGAAGAGAGGAAAAAAAGCTCAGAAATCGTCTAGGCAGAGAGAAAAATCCCAGAAAAGTGGTCTCCTCCTTTGGTCTGAAGGTGCCTAGGGCCTTTTATAACCCTAGCGCGTATTTCAAGGCAACAGCCCTTCAAGGGCTGCCCCCTTCAAAAGGCCTCAGATTGGGTTGATCTTGACACCACTGGAAAGATCCTGATTTTCAGTTAATAAAAAGGTATGGAACTCAAAAATCCAACAGTCGGATCAAAAGTTATGGCTCCGAGAAGTTAGCGGTGCATCAATCGGTGCGTTAACCCGGTTTTCATGATATCTCAACCGTTCTAACTCCAATTTCTACCCATAAGTAGTAGTTGGAATGATAATTTGATAATCTTAGTGATGACATTGGTTTCAACCCGTTCTGATGGTCGGATCAAAATTAGGGTTTTTGGGGCCCACTAAGAGTTGACTCTAGGTCAAAGCTAAAAATCTCCGAGGAACTTGGGTTTGATATAAAACCACGAAAAATGTTGTTTTGTGAGAATTTTGACTTTGTTTGACCTTTGGTCAACCCAGGGTTAACTAGGGGCATTTTGGCTGAAAAAGGCACTTCAAGTGCTCCAATGTCCGAACGGGTTGCGCCACGCCATTATATATGTTCTTGTGACCCCATGGAAAGAAAATGATATTTTTGGATTTTTCAGGGTCTAGCACGCAAATCGAGGGCGGACAAAATACAATATCAACAGCTGCCCCTTCTTTATCTGTCATCTCGAGTGTAATGAGAGGTGTCGGATAAAGAACGTGATTTGGGATTTTGTTGCCCCCAAATTGCATGCGGAGGCTACTCATGGATCAAGACCATTTTTACCTGGTTGGAACGACCTGCTGCAGCTACTTCTAAAATATTTTATGGACTTGTCTGCTTCTTGATACTGGGCAAAACTTCATTCTTTTTTTGCAAATATGTTAGTAGCAATGCAAATAGGAAAGCATGCTAGTTTTTTTTGGGGGGGGGGGGGGGGGGGGTGGTGGGCTAGGTAGAAAAACATGCAAATGCTGGATGCTATGGATGCAGAAAATAAAATGCTAGGCAAAGTAAGGGGACTTACCTAGTGATTGGGAACTTAGGATTCTTTAGGAACTTGGTGATTGTGGGATGGTGAGACGTACGGCACCGCCGCTAGTTAGCCTTAAAATAAGATTAGTCAAAGATAAAGGATATCTGAATAGCACGCCTGATGAATGATTCCTACACCATGGAAGTGTGGAAAGGGTCCTATACCATGGAAGCATGGAAGATTGTGTTGGTCCATTGTTGGGTATCAAACACCATAATAGACTCCTAGAACAAGAGAGGAGAAGTTCCTACACCATGGAAGTGTGGAAAGGGTCCTACACCGTGGAAGCGTAGAAGATTATGTTGATCCGTTGTTAGGTATTAAGCACCATAATGACTCCTAGAACAAGAGAGCAGAAGTTCCTACACCGTGGAAGTGTGGAAAGGGTCCTACACAGTGGAAGCATAGAAGATTGTGCTGATCCATTGTTAGGTATCAAGCACCATAATGATTCCTATGCCGTGGAAGCGTGGAGAAGTTCCTACATTGTGGAAGTGTGGAAAGGGTCCTATACCATGGAAGCATAGAAGATTGTGCTATCCATTGTTGGGTATTGAGCACCGTAATGATTCCTACCCCGTGGTAGCCTGGAGAAGTTCCTACACCGTGGAAGTGTGGAAAGGGTCCTGTATAATTTTGGAAACTGCCTTTAAGAAGGCTGATTAGATTCCTACACCGTGGTAGAGTAGAGAAGTTCCTACACCGTGGAAGTGTGGAAAGGGTCTTATATAATTTTGGAAATTGCCTTTGAGAGGGCTGGTGTATGACTTTAGGAAAAGTTCCTTTGAGAGGGCTGCTATATGACTTTAGGAAAAGTGCCTTTGAGAGGGCTGCTGATATATGATTCTGGAAATTGCCTTTGAGAGGGCTGATGTATGACTTTAGGAAAAGTGCCTTTAAGAGGGCTGCTGATATATGTGAAAAACAATGCCTCTGATTAGGACTTACATGCATAGTTCTAGGAAATCGCCTTTGAAAGGGTTGCTGATGTATATGAAAGACAATGCCTCTGGTTAGGACTTATATGTATTATTCTATAAATTGCCTTTCAAAGGGCTACTGTTGTATGCAAGAACCAATGCCTCTAGGTAGGACTTACATGTATAATTCTGAAAATCGTCTTTCAAAGGGCTGCTGCTGTATGTAAGAAACAATGCCTCTAGGTAAGACTTACATGTATAATTCTGGAAATCGCTTTTCAAAGGGTTGCTGCTGTATGCAAGAAACAATGCCTCTAGATAAGACTTACATGTATAATTCTTGAAATTGCCTTTCAAAGGGTTGCTGCTGTATGCAAGAAACAATGCCTCTAGGTAGGACTTACACGTATAATTCTAGAAATCGCCTTTTAAGGGCTGCTGCTGTATGTGTGACACAATGCCTCTAGGTAAGACTTATATGTATAATTCTAGAAATCGCCTTTCAAAGGGCTACTGCTGTATGCAAGAAACAACGCCTCTAGGTAAGACTTACATGTATAATTCTAGAAATCGTCTTTCAAAGGGTTGCTGCTGTATGCAAGAAACAACGCTTCTAGATAAGACTTACATGTATAATTCTTGAAATTGCCTTTCAAAGGGTTGCTGCTGTATGCAAGAAACAATGCCTCTAGGTAGGACTTACATGTATAATTCTAGAAATCGCCTTTTAAAGGGCTGCTACTGTATGTGTGACACAATGTCTCTAGGTAAGACTTATATGTATAATTTTGGAAATTGCCTTTCAAAGGGCTACTGTTGTATGCAAGAAACAACGCCTCTAGGTAGGACTTACATGTATAATTCTGGAAATCGCCTTTCAAAGGGCTGCTGCTGTATGCAAGAAACAATGCCTCTAGGTAAGACTTACATGTATAATTCTAGAAATTGCCTTTCAAAGGATTGCTGCTGTATGCAAGAAACAATGCCTCTAGGTAGGACTTACATTTATAATTCTAGAAATCGCCTTTCAAAAGGATGCTGCTGTATACAAGAAACAATGACTCTAGGTAGGACTTACATGTATAATTCTGGATATTGCCTTTCAAAGGGCTGCTACATGTGTGATATTGGTAGCACTTGCATCTCGCCATATCCTCACGGTTTTACCGATTCAATCCGATAGTGATCAATCCACTAAGGGAGATGGAAAAGGGAGAGACCGTACAAAATAAAAACTGCCCCAATGTAGGTTTTGTGCGGTTCTTGACATGACAGGAAAAGTTCCTAGTGTGATGGACCCATTCTTGCATACTGATTAGCACAAAGTGAATGGAAACACGCAAAATAAACTGCCCCAGTGTAGGATTCTGCAGGGTTTCGGATCGACAAACCGAATTGACACGGGTTTGAGCTTGTTCTAGACGATTATACCACAATGGGTTCCTTGGTTTGCTGAATTCTGGATTCAAAGTTCTGGGCAAGATCCGCTCTTGGAAATGCTAACACTCTTGGTCATAGCTACACAAAAACTGCTTGGATGCTGAGTTCTATGTGGTCTTGATGTATTGTGCATGCTGGGCACCTATTCAGGCTCTCACGAGGAGATATTCCTCCTTCTCCTAGTGGATATCTTGAATTGCACTAGATAAAGGGAGTATTGTCCATGGTTTGAAAATATCAGAAATAAAACTAACCCAGTATTAGGATTGAGACTGGGGCCAACCCTTGGGCATTGGGAGTCATGTCTGAAGCAATGACTCAAGCATCCTCTGTTGGGATGAGTTTGAGAGGCTTGAAAAGTGTTTTAGGGGAGTGATGCTCACATGGTATAAAACCTGGGGTTGAGCATTTGAATCTTCTGGGTTCAAGTCTTTTTTGAAGGTGCCTGGTAATGATGAAGGGAGGCTTGCATAAGCTGTTGCAATCTTAAAACCTCATTTTTCTGGATATTCCTTGGGAAGAAATGAATAACCCTCAAGGATTTGTTTTTGGACTTGAAAAGTTTGGAGGATTTGAAATCTTTGAGGGTCAAACCTAAACATTAATGTAGAAAAACTTGTCTTTCATAGTTTCTGGAACTCTAGCTGCGTGTGCAGGTCCGTGCTTGTGTATGCAAGTATTAGACTTGCGTAGGCAGATCCTTGCTTGCATACACAGGCCGAGGATTTCTTTAGTCTTTATTTTCCAAAAATAGATTTACTTGCTCATAAAAAAGTTATATTTTCCATTTTAACATTTCTCAAGTCAATTCGTAATCTGATCGGGCTCTAAACCAACCTTGGGCTTTAGAATTTTAGCATTATTAGGGAATGGGAGCCCGAGTCATAAAGGGCACAAAATGCGATGTCTACAACATGTTATTGTATTTTTATGGAAATTTCATTCAATTATGTAAGAGAAATCGCACAAGTGATTGTAAAATACAAAACGTTATCAATTTTATACATTTTTGCTCAAAAATTACCCATATCAGTGGGGTCTATAACACTGTTCATATACAAAATTTCTACAGTAACCGTGTATATTTACACGATTACTATAACTTTGTATCCTATTTGTTTATTATTATTTTTCTCTTGCATCTGTTCTCTTGTCTGAGGTCCCTGTACTCTCTTCACTGTGAAGAAGAAGAGAAGATTCAACCTTCACAATGAAGAAGAAGAAAAAATAAAAAAGAGCCAATGTCAAACTCCACCAACCCACCACCACCACCATAGAAACCTAGCACCACCCAACTACCTCCACCACAACCCATTTCAATTATTCATTTTCCAAACACAAAATCAACAAAATTAAACCCAAAACAACTTAAAATCAACCCAAACCCCACTGGAAAACTCATCACAAACCCAACTCAAAATCAACCCAATCCAAAATCAATTCAAAATCAAACCCATACGAAAACCCATAAGAAAACCCAATGCAAAACCCACTAGAGATGCCATTGTACGACCTCGCCACTGTCACCAGAACCACTACTGATGTCGTCGAAGCTATCGATTTCTTAGGAGCTGATGATATGACCTTGTCCTGTGTGTGTGGGGGGGGGGGGGGGGGGGGGTAGGGGGTTGGGATGATAGAGGCAGAGAGCAAAAAGTGAGCAGGAGAAACGTGTTTGAGATGTGAGAGAGAGAGAGATAAGATAATAATAAAAATTATTATTTAAATAAAATGAAGTGTATAATAGATAAACTGATGTAGGTGTTTTTTTAAATATAGATGTATAAAATAGAAAAAATATGTTCTTTTTTTGTAAAATAGATAAATTTTTAGAACTGATGTGAATGCTTTAAAGTTATTTTCTAATAGAATCTGATGTGCAACGAAAATTCGCCAAGTCATCTCCCGTCCATATGCGTCGTCCAAAGGATAGACAAGAGGTAAATCTTTGCCAACTCGTCCGTCTGTCCTTAAGGACAAACGAGCTCACTATCGTCCGTCTGTCCTTGAGGATAGACGGACTTTCTACCGTTCGTCCGTCCGTAAAGGACGAACGAGCTTGCTACCATCCCCTCGTCCATAAAGGACAAGGGAGGTTACCACATCTCCGCCGAGTGGAAGAACGTACCGTCACCAGTCAAGCCCAACCGTTGTGAAATGCAAACTTCTACGTCAGTTACGGAAGTTACTTCCGAGCCTGTTGGATTCCTAAACTGCAGGAACGGTTACCAAACAAGTAACCGCTTCCCGCATACTATATAAGCACACGCCAATGAAAGAGTAAGGCATTCTGTTTTTGAGAAACTGAGTTTACATTTTCAGTCAGAGACTAACTTCACCATCGGAGGGTTCTTGGCTGGCTTCCATCGGTCTCCTCTGAGTTTTTGCTTGTTTTCTCAGGATCCAGTCGCAGGTTTATCAAGGCCCGGCATTTTCAGTCCACTGATATCCTAGGGTTCATCAGTTGGCGCCATCTGTGGGGAAGAATAACGTTTGAACTCCATTGTTGGATTCTGCAATTTCTTTCTCTGACAAAAGGGCTGAAATGGTCCGGACAAGGTCAAGGGCTACTAGCCCAGGCCCTCAAGAAAGCAGAGGCGATCGTCAATCGATGCCTACCGTACAACCGCCTTCTGTCCAACACGTGCAATCCATGGCTACTACTATGGCGGAATTGACCCGCCAGAACCAGGAGTTGGTTAGAGAACTTAACATGAGGAGGCAGCGTCGCGATGAGAACATTGGAGAACAGGCCCAGAGTCAAGATGGGAGGAATGTCGAGTTTGAAAGCCAATCAAGGGGTACCCCTTCAAGGAGGGTGCCTCACTTGGAAAGGGAGATGGACCAAATGAGAAGAACTATGGATGAGATGAAGGAGAATATGAAGAGGACCAACCCTGTAGAAGACTTGGTTCATAGAACTGACTCCCTTTTTGTGCCATCCATCAATGCTCACCCTTTGCCGCCCAAGTTCAAGATGCCTTCCTTAGATTCATATGATGGGACGCGAGATCCGTTTGACCACATTGCCACCTTCAAAACTACTATGCACCTTCAAGGGGTTCCAGATGAAATAATGTGCAGAGCTTTCCCTACTACCCTTAAAGGACCCGCACGAGTGTGGTTCAGCAAAATACCTCCGAGCATAGTAACGTCCTTCGAGGAGTTAAGCAAGTTGTTTGTCAACAATTTCATCGGAGGACAGAGGCACAAGCGTTCCTCGTCTAGTTTGCTGACCATAGAACAAGGGGAGAATGAAAGTTTGCGGTCCTTCATTACGCGGTTCAACAGGGAAGCCTTAGCAGTGGACGAGATGGATGACAAGCTCCTTCTAGCGGCTTTCCACAATGGGGTTCATTCTGACTTGTTCATCCACAAGCTATATGAGCAAGAGCCTCAGACCATGGCTGAACTCGTCCATTCAGCCCAGAATTTTATGAATGCGGAAGATGCTATCATAGCCAAGAAGAGGAAGAGAATTGAGAAACTGGATGCTAACCCCACTCGTCATTCAGAACAAGGTCCTCGTCTTAAAAAAGGACGAACGGAAGACAAGAAGGATCGTGACAGGAAGGCAGGCCCCTCAGCACGAAGTCAGCAGTATACGCCATTGAACATGCCACTCGATCAAGTCCTAATGCAAATCAAGGATGATCCTTCCTTGAAATGGCCAGAAAAAATGAAGGGAGATCCAAATAAGCGCAATAGAAATAAGTATTGTCGCTTCCATAGAGACCATGGGCATGATACGGACGAGTGTTTTGACCTAAAGCAGCAGATTGAGAATCTTATAAGGCAGGGGAAGCTAAGGAGTTTTCTTGGACGAGACCACAAGGACGAAAAACTCAAGGGAAAAGCTGAAGAGTCGTCACGGCCACCTCTCGGAGAAATCAGAGTTATTATTGGAGGGAGCTCTACAGGCCAGTCGTCCAAGTCCAAGAAAACATACCTAAAGGTGGTGCAGAGCGTCCAACTCTCTGGACGACCACCCAAAGATAGAAACACGGACGAACAGGCAATCACGTTCACTGAAGAAGAGGCAGAAAGAATCCACCATCCTCATGACGATGCTATAGTCATAACCTTGCTCATCGCTGATTACACAACCAGAAGGGTACTAGTTGATAATGGAAGCTCGGCAGATATTTTGTATCTTCCAGCTTTTCAACAAATGAGGATAGGACGAGACCGTCTTCATCCGATGAATTCTCCACTAGTAGGCTTCGGTGGAATGAAGGTACACCCAGTGGGTACTATTATATTACCAGTGGTAGTGGGGGCATATCCACAGCAAATCACCAAGGACGTGAATTTTCTAGTGGTAGACTGTTCGTCCTCCTATAATGCCATAATTGGGAGGCCAACTTTAAACAGTTGGAAAGCAGTTACATCCACCTACCACCTATCAGTCAAGTTTCCAACAGACTATGGAGTAGGACAGGTACAAGGAGATCAACTGGCAGCGAGGGAATGTTATTTAGCTATGTTGGCCACGGACGAGCAAGTGCAGACCATGACTATTGAAGAAAAGAGGGTCGTGGTAGAACCCATTGAAATGTTGGAAGAAATTTCCTTAGACCAAAAAAACCCTGAGAGGTGTACCAAGGTTGGGGCAGATCTAGAAGGAAGGATTAAAGAAGACCTCGTCCAGTTTTTGAGGAAGAACATAGATGTATTTGCTTGGAGTCATGAGGATATGCCTGGAATAGATCCTAATGTCATCACCCATCGTCTGAACGTATGTCCATCCTCAAAGCCAGTACGACAAAAGAAAAGAGTGTTTGCTCCCGAGAGAGATAATGCTATTAAAGACGAAGTTCAAAAGTTGATGGCAGCAAAGTTTATACGAGAGGTGTACTATCCAGATTGGTTGGCCAATGTAGTGATGGTCAAAAAGGCGAACGGCAAGTGGAGGATGTGTGTAGATTTTACTGATCTGAACAAGGCTTGCCCCAAAGATAGCTATCCCTTACCACGCATTGATCAACTGGTGGACTCTACCGCAGGCCACAAACTACTTAGTTTTATGGACGCTTTCTCAGGATACAACCAGATACGAATGGATGAGGTTGACCAGGAGAAGACATCATTCGTTACTAGTCAAGGCTTGTTCTGTTATGAAGTAATGCCCTTCGGCTTGAAAAACGCTGGAGCAACGTATCAACGACTGGTCAATCACATGTTCCGTCCTCAGATTGGGCGAAATGTTGAAGTGTATGTGGATGACATGTTAGTAAAAAGTTTGGAAGAGTGTGAACATCTAGACGACCTACAAGAAACCTTCAACACACTCAGGCGGTACAGTATGAAGTTGAACCCCAGCAAATGCGCTTTCAGAGTAGCATCAGGAAAATTTCTTGGATTCATGGTCTCACACAGAGGGATCGAGGAAAACCCAGAAAAGATCAAGGCAATCCTAGATATGAAGCCTCCGTAGAGTATCAAAGAAGTTCAATCTCTCACCGGGCGAGTTGCCGCCCTCAACAGGTTTGTCTCTAAAGCTACTGACAAGTGTTTACCATTTTTCAAGGTTCTAAAGAAAGCATTCTAGTGGACAGACGAGTGCCAAAGAGCCTTCCAAGATTTGAAGACGTATCTTATTACTCCCCCGCTGCTGAGTCCGTCCGTGGTGGGAGAAGAATTGTTTTTATACCTGGTGGTGACCCCGCATGCCGTGAGCTCAGCACTGATAAGAGAGGAAGCAAAAATGCAAAAGCCAGTGTACTACACCAGTAGGGCATTGAGGGGGGCGGAAGGACGATATCCGCTAATGGAAAAGTTAGCCTTCGCACTCATCACTGCTGCCAGGAAGTTAAGACACTACTTCCAAGCCCATGTAATCAACGTCATGACAGATCACCCACTTAAGAAAGCCATGAACAAGTTGGAAGCCGCAGGACGTCTGATCCAATGGGCGGTCGAACTCAGCGAGTTTGATATCCGATACCAGCCAAGACATGCTATTAAGGCTCAAGCCCTGGCAGACTTTGTCGCGGAGTTTACGCCAAGATACGATGATGAAGTGCAGGAGGATAAAAAGTGGGTGGTCCATGTAGATGGCTCGTCCACACAGCATGCAGGAGGAATAGGGGTGGTTTTGCAATCCCCTGAAGGAGATAAGTTGAAGCATAGAGTCCGTCTACAATATCGACCAACTAACAATGAAGTTGAGTATGAAGCTCTGCTTAAAGGGCTAGAATTGGCCAAGTCTGTAGAAGCGAAGTCAGTGCTCGTCCTGGGAGACTCTCTGTTGGTAATGGGCCAAATAAATGGGACATATGAGGCGAAGGAAGAACGAATGAAAAAGTACTTGGAGAGGGTGTTACGACTTGTGAAGAAATTCAAGGAAGCTAACTTCATTCAAATCCCTAGGGAAGAGAATGCAGAAGCAGATACCTTAGCGAAGGAAGCCTCAGCAACCGGAACAACGGACGAGTATGATGAAATTCAGTACGTCCCAAGTGTAGATCTCCCGGAAGTGCAGCAAATAGGAAATGAAGAAAATTGGATGACCCCAATCATGTCGTACCTGAAGGACGGAAGACTTCCGGAAGCAAAAGACGAAGCTAGAAAACTCAGGATAAGAGCAGCCAGGTATGTCCTTATGGACGAAGTTCTTTACAAAAGGGGCTTTTCTCAACCTTATCTCAGGTGTCTGGCCCCAGATGAGGCGAACTATGTGCTGAGGGAAGTTCATGAAGAAGCCTGTGGAAACCATTCAGGAGCCAGGTCGCTCATCCACAAAGTCGTCCGTGCAGGGTACTATTGGCCAACTGTCCAAGTGGATGCAAAAGCTTATGTCAAGGCGTGTGACAAATGCCAACGATTCAGTAATATCCCCAGACAACCATCAGAGTATCTCACCCCAATGATGGCCCCTTGGCCCTTTGCTCAATGGGGCCTGGATATCCTGGGCCCTTTTCCACTTGGAACTAGACAAATGAAATTCTTAGTGGTAGGGATTGACTATTTCACTAAGTGGGTGGAAGCAGAACCATTGGCGCACATCACACAGCAGAATGTAAAGAACTTTGTCTGGAAAAATATAGTGTGCAGGTTTGGAGTACCCAAGATACTAGTTTCCGACAATGGGCGGCAGTTTGACAACACCCTTTTCAGGGACTTTTGTCAACACTTCGGAATTCAAAATCATTATTCCTCCCCCGCCCATCCACAGGCAAACAGTCAGGCTGAGGTTACAAACCGATCCTTGCTGAAAATCATCAAGACTCGTCTTGAGGGGGCAAAGGGGGTATGGCCAGATGAGTTACCTGGTGTCCTATGGGCATACAGGACGACGGTGAGGACCCCTACAGGGGAGACCCCTTTTAACCTAGCCTATGGGAGCAAAGCAGTTATACCTGCGGAAGTGCACATGGCCAACCATAGGGTGATGTCGTATCACGACAAGGATAATGAGGATCAACTCCGTCTGAACCTCGATCTTATAGACGAAGTGAGGACAGAAGCAGAGCATAGAGCAGCGAAGTACAAGAACCTCATGGCTAGGCGATATGATGCAATGGTGAAACCAAGGCGCTTTAACATAGGAGATCTCGTCCTGAGAAAGGTCTCCTTGGCAACCAAAAATCCAGCTCATGGGAAATTGAGCCCCAATTGGGAGGGACCCTACAGAGTCATCAACTTTAAAAGACAAGGATCCTATTATTTGGAGGCCCTGGACGGGAGAAAGCTAGAACATCCTTGGAACGTGGAGCACCTGAGGAAGTACTACCAGTAAAAATGAGCCAGAACGAATATCACTGTCGACGAGCTTGGAGCTTGCTACTCTTGATATTTTACTTATGTTTAATTATATGTTTGATACTATCGCTTTGTTATTTATTTTGTGGTTTTTTATCATGATTCTGGACGAAGCTATGAAGTTAACTAAATAAAAGGCACAAGCATGTATGTGCCCTATCTGTAAACGATATGTGTAATGTACAAAATGTTTGTGTGAAATTCGAACTCCATGCTACTCTCGTTCAAAGCTAACCTATAAGGTGGCTAGGAACGAAATATTTTTCAACTGTCAATGGGACGAATAAATTCTCTGGACGTGGAGATGTAACGTCTAAAGCTTTCCTGACGGAAAAGTAAGATCAAGGCACCCCATCCTAATCAAAGGACGAGGTAGAGCCTATAATAAGCCCGAAGGAGTATTCGTCCATAAGGGTAAAGCAAAGACGAGGTTAGATCAAGGCACCCATCCTAATCAAAGGACGAGGTAGAGCTTATAATAAGCCCGAGGGAGTATTCGTCCATAAGGGTAAAGCAAAGATGAGGTGTCCTCGTCCAGATCAAAGGACGAGGGAGAACCCAACTTGGCAAACTCGTCTGTACACAAGGCAAAATGTGCGTCCAAGCCTTAAAACAATTTGGATAAAGGACGAGGCATAATGTATATCCAGGCCCTAAACAGTAAGGCCCATAGACGAGGTTTTTGAGACAGCCCCGTACATGGACGAGCAAGGTCCGTAAATCTGTGGACGATCAGGGTGCATAAAAGAAATTTTAGTCTAAGGACGAGAAATAACCATTGAAGTTTTAATAGATGGTTTAAACACACCAAATACGGACGAGTAAAGTATGAAGCCATGCATACGAAATGAAAAATCTCGTCCATACATGAAAGAAAAATAAAATCCAACTGTTTGGAGGGCGGACGACCAACGTCCAAACACCCTTGCAAAGAACTAGTTTCAATACCTCGTCCTAAAAACTGTGGACGAGTTCAGTGTACTTGAATTACATCAAAAGATCCCAAAACAAAGGATCAAACATAAAAATAAAAAATAAAAATAAAAAACTTGTTCTTAAGCAGGGGCAGTGGGTGGCTGGGTGGATGCATCGTCTTCAATATTAGCGTCCTCAGAGCTGGTTTGGAGAAGAGAGCTGGTAGCAGCGTTCAAGTTAAGTTTGATAGAGCTGAAGTCCACCTCAGGGAAGTTTTCAACAGCGTCCATCCTGAAATCTTCAAAACCCGCTGCATAGTTGCGGTCCAGTAAGTCCGTGAATTCCTTGGACGCTTTGAATTCCGCAATGGCATTGTCCTTAGCCTTGGAGAGGGAAGTATTCAGCTCATCATTCTTCGCTTGAAGGTGGTCAAGACGAGAATCTTTCTCCACCGCAGCGGCCTTGAACTCCGCGATCAAATTTTGCTGCTCCGCTTCCTTCTCCTTAGCCTCAGTAGCAACCCCAGCCCATTTCTTACTCTCGTCCCTCACGTTTTTTATGGTCGTCTCTAGCAAAATCCTCGTCTTGTCCAACTCAGTGGCTTGCCTAGACGCTGCGATGAACTTGGACATGGCCTGCAAAAAAGAAATGCTTGGTTAAGACGACCAAAAGATAGTGAAATAATAAAGGCAAAAAGAAAGGAAATTTACCTTAAAAAGATCATGAACACCAGAATGTTCAAAATCTTTTAAAGACATGTCATAACAGGCATGTATGTCCTCGTCCTTCACAGCTTCTTGGAAACGTTGCCAAGCCAAATCTTCGTTTTCAACTATGTTCGAAGATACCCTCGGCGGGGGCTGAGACGAGACAGAGGTAATCGTCCTAGGAGGGATCTTGGACGAGGTCATCTCCACAGGTGGAGATATATCCTCATCAATTGTTTGGACGGAGAGATTGGGCTGAGGCAGGATTGGCTTGGCCACCTTAGACGATGACTTTTTCACTCTTTTGTCACGACGGCTGGGGAGGCTCCCTAAGTCCAAATTCCTAGACGAGGCTCTAGACGAGGAATGTCAAAAAACAAAAATCTTAGAAATGCAGAGGGCAACGGAGGAATTCCCCTATTTATAGAAAATTGACCTGGGCATACAAAACGACACAACCAATCAGGAAGTGACACGTGACATTTATCTCGGAAAATGAATCGACGAGACTCATCACCAATGAGAATGTGACACGTGGCATCTCGATGTATGGGCTTTCTAGGTACAACACCTGGTTGTTCGCCTTCTTAGACGACCCATATGAACGAGGGGGCAACTGATGTGCAACGAAAATTCGCTAAGTCATCTCCCGTCCATATGCATCGTCCAAAGGATAGACAAGAGGTAAATCTTTGCCAACTCGTCCGTCTGTCCTTAAGGACAGACGAGCTCACTATCGTCCGTCTATCCTTGAGGACAGACGGACTTTCTACCGTTCGTCCGTCCGTAAAGGACGGACGAGCTTGCTACCATCCCCTCGTCCATAAAGGACAAGGGAGGTTACCACGTCTCCACCGAGTGGAAGAACGTACCGTCGCCAGTCAAGCCCAACCGTTGTGAAATGCAAACTTCTACGTCAATTACGGAAGTTACTTCCGAGCCTGTTGGATTCCTAAACTGCAGGAACGGTTACCAAACAAGTAACCGCTTCCCGCATACTATATAAGCACACGCCAATGAAAGAGTAAGGCATTCTGTTTTTGAGAGACTGAGTTTACATTTTCAGTCAGAGACTAACTTCACCATCGGAGGGTTCTTGGCCCGCTTCCACCGGTCTCCTCTGAGTTTTTGCTTGTTTTCTCAGGATCCAGTCGCAGGTTTATCAAGGCCCGGCATTTTCAGTCCACTGATATCCTAGGGTTCATCAGAATCCGAATTTGGTAAGGATAGGGTGTAAACCCCATGTTTTACACCATTCAATAAGAGATTGCCACATCAGCAATGTACTTAAAATTCAATGCATCCTACCACACCTCATTAAGACGGTGGCCCAAGCGATACCTATGTACTCGATGAGCATCTTCAAAATCCCTAGAGCTGTGTGCGATGGGATGAACTCAGTATTGGCTAAGTATTGGTGGGGGCAAACTCGGAATGAGCGGAAAATTCACTGGATCAACTGGGGCAAACTGAGCACTCCTAAGAATAAAGGGGGGGTGGGCTTTCGCGATATTCATGCGTTTAATCTTGCGATGTTGGCTAAGCAGGCGTGGAGGCTCATCCATGGGACACACTCGTTGTTCTACCGAGTGTACAAAGCAAGGTACTTCCCCATATGTTCATTCATGGAGGCCAAACTTAGGTGCAACCCCTCTTACATGTGGCGTAGTCTCCTCAATGCTAGGGAGCTGATTAGGGTGGGGTCCATATGGAAAATCGGCGATGGGTGCTCGGTTGGTATTCAGTCTCACAAGTGGCTACCTCATACCCCGACTTTTCAAGATGGAGTAGACTTGACATTGAGGGTGGCGGATTTTATAAACCCACAAACTAAACCATGGGACAGGGGGAAGGTCAATGCTTGGTTTCAACCACCGTCGAGAGATGAAGTTCTGCGGATTCGCCTGGGGAGTTTAGAGGGTCGGGATACACTGATATGGAATGAAAATAAGGCCCAAACGTTTTCGGTATGAACTGCTTATCAAGTAGCACTCCGGATGAATCGGACAGGGAACGGCGAACACTCCAGGGTGCAAGAAGACAAGCCAGTGTGGAACCGGCTGTGGCAGTTATCTATCCCTCCTAAGGTACGGAACTTCGTGTGGCAGGCTAGCTCGGATATCCTACCTACTCGAGCAAACTTAGCACGTCGACGAGTACCCATTGACCCTAAGTGTGCGGTGTGTGGTTCGAGTGATAAGACGGTTCTCCACATCCTGTGGCAGTGCCCTTTAGCGCGAAATGTATGGGCTTTTGTCAAAGGAAAACTGCAGAAGAGTGACTCCTCAGCTAGGGCGTTCTTCAGCTTAGCCCAAACTTTAAAGGAAAGGTTGTCCTACAAAGAGTTTGAGTTGTGGGCCATGGTGGTATGGTCCATATGGAACGCGCGGAACAGATTTTACTTTGAAGCGTCTCAAACCCCACCGCATGCAATACTCAAGAGTGTAGAAACGTTATTGGACGAATACCAACGGTTTACTCGTAGCATGCCTACCATCTGAGCACCTGAGTGTGCTACCCTCACTTTTTGTGACTCTTGCAACTTTATAGTTTTTTTCCCTTTCGGTTGTATTGACTGTTAGGGTCTGGTCAGTGGGAGCCACCCCTAGTGCACACTTTGTACTCCTTTAGTTTTTTTAATATACTCCTATCTATTTTCTGTCAAAAAAAAAAAAGAATTGAGTGAATGTGGTTATACTTATTCTTAGATATATGATAAGATGATTTGACATGTTGGAATTGGAAGAGTAAAACATGAGTTTTACACCACATCCTTACAAAATTTAATCTCTTTCTAATATATATAATCGAAGTCGTTTGACTTTTTGGTTAGACCTCTTAATATTATGCCATATAAACTTTTGAGACCTCATAATTTTATATGTCATTATTCTAATATTTAAAAATAATAAATTCATATTTTATTTTGTATTTAAATCCTTGATAGAATCTTGGTAAATCATATTTTCTTTAAATAGTAGATTTTGCCAAAATCAAAACCGATACCGACCGAGACAAAAACGAAACTGCAAGACACTAAACCATGAAAACAACAGTCGATGCAGTTAGTTTTTTCGGTTTCCTTATCTCATCTATTTTCTAAGAAAGCAAACAAAGAAATTAATCCAAAGAAAAGAAAAAAAGAACAAACTCAAAATATAAACCCAGCAAACTAAATGCAAGCAAAAAGAGGGGTAGCACTTCTTCTGATCTCCAAGGGCGTCTCATCTAAAAGATGAAGATGGTGGCTAAAGAAATAGGTAAGGGATGAGTGAAAAGGGAGAGAGAGAGGGGAAAGGGCGGCTAAGAAGAGAGGATGAGTGAAGAGGAGAGAAGGAAGCCTGATTTTCGGCCAACTCTACACCACTCCCTAGGGCTGTAATCGGTCGGTTTTCAGTCGGTGTGAGGCTCCACGATGCCCCGAACCGATACCCTTGGTTTTGCCAAATTCAAAACCGATATCGACTAAGACAAAAACGAAACTGCAAGACACCAAACCATGAAAACAACGGTCAATGTGGTTGGTTTTTTCGGTTTCCTTATCTCATCTATTTTCTAAGAAAAAAATAAAGAAATTGATCCAGAGAAAAGAAAAAAAGAACAAACTCAAAATATAAACCCAGCAAACTAAATCCAAGCAAAAAGAGTGGAAGCACTTCTTCTGATCTCCAATGGCGTCTCATCTAAAAGATAAAGAATAAGATGGTGGCTAAAGAAATAGGGAAGGGATGAGTGAAGAGTGAGAGAGAGAGAGAAAGGGGAAGGGGCAGCTGAGAAGAGAGAATGAGTGAAGAGGAGAGAGAAGGAAAAGTGGAAAACGATTAAAGGGGAAATGGGGATGGGCGGTTGAATGAGAAAGAGATGCTAGGGTTTTAGAAGTTTAGTTTTAAATAAAACCCAAAACGACGTCGTTTTGATATTAAAAAAAAAAAGGCTGTTTTGAAGATTAGAACATGGGACTAGAACTTGAAAGACACGCGTCGTAACCACTAAGGCAAGATACGTTTACTAGATGCATTTTACCTATAATATTATATATCGGTCAGTTTTGGTTTGGTTTGGCATAATTTTCACTAAAACCAAAACAGAACCGATAAATTTCAGTTTTTAAAAATTTAAACCGAAGATGAATTGAACTGAAAAAAGAAAAAAAAAAGAAAAGAAAAGAAAAGAGTAGATGAAAAATTAAATTCGGTCCATTCGGTTTTTCACACACCCCTACTACTCCCCATCGATCCCCCTACCTTGCTAATTTTCAACCAACTCTACACTAGCCCTTGATCCCCCTACCTCCCCCTTTAATCTAAACAAGCTTGGAACTTATCACTTAATCTGTGACGAGCAAAAGTAAAAACAATACAACTATCTCCAAGACACTACCCAATTTCCTCCCCTCCCATAAGGAGAATTTGGGCTGAAAATCAAAATCCTTTTGCATCATCCAAACTCATTCCCGCTTTAACACTGAAATGGCATGAAATGTTATCAAAAATTCATAATGCAAAAAATGAAAGTGAACAAGTCCCCTTTAAACATGTAAAAAGTAAAATGGGGGGTGGGGGTTAATTGAATCCAAAACATTTAGCTGGTACTCGTTAAAGCACCTATCACAGATGTCATATCTAGAGCTTCTTGAATAATGCACAAACAACTAATTCCAAACATGGAAGGGCGAGAAATATCTGTTCTAGTAAAATTTTTTAAAATAAATTAAATAATTCATTCAACAATAATTCACTCTCAACTCTAGCCAAATCTCATTTCACACAAAACATTCTACCAAAATGAAACAATGCCGCATCTCATAATCTTACCAACTGCACCCACTTTCTAAATGCCATTTGGTCCATCGATTAGCATACTTGATGGCCAAGCTCTAAGGTTCAATTACAAAAAGAGGCTGAAACGTGACAAAAAGAAGTCAATAGAACCTGAAACTAAATTCACGATACAGTACTTGCAAATTTTGAGCTGGCCAAAAGAAGACTTACCATGTCAATGCTAACAGGCTTGCCATCTTCTACAAGGACCTCAACTATGGTTCCTGATTGATCAGCCTGGAAAAATAAAATAAGTTAAATAGAGAGAGAGAGAGAGAGAGAGATTTATTTCTGGTGCAATTTAATCAATGAAAGACATTTTGGACTCAACTAGTTGCATGTAGACAAATAAATGGTGGCAGATTCCAGAAGATTATAATGCATACAGAGTACAGAAGCACTTTATTCTCAAAATATAATCAGAAAAAGGGGGAAAGAAAGAGAAGGAATTTTATAAAAAAAAAATGTACAGAATCTAGTCATTCATCATTTTCAGAATGATACCTTTAAAAAAAAAATAATAATAATAATGTAGGGATCTCTTCTAAAGAAGAGCTGTTTGGACTTGCTTCTAGCCAAAAAAACCTACAGGACAACTTACCCCACCTGCCAAAACTAGTTGACAGGTAATCAAGGAACATTCACCCCTGACAAGCTAAGCAGTTTAGGCTCATGCCTAGGAGCATTTTCCGAATGATACTTTCAACATGGTTAATGGGAGTATTCAATCAAAAAAGCTTACTTCAAAGCCATTGGTAGAATTTAGCTAGTCAAATTGCCTTTTTTGTTTTTTTCCTGGCAAGATTCAAATCTAGTACAAATGCATTTTGGCCAAATTTTCAAAAATCGATAGGGTAGCTCGGCAGCTTTTAAAATACCTAGAAGGGCATATGGAGCCATCTCCTTCAAAAGCCATAAGCAACAAGGGATTAATGACGATTTCTAACATTTATATTGCCTTTTGCTTTTTGTAAACAAATCTGCCTCTTTGCATTAAAAATAATAATAATAATAATAAATAAATCAATGTAGAACTTGATAAGTTGCATATTCAAGGCAAGAGTAGTTCATTTACTTATAAATCGCTGACACCAAAAAGAGACAAATTCTAGATGCCAAAATTTACTTAGCTGATCAAGTACAAGTCTCTAACACACACGTATGATATCCAGTTAAATGTTCTCTGAAAATAGTGTAAGACGATTAGGTCATCATAATTTTTATTGCCTCCACCATAATATAGTGAGCCCCTACAACCATGCCATTTTAGTTGTATAACTATTGTCTCTCCAAAAAAGATATGAGCTGTCAAGTAAACACATGATTGCCACTCTTTTAATGGAGGATACTGATCTAGAAATAGCTAAATGATGGAAAAGGATTCCCGTAGCAAGTACTTATGTTATTAGTAAGGCTTTCTCATTCAGTTGTGTGAAAAAACAAAATGCCCTTAGCAGAAGTTTGTGAACGTTCAGTTCCTATCATTACACTTGAGAGTTGAGAGAATTTAAGAACTAATTCTTTGATCCCCATCCTAACTACCCTAAGGAAGAAAGAGAAATAGAGCTAAAACCAATCATTTATGAGCCTATATATGATGAGCTAAAAATGCAGCCACATGTGAAAATGTTGTGAGTGGTGCCACATGTGAAAATGTTGTGAGTCTCCACTCGCAAGGTCATTTGGGAAATATTAGGGCTAATCACAGGACTGGCAGGTTCAGGTTGACCCTCAACCTGCCAACAATTCCAACCATTTCTGGTTTGGAAGAAAACAATCCGCTGCTGACCGACCATCACTGGGTTATTGACCGAGTTGTTCTATTCATTGGATTCTCAGTTGGGGAGTTGATGTCAACGGCAAAGCATTGGCAGGCAAGAAAGACAATGATGGAAAAGCATCAAAAGGTAAAGGAGGGGGGTCGCCGCTGCCAAATCGTGGTCCCCATGGCCAGATCTTGACCTTGCCAGCATCAAATGGCCTACCACGACTGCAAACGCCAATGGCCATAGAACTTAGGAGGAAGAGGCGATCGGGCAGTTTCAGCAGTTTTACACCCCTTAACCTGATATATGACTGAAAATGTGCAGGTTTTACGCAAGAGAAACCCGCCACCGGCTGAAGCAGTTGTCAAAACCTACCGAAATGCTTCAGATCGGCTTTGGTCGAACAAGTAGATTGGGTCCAACAGGTTGTTGCTCACCCCTAGGAAATATGACAAAACGCAAAGTTAATACAGTACATTCAATATGACACAACCACAAGAGTTTTATGATACAAGTTAATGGAATCAAGTTCAACCATCTAAACTAGTAAAAAGTTCCAGGTGCACTTAAGCGCAAAGGCCTCCTTGAGTTGCACACCCTATTGAAGTGAAGCATTTAATATATATATATATATATATATATATATTTGAAAATAAATATTAATGGGCAATACAACAATCAAGTGATCAAAAAACCATATAAATTAAAATATAAAAAAATTATATAATTCATATAACATTTATATAAACCCCTCCTTTTGCAATTTTACCACAAAAATTGCAAGTCAACTTATTTTTATTTTTGGTAAAACTATTCTATTGGTTCCTGAAGTTTTTCCTATGAGCACAATTGGTCCCTGAAGTTTCAAGTGAGTGCTATTGGTCCCTTAAGTTTAAAAAATGAGCAATGTTAGTATTTTTGTTAACTGCCATTAGTGTTAATGCCCATGTGGCTAATAGTACATTGACATGGCATCTTTTTAATTGATGTGGCATTTTTTTTTCTTTTTTTAATATTAGACTTTTTGTTTAGTGTTAGCGTTGATTCCTTTTTCTCATCATCAGTATCGTTTCAAGCTCTAATCTTCGGTTACCTGCACTTAGGCTAGCACCAGAGAGAAAAAGGAGATGATGACGATAATGAAGAAGTATTGGGTTTCTTAGAAGCCAATGAATAGTGGCCAATACGAATTACAAAGAATTTCTAGGTTTGTCCATAAAAAAATCTGCCTTCACCTACACACCAAGCTACAAAAAACTTTGTTCCTTCCTTTTTTTTTTAATCTGTGCTCGTCCTTAGCTCACAATCTATCACCCCTAAAAGATCCAAATTTTAACAATAAAATAAAAGAATTTCATGTTTCAAAAAACCATAAAAACATCCAAAAGAAAGAAAGATCTAGGAAGTTTTTGGTAGAACGTCGACTGAGATGGACAATCCAACTTGCCTGGGTGGGTGGCCACTGAAGAGACGCCGACAGTGAAAATTGTTTTTTTTTTTTCAAAATGTTTTGGTGTTTTACTTTTTTATATTAAACATGAATAGATTATTAAGTTAAAATTGACTTGTAAGTTTTTCTTCAAAATAACTTATGTGTCATAGTTACACGTTTGTAAAGATCTTGTAGTAAAAGTGTAAATCTTGAAATAGTTTTAGCATTTTAATATAAAAAAATACCACATCAATTAAAAAAAAGACATGTCAATGTTCCATTAGCCACGTAGACATTAATACTAACAACAGTTAACAAAAGGACTAATATTGTTTTTTGATGAGTAACAAGTTTATTGATATCAAAAAGGGGAAAACCCTTAGCAATGATTTTATAAACCCCCAACAAGACTAATGGAGCGAAAATCCTTGACTTCAATTGCTGCATTTATTTTAGGGATGAGAGTGATGGATGTTGCATTCAAACTTTTCTCAAACTAACCTTTAGCAAAAAATTGTCGAAATACAGCCATAAGATCAAGTTTGAGAATTCCCTGGCAAGCTTGGAAGAAAGCCATTGGAAACCCATCTGGTCCAAGTGATTTCTCACCATTAAAATTCTGTATGACATCAAAAATTTCTACCTCCTCAAAGGATCTATCTAGCCAATCTACATTATCACCAAATATCCTTGGAAATACCAAGACTTCTGGAAATGGTCGAACAACTTGCTGCTCAGAGAATAAATTCATAAAGAATTGAGTAATACAATCAGCAATCATACCTTGATCGGAAGACAAGATTCCATCAACCATAAGGCTCTCAATACCGTTATTTCTTCTATTGGAATTAGCCATTCTATGGAAAAATTTGGTATTTGTGTCCCCCCTCCCGCCCCCCTCTCAAGTGTAGCACCCTAGACTTCTGCCTCCAACTAATCTCTTCTAAAAGAGTGAGCTTTTCAATATTAATATGGAGATTAACTTGTTCCAACTTTTCCTCAGCTATTAAAGGATGAGTCTCCTCTCTAACATCCAAATCATTCAATTTGTTCCAGAGTTGTTGTTTCTTAAAAGTGACATTGCCATACTCCGCTTCATTCCACTTTTTTAGACTCAACTTCAAAGCTACCAACTTCTTAGCTAGTATAAAACTAGGATTTCCTTGGAACAAATAGAATGCCCACCAAGCTTTCACTTTATCATCACAATTCTCCACCCTCAATCACATATTTTCAAAACGAAAAGGAGTTCTACCTCTCCAATGACTCCCCCCCTCCAACAAAATTGGGTAGTGGTTTGAAAGTACTTTAGACAGCCTTCTCTGTGAAAATAGAATGAAGTGATCCGCCAAGAGCGGAGAGAAAAGAAACCGATCTAATCTAGAAGCAAAGGAAATATTGGACCAAGTATAAAGGCCTCCTACCATAGGTATATCTATCAGCCCATGAAGAAAGATAAAATCAGAAAATCCATACATAGCCCAAGTACAACTTGCAGCCCCTAATCTTTCTGATGGGAAGCGGATTATATTAAAGTCACCTCCTAAACACCATGGCACATCCCACCAATTAATCAGCCCTGTCAGCTCCTCCCACATTTTCCTACGCCTCTTGTTCAAATTTGGCCCATATAAACCTGTAAAAGCCCACTCAAATTGATCACCACCATTGTTAAATTTGCATGAAACAGAAAAACGCCCTACTGCTTCCTCCACCTTTTCCACTGCCCTTCGATCCCACATCAAGACAATACCTCCAAAAGCACCTTCTGAACCCAGGTACAACCAGTCTACATATGGATAGGTCCATATACTTCAAACAATTTCTCTAGTAATCCATTCAAGTTTAGTCTCCTGCAAACATACAATATCAGGCCTCCATGCACGCAACAAATTACGAATCTGAAGCCTCTTCTCAACCTCATTCAATCCTCTAACATTCTAGAAAAGCATCTTTAGATTCATTTAGGAACAGAAAGAGCCCGCTCCCTATTAATACCACTGCGCCTAGTTGAAGTAGAACCATAATTAATTGAACTGAATAGACCCTTCAGCTCTCTTATACCTTTCACTCTAGAACTCTTCAAGTCACTTGCTTTTTTTTCCCAAAGCAGCCCTATGGTGTAATTCAGCCTCAACAGCCAACAAAAAAGTGGTTGCTTAATTTTCCAAACCTTTTAGGGACGTGCCCAGGAAGTTATCAAACTCGTTAAATTTGCTTTGGAACCACTCAGAGTAAGATTCTTTCCTCACTGGACTCTCAACACCCACCACTTCCTATCCTTCCATTGCCAAGGGTAGAGAAAAGGCCAACAGTTCCACAGCTAAAGGCGGCAAACCCCCTTCGTTAGGTAGCTCAGCAAACTCTGAACAGGTGTCTGAAACCCAATCCTCCACAAGTACTTCATTCTCATCAAACTAAGCTGATGACACCTCCAAAATGTTTGAAGACTTCAACGGGACCTAGGCCACTTCACCCGGTGGCAAAGAAATCTGAATCGGAACTGCCACTCTTCTTCCATCTCACAGTTCAAGCACCCATTGCTCTAAATTCCCCCACTTCTTGCTAACATTGCCAGAATGCTCCTGAAGTATCAATTAGATGTCTCGCTGCACGTTCTCTTCACCATCAGAGGTGTTTGCTGACTCATTGGCCTCATCGGAGCAAAGAAACTTTGTATCGGTCTCATCGGAGCCGAGGAACTCATTATTGGGCTCATCGGCGCCGATAAGGTCAATATCAGCATCATCAGAGACTTTCATCAACTGGGCTAGCATCGACGAGTTTCGGAAATCAGCTTGAGGTTGCTTCAATTTTGCAACCACATCGCATCTTCTAGTACCTCGCACTGAGCTCGCCAAAGCCAAAGGCAAGTTTCCTAGGTTCTAGGTCTCGCCATTTGGAAGGGATTGTTTTGGTTTGGGCCGCCAAACTGTGATGGGCTTCGGATTAAATTTGGGCTTTGCATTGAAGGGAGCTTTGAGCTTAAAAAAGTTATTATTATTATTATTATCCTTGGGCTTATCTACGCAGCCCACTTCCTGAACTTTGGACCACTTTACCTTCCACCCACCATCCGGCCCACGATCCAATCTCAAGCATACATCCAGCGTTAAATGCGAATCATTGCCACCGCTAACGTTCTCTGTAATCTCAACCGAAAACTTAGCCTTAGACGTCACTTGTTTCTTCCCAACATCCAAATCACGCGTATCATGGCTATGATTGCTCAAATTTGATTTGGTTGAATTTTGAAAAGTTGGCATTAATTGTTTTCCTTTCCTGCTACCACTACCCTCTCTCCGATCACCCTCCGCCATTGCCAACAGAAAAGATTTGGAATTCTCCACTATCGGTTTCAGGACAAAATTGGATGGCTATTTGATGGCAAGCGTCACAAAAGCAATTGCTTTCCATAGATGAAATCCAAACCCTCTCCACCCACTACCCAATTTTCCTTCTGGCACCACGAGAAAGCCTTTCCGATGGCCATGGATAAGTTCCAAGATCATTAAAAAACTGCCATGTGCATTGGAACCCAATTGCAAAATAAATACTTTCTCACCATCGCTGAAGGTTCGTGCAAAGTTACCAAGGGTTGTATTGGACATTAGATCCTCCACAATAGCTAGCAAACACTTTGCACTCTCTTTGCCCATGAAAACTGATCAGAGAGAATCCCGATTTCACTCAAAAATGCATAACATAAAATAAGTACCTCCCTCCTTAACTGAGAATTCAAAAGTCTTGGACTCAAAGAAAAAGAAAATAGAACCTCCCATAAAAACAGAGAAAAACCACAAATTTTGTGACTAATTCGAGGTAGCTAGGCCTCTGTTGCGACTAATATTGTTAATTTTTTAAACTTGAGGGACTAATCACGCTCACTTAAAACTTGAGGAACCAATAGCGCTCACAGGGTAAACTTCAGGAACCAATAATATAGTTTTGCCTTTATTTTTTTTGTATCAAACAGATATGAGTACTTTTGTCAAATCCTTTCATGAATCTCCAGTAGCTATAATGCACTATGACTAATTACTAATATTAGTTAATAATTTAATCACTTCATAAGTATAAGTTTATAAGAATTAGTCAATACTAGTCTCTTAGCACACACGTAAGGTTCTTCTATTTATTTCTAAGGTTAATAATTTTCAATGATTCAATTACCCATGAAAAATTAGCAATTTAGCATAGACAACTAAGAAAGAAAAATTAAATAAAAATTGAAGCAAATAATCACAGAGACTCAAACAATAGCCGAATATAAGCAAACTACAATAGCCGAATATAAGCAAACTTGTTTTTGTTTTGTTAGCTAGAAAAATGTAAGTGAGAAAAAGAACCTTTGTTCCTTGTCTTCTTCCTATGAGTGTTGAAGATTAACATGTCTTCAATTGATTTGCAAGCACCATCTTGATCATCCCTCATAGAATTTTTTGGTCTTTTGTTGCCTTTATTTTTTCTTCTGCCAATTTTGTACCAATACATTTTGTAAAAGAATTCTGTTTTTTTTTTTCCATCCTTTTTGAATGTTGAGTTAAGGTTGTGTTTTGAACGTTTTATCCAAAAAAAAAAAAGGGTTGTGTTTTGAACGTGAGTTAGTGGGAAGTGTAGGAAACTGTTTTAAACAGTTTAGTTTTAATTTGTGTAGTGAGGGTGAAGTTTATCTATAATTTTTTTTTTTTTTTAGATTAAAAAAAAAAAAAAACCATGATTTTGATAGGAGAATTTTTTTTTTTTTTTTTTTTTGGCATTTTTATTTCTTTTCTTTCAAGTAACCCAACGTACTTCCCTAAAAAAAGGACAAAAACAAAGAAAAAAAGAAAGGAAAGGAAGGAGTAACCGAACATAGAGTATTTGAGTTTAACAAAAAATAAATAAAGAAAAGAAATGAAGGTGCAAGTGTGTAACCGAACATAATTGAGAGTATTTGAGTTTAAATATAAAACAAACTTTTTAAATTGAGAGTTTTTTTAAAAAAATAAAAAAATTGAGTATTTGAATTCAAATAGAAAACAGTCTTTTCAAATAGGGAAGAAATTTAGAAAAATGAAAAATAAAAACACGTGAGAATTGAAAGGAAAAAAATAATAATAATAATGGGACCTGAGAATTGAAAATTTAAGGAAACCACAATTAAAAAAATATAATAAAAAAAAGATAAAAGATCCTAAAATTTTAGGATTTGAAAATAAGTGGTTTTACCTTTTACATGGAAGTTAAAGACATATTATTACGGAATTATCCTCAAGTTTTGTTTCTGTTTAAACAAAGAGTGTAGAGGTATTTTTGAACCCTAAAAATGAGAATACCAAACAGGTGGAATCCCTTAAATAGTAGTATAGATAAGATCAATGGTGGACTGTGGAATGATTACAGCTAAAATGGGTCTCATAGAAGTGTATAGCAGCACACCATAGAAATATTCAGTTTTTTTTTTTTTTTTTTTTTTTTTTTTTTTTTTTTTAAATTAAAAAAAATAAGCTTAAAAAAATGCGCTTTGAGCTTTTTGAAAAGGCCCAAAAAAGCACACTTAAGAGTGCGCTTCTTTGAATGCACCTTGTTTTAGGAGCCAAAAGTGTTGGAGCTTTGGTGCTTCGTGCTTTGCGCTTAAGTGTGCATAAAGCACGCTTTTACTAATACTTTTTTATACTTTAAGGGTTTAATATGAAACACAACAAAGAGCTATAGGTCAATCCTTTTCCCTAAGAATAGAACAGAGGTTGCAGTCATTAGTTCAAAATCCACTTGGATTGTAATTCACCAACAGAAGAAGCAAGGGGGAAAAAATTATAGTGGTAACGTTTTAAGTCGCTTAGAATTTTGAAAGATGACTCCACCTAGGCATGAGTATAAATTACTTAGCCTGTCAAGGGTGGACGCCATTGGATTTCCCAACTAGTTCTGACAGGTGAGGTCAATTGCCCATAGGTTTTATTGGCTAGAGATGAGTCCAAAGGGATCCTTTTTAGAAAGGTTCCTACGATATCACCAAAAAAATAAAATAATATAAAAACAATTTCTCACTGTTAATCTGACATTATTTTCAGTCCATCTGATAAACAATATATCATACCCATCTTCCATTAGGTTGCCTATTACCTGATCTCCTACCCTCATGATTCCTCAGTACACGCTACACAGTTTCATAATTTTCCCAAAAGTGAGTCAGCTCATTGCCATACTAGCCTATAATCTTTTTTTTCTTTTTTTCTTTTTTTTCTAAAAGTAGATAAGATTTGAAACTTATGACCTAATTTGGTTGCAGAAAGGCTAATTTTCCTTTCTGAGGACTCTCATGTATTTTTCTCTCCCCCTCGTCTAACCATATCCATCAATATCTTCCACCAAGCTAAATGTTGAAATATTTAGTACAAGATAACACCTAAGATATTTTGTCTTGTGAAGTTAAAACATCAATAAGTACTAAGAGATATGAACAACTGCATAAAATTTACAATTTGTACAACAGGCCCTAATAACTTCATGTCCATCATTTTAACCCTCACTCATCAATCTATCAGCTCGTTACTCTGCCATCTAACACCATCTATATGTCCTCTTTTGGCAATCATCACACTGTTCATTGACCTGGATCACTTAAAAACCATCAAAGCTACAAATCTCAAGGTTTAACGATGGGATATCCAAGACAATGTCTATTAGTGAATAAAACACATAAATTCCAATTTTTACTTTGATTCTCAATCACAAAGCTGAATTTTACAACTGAAATTTTGTTAAGATTAAAAGAGTTTCTGTGAGCATCTCCAACAATTCAATCTATGAAGAAATAATTTAAACCTCCTACCCTGAAACCAGTAAGGAAGTAGTCGTAGTCAAAGCTCTCTCGTGAGCCTAAAAACACTCAAATAAATAATGTTGAAGCTAAAGGGAAGAAGTCAAAAGAGTGAGAGAAATGTATGGCAACCAGAGAGTTCTAAGCAGCCACATATTCTTCTCAAAAGACTCTGGTCCTAGGTCCACCTTTCCTCCCTCTGTTCCCTTTACTTATCTGCCAACATAGTCTTTTCAAAGGACTGTGCCCCTAGGCCCACCTCTCCTCCCTCTGTTCCCTTTAGTTATCCATTAGTTACAAGGCCGTTGTGCCATAGACTGATGGAGATTGAGATTATGGTCGATGTTGGGAATGCTAGACTGTGTGTGAGGTTAGAATTTCACATGGGATATTTTAAATGGGAAGTCAAACAAGTTCAAGTTACCCCAACCAAAAAATAAAATGAAATAAAATAAAATACAAAGAGAGAATTACATAGCTTGATATAATAGTTTAGACAAATTATCCCTTTTTTATTTTATTTTTTCATGACGTGGAACCTGACCAAGGCAGGGCCCTTTGGACCCAGCTTTGAGGAGTAAACCATGGATAAGCGACCCCACTCGTCAAAACCATGCATCAGGTAATCCAAAGGAACTTCTAAGGGGGATCGAACCTAGGATGTCTTGGGTTACAACTAATCCCAAGCCTTTTTTTTATAAGTAATAAAGATATATATTCAAGAACACTACCTTATGCAGAAAAACATAAGGCAGAGAGAAAAGTACAAAGGGAAAGAAAGAGAAAAAAAAAAAAAAAAAAAAAGAAAGGAAAAGATACTGATTACACAGGAGAGAGCTAAGGAACAATGGGAGAGAATCACTAAAGGTGAGTCCCCAAGCCCTAAACCAGTCAAACAAAGAGCCACTGAAAGAAGCCAATAGCTAGTCATCTGAACTTTCCATGTCCTCAAATGTCCTCCTATTTTGCTCCCTCCAAAGACACCACATCAAGCATAATGGAGCTAAATTCCAAATGCTAGACACATGCTTTCCAGGCCAATTCCACCAACCAAATAGAGTATCTGCAACCGATCTTGGCAAGACCCAAGAAATCCCAAAAGATCTAAACACCAAACTCCACAACCGAAAAGCCTTACCACAATGAAGTAACAAATGATCCACCGTCTCTCCATTACAACGGCACATGATACACCAGTCAACAAATACCATCCCTTTACCCCTCAAATTGTCACCTGTAAGGATCCTATCCCATACAGCAGTCCACACAAAGAAGGAAACACGCCGAGGAGCCTTAACCTTCCAAACACCTTTCCAAGGAAAAATAATGGGCAAGGGGCTTCTCAACTTATTGTAAAACAAACGGATATCAAAATCCCCATTCTTTGTCAACTTCCATCGCATACAATCTCCATTCTCAGTGGGAGGAAGATTAGAACCCAAAGTACAGAGAAATTCAACCACACCACCCATTTCCCAATCATTTGGTCTCCGAATAAAATGAACATTCCAGTTTCTCCGTTCCTCTATCCCCAACTGTTCAAGAGAAGAGGCTACCGATGCCTCTTTATTGGATGCAATCTCATACACACTCAGAAATGTCAATTGAAGTGGAGAATCCCCACACCATTGATCTGTCCAAAGCTTAACTCTATCTCCCACCCCTACCACAGAGCGAATATTTTTGCTAAATTCCTCCCACCCCATGCGGATACTTCTCCACAAGCCACACCCATGTACCCCTCTACCTAGCTTGGAAGTCCATCCCCCCATTCTTCCCTAAACTTGAGAGCTACAACCCTTCTCCAAAGCCTTGTCTCCTCAATCCCAAACCGCCATAACCACTTCCCTAGTAAGGCTTTATTAAAAGTAGTTAATTTCCTTACTCTTAACCCACCATTTTTCAAAGGTGCACACACCTTGTCCCATCCCACCAAATGAGTCTTGGAGTCCCCCCACAAGAAATCCCTTTGCAACCTCTCAATTTTATTGCCCACATGCGTAAGGATGGTAAAAAGAGATAAATAATAAGTGGGGAGACTAGATAATGTGCTTTTAGGCAACGTTAGTCTTCCACCTTTTGACAAATACGTCTTCTTCCAACCGGCCAACTTACGCTCAATTTTTTCCAAGATAGGATTCCAAACAGTAGGGGACTTGTGGGACGCCCCCAATGGCATACCAAGATAGGTCATAGGCAAAGACCCAATCCGACATCCCAAAATCTCTGCCAAGACATGGACATTAGGAACCTCCCCAATGGGAACCATCTCACTCTTCAGCGCATTAACCTTTAAACCTGTCACTGCTTGGAAACAAAGAAGAAGCATCCGAACATGTAAAATCTGCTCCTCATTTTCATCGCAAAACAGAATCGTATCATTCGCAAACAAAAGATGCGAGACACATACCCCTTCACCTCATCTACCATCAGCCCTAAAGCCTCGAAGCAAACCAACCCCTTCAGCTCTTTTCATCATCTTACTGAAGACCTCCATCATAACCAAAAACAACATGGGAGATAGTGGGTCCCCTTGTCTCAATCCCCTCGAACTCCCAAAAAAATCAGCTAGAGACCCATTAAACAAGACCGAGAATTGGACAGTAGATATGCATGTGCAGATCCACCTACACCACCTCACCCCAAATCCCATTCTCTTGAACAAATCAAGTAGAGCCTCCCATTTCACATGATCATAGGCTTTCTCAATATCTAATTTACAAATAACCCCCGGAATCTTACTTTTCACCCTACTATCAACACACTCATTAATAATGAGAACTGAATCAAGTATCTGTCTACCACCCACAAAACTATTCTGAGACTCAAATATCAACTAATCCAAAACCTCTTTCAAGCGGTTTGCCAACACCTTGGCCAAAATCTTGTAAACACTCCCCACCAAACTAATAGGTCTAAAATCTCAAATATTGGATGCACCATTCTTCTTAGGGACTAAGACTATGAAAGTTGCATTAAGAGATTTTTCAAACTTACTATGTAGATAAAACTCTTCAAGCGCAGCTAAGACATCTCTTTCCACAACTCCCCAACAATGGTGAAAGAAAGCCAAAGAGAAACCATCAAGACCTGGGGCTTTATCTCCTTCCAACTCTTTGACAACTCGAAGAACCTCCTCCTGTTCAAATCTCCGTCCAAGCCAATCCCTCTCCAACCCCTCTATCTGATCAAACTCCAAACCTTCCACAAAAGGCCTCCACTCCTCTATCTCATTGTACAAGTTTTTATAAAACTGTACATCTTGGTCTGCCATCTCGGATTCGTCCTCATAGATAACCCCGTTCACCTCCAACATGCTAATATAATTATATCTTCTCCGAGAATTGGCCATCTTGTGAAAGAATTTGGTATTGTTATCTCCTTCCTTAATGCAAAGCATCCTCGATTTCTGTCTCTACGAGACTTCTTCCAATGAGAGAAGGTTCTGTATTTGAGATCTCAACACAGCCCTCTCACCTAACTCCACTTCAAAAAGGCCATGCTCCCCTTCCTTAACATCCAATAATTTCAAAGCCTCCAACAATTCTTTTTTCTGACGCTCTACATTTCCAAACTCACTCTGGTTCCACTGAATAATATCTTCCTTCAATGCCTTCAGCTTCTTGGCAAGTATGAAACTAGGAGTACCTGAGAAGGAATATCGATTCCACCAAGAATGAACCCTATCTTTGAACCCATCCGTCTTTAGCCACATGTTCTCGAACCTAAAAGGACTTTTCCCCCTCAATATCCCTCCTGCCTCCACTAATATGAGGAAGTGGTCTGAAATAGAACGAGGTAAAACCCGTTGGATCACATCCGGATAGTGATCCTCCCAATCATGAGAAACCAGAACCCTGTCTATCCTAGACATCAAGGGTTGATCCAAACCACTCGACCATGTATAACTCCCTCCTTCCAATGGCAGATCTATCAAGCTAAGCTCCTCAATGAACTCAGAAAAATTCTCCATAGCCGGGATAAGACGTGATTCCCCCAACCGTTCACTTGGAAAACGAACAATGTTGAAATCCCCTATGTAACACCATGGAACTTCCCAAAGTTGTTGAATTCCCATCGGCTCATCCCACATCTACCCCCTCAAGTTATTATCATTCGGGTCATAAACCCCAGAACATGCCCAAATAAAACCATCCTGCAGACCCTACCACCGAACTAATACAGAAAATTGACCCACCAGTACCTCCAACTTTTCTAAAGCCCTCCTATCCCACATCATCAAAACCCCACCAGCTGTCTGATCCGCATCCAAAGCTACCCAGTCTACGTAGGGACAACTCCACAAGCTGCAAATCAGCTGTCTATCCATGCCCGCAAGCTTAGTTTCTTTAAGGCAAACGACATCACAATTCCATTCCCGTAATAAATTTCTAACTACCAAACGTTTCCGCGAATCATTCAAACCTCGAACATTCCAAGACACCATTCTTAACTTCATTGAAACTGTAAACACCCTACTACAACCTCAGTAATGCAATCAAAGAAAAGAAAACTATCTCCCATCATAATTAACCGAAGAAATCAAATTCCTCAACTCCCTCTTCCCTTTATCCTTGGAGACAGCTTTTCGGTGGGCATCATTCCTGTGCACCAGATTGGCTGCCTCAGTCTCCGTCTCAAGTCTTTGTAATAGCATAATACACCTCTTCTCATGTTGACCCAAAGAAAGCCCCATCATCTTACTGAAACCGAGGAGTCTACGTTTCGCCCAATTAGAAACATTCAATGTGTTATCAAACCTCATCACCTCAGCATTACTATTCAATTCAGCCGTCACAACCAACCCCAGAGGATTAATAGTCATCAAGGGGGAAGAACTATCCACATCACCCAGGCCCTCATCTGCATAAGCTATTTTTACCTCAATCATTGCCAACACCAGCTAGTTAGTCTGATGGGATGTGTCTATCCCCTGAATATCACTTGCACCCTCAACCCAACCACCTTCATCTCCACCCGAAATACCCAATTCCTCAATCCCAACTCTCGATGGACTCAGAACTCATAACATAATTGGAGAACACAAGACCTTTTAATGCCCTGTCACCCTCAGTTTCTGCCTTACCCAGTGTGATCGGAGGCCCATCGACGCGATACCCAGCAGAAATAAGGCACTCAACCTCCGCCAATGTCTCCGCAAGGCTACCCATAAGCCAACCACTAGGCTGCACCAATGTTCTGAATTTAGTTCCATTCCGGCCGGAATGGCCGGAAAATCTCGTACCAGTATGTAAATTGGAATGATAAGCCTCTTGTTCCACCTCGGACAGAATTTCGAGTAGTTCCGGTGAGTTTCAGCTAATACCGGCCGAAATGGAAGATTCAGCCAGAATGAAGTTCTGGGTATTCTTCTCCTTAAACTTAAAACAACACAGGATTGCAGAGTATAAGGAAAAGATGAACATTACATGCTTTACTTTGTTGATGTTTATAGAAGGAAAAAAGTGGATCAAATCTACTGTGGGGAAAAGGGAAAAAAAATAGAGGAGAAAGATGAGAACAGAGAGTCACTAAAAAGACTCTGTGAGAGAAAAAATAGAAAGAAGATGAAGATGACAATCATTTTTTTATTAAGAAGTGGACTCAGGTTATTAAGGAGTGGTAAAAGTAAAACTAATCAATGCTCCTTGGGAAAGATGATTTTCACGTGGGCTAAGGATACTTTTGCAAGTAAAGTGGGAAGCTTCTTTCATCTTTAATGTGGTTTTGGTTTAGTTTTTGTTTTTTTTTTTTTTTTTTTCAAACGTTGTATTTGCAGATTTGCATAACAATTTGAATATTTAGATTAATAATCATAAAAATAAATCCTTCTTCTTCTTCTTCTTTTTTAAAAATCCCGAAACACCCTGAAATGGTAAGCCAAAATAGGCCGGTACTGAAATATTATGTTCCATTGGACAAACCGAAACGGGGTCCAAAACAGTATTCATAACATTGGGCTGCACCCTAACGGGTAGTTATCCCATATTAACTTCATCTTCAAACAAATTCAAGTTAACAAACCACAAAGATAAGGGAGAATGATAAGAAGCACTAATTGAAAAATTAAGAAGTCATTTTATGGAGAAGAGAAATAGAATAGCAAATTTTCTCATATAAAGTTTGGATGGTTCATTTTTTGGCAAGAACTATGGTGTGGGGAGATGACCCTAAGCTTTTCAGCATTGTTTCATATTGCCCTAAACAAAGAGGCTTTGGTGGCAGACTATCTGAGTTGTCATAATGGAATCCTACACAGGGATGTCTTGTTTACTAGGGCTATCCATGATTGGGAGATGTCTTTACAGAAATTTATTCTTTTTTCTCCAGTCCATCAAAATTAATAGGAATGGTGAAGATTGGATGTGTTGGCTTCCGGCTAGGAGTGCAGCTTTGAAGTTGAGTCCTATTATCAGATCTACTCAACCAGCCCTAGTATTCCTGTGGAGAATTATTAGATTAAGGTCTCTACTAAGGTTGCTTTTTCAAATGGACAGCAGCTTGAGGGAAAATCCCCACCAAGGATAATCTCTGGAAGTGTTAATTTGTTTTGTTGATTGGTGTTGTATATGCAAGAATAGTGGGAAGATTACAGACCATTTACTACTTCACTGTCCTTATGTGTATAATCTATGGTCTATGGTGTTTTGTCTATTTGGGTGTTATGCCTGAGAGATTAGTGGATTCAATGGCTGCTGGACAGGGGTTTTGGGAGAGATTGCTCATGTATGGAGGGTCATTCATCTCTGTGTCATGTGGAACATTCAGAGAGAAAGGAAGCACACTTTTAAAGGGTTGGGCATTCATATTTTGTAGATATAGAAACTGTTCTTACTTCTTACTTCTTACTTCATTCTCTTTATAATTGGATGGCTACTTCAAGTAGTCACTCATTTTACTCTCTGGAGGAGTTTTTATATTAATGTAAATTGCAATGATCTTTATAGCTTCCCTAGTATACTGCTTGTGTACATGCAGAGTTACTCTTTTGTTTTCAATCAATTTTTTATTACCTATGAAAAATAATAATAACAAAGATTGAATGAAGAAACTTACTTCTATCTCATTCATCAATTTCATGGCCTCAATGATGCATACTGCCTGTCCCTTCTGTACCTTGTCTCCAACCTAAAATAACCCTCTTCTCGTGTAAGAAAATTAACCCAAAAATAAAAATGGAAAAAAGAAAGATGCAGCATCAAACTTTTTCCAACAATCACTAAGCATCATCATCCCAATCCAAGTAAGTCACTAGGTAGAAAAAATTCACCTTCACAAATGGCGGTTCACCAGGGGCTGGACATCGGTAGAATGTCCCTGCCATGGGGCATTTAAGAGGTGGAAGTGACGACTTGGCTGACTTGACAGCAGGAGAAGTAGATGGAGTAGGGGCTCTAGGAGCTGGGGCAGGTGCGGGTGCAGGTGCAGGTGCAGGATGGACTGTTTGGGTTAGTGTTGGAGTTTGTGAATACATCAAGCTAACTGGCGCAGGAGGTGGTGGTTGAGGTAAGGCCTCCTTTTTACGGATTAAAACTTCACAGTCAAGCTGTTTCAACTGCAACTCCACTATATCTCTTGAATCAACAAGCCTAAGGAAGATAAAACATGATTTATCATCTTGGAAATGGATGATAAAAGTAGAAAAGAAACAAAAGATCCAGCATGCTCACTTAACAAGACTTGAAACTTGAGCAATGAACTCAGAGATTGATTCCTCTCTAGCCAAAGCTCCAAAAGAATGGTCATTTGATGGCTTAGCATCCTTTGCTTCTGATGTCACTGCCTCCAACTTGGCTGGGGGAGTAGAGGAAGCATTGGAGGATCCACCAACGCCAACCTTTAAGGCAAAAGGTGATTCCAAAAGCATATCCAGGAAGGAATGAATATTTGAAAACAGATCCTCTAATGGAAACCATTGAAAGAACCTTACCTCATTCAATTGGGCCTTTACCACAGTGGAACAATTCCGACTAGGTTGTAAACCCTACAATATGGCCATCAGTTTCAGACTTTCATTGCATATAGATACAACACTTCAAGAGCCTTGGTCACACAAACACACTAGCAAATTCCCAGTTCAATTGAGAGTGGGGGGAGGGAAAAAAAAATGATATCTTCCAACATGGTAAAGGCCATTTCACTAACATGTTGCAGGCATATCAATTCCTTAAAGTATGATGAGACCAGAAACAGCAACTTCGAAAATAAAATTGGAAAATTAAGTTCTCCATCAGATACCTAAATTTCAAACTCAGAAACTATCTAGTCCATTCCATTTCCTGAACTGCATGCAACCAACAGGATTGTTGGACTTGGTCTCCCTATATTTATAATCCTTCTATCTACGTCCATTCATTAATGACATAAGTCATTGGGATCTTAAAAAAAAAAATAAGACTTATTTCTTGGCCAAAAGGAGGTTTTTTATTCCTAAGATCTTTACAGAACACATTGCTATGCTTTTTGCACTACAGAATTTTTTTTCCTTTCGTATTACTGAAGTTTGTACCCTGTTCCACATTTTAACACAGATGAAATCATACATGTTTCTTATAAACACACAAGCGCTATTGTCCATTTACAACGGCCCCAAAAGGGTTATACAAATTAAACCAAAAAACGAAAAATCCCTCAACAAACATAGAAAGAATTCTATGACAATGCAAAACTTATATCTACAGCATGTCAAGGTGCCCTACTTAAATTTGCCAATACTGTATGCTTTCTACCTGTATTTCTATTTTACATACAACACCAATCAACAATAGTTGAACACTAAGAAAATATATATATATATTAATTGATTTGCCCAAATAAAGAAAAAAATGCAAAAGCCAAATTCAAATTTTCAATTTTCATTCATTTCCCACATTTTCTCGTCATCCAAACAAACAATCCTTCAGCTGAATGAGCTAAAAAACGCTATTGGGTTAGGATCCAAAATAAAAGAAAAATTAAAAACCCAATACATAAATATCAAAGTTTCCATTAATTTTCCCACATTTTCTAAGAACCCAAAAAAGGCTTAACTCAGAGAGAGGAAGAGAAATTACCTTGGTGAAAATTCTGAGCTTGGGTTTTGGAGAAACACGAAATGAAAAATGAGAGAGAGAGTGATATCTGTTGCTGAGAGGACGCAAAGTGGCTGAGGCTTTGCCCACAGCTGAGGCTGAAGCCGTAGTCAGAGACGAAGCCATTGCTCAGAGAGAGAGAGTGAGTGATTCACTTTGAAAAAATAAAAGAAACGGAGTTGAAAGAGAGAGAGAGAGTGAGTGATTGGTTTAATCTGAGCTGTTAACTGTCAAGGAACAAGGCAGATGGGACAAGAGTTAAGGGTCTGACTCTCTCATTTCAGACTTCAGAGCCGATGATTCCAAAGACAATGATACCAAATCAGCATCTATTTTGATGTTTCACACCAATAAATGATTGACACTTGCTCAAAAAGCCACCTCATTACTCCACCAACACAGATAAAAAGACAATCTTATCCTTGAAATTTTTTTAAAACCCGCCAGTTACTCTCTTTCCTCTTATGGTCCTTCCTCTTTCAAGTTTCAAATT
The DNA here is from genome assembly GCA_028535165.1 of Quercus tomentella. Lineage (NCBI taxonomy): Eukaryota > Viridiplantae > Streptophyta > Magnoliopsida > Fagales > Fagaceae > Quercus > Quercus tomentella. The sequence goes on along the minus strand of JAPQVY010000133.1, from coordinate 48,297,589 downwards.
TAATTCCCAAAATGAAACCCTAAAATATTTTCAAATCCCTACTAGACTCTCTCTCCTTCTTCCTCTTTCAAATCTAATTCCCAAAATCATATAAGTTACTCCTCACTCCTCTCTCTCACCCAAACTCCCTTCTACCTGCAACTGCCTCTTCCATTTCCTTTTTGATGCAAACCCTTTAATATAGGCCTAGGTATATGGATGTAGGCCTAGACCATAGGATCTAAATCTATGCCCTACTAGAAAGGCCAAAACACAAGAAAGAGAGATATAAAGGGACAAAAAGGGATAAGTAGCACATGACATAGCAACCAACATAGATCTGAGCACACAAGCATGACACGAAACACATAAACACATAGATCTAAGCATAGGCATGGTAAAGAACACATAGGCATGTAGATCTAAGCATAAACATGATAAAGAACGCATAGACATAGATCTAGACATAAACATGGAAAAGAGCCCATAAACATGGCAAAGAGCCTATAAACATGTAGATCTAAGCATAAAGGTGACAATGAACACATAAACATGTAGATCTAAGTATAAACATAGTAAAGAACACATAGGCATGTAGATCTAGGCATAAACATGGCAAAGAGCCCATAAGCATGTAGATCTAGGCACAAGCAAAGTATTTAGACATATCCTAGCCCAAAAAGTCTAGGCCAACAACATCAAAGTGATAAATCATAGCAAAAAGCAAGTAGACATGCAAGGAAGCAAAATAAAGCAAGAACATGCTAAGTAATGGGTGTGGATTGTAGCTAAAAAGCTACATTCACACCCCTACACCTCAAATCCAAGGTATAGAACCAAGGAGAGAAAGATTAAGATTAAGAACACTACCTTTTGAGTGTTAAGAGAAATGAGGAATCAAAGGTTTTTTGAAGTGTTTTTAGGAGAGAAATGTAGAGAAAATAGAGAGAAAAATGCCGAGAAACTGCTCCAAGACTACCCAAAAACGTTCCCACTTCAGATCTGGTCTAGAAAAGGATGTTTTGGCTACTTTATAAGCCAAAAAATGCCTGAGGGCCGCCAACTTTAGAGGCCTTTTTGAAGAACTTCCTAAACTCGAATTGAGCTGATCTTGGTGTCCCTGGAAATCTCTGGATGTCTAGTTTCTATAAAGCTAAAGAACTTGAAAATCCAACGGTTGGATAAAAAATAATGACCTTGGGAAGCAAGTTGATGCGCCCAACACGGTTTTTAGGATATCTCAATTGTTTTAACTCCAATTTCGACCTATGAGTAGTTGTTGGAAAGGGAATTCGATAATCTTTGCAATGACACTAGCCCTAACTAGTTTTGATGGATGGATAAATAATTAGGGTTTCTGGTGCCCCCCAGAGGTTAACTTTAGGTCAAACTTGGTCAACGTTGGTCAAAGTTAACAAAAATCTTTAAGTGGCTCGGTTTTGATGTAAAAGCAGGAAAAAAAATGTTATTTTGGGAGGATTTTGACCTCGTTTGAGTCTCAGTCAACTCAGGGTTAACTAGGGGCATTTCAGTCAATTTGACCTGAAAAGGCACTTTGAGTGCTCCGATACCCGAACGGGTTGTGCCACATCAATCTAAATGTTTATGTGGCTCCTTGGAGAATAGTTAATATTTTTGGAATTTTTGGGTTCTGGCACGCAAATCAAGGGTGGACAAAATACAATATCTACAACGCTTATATGTGTTTGTTCGTTTAATCCTTATTCTTCTTTAGAGAGTTTGGATTGCATGGATGTTCATGTGATTTATATTTTGTATACAAGAACCTGTATCACTTTAGTCCATCATATGATTTGCATTCTCCTTAAGAGAACTTATATTATTTGGACGTTTATGTGATTTGTATTCTCCTTAAGAGAATTTGTATCACTTTAGTTCGTCATATGTTTTGTATTCTCACTAAGAGAATTTATATCATTTGGATGTTTATGTGATTTGTATCCGTTTGGATGAGGATTTTATCACTAGCCTCGTCAAGTGATTTATATCCTTTTTGGTAAGGATTTTTATCACTTGTTGGTTTATTCCTCTCTTTTTTAACACACTCGTAAAGATTGTGAATGAATAATTCTTTTATTGAGTTGCTTTAAAGCATAAGTGAAAAATGTCAATAATTACAAAACTTGACATCTACTGATGATACCTCTTGAGGTGTTCAATGTTCCATGGACGAGGTAATTTATTCCCGTCCATGGATTCCAGATGATAGCTTCCTTGTCTTGAATAGTGGGTGATCTTGTAGGGGCCTTCCCAGGTTGGCCCTAGTTTGCCTTGGGTTGGATTTTTGGTCGACGATGTGACTTTTCGTAGGACAAGGTCTCCTATGTTGAATCTTCTAAGCTTCACTCTCTGGTTGTAGGAACCGGCCATCTTCTGCTGATATCTTACCATTCTTTAGGATGCTTCAGTTCTCACTTCATTTAGACAATCCAAGTTCATCTTCAGAGGATCGTCGTGGCCTTTTTCATTGAAAAATTCCCTTCTCATGCTGGTAACCCATACTTCAACAAGGATTATTGCTTCAATGCCATAAGTGAGATTGAACGGTGTTTCTCCTGTTGGGGTTATGGACGTGGTTCGGTAAGCCTATAGGACGCTTGGTAGCTTGTGTGGCCATGCACTCTTTGCCCGCTCTAGTCGAACTTTCATGATCTTCAGCAGTGTTCGATTAGTCACCTCCGTCTATCCATTGGCCTGAGGATGGCCTGGTGAAGAAAATTGGTTCTTGATACCAAGGCTCGAGCAAAAAGACCTGAATCCTTGGCTGTCAAATTGATAACCATTATCTGAGATGATCATCCTCATATGCCAAACTTGCAAACAATGTTCTTCTATTCAAAGTTTTGTATTCTGGCTTCTGTGATTGTTGCTAGGGCTTCTGCTTTCACCCACTTTGTGAAGTAGTCAATTGTTACAAGTAGGAACTTTACCTACTTTTTATCTTAAGGCAAATGGCCTACTATGTTGATAGGCCAAAAACGAATTAACCCATTGTGGTAAATTAACCAATTAATTTAGCCAAGTGAATTAATTAAGTTAATTAACATGCAAACGCGTGGTAGCACAAACAAATCACCAATAAACTAATTATGCAGCAGAAAATAAATAACACGGTGATTTATTTACGAATGGGGAAAACCTAACAGCAAAAACCCCACTGGGTGATTTTCTGGTTACCACTCCCGAAATTCCACTATTATCAAAACAAGCGGTTACAAGTAAAGGAATCCCAGTACCTTATACCAACCTACAGTTGAACCCTTACCTCAATACCCAATTAGACTTGATCTGTAGTGACAATTTCCCCTTTCAATGCACGGCTCCCAAGTACGTGACTAACCAATGCGCGGATCCCAGTACGCGACTTCAATCACCAACTAAAGAAGGTTGTTGGCTGCAAAGTTCTTCAATTCATCCCAATGATGAAGATCAAGAAAATGCTTGGTCACAAAACCCTACGGTGCACATACACAGTAACTTCTTCATAAGAATGATGAACTAGGGCAAAACTTTGTCTTCGGTTACAAATTGCTTGAACCAACTTTGCTCAACACTTGTGCAACTTGTATATACTTTGACGGCCCTCAAAATAATCCTTTTATATGTCTAGAGTTAGAAGAAAAGAAAGCCCAAACACATAATCCTGGATTAGAGTCAAAACAGAACTGGAATTCTGTTTTTCATAAAGCTCGACAGATAGCTGTCTGTCGAGATGCTGTCGAGCAGCTGTCGAGCCACAGGGCTGGAACAGCTTCTTAAGCTCGATGGATAGCTAGCTGTCGAGTTAGCTGTCGAGTTTTAATGAATAGCACTTCTTTAGCTTAACTCTTGGACAAACTTGCATGTCTTCAACACTTGATCTTGAAACACAGTTTCTTGAAGTATTAAACATATCCTAGATCTACCCAAATGCAAGTAAAATGCGTTTTATCAAAGGATAAGCCAATTATATAAAATAGTGACATATATTCCTAACAAGTGAATCACATATGTCCTAACATATGTCAATTCCCCATTCTACAAACGGCCATGGTGATGTTATGGTCGTCATCTTCTCCCTAGGTACTCTTTAGACGTTTCCATATCTCTAGCACCTGTCACATCTTCTAACGAATTCCTCGGCCTCTTTCTGCATTGTAGGCCAGAAATATCTAGCCTTGATGATCTTTCTTACTAGAGACCTTGTTCCCGAGTGATCTCCGCATATACCTTCATGAACTTCATCCAGATATACCTAGCTTCATCCTGTTCAACACATCTCAAGTAAGTCAATGAGAAGCCCCTTTTGTAGAGTGCGTCATTTAGGATTGTGAACCTAGTCGCTAGCTTCTTAATCTTTCTTGCCTTTTCCGGATCTAACGGCAACTATTCGTCTTTAAGATATGATAGGATTAGGGTCGTCCAGCTAGCATCACCATGTATTGAAAGGGTATGGAATTCTTCAATGCTAGGGAACTTCTGTATCTATAGCTTTAGATCTGGCAAGCTTGTTCCGTCCTTTGATGACACATATCTAGCCACTTCATCCACTTTTGAGTTTTGACTTCGTGGGACTTGTATGAAATTTACCTGTTCTAACTCCCCAATTATTTAGTTTGTCAGCTTCAGTTACTTTTGCATCATGCTTTCTTTTGCTTCATATTCACTATTGATTTGCCTTATCTGTCACGACCCAAACCTGTACTTCAAAATTTAGAGCATGACCGGCATGTTAATATCAAGCTTACCTCAATACTAACATCAACCAACTAAAGCTAAAGGTGCTTATCAAAATCCATTTCTTGTATTCCTTTTTGTTTCCTTGCATAAAAACATAATCTACAAAATTGATAAAAACTTTGAAACTTCATTTCATTTTGAACTTTTCAAGATTACAACTTTGCTGAAACTTAAGGTATTTGTGTAAATATTTCATAGCTAAACGTTTAGCAAAACTTTTATTTACAAACCTAACCCCAAGACATACAACTGGGGTTCAAAACAAACTAAGGTTCTGAAATACATCTGTGCGTAAAAGGATCAAGTACATTTTGATTCCTCCTATACAACAAAAGAGCTAAACTACTATACAACAAAAGAAAATTGTACATTCTAACAAACGAGAATCACAGATTTCTTGCTACCTCTAATACTTTCCTTGCTTCTAGAAAAGAACCTATATACTAAAATATAATAAGGTGAGCTGCGAAGCCCAGTAAGGTTTTAAGCTCCATGATCATTTAATAAGAATGAATGTAAATCAAATATTTTATGCATACAGCCGCTTTGATAAATAGTCTTCATATTATTCTTAAAATAACTTATGAACTTTCAGATGAAAATACATCATTTTCCTTTCATATAGTAAGAAAATGACATAATAAGGAACTTAAAGTAATTCAATAACCTTATCTTTAAATAAATTATAAAATACTTTATCAAAAACTTTTCATCAGACTTATAACACATTCAACATACCTTTCTTATCATCATACTTTTCTTATAAATTCCAAATAGTTTAATAGCTCATTCATGATACATATTAGTTAGTCCAATTATATGTCTGTCACAACTTTGGGAGGCTTCTAGCACATAATGCCAAGCATCCAGCATTCCCCACAATGCTAGGAAATTCCAGGATCATATCAGAAAGTATCACACCCCTTTCGATGTGATCATATCGTCAACCATAGGGGTCGATTGGCATCCTCCACAAGTTAGTCGTTCCCAACGAGGGCTGGTACAGCAGAGTCCTCACCACCTATAATGGCCAATCAAAATTTTCATTGAAATGCTAGTACTATAATCCCTACTAGCTAAGTTCAGATCATAACAATGGAATAACTCGAAAACTATATTTTTCTGATAACTATACTTTTACATAAATATTTCATAACAATAGCATATCCGCTTCATTCTTTAAACATTACGTTTGTGATATAAGTAATAGCATCAATACGCTAAAATTATCATATATATAGGATTCAACAATTCACAAACACACATCTTTACTTAAATCATGCTTATATGTAATAGGTCTAATTAAAAGGTTTTAATGCATAATAAATTTTTAAACAATCTCTATACATATCGAACGCACATGTCACATATCCCTTACCTGAAAACAGAAGATGCGAGAGATTTGTATAAGAGGAGCTCAAGTGTCCACGTTCTCGTTCTCGTCACCTAAATAAAATACCAAAAATTATTACTAACAAATCTTCCTAAATATATAAACATATACATGAATCACAACCTAACTCTCAAACTCAAGAAAATCTTAATTCCCATCTCAAAAGGTTCCTCAAATACAAAATACATTCATCAAACACATTATGTACCAAACCATAGAGAAACCAAGGCATACAAAATTTATCTATGATCCAAACATACCAAAAGATGAGCATACTAATTTATAGCTCAAAACATTCACCCTAACTTTAGAATTAAATCCTCAAAGTCAGGTATATTATTTACTGTTCACTGCTTATTTTAGCAGCATATACCTCATTTATAAAATACAAATGGGCTATCTATTCACATCCAATTTTCATGAACTTTTACAGAGCCACTCCTCTAGATGTGTAGTAGATACCATATCAATTTCAGAGTCAAAGAATAAAATCATGATTTACTAAAAATCATATAAAACAACATACTCAAATCTGTCCTAACTGAATTTCATTCAAATTAAAAATTAAACCATTATTTTTGTATTGATCCAATTGCTGTGAGGCCACTTCAATTACAACCATGTGTGTCTTAATATTCATAAGAACTACTCCTAGCATCCTAATTCACATGATATGATTTAATCCATATTTTTTCATGTTGTAAACACCGAATCTGTCACAGTGACAACTTTAACATATTTTCTCACAAAATCATCAACTAATTACAATTGACCTTCATTTCATGTGGGTGTTTTTATACCTATACTATACATGTTAGAGTACATTAATAGGCATCCAATTGACCATAATATCTTCAATCTTTCAAATTACTAACACAAAACCACAATTTCAGCTTCTACAATCAAATTAGAGAATAAAGAAGGGAAACTAAAGAAAACAATTACACCATCAAAATTCCCAAAACAAGATATAGTTTTATTTACTTACCCACAAACTTTAAAACTGAAACTTTAGTGTTAAGCTTTTAATTTCTTCTTAGAGAGAGATATATATGGTTTCGGTGAGAGAAAAGGCACACGAGAGAAGGGGATTTTGAGGTGTGAGAGAGAGGTATATATATAAAATCTCAGTGAGAGAAAGGAGGTTGTTGGTGTGTGAGATGGTGCTGCCGATTCAAGAACCAAGAAAGAGGAACAGAAAGGAGCAAAGAAAGAAGAACAAAGAAAGAGTTTTGGTGCAGCAAAGAAGTCAACGGAAAATAATCTGGGTGGGGCACGTGTTTGCTAAGGGGAAAAGGGTTGATGAGTCACCCTTTCAACTTTTTAAAATTTACTTTCCACCCCTCCATGACCTTATATTCTAGATAGGCCCAAATAATAAAATAACTTTGCATATAAACCCTTATCTTTATAAACTTCTTTCCATGACATAAAAAAAAAGCCTATATCTTTTATAACATCAAAATATCAAAGTCTTATGCACTTAAATTAATTAAGATAATAACAAGCATATAAATCCATAAAATTAATTATGCAATTAGGCTGGGATGTTACACTATCACTAGCTTTGAGTCGCTTTTCAAGAGTACTTTTCTTGCTCCCAAAGATCTTGCCATTCTGAGCCTCGTCGATATCGCCTCGTACTCTACTTCGTTGTTGGTGGCAGGGAATTAGAGCTATACTCCATATTTTAGGATGTCTCCTTCTTGGGAAGTAATACCTAAGCTTTTATCACTATTCAAGGCTTGTACTTGATGTCAAATTGGCTTAGTTCAATTACCCACTGCACCATTTGCCCTGCTGCTTCTGGTTTGTTTATTGCCTTCTTGATTGGTTGGTTCATCATTACCAATATAGGGTTTGCTTGAAAGTATGATGCAACTTTCTAGAGGTGATGATCAGAGCAAAGGTGATCTTCTCCATGCGTGCGCATCTTGCTTCTACCCCTTGGAAAGCTTGATTGATGTAGTATACTAGGTGCTGAACCTTAGACTCTTCTCAAATCAATGCTGCACTTACAACTATGGTTGGTACTGCTAGATATAAGAATAAATCCTTACCTTTCTTGGATGGACTCATGAGTGGTGGGTTACTTAAATAGCGTTTCAATTCTTGGAATGCTACTTCACAGTCGTCTGTCCATGCAAAGGCCTGCTTAAGGGTCTTAAAGAAAGGCAGACACTTGTCCATTGCTTTAGAGATGAACCTATTGAGGGCTACAACCCTTCTTGTCAGTTTTTGCACATCCTTGACGGTTTTAGGTGGCGATATCTTGTAGACACCGCATTTTGTACCCCTTATGACTCGGGCCCCTGTTCCCCAATGATGGTAGTACTCTAAAGCCCAAGGTTGGTTTAGGGCCTAATCAGATGAAAATTGACTTGAGGAAAGTGTTTGTGGAAAATATAACTTTTTTTGGAAGAATAACATTTTTTTGGAAAAGAAAGTCCACAGGAAACCCAAAGTGTGCACACACATACACGCATATGCGTACGCACACTCAAGCCATGTGTACACATGCTTACTGCATGCGCATGCAGCTAGGGTTATAGAAACTATGTAAGGAAAGGTTTTCTACATTAAACTTGGTTTGGAACGAATCCCACATAGTTTGGGAGCCACCTAAACTTGTATTTTTCGACTATATAAAGCCATAAAAGCCAATTTTTCAAAGAAGGACAAAAAACGGTGAAAAAACACATAAGATTCGCTAGAAAATAGTGAATCAAAGAGGGAGTTTTTCACAAAGCATCCTCAAGTCAAATTTTGTTTGATTAGGACTTTTTCTAATCTTGATCTTTGAAATCTAAGTTTACTAACTCATTTCTGAATTGGTTGTGAATAGATTGACTGAGGGCAATAGTCAAAATCAAGCTCTAAAGAGTCCTAGTATTAAGGTAAAGTTTCTAACTTTGGCTCTTCATCTTTCTTTGCTTTTTCTTTGTTTTTGTTTTTATACAAATGGTTAAGTGTTTATAACATGTTTGTTTAGTTTAAGTTTATGTAGTGCATGTGTTTAAAGCATGTTAGGTTGTTAGATTTTTTGTTTTCTATGTTTTTCTGTTTTAAGTTTCTAGGTTAGGGTTTCGGGTGTGTATGCATATGCATACAGTTGGGATGCGCACGTATACCCTATGTATACACACGCATACTCTTGCCCAGAAACCCTAATTCATCTCTGTTTGTTTTTCCTTTGTTTTATTTACATGCTTAGCATCTGTTTAACCAAGTTTTAATATATATAAACATCTGTCTACTCTGTCTTATTTTATCTCTTTTATGCTTATTAGGGTTTTAGTTTGTTTGAATACCATGAACATGCATTGATGCATAAGTGCTATGATGCAGTGAGGTAAGTCATGCATAATCACATGAACATGCATTTTTTGTTTAATGAGTATGATATGGTTGATGAACATGATATACTTGGTTGAATCCCATGCGTTTGATGCTTAGATATTATAACATGCTTGTTTGAATCTTCTTTGTGATGTTGCTGCCCTTGGAAATATATGCTTAAATGCCATGATAGATAAATGGTAGCCTTAGGATGATTATGCCATGTTTGCTTGCTTTAAATGCATGTTAGGGTGTGTGTGAGTTAGAATAATATGTTAAGTATGCCTTTAATAAGATTAAGACTTGGAACACAATAAGTGGAAGCTGACCCATGGGTTGGGTGGGGTTGGGTGGCTAACACCTTCTCATTCCCATACCTAAACTTTGGACACGTGCTCTAGTAAAGATCAATCCTTCCACGAAAGGCGCTATATTTATGGTTTCTAGACCTAAACTAGGTGGCGACTATATTTATACCTTCCGCCATGGTCCAACCTAGGCTAAGGTGTACTTCCCACGAATTTGGGGAAACCCAAAAGGATCACCGCGGGTGCTCACATCCACAAGGGGAGATAAAGGGTTATTGGGTTGAGATAGATTGACCCCGGTTAATTAATTCAATTACCCAAGTTGATTAATTAGGTCAAATTACATGCAAATCATAGAAGTACTAACAAATTACCAAATAAACTAAATGCAGCAGAAATTAAATTGACATGGAGATTTTTTGACAAATGGGGAAAACCTTTCGCAAGGAAAAAAACCCCACTAGGTGAATTTAAGGTCACCACTCCTAAGAATTCTTTAATCAATAATCAAACAGTTACAAGTATGAAGAATCTTACCACTACACTAGCCTATCTCAAAATACCAACCTACAGTTGAACCTTCGCTTCAATACCCAATTGAACTTGATATTGTAGTAGTCTTCTTTCCTTTGTTGCACAAATCTCCAATCTGTGACTAACTCCTTTGCACGAATCCCAATACATGACTAACTCCAGTAACTCGAACGATTGTTGTTAGCTACAAATTTCTTCACTTCATTAATAATGAAGATTAAGAAGCCTTGGTTACAAAACCCTAAGGTGTACAAATGCAGTTGCTTCACACAAAGTATATGAATCTAGGTCTCTGTTTCTGTGTATGATGACTTTTAAAATAAGACTTATATATGACTAGGGTTGTGAGAAAAGAAACCCTAGTTAACCAAGTCATTGTAGGTCGAATTTCAAATTTGGAAATTCTGAAATCATAGATCTCGATAGATCAAGCTTATATCGAGCTTCTCCATTACACTTTGATAGTAGCGTTTGTCGAGCTTTTGTTGAGACTTAATGAAACTGCTTTTCTTTACTTGTTTCTTGGATCAACCTTCATGTCTTTAATGATGATAGGCCAAGAATGTATTGACCCTTTAGGTAAATTAATCAATTAATTAGCCAAGTGAATCAATTAAGCCAATTAACATGCAATACGCGTGGTAGCACAAACAAATCACCAAATAACTAAATTTAACGGAAATTAAATTTGACACAGGTGATTTGTTTACGAATGGGGAAAACTACTGTGGCAAAACCCCATCGGATGAATTTAATGTCACCATTCCTTGGAATCCACTATTATCAAAACAAGTGGTTACAAGTAAAGAAATCCCAGTACCTTTTACCAACCTACAGTTGAACCCTTACCTCAATACACAATTGAACTTGCAATGTAGTGACAATCTCTCCTTTTAATGCATGGCTCCAAGTATGTGACTAACTAATCGATGCATGGATCCTAGTACGTGACTAACACACCAACTTGAGAAAGATGTTGGCTGCAAAGTTCTTCAGTTCATCCACATGATGAAGATCAAGAAGCTCATTGGTTACAAAACCCTTGGCGCATATACGCAGCAGCTTCTTCAAGAGAAAGATGAACTAGGACAATTTTTGTCTCCGGCCACAATATGAGTGCAACAACAATTGCAACAACCTTTGCATCCAGTGAAATGGTCCTTAAAATAATCCTTATATATGTCTAGGGTTGTGAGAAAAGAAACCCTACACAAATAGCTTGGATATGCGTGAAAAACAGATCTGAAAATCTGAATTTCATAATTCTCAATAGACACAGGTGATTTGTTTACGAATAAGGAAAATTACCAAGGCAAAACCCCACCGGGTGAATTTAAAGTCACCACTCCCGAGAATCTACTATTATCAAAACAAGTGATTACAAGTAAAGGAATCTCAGTACCTTATACCAACCTACAGTTGAACCCTTACCCAAATATACAATTGGACTTGTAATGTAGTGACAATCTCTCCTTTCAATGCATGGCTCCAAGTATGTGACTAACCAATCGATGCATGGATCCCAGTATGTGACTAATACACCAACTTGAGAAAGATGTTGGTTGCAAAGTTCTTCAGTTCATCCACACAATGAAGATCAAGAAGCTCCTTGGTTACAAAACCCATGGCGCATAGACGCAGTAACTTCTTCAAGAGAAAGTTGAACTAGGGCAATTTTTGTCTCCGGTCACAATATGAGTGCAACAACAATTGCAACAACCTTTGCATCCAGTGAAACGACCCTTAAAATAATCTTTATATATGTCTAAGGTTGTGAGAAAAGAAACCCTACACAAATAGCTTGGATATGCGTGAAAAATAGATCTAGAAATTTGAATTTCGTAATTCTCGATAGATACAGCTTCTGTTGAGAGCTATCGAGAATCATATATTAAATCTCGATAGATACATTTGTCGAGCTATTTGTCGAGATTTAATGAACAGCACTTCTTCACTTGATTCTTGGACAGATTTGCATGGCTTCAATATTTGGACTTGAACTCTTATTCCTTGAAGTATTAAACACATCCTAGATCTACCCAATTACAAGTAAAGTACGTTTTGTCAAGGGATTACCCAATTCTAAATGACATATGTTCATAACAAGTTCCACATATGTCCTAACAAATGATACCAATTGATATATTTGAACAACATACTTCTTGATATATTAAACCCAACTTTGATCTACTCAATTACAAGTAAAGTGCATTTTGTCAAAGGATTAGCCAATTACATAGAATATGACATAACAAGGGTGACTAGGTTTTAGCTCGTGAATGCTATTAAGCAGTACTAGCCTTAAAGGAGAACCACACGTGGATGATCAAAGAATAAAATTCAGAAGCAGTAGAAGTATTGGAAATAGTTGAGTTAGTAGAAGAGGAGTCGGCGAAGGTAACAAAGGTAGGGATTAGCCTTGATCCCTTGACAAAGGAAGAGATGATCAAGTTCCTGAAGAACAACTTGGACGTCTTTGCCTGGAGCCATTAAGATATGCCCGGTATCTCTAGGGATATTATCGAAATTCATTTGAACGTTAACCTTGAAAGAAAACCTAAACTAAACAAACGTATTAAAGCAAACAAAACACATATATAAACACAATATCAAAAGAAATGTAAGGGAAAGTGAAGAGCCAAAATTAGAAACTTTTCCTCAACACTAGAACTCTCTAAAGCTTGATTTTAACCGTTCCCCTTAGTCAATCTAGTCACAACCAAATCAAAGTTGAGTTAGTAAACTTAGAACTCAAAGATCAATCTATTCAAACAAAACTTGACTTGAGGATGTTTTGTGAAAAACTCCTTCTTTGATTCACTATTTTCTAGTGAATCTTATGTGTTTTACCACCGAAATTCGTCCTCCTTGAAAAATTACCTTTTATAGCTTTATTTAGTCGAGAAATAGGGGTTTGGGGTGGCTCCTAGACAATGTGGTATCCATTACAAACCTAGTTTAAATGCATAAAACTTGCCTTACATAATTTTTGGAACCCTAGCATGCACATGCATGTACACGTATATGCACGTGTGCCCCAGGGTTTTTGTGGTATTTCTTTTCCAAAAATAGTTTATTTAGTCCAAAAATAACTTATATTTTTCATAAACACTTTCCTTAAGTCAATTTTCATCAGATTGGTCCCTAAACTAACCTTGGGCTTTAGAATTCTAACATCATTAGGGAACAAGGGCTCGACTCATAAGGGGTACAAATGCAATGTCTACAGATGCCCCTCTTTTGATTCATGAGCTCCACTAATGGAATCAAAAGAATAAGAGACGAAACATTTTGTTTCGATGTACAACTCGAGCTCAACCCACGCACACGGCAAACAACACGCATACATAGGGCGGGATGCAACTTCGCAGAGTTGCGTGGAATTCATATGTACGAAGTCCCGCAAGTGTTACTTAGGAAATGAACAATGATAGGTTCACTATCCAAGAACCTGTTTTGCCAATTGTAGGTAAAAGGCAAGTGACACACTATCCTAGAGTCACTAAAAAAGAAAAACAAACATGGCCAACAGCCTCAACCGTCAACCAAACAAACAAGGTGCTCTTATGAGCTAAAAAGGAAACATATCTGTGGTGTCCATCTAGGGCTCTTGCCTTAAACTTCTCCGGGTGGCTATTGCCTTTGGGTAGTTTCTGTCTCTATCTCAATCTCTTCTAATCTAGTGTGGCTCCTGCCTCTATGTGATTGCTATCTCCATCTTAATCTCTTCAATTCTAGGTGGCTTGTGCCTCGATTCTGGTGTACATGTTCAATTCCAAGAAGGATATGTACTCAAGTTTCGTATTCTTCTTTTATCTTCTTGTCTTGGGGATCTGTGCCTACATATTCAATTCCCAAAGGATATGTGCAAAAGTATGATGATGATCTTGAATGGAAAGTGCACTCGAGGGGTTTCCAAACATGCATGGGGGTTTACTTGATGATCCCGTTGTAGACACCTCATTTTGTACCCGATTAATAAACTTTAGTCCCCAGTTTTAATGATGAGCTTGACATGTCTACAAAAGGTAATTGAAGTTATTTGGACAGTTTGGAAGTAATCACAATCCAAAAGTGCTCAAATCGCTTTGAAAACGATTCTGAAAAATGACATTTACTCACTGTTTTGGCCATAACCTTTGATCCACAAAGAATTTTGTTAGGATTAGTGCCCTTAAATCCTATTGTATGATGCTATGTACGTTATTATATATGACATTATGTATGACTTAATGTTGTGATTAGTAAAGTTGTTTTATTATTATCTAAAATAATGGTAACATGAATATTCGGACATTATCATATAGTCCATGAGATGCATAGTATGTGATTTATGTGAAAAGTCACAAAAGATATAAATCACAAGTTCTTTATAAACTCAGAATTTTAGTTCGTAATCGGTGATGAAATTGGGCATTTCATCTGCGAAGACTATAACATATCAACTAAGATGATTTGTCTTGTTCATGGAAGTGGAGACTTCTAGTTGATATGTTGATATGTTTTAAGAGTTAGGATATATTGAACTGGACCGCTGTGAGATTTATTATTCTCTTAACGACTGTCAAATAAATAATAAATCTCACGACTTCTATTTATATGAACTCTTAATCCTGAGAGAATAATGGACCTGATCATGGAGTGTAGGTTGCTTTGATATATCAGGAGTGAGATCTAAAGTATTGGTCAAAACCTCAGTATATTGGGCAGCCACATTTGGTGTTGATGGAACATATATTCTCAAGATGGAATTCATAATCTCTTAATAGAGATATAAAATATTCTCTTGAGATAAGTTTAATGGGTTCAGTTATTCAGAGAGTTAGGCCTAACCACTTTGGTAAGAAATTACTAAAGTATATATTTATGAAATTAGATTTCATAAATATATGATGAATAACTTTAAATAATTAAACCGGGTACTCAAGGATTAAGATGTAGTAATCTACAAAGTGACAGTCTTCATTCATGACTTTGTATTAATACGAATATTTTATGAAGGAGTTGCATGTATAATAATGTCTTGGGATATAATTTATTAATAAGGTCTAGAGTGCAATTATATTTATATAGTGGTATTAAATATAATTAATGGTAACTTTGGACTTGTCAAGAGTTGACAGAAAAGCTCAAGGCCCATTGGAGCTAGTGTCTTATTGGTCCCTTTTTGGTCCCACTCCAAGCCACACACTAGAGCCCAATTGGAAAGACCCAATAGGCCAACCCAATTAGATAATCAGTTAAATATAAAGGGAGAGACATACAGAATTTTATATAAGAGAAAAAAGAGAGACATCATTGTGAAATGGTGTGTATGTGTGAGTGAAGCCACTCCATTATTCTCCCTTGGAAACTGATTGAGAGACCACACTTCTTGGGCATAAAGTGGAATTGGAGTGAAGATTAAAAGTGTTCCCAAGTACTTATAATCTTTTGTTTTGAATTTCACCGCACCAAGGTACGCTATCTTATTCTTAAATTCCGAAATTTACATAGTGCATGTTATCAATCATGAATGAAATAGATCCATGTTTCTTGCTTCCGCTGTGTGTTTTGTATAAGATACAAAACCAGCTTTTCCAACATGAAATAGATCCATGTTTATTGCTTCTGCTGTGTGTTTTGTATAAGATACAAAACCAGATTTTCCAACAAATTTTTGAGTAAAGTTTGTCTCATTGGAAAAGTAGACATCCTAGGCTTCAATTTGAATACAGTTATTGCCTAATTTGGGCTTAAATTGAGTAAGTTATGACTGTTTGAAGTTCGGCCTACTGGCAGTCCGATTTTCTAGGTTTTAAAACTTCATTTTAAAGGTCCAAAACAAAATTCTTTGATATGGGCCAGCCCATGGACCCTTGAGAACGTCCAATAATCATTAAAAATTCTAAAAACCCTAGTTTTAACTTATAAATACTCATCTTATGCCTCCAATTAAAACCCTAGCTAGAGAGAACCATTTTTTAGCCTCCATCTTCTCTAAAACCTTAATTCCCTTTTCTAAAACACACACACCGCACCTTTGCACGTTTTGAACAAATTAAAAACCTCTCTTCAGTTAGTTCTAAGGCAGAAACTATTTTCCCAATTTGATTTCTCAAATTCCTTTTCAAAACTAATCTTGTTTTTGAGTTGTGATTACCTATATACTATTGAAATCTTCTTTTACCTTGATATCTCATTAAATCTTGTTGTGTAGATAGTAGATACTGAGGGGCCAGTTAAATATCAATCAAGTTTGTATTCCATAACAAGGTAAGTCTCTTTTCATGGCTTTTCCTTGATTTGGTTATTTTATAATTTGTGTTTTTGTTGTTCTTAGTTAATTTATATGTTATTCATGTTTAGAAATATGGTTTGTTTTGTTTGATTTGATTTTGTTTTGTCTCATCATGTTTTGATTAGAAAGTTGATATGATTTGATATATTGATGAATATGTTTTGATGTGTTAAGTGTTGCTCTTGTTTGTTGTTAGATCCAATGCATGTTTGGGAATAGATTTTGTTTTGTTTATCTTTGATATCTTTGTTGCTAGTTTAGGCTGTTTAGTTTTATATTAGAAGCATGTTAGGTTTGGTTTGATTGTTATTTTATTGCTTACTTTAAAACTGTGTTTCTGGGTATGTATGCGTGCGCATACTTATGTATGTGTACGCATACTAGAGGCATGTGTATGCATACTCGTGCCTAGAAATGCAGATTTAGGGTTCTTGCAATTTTGATTGTTTTGCTTAGTTCTAAATCCTCTATTTAAGTCTCGTTAAGTCTAATTTTCACATGTTTAGGCCTAGGGTTAGTAGAATAACATGTTTCACATGCTTTGATTGTTAAATTGATAATTAGGGTTTATATCTTGGTTGAATCACATGAACATGCATTGATGCATAAGTGCTGTGGTGCTATGAGGTAAGTCATGCATAATTACATGAACATGCATTTGATTGTGATGATGAGCATGAGATGGTTTATGAACATGATGAATATGCCTGGCTAATACCATGATGCTATGCTTGGATGTTTGGGATATGCTTGATGTTAATGCCTTGTTGATGCTACCGTTTTGTGATATGCTTGCTGCCTTGGATGAGATGAGATAGATGTATACTTTGGTTGTGATATGCCACGACAGATGAGTGATTAGGTTTTGGGATGATTGATGCCATGCTGATTGTTAGATATATGCAAGCGTGTGTGTGAATATAGATACAATGTTGAATGTGCCCTTAATAGGGTTAAAACGTAAGACACAATGATGGGAGGCCAACCTTAGGGTTAGGCGGTCTTGGGTGCCTAACACCTTCCCAAAAACGTACCTAAACTCTGAACCCATATCTCTGGTAGTAAGATCAATGTTTCTTCCTCGAGAGGATGCTATATACATGGTTCTTAGACCATTGCAAAAACTAGGTGGCACTCCCCCTTGTGTCCACAGTAGTGACTCTGCTGGGGATTGTGAGTTTAATTCCTATGTGTCCTATGTCTTAACCTTAATAAAGACTTATTCAATACTTGTTTGCACACACATTGACTTGGTTCTATTGTCCCTTTACCTCGGTTAGTGATGAGTTGGAAGATGGAAGGCTCCATTCGGGCCCAAATCTTCTGGAGTTCACCCCACCAACTCACAATCGGTGCCATCGCCTATAATGGGTTTTGAGTACATTAAAGGTTTGCACCAATCCACTATGGGGTCCACTTAGGCCCTCGGTTGGAATTATGGCCCACCTAGTTGTGAGTGACCTACTTCTCTATCCTTTTAGCTTTAAGGAGCCTATCCACACTTAAAGAGATCCTAGATCCTATCAAAAGAGGGTACATTTTTACATCTCTTGTTTGTTCAACCATATATCTTGTGATCACATAATTCCAAAGGACAAATAAAAGATGTAAAGGTGAAAGGATGACCCAAGAGTTCTGGTATACCCTAAGAATGTTGGGATGAAAAAAAAGGAGTTCTCACACATAAAAGGCTTATCCTAAAGTCCAAAGGTATATCTTAACTTGAATGGTTCACAATACCATAGCCTCATTGGTATCATAAGCCCAAATCAAAGGCCTTTTGAAAAAGAGGACATTGGGCCTAAGGTAACAAGTATGCTATGGACTTAGTATCCAATATCTTTCAAAGTCCAAAATGAAACTCCCTAATCTTGGGTCTCTTTGTTGCATGCATAGGCCCAAAATGATGAGAATTTCATGGACTTTGAGAGGAAGGCTACAATATATCCCAACTAGAGGACTACTTAAAAAAATTCAACAAAAAAAAAAAAAAAGAAGAAAGTTTTTTTGCAAAGAAGAAAAGTTTTAAAGAAAAAAATCTTTTGTAAATAATTTTTTAAGAAGTGAAATTTTCAAGAAAAAAGAGGGAAAACTTTTCGAAAGAAAATAAAAAATGATAAAAAAAAATTTTGAAAAGAAAAATTCAAAAAGAATATGAAGGATGATCCATAAAGCCATGATATACCCAAAGTTTTAGGCCCATTAAAAAAAAAATTCAAATCAAGAAGGCCGAAGATCATGAGTATACCATAGACTTTGGAGGAAGGCATTGGGCCATAAAGTTATAACATACCCTAGCTTTTGGGTCAAAATCCAAAAATCTTTTTCAAAAGCAAGAGAGCCCAAGATCATGAGTATGTTATTGACTTTATTGAAAAGTTGCGAACCAATCCATGCTTTGGGAAAGTTTTGAAACCCTAAAGCCCAAAGACATGTGTAGGATCACCAAGAGCCCAGTAAGGATTAAAAAGGGAAATCTTTTTGAACCAATTGACCAAACTCATCAAACTAGGGGCAAGGCCCATTTGAGAATGAAAGATAAAAGTGGATCAAACTTTTGAAAATAAGGGCAAGGCCCTCATGAGGGGAGAGAGTGAACATTCAAGATAGGGTTTGTAATGGGACAAGTAAAAGATTTTGATGTGTTAAGATAAAGCTTGGTCACTTTTTTTCTCTAAAAACAAAAAAAGAAAAAGAAAAGAAAAGGTGTGGACTTCTAAATGTCATGGCTCATTTTAAATACAAGTTCAAACAAGTTTTTCATAAGAAAAGAAATTTTCCAATGCATGATGGGCTTGCTTTATAAATGGGGCATATATTTTTGTGTTTGAATTCATTGATGAGACCATTTTCATAAGGTCAAATAGAGCACAAGATGTGGACTAACCTTGCAAAATTCATGAACAATCTATGCTTAAGCCCAAATGAGGATGGGAGGGCGAGATGAGTAACTTGTAATTGGATTCAAAGCCCAAAGAAAAAGAAAAAGAAAGAAAGAATGTTGGGCTTGGATTCAAATGAGGAAAGACAAGAGAGTGAGATGTGTAAATGATGCAATTGGGCTTTAAGCATGGGGCAAAGCATGAATTTTGAAAGATTGATGTAGGTCATTCTATTTTTAAATCCAAGATAATGAAATGATGCAATACTTAGAATACAAATGAGGCATACATATAGTCCTCAAGTTGATGCAAGCAAGAAAAGTTGATTAAGATGTTGGGTCCAAAACTTTAAGACATTGGGAGCAAATGTTTATTTAATCAAATATATTTTCAGGGATACTTAAGATAATCTCAAAGCACATCCCTAATCTTGTCAAGATCTACTCGCTAAGGAAGATACCAAGAAGCAATGAAGAGCATGAATGAAAGTATCGACATCATGAACAAGACACTTGTTTGCATAGAGAAGCTAATGAAGGATGTAAGCACTCAACTACATGGCCCACAAGTCAAGGATGTTTTTGGCAAGCCAAAAGAAAGAAAGAAAGCTATTGCCAATGACACCCACAAAATGAAAAAGGAATTTGATGACATTCACATATCGTTGTCAAAGGCCCTTGAAATCCTATCTAAGAAGGGTTACCTTAAGCCGCTTGAACCTACTCTTCTTCCAATTCCAATCCCAAACACTTGGAACATGAATGAGTATTGTGCTTTTCACCAAAAGCTAGGACACAAGATAGATTATTGCTTTATATTGAAGCATGAGATTCAAGATTTGATTGATGAGGGAGTGATTGCCAAGCCAAGACGCTAGAGATGAAGCAAGATCAAATGAAGGGAAGGGCCTAAGAGATTTGATCTATGCGAACACCTTTGCTAAAGGATGAGCCATTTCAATTTTGCTGAGACTTTTTAAATTATCGTGTCTCCAATTTGTTGAGTTTATTTAAGTCTTTCCCTTGTTTTGTTGTCGAGTCTTTCCCTTGTTGTGTTGTTGAGGCTTTCCTCTTATCATGTTGAGTCGTATTCTTTTGAATTTTCAAGTGAATGTTGTTTCACTTTCAATAAAGATGACCATTCAAATATGATGTGTATCATGTGATCTCTTTTTGCTATCTTTGAAATGAATGAACCCTTAAACCTAACTCATTGGTTAATCCAAATAAGGAATCGAAAGATTGTCTTAGTTCATTCAATCATAAAGAGTAAGCATGAAAATGAGAAAGAGGGTGAGAAATAGAGGAAAAAAAAAAGACTTCGATCAAGTGAGAGAGTACATAAGAATGATAAGGATGAATGATGAGAGATTCCTTGAAGCACAAGACATCAGTGAGTTCAAAGATGGGAAAGAGAAATTGAATGAATGACTTGCTGTTTCACATGGATGACACTACAATGATGAGAGCTTGATGAGATGAAAAGGATAACCTAGGTTTGGAAAGGCTAAGCAATCAAGGTTGAAGGGATGAGAGGCCATTTTTCTGCTACCCTTTTTACAATGAGAGATTATTTCCACTTGCTAATCCTGTTGAGCCTAGATAAATTCCTTCTTTATACCCATGCCAACAAATTACCCCCTACACTAGGGGCATATTCTTAAGAGATGGTGATTTGAAATGATCCCTTGTTTTTACCTCCTTTCTTCAATTCCTCCAAATTTTCTTCAAGGTCCTCTCTGTATTCAAATCATGTTGTGCTTTACTATCTCTAAACTCTTGTTGTATTCAAAACATATTTGGTCTAGAGTCTTTTCCAACTTGTTGTGTTCATAAATATTCATTGGTCTCAAAACTTGTATCGTGTTTAGAAGTTCTTTGATCTAGAGTCTCTTTTAACTATCTTTGATCTTTGTCTAGAAGTGTTAGGAATTCTAGGGAATTGATGGTCATCCAAAGGCAAAAGGTGCATAAAAATAACAATGAAGTGAATGAATGATGTGTTGAGTAAATATGTGCCCCTATAAAAAGAAAAGAATGCAATAAACCCATGACCTAATTAACTCTTCTTTGCTAATGCTCTAAAGAGAAAATTCTTTTCTTAGAAGTCCAAAAAAAAAAAGGAAAGAAAATTTATAAAAAAAAAAAAATGTGAGATGTTGAAAATAAAGAAAAAAAGAAAAGAATGAAAGATGAAGATTCACAAAGAAAATGAGGAATTGGAAAATGAGAGAAGAAAAAGAAAGGATGGAGATGAAGATGAGAAGAGAGAGAATAAAAGAAAAGAAGATGGAAGAGAGAGAAAAACAAAGGAAAAAAAAGATGAGTAGCAAGAAAGAAAAGATGAGAAGAGAAAAATAAATGATGCAAAGAAAAAAACGATGAAAAAAATGAAAAAAAGATTAGGAGGAATGATGTGACTTGTTGTGATTGGTTCTGTCCTGATGTGTTTGGACCAATGTTATTAATACCGTTTTGGAGTCCGTTTCGGTTTGTCCAGTGGAACGGAATATTTCGGTACCGACCGATTTCGGCATACCGTTTCAGGGTGTTTCGGGGTTCCTAAAAAATAATTTTTATATATTCTTGTAAAACATAAAATTGTCAATTCTAATAAATAAATAACTAAATATCAAATAATACAAATCATTTAGTCTTAACTCTTAAGTTTTAAACATCAGTATAACATCACTTAGTCTTAACTCTTAAGTCTTAAACATCAATTTAACATCACACAATAAGAACATTTAACATTAATTTAACATAATATTACTCCTCCTCATCATCATCCATGAGAAAAGGATCAAATTCATCATCAAAAGAACTCCCACAAGAACTACTAGCACCCATTGGAAGATTTGTCAAGACATGTTCATTGTTGGTGTCATCATCATCATCGTCATCAACATCAATAGTTTCAAGTTCAGCATCCTCTTCCACATTCACTAGGGGTGCTGGTTCATTAAGACAATCCCAATTTATGTCATCTGGATTAAGAAGTGCAGGTTCTTCAGCCACCCAATCTCCCATCAAGTCAATGTTATCCAAGCTTATAGGATCCAATGCATACTTATTCCTTTGAATGTTCCTACCAATGAGAATATTAAACATTAGTAACATTTTATAAATTATAATTATTTGAAAGTACATTTCATTTACATATGAGTAACGATTATAAATTTACCTTTCTCGAAGCCTCAAATTACAATGGACAAAGACCAAATCATTTACTCGTTTATGTTCCAATCTATGTCTCTTCTTTGAGTGAACATATTCAAATGTGCTCCAATTTCTCTCACAACCAGTTGCACTACAACATTGACTTAGCACACGAATGGCAAATGATTGTAAGTTTGGAGCTCCAAGTCCAAATTGCTCCCACCATGAAACTACAATAACAAATAAAAATGTAAAATAAGCATTGCTCATGTAATCTTACAATAACAACTATAAATGATAAATAGACATATTGAAAGGAAATACTATTAAATTATTAATGTTTACCTAGATTTAGTCTCTCTCGTTGGTGGATTGCTAGTGATGTGCCAAAGTCACCAATTGATTGTTTGTACTCATCAAGTTGTGAACTTATTTTGTCTTGAATGTCAGGATCGGGAACCAACCTCATTAGAGTGCTTAGCAACCCTCTTTGAACTTCATTTTGCCTTTTAAATGAAGGCCTAAAGTATATTGCAGGGTTAAGAAAGCAACCTGCTGCATGCAGAGGACTATGAAGTTGTTTGTCCCATCTAGCATCAATAACTCTAATATAATGTCCATACAAAGAAACTTTGTTCTTCAACCTTCTTTTTATTTCCTCTTTTGCTTTGTCCATTGCTTCATACAAGTACCCCATAGCAGGTTTCTCATCCCCATCAACAAGACGAAGTACTCTAACTAAAGGCTCACTAACTTTCACTATGTGCTTGCATTGAGACCAAAACGAATAATCTTCCAAAACAATTTTACTTATCTCCTTCCCAACGGCAGTCTTAGCATGGGGGCATGAAAGCCATTTATCACAAGTGAACATTTGTCTAAGCTCTTTTTTGAACCTTAGCATGCTCTGTAGACTTAAGAAGTTAGTGGCAAACCTTGTAATTGCAGGACGACATAACTCTCTTCCATTTGTAAAATCTTGCCTCATCAAGTCTAAAACAACTCCATGGTTGTAAATGAACTTTGTTATCTTTTTTGCCTTCTTAATTGCTTCATCAACAAGAGGGAACCACCTAGGATTAGCAATATTCTCCAACATCAAGTCTATGCAATGAGCTGCACAAGGAGACCAAAATAAAGTACCATACTTCTGCTGTAATTTTTTTCCAGCTTTTTTATAAGCAGAAGCATTATCTGTAATTAATTGCACAATATATTCCACACCAATTTCTTGAACAACAGAATCAAATATATTGAACAAAGTTTCAGCATCCTTTGTAAGGCTTGAAGTGTCAATAGATTTCAAGAACATGGCTCCCCTTGGACAATACACCAAAAAATTCATTATTGGTTGTTGCTTTTGATTTGTCCACCCATCAGACATCACTGAACAGCCATATACTTTCCAATCATTTTTTATATCTAACAAAAAATCATTAACTTCATGGACAGCATTTTTCAAAAAGGGTCCCCATAACTCATAAAAAGAAGGCCCCTTAAATCCCGGCCCAATAGCAGCAATGGAATCTATCATAGGTTGATAATAGGGTGACTGAGATGCATAAAAGGGTACATTAGAATGATACCACCATCTTGCCACATTCATTTTTGCATTATCAATCATTGCTTTTGTAGCCAAAGCACTTCTTATAGAGGGTTGAGCATCAGGGGTTGTTCTAGGAGCAAAATAACTCTTAATTTTCTTATTTCCTCTTATTTGACCCATATCAGTGTCAACATCCTTTCCCCTAGATTTTCGTTTACCTAATGTTTGAGGGGGACTCTTTTCAACAACCCTAACCTCATCATCCTCCTCCTCCTCCTCCTCCTCATCAACATCATATGGGTTCCCAATTTCTAATTGAATCCTCTTTTTAGTTTGTTTAGATTTTTTCAAGTCTTCAATCATTTATTTCATTTGAAACCTAATATCAGATGAAACCTTTTTACATGGTTCAACTTGACCCCTAATCCCAGCAAGATGATACTTAAGTCTAGTAATACCACCCCCTTTAATCAACTTATTACAATGCAAACATATAGTGTTATTTTTTGCGTTAGGCACTGCACAGGCATGAGCCCATGCGGGATCATCTGATCTTGCAGGGGCAGAGGCCACAGAAGCAGAGGAAGTACCTGCACGGGCATAAGCCCATGTGGGATCCCCTAAACTATGATGAGCCATAATTTACTGTTCAATGAAATGAAATGAAATTCAATCAAATGCATGAACAGCCATATACAGTTAATGAACAACAAATCAAGTTAAGAAAAAAACTAAACACGGTTTGGCTGAAGCTTGAATCTGAGAGAGTGAGAGTAAAATTTATGAAGTTTACCCGATTTGTTCAATCACATATCTTAACAAACAAATCACATATCTAATATCTTAATAAGTTCTTAAATCTTAACCACAAAACAAATCATAAGAAAAAAAAAATTATGATTTGGCTAAAGCTTGAATCCGAGAGAGTGAGAGTAGAGAAAGAATACCTGATTTGGCTGTTCAATCCGAGAGAGTGAGACTGTGAGAGAGTCAGAGACAGATGAGTATGAGAGAGTCGAGAGATTGAGAGAGCACAGCGGTGAAGGATTAGCACTAGTAGTGAGCACACTGAGCAACGGCAGTGAGCACGAGCACGACGGCAGTGAGTGAGGGATTTAAGAGTGAAAGTGAATGTGAAAGAATGAAAGAAAAAGGTCTGAGATTAGGTCTTTTAGTAAAGTCCAAAACGGTGTCATTTGGACCTTTACAGTTTTTTTTTTTTTTTTTAATAATAGGCCAAATCCTATACCGGCCGAAATTTGCGTATCGGCCGAAATTGGCCGAAATTTACCAGAACGGCCGGAATGGACCGAAACTTCCCGAAATCTGACCCGAGGTGGAACGGGGGGGTTTCCGGTACCGGTTTGCATACCGGTACGAAAAATTTCGGTCATTCCGGTCGGAACAGAACGGTATTAATAACAATGGTTTGGACCAAACCTGATGTAACTCGTTGTGATTGGTTCTATCCTGATGTGTTGGGAACAAATTTGATGTGAAGTGTTGTGATTGGTTCTGTCCTGATGCGTTTGGATCAAACCTGATGTGACCCGTTGTACCTTGGTTCTATCCTGATGTGTTTGGACTAAACCTGATGTGACCTAATAGTTGTGAAAAATCTAAAAGATTCAAAAAATCTCAAAGTTCCAAAGAGGAGTTCAAAACTTCAAGAAGGATGTCACATAAGAAAAAAATTCATAGTTCGAAAGAGACTTTCAAAAAAATTCAAGTGAGAGATTGGCACTTAAGAAGAAAGTCATGAATTTCTTAAGTTTAAGAAGAATTTCAAAAGAAAATTTTCAAGTTTCAAAAATTCAAGAGAGATTTCAAAAATGGAAGGAAGTTTACAAAGATGAATGGATTTGAATGATGGATTTCTTAAATGATTTTGATTTCCTTAAATAATGAATTTTTCTAGAGATAAATGATGTGTGTCTCGTATGATGATTTCCTTGATGTGTGATGATGAGTCTTTTGAGCTTTTTTATGATGATATGATGTTGTGTAGGTGTGCTTATAATGTTGTGTTGATATGTTTATGATGTTGTGATGATAACATGATGTGTGATGTGTGTTCTTTGGCTTAGGATAGTAGTCATTGATGTTGTGTTGATGGTGTGTTGATGTGTTTTTTGGCTTAGGATAATGGTCATTCTTGTTGTGTTCATAATGTCGTGTTGGTGTTGTGTTGATATGTTTTTGGCTTAGGATAGTGGTCATTCTTGTTGTGAACATGATATGTTATTGATGTAATGATAACATGTTATGATGATGTATGAGTTTTCATTTTGGCTTGAGATAGTAGCTGCTTTTGTTTATTTTCCCCTTTACCTAAGGTTCTAGATAACAAACCAAGGAGAATAGGGACCCACAGAATCCAGCGATTCGATTTTGTACCCACACTCCATGTTTGCTTGTTTGCTTGCATGTTTGCGTGTTTGTGTTGTGTGTGTGTGTGTGGACTTAAAGTTTATTAACCTACAAAATGGTTCATCTCTTCAGGCTTTTGACTACACTTGTGGAGCAAGTATAGCCAAAAAGAGGGGCATCTATAGACAGCTCATTTTGTACCCGATTAATAAACTTTACTCTCAGTCCCAATGATGATCTAAACATGTCTACAAAAGGTAATTGAAGTTATTTTGATAGTTTGGAAGTAATCACAACTCAAAAGTGCTCAAATCGCTTTCAAAACGATGCTGAAAAATGACCTTTACTAACTGTTTTGGCCATAACTGTTGATCCACAAAGAAATTTTGAGTAAGACTTGTCTCATAGAAAGTAGACATCCTAGGCTTCAATTTGAATACAAATTTTGCCTAATTTGGGCTTAAATTGAGTGAGTTATGACTATTTGAAGTTGGGCCAACTGGGCAATCCGTTTTTCTGGGTTTTAAAACTTCATTTTAAAGGCCAAAAACATAATGCTTTGATGTGGGCCAGCCCATGGACCTTTGAGAACGTCCAAAGTTAATTAAAAATTCTGAAAACCCTAATTTTAACTTATAAATACTCATCTTATGCCTCCAATCAAAACCCTAGCCAGACGGAGCCATTTTTTAGCCTCCATCTTCTCTAAAACCCTAATTCTCTTTTCTAAAATGCACACATAACACCTTTGCACGTTTTTTACAAATTAAAAACCTCTCTTCAGTTAGTTCAAAGGTAGAAACTATTTTCCCAATTTGATTTCTCAAAACCCTTTTCAAAACCAATCTTGTTTTTGAGTTGTGATTACCTATAAACTATTGAAATCTTCTTTTACCTTGATATCTCATTGAATCTTGTTGTGTAGGCATTGAGGGGTGGATTAAATATCAATCAAGTTTGTAGTCCATAGTAATGAGAGTCTCTCTTCATGGCTTTTCCTTGATTTGGTTCTTTTACAATTAGTGTTTTTGTTGTTCTTAATTAATTTATATGTTATTCATGCTTAGAAATATGTTTTGTTTTATTTGATTTTATTTTGTTTTGTCTCATTATGTTTTGATTGGAAAGTTGATATGATTTGATATATTGATGAATATGTTTTGATTCGTTAAGTGTTGCTCTTGTTTGTTGTTAGATCCAATGCATGCTTGGGAATAGATTTTGTTTTGTTTATCTTTGATATCTTTGTTGTTAGCTTAGGTTGTTTAGTTTTATATTAGAAGCATGTTAGGTTTGGTTTGATTGTTATTTTGTTGCTTGTTTTAAAACTGTGTTTTTAGGCATATATGCGTGTGCATACTTATGTATGCGTACACATACTAGAAACATGTGTATGCATACTCGTGCCCAGAAATGCAGATTTAAGGTTCTTGCAATTTTGATTGTTTTACTTAGTTCTAAATCCTCTGTTTAAGTCTCGTTAAGTCTAATTTTCACATGTTTAGGCTTAGGGTTAGTAGAATAACATGTTTCACATGTTTTGATTGTTGAATTGATAATTAGGGTTTATATTTTGGTTGAATCACATGAACATGCATATGAACATGAACATGCATTGATGCATAGGTGCTATGGTGCTATGAGGTAAGTGAAGTAAGTCATGCATAATTACATGAACATGCATTTGATTGTGATGAGCATGATATGGTTTATGTACATAATGAATATGTTTGGCTAATACCATGATGCTATGCTTGGATTTTTGGGATATGCTTGATGTTAATGCCTTGTTAATGCTACTGTATTATGATACACTTGCTGCCTTGGATGAGATGAGATAGATGTATGCTTGGGTTATGATATGCCATCATAGATGAATGATTAGGATTTGTGATGATTGATGTCATGTTGATTGTTAGATGTATGCTAGCGTGTGTGTGAATATAGATGCAATGTTGAATGTGCCCTTAATAGGGTTAAGACGTAAGACACAATGATGGGAGGCCAACCTTAGGTTTAGGTGGTCTTGGGTGCTTAACACCTTTCTAAGAACGTACCTAAACTCTGAACACATATCTCTGGTAGTAAGATCAATAGTCCTTCCTCGAGAGGATGCTATATACATAGTTCCTAGACCATTGCAAAAACTAGGTGGCAATTCCCCCTTATGTCCACACCGGTAGTTTAGTGGGAGGCCTAAAGACATGTAGTTTAGTCATCAGATGCCTTCCCACCTCTTCATTTTACTCCAAAGGTTACCAAACATTTCTTTTATTCCTATTTTTCTTCATCTTCCTCATCTCTTCACATTCTCTCTAACTCTTCAACTTCCATTTTCTCTCTACAAAAACCTCTGCCCTTTCTTCATTTCTTCATCTCTCACAATCTAAAACTCTCATTTTCTCCCAAACTCTCTCTCTTCTACAATGGCACCCAAGACCATGACCAAGAAAACCTCCTACGAGATTTCCAGTGAAGTCTTCAATCTCACTCGCAAGGATGGAGCTTTAAGACTAATAGAGTCTCCTCCACTAACATTTAGGCCACAAAACCACCTTTTAGGGGGTACACGAACCAGATCGGTAAGTTTTTTAACTTTTCTCATTTTCAAGTTTTGCTTTTGATCTTCTGTTTTAATCCATTTTTGGACTTATGAATGCTTGGGTTTTGTTGTGGGATCGGTCTAGACAAAATCCTAATGTCCTAGGAGGGGTAGGAACATGTTTAGGATGATTTTGATTCAAAGCATTTTGAAGCTGTCGAGGGAACCATTCTGCATATGTTTATGTGTTTGCATGCATCGTGCATGCATGCGTAGGTGGTCTTCATGTGTATGCATCCATGTTCATCAATTCATTACAGATCAGCATGCATACACATGCAGGCCTCAACATGCATACACATGCAGGTCCCTGCATACGCATATTGGTACTTAAAAACCCCATTTTTTGCCTAGTTTGATTTTTTTTTCCGCTTATTCTCTTTATCCAATCATGATTCTTATACTCCTTTTCATCCTCTTTTGCAAGTCTTACCACCTTTCACGGGTAGGGGCTGTACTAGTCGTATTTCTTCATGGTACAGGGCCTTGACCAAGGATATAAAGGCCTTCATACACACAGCCGGCTTCGAACTTGTCATTCTTCTGCTTCCAGAGGGTTTTGCTAGTGGCATTCTGGTGTAGACACTAGCTGAGAGGTGGTGGGATACCACCCATACCTTTCACATCACTAAGTGGGAGTTGATGATAACTCCCCATGACTTTCATCGAATGATGAGTCTAAGATTCGATGGGCCTTTCATTGATCTGAAGGGTGAGTCAAGCATTTAGCTAGGCGTAGACCTACTGGGGAAAGGTACTTAAGTGATAGCATCCGCTACTTTGATCTAAAGGCGGACTACAAGCCTTGTTCTCAGGCGATGTCTGACGATTATGCCTGGATGGCTAGGGCATTGTTGTTGTATCTGCTAGGGGTGTATCTCTTCGCCAATGGAGGGTGGACAGTATCCTTGAGGTGGCTAGCTCTCTTCTATGACTTTGAGCATGCTTAGAAGGCAAACTGGGGCCAAGCTTGCCTTGCCTACCTCTATTTGATCCTAGATACCTTAAGTCGAGGTACCCTACATCAGCTGGCGGGACTTTGGAAGCTCCTTGAGGTTAGACCCTTTTCTTTTCCTCATGTAGTTCCATAAATTGTCTTCGTACTCTTGCAAACTGTATTTGTTCATATGTCATCTAGGTTTACAAAGCTGCATTTCTTGCTCTTTGCAAATTGTATCCATGCTCTATCTTGTAAACTATCATCTTGCAAACTATAATATTTATCTTGTAAACTATATCTCTATCTTGCAAACTATCATCTTGCAAACTGTCATTTTGCAAACTGTCATCTTGCTCTTTTCTTTGCAGCATTGGGCCTTGAACTATGGCCTCGTTGCCCGTGGTGCAGTTGTGGACCTAAAGAACATCCCCTTAGTCTAAGCTTATCTCAACAACCTTTCCTCTGAAGATGTGAGTAAAATTCTTCTTTCCTAGCTGTCATTGCATGTTTCAAAGGTTTTCTCTCTAACCATGAATGCTTTTCTTAGGTGGGTGTTCCTCCCATTATTGACCCTGGTTTGGAGGCGACTGCCATCATCTCTTGGAAGGTGCTGGTCTAAGGGTTTTTTACTTGGCTGAGAGAGCTTCTTGTTTGCTGGTAGGTGTGGACACACCTTAGGTTCCGATGGATCCTCCTCCATTCATGCTAGCCCCACTCTCGATGACTAATGCCGAGTATCAACTATGGAGGAATAGCATCCCCTATGCCAAGCGGCTCATGAGCGATCTTGACTATGAGGAGTTCAACGAGACTCGCCTCATGCCCTTCTTTTCTATCTTAGCATGTATCCTCTCGCTTTCATCATTCTTTTCTCATTATCTTGCATATGTTGCATGTGATGATGCTCAAATGTGGTGATTATGTCGGGGGATGGTTGGTCTTGCCACGGGTCAGTCTACACTTATGGTCCAAATGGATTTACTCGGGAGTGTCCTATGGGACATAACTCAAATGTCATGGGTTATCCCTACCCTCCAAGTACACGAGCAGTGAATTCTCTTTATCATTGTCCTCCATCCCATTCTTTCTTTCCTTCTCTCTCTCTCTCTCTCTCTCTCTCTCTCTCCCCCCCCCCCTTTTTTTGCATCCTTCAGGCTTGTCTTAAGATTGTCTTCTTTTCAAATCTAGCCCACTATGCCAGAGCATGAGGAGCTCATTTGGCTTACTAGGAACCTCAAGTTGGAGGTGACCGAGTATTCTAGGCAGATCTATAGGCCTAGAGGGTATACCCACTTGGGTGATGATGGTGATGTCCCTGAGATGACTCCGAGCTATTAGCTGAGGAAGAGGCACTACTGATGATGACTTTGCATTTCACACATATAGACACAAACAGACACAACATAGCATATTTCTAGTTTTCTTTTCTTTTCTTTTCTTTTTCTTTTTAGCATATATATATATATATATATATATATATATATATATATATATCTTCCACACTTTTGATTTTATTTGAGACATTGGGTTATATTTTAAGAACACCTTTATGTTTCCTGCTTTTATTTTAGGTCATTTACTTATTTTACAACTCATAGGAACTATGGATATGTATGTATTTTATTCCATCTTGCTATTCCTTTTCTTTTTCTCTTTGATGCGTGAAAATCTAAGCATGAATCTACCTTGAGTAATCCCGTAGGTCATAGGAGTCATCAAAGATGCCTTGGTAAGGAAATCACACTCCCAATAGGAAAGGTAATCTGAAACCCTAATGAGCCTGCACATGCATACGCACGCATAAGTACGTAGGCGTTGACCATGCATACACATCTAAGACCATGCGCATGCATGCCGCCAAACAAAAAAACCCTAGCCAACTTCTTTCACTATAAAACAGTCGTGGGAGGCTTCCAAACCTTCATAAAATGTGGTTTAATCCCAGGAAACATTCTGTAAGACTCCCAATGGTAGAATTCACTCCTTTGGATGTCTCGATGTGGATTTACAAGCTTAATCTCAACTTCAAAGACGCTTTCATCCCTCTCGATTTTTCTTGTATTTCTGTCTTCCATCAAATCAAAGTGAATGAGCCTCGTATGTGTGCTGCCACTGAATTTTGGATCCCTACCCAGCATTTCTTTCAATTCAATGGCGTGGAATTATGCCCCACTCTTAAAGAATTTGGTGCAATCATGGGTGAGTACGACTTCAGTGTTATCATTCTTCCTACTCTCGAAGAAGATCTTTCTAACTTAGCTCATCAACTCTTAAGGGTTCCTCTAGCCATGGCCAAGAGATGATGCAAATCCAACAAATTGAATGCCTTCATGGTTTTCAAGTATTTCTCTAGATGGATGTCCCTTTGGCCAGAGCAAAGTGTTCTCATCATCTCAACATTTTTTGCCTTTGTATTCTTGCAAGGTTCTTCTTGATGCATGAAACACCTCGTCTGGATCCTGGAATTCTTCATGTGGTCAAGAATATAGGGAGCGAGAGTCCAATAGCCATCTTCTTGGCTGAAACCCTCAATGGTTTGGATGTTGTTCGTAGGGAGGAAGCAACATTATTTGTAGGGAGTCCCTTTCTTCTTTAGGTATGACCCTAATTTTTGCCTAGGTCCTCAACCTAGCGGGATTCCTCTAATTTTTGCATGGATTGCCTTTCGATTTTCAACCCATCGAGGCTCCTTATATCATCTTTGAATATTTCTCTCTCTTTTTCTTTTTATCTCTCCTTTTTCCCCTCAACACTTATGCTTTCTTTTTCTCTCCCTCAGATATGGCTATAAGAGAAGCTTAAATTGCTTTATCCTCCCATTGTTTCTCTTAGTCAGTATCAACCAAAGCACTACCGTGATCGCAAGCTCAAAGATAAAGAGATGGATCCCACCAAGCTTACTGAACTCTTGAAGTGTCTTACTTCCTTAGGTGTCTAATAGGTGGTAGAATGGTGGCACATCGAGGCTATGTCTAGCTATGGCTTCCAAGAAAACTATGTACCATTGGTGTGGCTTCGCCGCTGTTCATATTATCCTACATGTCACATCACACGACAATTTGGTGACCGTCAAGGGGTACCTTGTGGCAACGGTTCTTTTCGTACCTTAGCATTCACTGAGAGAATCTTAGGTGGAATTCATAAGACTTGGCCACAAAGGGTGATGAATAGGGACATCAATTTTCCACAATTTCTCCATCCAACTTTGGGATACAAGGATTGGTTATCCACTGATATGAAAGTAGTCCATAAGGAAGAGAATGATCACAAGAAATCCAACAACAGGAAGAGGACTGAGTGACTACATTGATATGTCCCAAATTTTACTTTTCTACAGTTTATGATTCCGTGTCTTTTCATTTGAATTAATAAAGGATTGGAATGTTTCAAATCCCCTATGAAAATAATTTATCTTCTTTTAATTTGAGCAATGAGAGAATCTATCATTTTATTATCTTTGCTTATTGTCCTTATTTTTCTTTTCTTTCTTTTTCTTTTCTTTTTTCTGTGCCATGTAATTTTTGCCCATGACATCCTTGTGGGAATTTTTGCCATGCCCATGGTCTTTCCCCCTATCTTTTGCCAAGATCGCTCTTTCGGGTTTTCAACCTAGTGGGGTTTCTTTGCCCTAAATTTTGCCTAGGCCTCCCTTTCGAGTTTTCAACTTAGCAGGCTTTTCCTTTCCTTTGTCTTTTTTGAATGTTATATTTCCAAAGTCTATCGTGTTGATTGGACAAAGCATCTCTTCTCCATCTAAATCTGTAATTCTCTTAGCATCTTCTGATATGATCTTCTTGATAACAAAAAGCCCATACCATCTTGGCTTCATCTTTCCTCTTGGATCAAAAGTTTCATCTCTAAGCACTTTTAAGACTAGATTTCCTTCTTTAAGGTTTCTAGGTTTCACCTTCTTGTTAAATGCTCTAGAAATTTTGTTTTGGTAACCTTGTGTAAGGTATTGGGCCTTCATCCTCTTTTTGTCTATCAAGGCTAACTGTTCATATATTTCTCTCATCCAATCCTCTTCTAGGACCTTGGTCTCCACCAATACTTTAACAAATTGTATCTCCACTTCAATGGGAAGCACCGCTTCATTCCCGTAAACCAAAGAGTAAGGGATTGCCCTAGTTGATGCACAGATAGAAGTTCTATAACCTCATAAAGCGAAAGGAAGCTTCTTAGCCCTATCCTTGTATGTCACTACCATCTTGGCTAGAATGTTCTTGATACTCTTCTTGGCTGCTTCTATGGCCTTATTGGTTTGTGGTCAATATGGTGAAGACTTGTGATGCTCAATGTTGTACAACTCCATAATCCTTAGGACGTCCCCCTCAAAGTGGGAACCATTGTCAGAGATGATCTCTTGCGATACTCCAACTAGCAAATGATGTTGTTCTCTGTGAAACGAGCCACAAGTTTGGCCTTCAATATGGAATAGGAAGCCGTCTCTACCCATTTGGTGAAGTAATCAATTGCAACTAGGATGTACTTATGCCCATTCTAGGCTTTAGGATCTATTCTTCCAATCACATCTATTTCCCATACTGAGAAAAGCCATGGAGAGGTTATGCTATATAACTCATTAGGTGGCATATGGTACAAGTAAGCATGGGTTTGGCAATCATGGAAACTCTTCACAAAGTCAATGCAATCAATTTATATCGTATTCCAGTAGTACCTTATCCTCAAGATCTTTTTTGCCAACATCCTCCCATTCATGTGAGGACCACAAATTCCTTGGTGGACTTCTTCCATGACCCTTTTGGCTTCTTCTTTCTTTAACAACAAAGGTGTATCCCATCATAGGATCTCCTATAGAGTTGGCCTCCACATAGAATGTACTGCATTGCCATCATCCTAACCGAACAACGCTCCTTCTTATTGCCTCCATCAGGATAAATTCCTAATTCTAGAAACTTTATGATGTAATAATACCAATGGAATCCTTCCTCTTCTATGGCCAAGATTGTCAACTCTCTTTTCTCTTTGTGTACCAATTGATAACTTTGCTCAATTTTCTATGGGTCGTGTCCATACTCCTTCAGGTATTTCAACCATAGAAGCCAAGGTGGCCAAAGCATCTGCATACTAATTTTGAGCTCTAGGGATGATGGTGCATTTGGTTCTATTGAAAGTTTTTGCCAACTGCTCCAAGTATTGTTGGTAAGGTTTTAGCTATTCTTCCTTTACCTTCTACAACTTTTGTGCTTGTGCTATGACCAAAGTCGAGTCTCCAAAGACTTCAGCTTCCTTTATACTCAGCTCTCATAGGGCTTCCATTCCGACAATATAAGCTTCATATTTTGCCATATTGTTGGTTGCTTCGAAGTTCAACTTGACAGCGAAAGGCACATGAGATCCATCGGGGGTAATCAAGAGCACTCCCATCCCATTTCCATATTGGTTTATGACTCCATCAAAATACGTCTTCCATGCCCCTAGTTCAATATCCAAAATGTCCTCATCTAGGAAATCTTCTCTACCCCTTTCTCCTTCTATGAGATTCTCAGTGCAAAAGTCTAACATGACACTTCCCTTAATGGTCTTCTAGCCATATTCTTCAAATCAAATTCTGCCAACAGGATTAACCATCTTAATAGCCTTCCACTCAAGGTAGGCTTCTCGAATAAGTATTTCAACGGGTCCATCCTAGCAACTATCCATACTTGGAATGGTAGGATGATATGTCTTAATTTCTACACAGTCCACACGAGCAAAGCATGACTTGGAATTATGTGACCTCCTCTATCCTTGGATTTCACAATCATATCATCAACGTATATTTCTACCTCGTTGTGTATCATGTCATGCAATAGGGTCGTGGCCATCCTTTGGTAGGTTGTTCCCCCATTCTTGAGCCCAAATGGCATCGCCGTGTAATAATAGATCCCCCATTTAGTGGTGAAAGTAGTCTTGGTCATGTCCTTAGGAGCCATTTTGATTTGGTTATATCTTGAGAAACCATCCATGAAAGACATCAAGGCATTACTAGTAGTATTATCTACCAAGACATCTATGTGAGGTAAAGGGAAGTCATCCTTAGGATAGGCCTTGTTTAGGTCCCTAAAGTCCACACACATCCTCACTTTCCCATTCTTCTTAGGTATAGGCACAACATTGGCTATCCATTTGGCTTGGTGTACGGGTCTGATGAACCCTACCTTTAACTGCTCTTGAGAAGCCATTCAGTTCTCATGCGTCTCAATTTCTACTTGATGGGCACCATGTGAGAATGTGTATCAATGTGATGCTATGCCATCTCGGGATCAATGCCAGCCATATCTTAGTAAGACTACGTAAACACTTCTTGGAATTTAGTGAGAAGTTCTTTGAGATCTTTTTTTTCATGTTCATTTAGAGCTAAGCCAATTTTAATTAAGCGTGGATTCTCATCATTGTCCAAATTAAGAGTTTCAAAAGTTGGTTCCATAGGTTCAATTTTCATTAATTTCATTTTCAAATTCATTAAAATCATTTAAGTGCAAAATTTCAATATTATGAGACACATCAAAATAAGCCAAATCAGAATTCATCTTATTAAAAATGTTGAGAAGTACATTGGAACTTGCATTACAAGACATCTTTCCCATGCTATTAGAAAACCCAACCCAAGTCCAACTGCTAAGTTGCCCATTGGTAGGCATGATGAATTCTGTCTTTCCTTCCTTTAGGTGCCCTTGGTGTCTTCTTCACTTTCTCCTTCGAATAGAGTCTTTAGCTCTATGGACCAATCCTTTTCTTCCCATGGCTTCCATGCATACAGTTGCTCGGATAACTCATCAGGGCCCTCTTCTTGATTGGAAAAGGTGCAATCTTCTTCTTCACACGACCAATTAAGCTCAATATTGGTGTAGTAGTTTATGTGGCTAAACTTGTTGTTATCTTCTTCATCATCATCCTTATCTTCATCTTGGGCCAAGACGAAGTACCGTTTAGCGTTGGAAGGTGGGGCAGTGTCTTGTTCAATCAAAATGTGAGTAGGGACGACTTGGGTTGTTCCAAACGTCGAGGTCCAATTTGGCCAATCATGATTTCCCAAGATCCGCACTTCCCATTTTTGAAAAGTTATTGACATAAGCCCTTGTGAAGGTCCATGGCCTAGGGATATGCTTTAGTATAGGGAAAAGCAAGCGGGCCATTCCTTCAATCATCATATGGTTAACCTCTTCTTAAGTCGTGTGGTCAGACATTGTGGCACATGGGAAATCTGGAAGAAGCCACCAAAAGTATGAAGGAATGTCACCTAACAAAAGCTTCTTTTATTTAGATGTTCTTAGAAAGTCTTTAAGTTCATTTTAATTTAGGCTCAATTACAAAATCACTCACTTCCTCTCATGAACCTTGCCCCTTGTTTCATATGGGCTTGTTCCATTTACAATAAAGCTTTCAACTTACTCTCGTGGGTTTTCATTAGAACGTGCTTATGGATTTTCAACCCTTTATCTCAAATATGGGCCAATAATGTATTCATCACCTTCAGACTCTTCTTTTCTTATATTCATTATCATAATTCTTTTTGAAGTAGCCTTCTAGCTAGAATATATTGTGGCCTTCCTCTCAAAGCCCATGAATCTCTCATCATTTTGAGCCTTGGCATGCAATAAAGAGGCCCAAGATTAGGGAGATTCATATTGACTTTGTTGGATCTTGGATGCTAGGTCCATAGCATATTTGTTACCTTTAAACCCATATAGACACCACATTTTGTACCCCTTACGACTCGGGTCCCTGTTCCCCAATGATGCTCAAACTCTAAGGCCCAAGACCAGTTTAGAGCCCAATCAGATATCAAATTGACTTAAGAAGTGTTAAAATGGAAAATATAAATTTTTAAATGAGCAAAAATCTATTTTTGAAAGTAAATGACCAAAGTGGCCCTCGACCCATGTACGTGGGTAGCGACCTGCGTACGTGGGCCAAATCATGCGTACGCAGGCACATTCCTACGTATGCAATTAGGGTTTCAGAAGCATGGAAAAGAGAAGTTTTTTGCAATAATGGCTGAGGTTTGGAATGAATTCCACATCGTCTGGGAGCCGTTCCAAACCCCATTTTTTCCACTATATAAAGCCTTACATGGTACATTTTCAAAATAAACACAGAAATCTCATGGGAAAAACCTAAGATTCACTAGAAAATAGTGAATCAAACTTTTCAAAATAAACACAGAAATCTCATGGGAAAAACCTAAGATTCACTAGAAAATAGTGAATTAAAAAGGAGTTTTTCACAAAACACCCTCAAGTCAATTTTATTTATTGAGACATTTTCTGGACCCAATCCTTTGAGTCTAAGATTACTAATCACGTGTTTATTGACTGTGATAAATTTGACTGAGGGGAACAGTCAAAATCAAAGCTTTGGAACTCCTTTTGAAGTATCAAGCTTCAACCCTTTCTTTTTTATTTTATGTCTTTCTTTTCTGTTTTAATCTTGCTTCTTTGCTTAGTTTATGTTTATACATGTTTTCTTAGGTTAGTTTTATAGTTCTTTTTATATTTTGAGCATGTTTGGTTGTTAGAATTAGGGCTTTTTGTTCATGCTCTGTTTTTAGCTTCATGTTTTCGGGTTTGGGTTCTTGAACAAGTCTCACGCACGCATGTCATAAGCATGCGCACAATGGTTAAATCCTACGTACGTAGGTCTCTGGCTACGTATGCAGGTACTTGCCCAAAAACCCTAATTCAGATCTTTTATGTTGTTTGGTTTGTTTGTTTCACATATTTTGCCTCATTTTAAATCCTTTTCTTATGTCCATACATATCTGGGTCTCTGTATTATTTGCTTGTTTGTCTTCAACATGTTTAGATTAGGGTTTTATGTTTGTTTAATGACATGACCATGGATTCACATGCCCATTCATGATGCCATAGGTGTTATGTTGCTGAACAGTAAGTGAAGATAAGCCATGCATAGGTATGAGCATGCATGTGATGGTATATTTTGTTGAATGCCTTGCTTTGTGTCTTTCAATGCCAATTATATGCTTTACATGACCTTATGATTGCCATGATATGCTTGATGCCATGTTTGGTTTGCTGCCTTGCCTTGAGATGTACAATAAGGTGTTCACATGTTAGATGTACGTTAGGGTTCTTAGGTGTGTTTGGATTAGGCTTTCTTTTGCTTTAGGTTGATATATATGTTGTTTTGGGATAAAGATGCCATGATTATATGTTAGATGCATGTTAGTGTGTGTGTGTGTGTGTGAGTTTAGAATGCAAGTGTTGAAATCATTCCCCAATGATGTTGGAATTTTAAAGCCTAGGGTTAGTTTAGGGTCCAATCATATTGAAATTGACTTAAGGAAAGTATTTTTGGAAAATATAACTCTTTTTATGAATTAAATAAGCTATTTTTGGAAAATAAATACCACGAAAACCCTAGGGCATGCGTACGCATACATGCATATGCGCACACATGCTCAAGCTCTGCGTACGCATGCTCCATGCATGCGTACGCATACACGGGCATGCATACGCATGTTAGGGTTCCAGAAATTATAAAAGGAAAGTTTTCTGCATTAAAGCTTGGTTTTGGAATGAATCCCACATCGTCCAAAAGCTATTCCAAACCCTTATTTTCGAACTATAAAAAGCCATACATGGTACCTTTTCAAGACACGTAGATAATCCTAAGGGAAAACACAAGATTCACTAGAAATAATGAATCAAAGAGGGAGTTTTTCAAAAAACATCCTCAAGTCAATATTTTTTGATTGAGGCCCTTTCTGGCCTTAATCTTCGAGTTCAAGCTTACTAATCACGTCTTTTGTTTGATTGTGAATAGATTGACAAAGGGGAACGGTCAAAATCAAGCTAAGGAGCTTTGTGTTTTGAGGTATAAGTTCTAGTCTCTTTTCTTTCCTTTACTTTGTTTTAATCTTCATTTCTTTTGTTGTGTTTGTTTGTTTATGCTATAACATGTCTACTTAGCTTAGGTTTTCTTTGCTCTATTGTTTCATGCATGTTAGGTTGTTAGATTAAGTTTCTATTCTACTGCATTTTGTGTTTTCTAGGTTAGGGTTTTAGGGTATGCATGCGTACGCATGCTTTCTGCATGCACACGCATACTCAAAGTATGCGTATGCCTCATGTACTTGCCTGCATACTCATGCCTAGAAACCCTAATTTGACCCTTTTTTGCTTCTGCTTCTTTATTCCTCTTATAACATGCCTCTGCTTCAATTTATCATATGCATATGAGTCCCTACCTCCTTGTTTTGTTTGGTGTTTGTCCTTTATATGTTAGATTAGGGTTTCTTTCTATTTCTTGCTTTGATATGCCATGAACATGCATAGGATATGACCATGCATTAATGCATAGATGCTGTGGTGCAGTAAGGTAAGTCGTGCATTCATATAAACATGCTTTTGCTTGAGATAGGATCTTGATCTTACTTTGATGAATGAGAATGATACTTGTAAATGCTTCGCCTTAGATATGATAACATATTCATTTGATCTAAACATGCCTATGTTTCTACTTTGCTGCCTTGGATATGATGTGATGAGATGTATGATAGGTGCATGCTAGGGTTTGAGATGTGATGAGATGAATGATAGTGTATGCTAGGGTTTGGGATGATATGATGCCATGTTGATTGCTAGATGTATGTTAGTGTGTGTGTGAGCCTAAAATGACAATATTGAATGTGTCTTTAATGAGATTAAGACGTAAGACACAATGAGTGGAATCCGATCCATGGGTCAGGTAGGGATAGGTGCCTAACACCCACAGTGGCAAATCCGCTAGGGATAGAGAGTTTGATTCCAATGTGTTTTATTTCTTAATCTTTATAAAGGCTTATTCAATATTAGTTTGCACTTCACATGGTTTTTTTGTCCCTTTCACCCCGGTTGGTGATGAATGGGAAGATAAGTATTCTTAATCCAATGTGTCATCAAAACTCTTTTTATAAAATTGGTATCAAATCTATATATTTTTATTCAAAACATTGTTAAACATCAGATTTGATTCATTACACAGAGAAGTATGCAGATCTAAGGTCTTTGCATAACATTTAACCATAGATCTAAGAATACTTATATAACATGTTGCATTTCATAGTCTGTTGCATATCATTGGTCAAGGGTACTTAAATGATCATTAGAGTCTAGAAGACCGGATTTTGTCCGTACAAAATGAGTGCCTAAGACCTTCTCATTCTATAACCTAGACCCTAAACCATAGGTTTTGGTTCGTAGAATAGTGCTTTATCTTGGTCTGGGTGGATTGTATTTAGGACCAAACCTTTTTATTTTTTACATAGATTGTATTTAGGACCAAATCCTTGTAATGATCTTCTGCCAAATTGTATTCATATATTCAATTAATGAAACTTGAAGTATTTCAGATATGTATATTGTAGTTTTTATATTGTAGTTTTTCTTCTTCTTTTTTTTGTAATATAAAAATAAGTGGCGGATCCACAATAACCAAAACCCCAAAAGAAAGGTGCCGATACTTTCTTTATTGATTTAGTGCACCAAAAGTCCCGGTCCTTGACACTTAGACTTTTTACCAAGGCACTCATCTGTGGCTTGGTTCGTCCATCCATCCACGTAGGTAGGATGACTTAAATTTTGATCAAGGCACTCGTCAGTGGCTTGGTTCATCTGTCCCCCCGATAGATAGGACGACATAGGCTTTTTTACCAAGGCACTTGTTGGTGGCTTGGTTCATTCGTCCCCCCTATAGGTAGAATGACTCAGATTTTTTACCAACGCACTCGTCAGTGGCTTGATTCGTCTGTCCCCCTATAGGTAGGATGACTTAGGCTTTTTTACCAAGGCATTCATTGGTGGCCTGGTTCGTCTATCCCTCTATAGGAAAGACGACTTAGATTTTTTACCAAGGCACTCATCGATGGCTTCGTTCGTCCATCCACCCCATAGGAAGAATGACTTAAATTTTGATAAAGGTACTCGTCAGTGGCTTGGTTCATCTGTCCCCACTATAAGTAGGATGACATAGGCTTTTTACCAAGGCACTCGTTGGTAGCTTGGTTCATCCATCCCTTTTATAGGTAGCATGACTTAGATTTTTTACTAAGGCACTCGTCAGTGGCTTGGTTCGTCCATCCCCCCAATAGGTAGGATGACTTAGGCTTTTTTACCAAGAAACTCGTTGGTCGCTTGGTTCTTCCGTCCCCCCCGTAGGTAGAAAGACTTAGATTTTTGACCAAGGCACTCATTTATGGCTTGGTTTGTCCGTCCACCCCTGTAGGTAGGATGACATAAATTTTGATCAAGGCAATCGTCAATGGCTTGGTTCAATCATCCCACTTGTAGATAGGATGACTTAACCTTTTTTACCAAGGCACTCGTTGGTGGCTTGGTTTATCCACCCCCCTCCACCCCCTTATAAATAGGATGACTTAGATTTTCTACCAAGGCACTAGTCAGTAGCTTGGTTCGTTCGTCCCCCCTATAGGTAGGATGACTCTGGGTTTTTTACCAAGTCACTCGTTGGTAGCCTGGTTCACCCGTCCCCCAGTAGGCATGATTTCTTAGATTTTTAACCAAAGTACACAAGTGGCTTGGTTCGTCCGTCCACCCCGTAGGTAGGATGGCTTATATTTTTTGACCAAGGAACTCATTAGTGGCGTAGTTCGTCCATCCATCCCTTAGGTAGGATGACTTAAATTTTGATCAAGGCACTCATCACTTGCTTTGTTTGTCCGTCCACCCCAAAGGTAGGAACAATTATATTTTTTTACCAAGGCATTTGTCGGTGGCTTGGTTTGTCTGTCCATTCCATTAGTAGGATGACTTAAATTTTTTGACCAAGGTACCCATCAGTGGCTTGGTTCGTCCATCCATCCCATAGGTAGGATGACTTAAATATTGACCAAGCACTCATCAGTGGCTTGGTTTGTCCATCCACCCATTACATAGGAAGACTTATATTTTTTAACCAAGGCACTTGTCAGTGGCTTGGTTTGTCCATCCAACTCGTACGTAGGAAGAATTATATTTTTGACCAAGGCACTCGTCAATGGCTTGGTTCGTCCATCCATCCCCATATGTAGGATGACTTAAATTTTGGCCAAGGCACTCGTTAGTGGCTTGGTTAGTCCATCCATCCCCATACATAGGATGACTTAAATTTTGGCCAAGGCACTCGTCAGTGGCTTGGTTCATCCGTTCCCCCTGTAGATAGGATGACTTAGGTTTTTTTTACCAAGGCACTCGTTGGTGGCTTGGTTCGTCTGTCCCCCCTGTAGGTAGGATGACTTAGATTTTTGACCAAGGCACTTGTCAGTGGCTTGGTTCGTTCGTCCATTCCGTGGGAAGGATGACTTAAATTTTTATCAACACACTCATCAGTGGCTTGGTTCGTCCATCCTTACTGTAGGTAGGATGACTTAGGCTTTTTTACCAAGGCACTCGTTGGTGGCTTGATTTGTCCATCCCCTCTGTATGTAGGATGACTTAGATTTTTTACCAAAGCACTCATCAGTGGCTTAGTTCGTCCATCCATCCCGTAGGTAGGATGACTTAAATTTTGAACAAGGCACTTGTCTGTGGCTTGGTTCGTCCGTCCATCCCCATAGGTTGGATGACTTAAATTTTGATCAAGGCACTCGTCAGTGGCTCGATTCATCCGTCCCCCTAATAGATACGATAACTTAGGCGTTTTTACCAAGGCACTCGTTGGTGGCTTGGTTCGTCCATCCCCCCTGTAGGTAGGATGACTTAAGCTTTTTAAACAAGGCACTCGTTGGTGGCTTGGATCGTCCGTCCCCCTGTAGGTAGGATGACTTAGGATTTTTAAACAAGGCACCCGTTGGTGGCTTGGATCGTCTGTCCCCCTGTAGATAGGATGACTT
Source organism: Quercus tomentella (assembly GCA_028535165.1). Classification (NCBI taxonomy): domain Eukaryota; kingdom Viridiplantae; phylum Streptophyta; class Magnoliopsida; order Fagales; family Fagaceae; genus Quercus; species Quercus tomentella. Next base: position 48,253,684 of record JAPQVY010000133.1, on the reverse strand, counting down.
AGATTTTTTTTCCAAGGCACTCGACGTTGGCTTGGTTCATCCGTCCACCCCGTAGGATGGATGACTTAAATTTTGATTAAGGCACTCATCAGTGGCTTGGTTCATCCATCCCCACTGTAGGTAGGATGACTTAGGCTTTTTTACCAAGGCACTCATTGGTGGCTTGGCTCATCCATCCTCCCTGTACATTGGATGATTCAAATTTTTAACAATGACACTCGTCGGTGGTTTAGTTTGTCTGTCCATCTTGAAGATAGGATAAATTAAATTCTAACCAAGGTACTCATCAATGGCTTGGTTTGTCCATCCACCCCGTAGGTTGGAAGAATTATATTTATTGACCTAGACACTCGTCGATGGCTTGATTCGTCCATCCGTCCCATAGGTGGGAAGACTTAGATTTTTTACCAAGACACTCATTTGTGGCTTGGTTCGTCCATCCATCCCTATAGGTACGATGACTTAAATTTTTATCAAGACACTCATCAGTGGCTTGGTTCATCCGTCCCCCCTGTAGATAGGGTGACTTAGGCTTTTTTACCAAGGCACTCGTTGGTGGCTTGGTTTGTTCACTGCCCCTGTAGGTAGGAAGACTTAGATTTTTTTTCCAAGGCACTCATCTGTGACTTGGTTTGTCCGTCCATCTTTGTAGGTAGGATGACTTAAATTTTGATCAAGGCACTCGTTAGTGGCTTGATTCATCCATCCCCCCAATAGATAGGATGACTTAGGCTTTTTTACCAAGGCATTCGTTGGTACCTTGGTTCATCCGTCCCCCTTGTAGGCAAGATGACTTAGATTTTTTACCAAGGCACTTGTTAGTGGCTTCATTTGTCTATCCACCCTGTAGGAAGGATGACTTAATTTTGATCAAGGTACTCGTCAGTGGCTTGGTTTGTCTATCCCCACTATAGGTAGGATTACATAGGGTTTTTTACCAAGGCACACGTTGGTGGCTTGGTTAGTCCATCCCCCTTGTAGGTAGGATGACTTAGATTTTTGACAAAGGCACTCGTCAGTGGCTTGGTTTGTTCGTCCCCCTGCTGGTAGGATGACTAAGGTTTTTTTACCAAGGCAATCGTTGGTGGCTTTGTTCGTCCATCCCCCCTATAGGTAGGATGACTTAGATTTTTGACCAAGGCACTCGTCAGTGGCTTGGTTCATCCGTCCCTCTATAGGTAGGATGACTCAAGCTTTTTTACCAAGGCAGCCATTGGTGGCTAGGTTCGACCCTCCCCCTTGTAGGTAGGATGACTTATATTTTTTACCATGGCACTCATCGTTGGCTAAATTCATCTATCCACCCTGTAGGAAAAATGACTTAAATTTCTATCATGGCGCTCATCGGTGACTTGGTTCGTCCATCCCCCAGTAGGTAGGATGACTTTGGCTTTTCTGTCAAGGCACTCGTTGGTGGGTTGGTTCATCTGTCCTCTCTATATGCAGGATGACTTAGATTTTTTACCAAGGCACTCATCGATGGCTTAGTTTGTCCGTCCATCCCATAGGTAGAGTGACTTAAATTTGACCAAGGCAATTGTTAGTGGCTTGGTTTGGTCGTCCAGCCCATAGGTTAGAATACTTATATTTATTGACCAAGGCACTCATCGATGGCTTGGTTTGCCTATCCGTCCCATAGGTAGGAAGACTTAGATTTTTTACCAGAGCACTCGTCAATGGCTTGGTTTGTCCGTCCCCCATGTAGGTAGGATGACTTAGGCTTTTTACCAAGGCACTCGTTGGTGGTTTGGTTCGTTTGTCCCCCTTATAGGTAGGAAGACTTCGATTTTTTACCAAGGCACCCATCAGTGGCTTCATTTTTCCATCCACCCCGTTGTTAGGAAGACTTGTATTGTTTGATCAAGGCACCCATCAGTGGCTTGGTTTGTCCGTCCACCATGTAGGTAGGATGACTTAGATTTTTGAGTAATGCACTCGTTGGTTGCTTAGTTTGTCTATCCATCCTATAGTTAAGAAGGCTTATATTTTTTAACCAATGCACTTGTCGGTGGCCTGGTTCGTCCATCCACCATGTAGGTAGGATGACTTATATTCTTTGACCAAGGCACTTATTGGTGGCTTGGTTCGTCCATCCACCCCATAGGTAGGAAGACTTAGATTTTTGTAATGGGGTGCGTGCTATCGTCTGGTATGCCCAAAGTATACTAGGGAGCTCATTTGGCCATATCCCCTTTGCCCCCTTAAGCTGGGTCTTGATCATTTTGAGCAAAGATTGGTTTGTTACTTCAACTTTACCATTGGCTTGTGGGTGTGTTGGGGAAGAGTTGTGGTTCTTCACCCCCAATTCTTGGCAGAAGTTTGGAAATGCATCATTGTTGAATTGTTTCCTTCTTTTGGGTGGAAGATAATGGAAGTAGTCCAATTGTCACCTAAAGTAATTGTCAAGACTTCTTCTTCGTCAGTTAAGGGTCTGTATTGTATGAATGATAGCCCCTATTCTTCCATCGTCGGGGTGTCTAAAGATGAGATTTTAGCTAGTCGATTAGCATCAATGTTTTATTCCCCAGAGACTTGCATGAACTTGTCGTTCAGGTTTTGTCCCACATAACGCTTTACCAAGCTTAGGTATTTTTTTAATTCATTCTCCCTTTGTCTCATATTCCCTGTTGACTTGACTAACGATCACTTGGGAGATCCTATAGAGTATCATGGAAGTGGCACCCACGGCTTTGGCTAAGTCAATGCCTACAAGGAGGGCTTCGTACTCTGTCTCATTATTGGTCGCTAGGAACTGAAGTCATACAGCACATTCTATTATGTCTCCTTCAAGGGATTGTAGGATGATCCTCATTCCTCCAGTATGTCAGTTGGATGAACCGTTGGTCTGTACTATCCATGGGGTTGCCCCCTTAGTCACATCTTCCATCAATATAAACTCCGCAATGGAGTTATCCAAGGCTTTGGCCTTGATGGCAGTTCTTGGGCAATAATGTCAGATTCATTTATCTCAATCGCCTAGAGGACCAATCATAGCGCTGCTTCCGGGTTGTTTGTTGCCTTCTTCAAGGGCTTATCTATCGAGGCCATTATTTTATGGGTTTGGAAGTATAGTCTTAGCTTGTGGGCAGCTATGACTAAAGCGAATGCTAGTTTCTCCATAGGTGGGTAACTATCTTCAGCTCCCCTTTGGGCCCTGCTTGTATAGTACACCGGCATTTGTACCTTTGCTTCCTTCCGTATCAGAGTAGAGCTAACGGCAGTTGGTGATGCTACGAGGTAGAAGTAGAGTTCCTTGTTTGGCTTGGAAGGGCTAAGGAGGGGTGGAGATGCAAGGTTTTTTTTTTCAAATCTTTAAAAGGTTTCTAACAGTCGTTAGTCCATTCAAAGGCCATCATAAGGTCCTGAAGAATGGCAAACACTTGTCTGTGGCCCGTGATACGAACTGGTTGAGGGCCACAACTCGTCCATTCAAGCCCTCTTTGTAAGACCATGAACTCGAGGAATTTACCTAATGACACCTCAAACACACATTTGCTAGGGTTAAGCTTCATGTCGTAGCCGAAATGTCTCAAATGTCTCTTGAAAGTCCTGTAGGTGACGATTTTCCATGGTACTCTACACTATCATGCCATCTACATATACTTCAATGTTTCGGCCAATTTGTTGCTTAAACATTTTTTTTACTAACCTTTGATACTTCAGCCCAAATGGCATGACGGTATAGCAAAATAGACCTTGGCTGGTGACGAATGAAGTTTTCTCTTGGTACAATTCATCCATCTTGATCTAGTTTTACCTTGAGAATGAATCCATGAAGTTTAGGAGTTGATGCACCATGGTGGTAGGATCTATACTTGTCATGTCCTCATGGCTCTAGGCAAACACATCTAGGTTGTCCTTCAAGAAAAGGACAAGGTCCTGACGTGTCAAAGCATTCATCTAGGTACTGACATGGGTGGCTTGGTCGGGGTGTTGGTCATCCAGAGGAATATCTTCCAACTTTTCTTCTGGTTCTACTACTACCCGTCGATCTTCAATATTCATTACTGGCAAATGGTCGTCCATTTCAAGCATCGCCACATAGCATTCTCAGGTGACGTCTTGATCAGTGGAGGTGACGACCCTCCAAGTTTGAAAATTGGTCGCCCTATGATCACGTTGTATGCCGAGGAGCAATCAACGACTAAGAAGTGCACTCCTCTAGTGAGCTGCATGGCATAAGTCCCAATGGTAATTGGCAGGGTGATGGTTCCTACCGAGAACACCCTGGTTCCTCCAAAGCCGACGAGTGGGGTGTTTAACTAGAGGAGTCTCTCTTTGCCAATCCTCATTTTTTGGAAAGCCGGGTAAAATAGTATGTTGGCTAAGCTTCCATTGTCTACTAGTACCTGTCTAGTGGTATAGTCAGCCACTGACAGGGTTATCACAAGGGCATAGTCATAGGGGTAATGGAGTCATTGGGCATCTTCCTCGTTGAATGCAATGGCCGGGTCGCCTATCCTTGAGTGCTCTAGTGGTCAACCCGTGATCTGTACGCTCTGCACCATGCGAAGATAGGTCTTCCTTGATGATTTGGAAGATCCGGCAACCATTATGCCCCTTACAATTACTCTAATCCCTCTAAATGGTGCTCTAGGGCGTTCTTCCACCCTACCATCACGTTCTGGCCCCTTAAGGGGGTTCCCGTCAGCCTTCTCCCGCCCAACGAATCGTTTTAGCTTTCCTTGTTTAATAAGGGTCTCAATTTGTTGTTTCAAATCATAGCATTACAAGGTATCATGCCCGTGGTCATGATGGAATAGACAATACTTGTTCCTTGGCCACTTGTTGGGATCACCCTTCAGATTATCCAGCCATTTAAGTTTTAGGTTGTCTCTGATCCGCATAAGAATATGCTCAAGTAGGGTATTCAACGGGGCGAAACTCATAGTTCACCCGATAGGGGATCTTGACCTCTTATCTTCCCTTTTCTCATTTGTCCAAGCGGACTTCCTTCTTTCATAAGGTCTAGCATCATCCTGACTATCCCTCTTCTTCCCCTTACCTTCCTGAGCTATCATGGCATCTTCAGCGTTCATATACTTGGTGGCTTTATATAGCATATCCGCCATAGTCTTCGGGTCATTTTTGTAAACTGAGAAGAGGAATTCTCTGGAGCAAAGCCCATTGGTGAAGGCTATGACTAAGACCTTGTCATCCGCTTCATAGATTAGGAGTGCTTCTCTATTAAATCGAGCCACGTATGATCTCAAGCTTTCATCATCGCGTTGCTTGATATGTAACAAGCTGGCCGATGATCATTTGTGCCTCTGTCCCCCGATGAAGTGTGTGAAGAAGAGGCTGCTTAATCCTTTGAAGGACGAAACGTAGTTGGGGGAGATCTTGCTGAACCAAACATGGGTTGGTCCCTTAAGAGTGGTTAGGAAGGATCTACATATGATCTCGTCAGGGATGTCCTAAAGATGCATAAGGGTCTTGAAGGACTCGAGGTGATTGAGTGGATCTTTTGACCAGTCATAGGTCTCTAGCTGAGGTGGTAGGGGACAAGATGTGATTTCTACTATGAAAGGGGAGTTAGTGCAATGGACTAGGTCATCCAGACTAATGGCCACCCATCCTCTCATGGTGCTCATCATCATGTCTATTTTGTCTTTCATCGTCTGCATGTCCTACGCCATGTGGATCACACCGCTCTCCAGTTCTAACTGATGATCAATATCTTCCCTTCTATTGCACCTACTAACAACATAACTTTCCTCTTGGTCTTCCCTCTAGTCACCCGTCAAGAGTTTACCATCGTCATGTTGGTTATCAATTTAAGCGTGGTGCTCATGCATTAGGTTCATTTATTTTTCAAGCTCTTGGTTTCACTAGGTGAGTCGCTCGACAGCCGTGGGAAGGGTTCGCACTTGCCTTTCCAAGGCGTTGAAGGGATTTCCAGTTTCGAGATTGGTGGTAGTTATTGATCACGTTTGGACAATACAAATCTTTGTCTTAGGAGCGGTGCTATGGCTAGTCACTCGGTTCCATAGAAGACGCCAACTGATGATGCTCAAAATCGTCAATGAGTCGATCGTCCAGATGCGCAACAACAGGGGTACCTCAAGAACAAAAGGTGAAGATCCTATAGAGAGCACTGATGGGGTGCCGGCCAAAGACCCTCCAAAGGCTAAGTCAGTGAATGAATGATCTCTAATAACTCAAGAGTATGAGAGCTAGAGAGTTTCTTGTACCTTGGAGAGGAGGGGGCTTGGTGCTTTATATAGTGATGTAAAGCTGACCAAGATCCAATGGGTGTAGGTTCTTTCCTTATAGGGGAGATATGGAGTTAATGCTTCATGATATTCGGGCTTAACTTCCCATGTTTGGAGGATATAACCATGTAGAAGGATCTTTGGTCATGGTGTGCAAATTCTTTCCATATGGAGATACTTGAGTGGAGAATACGCAAGATGGCCACTGAGGCCAAGTGCATCCCCTGTCACCCTGGTAAACGTGAAGAGTGGGTGTAGGCTGAACTTCCTTTAGAGGTTGTCTAACGTATGGGGTCCTAAAGAGTCTGTGTCTACCTGGTGACTCCCATGCTCCTGACTAACCTGTGAAGTCCTAAAGATGCAGATGTCTTAGCCAAATTTTGCAGTGGCCAAAATATTCCCCATCAACACCCAACATCCCAAATTTTATTTTAACAAACAACACATTAAAATAATATAAAATTATACAATAAAATAATATAAAATTATCTATCTCTCTTCTCTCACTAATTTCTGTCACTACCTTTTTGTCACTCTCTCAACCACACCACCACCAACGACAAGAGACACCACCACACCAAAACCCATTATTTAACACCACCAAACCAACCAAGATTTTTCTCAAAAAAATAAATTAAAACTCAGCCAAGAACAAAGCAGCAAACCCACCACACAGCAACCATCATGACCTAAGAACAAAGCAACAAACCCACCGTGACCCAAGAACAAAACCACTGTGGCCCAGCCACAACCGCAACCTTAACTTCCACCACAAACGCCACCTTGACTACAACCTACAATCTCCACAGCTTCACCAAAAACCCAGCCACAAACTCAAAATCCCACCAAAACCAAAAACCCAAATTTTAAAAAAATAATAATAATAAAACCTAGCAAACCCACCACAAACCCAGCAAATACCCACCACCACCAAACACCCACAAACACAAAAAATACCCACTACCACAGCCACGGTGAGATCGACCTCCACCTTGGTCTGTGAGCATCACACCACCTAGACGCCTTTTGCTACCAGATTGAAGAGTGAGGTAGAGAGTTTAGGGGTTGGATAGAGCAAGCAAGTTGCCACCATAAGTGGTGGTGGCAACAAAGAGAGCAACAAGAGAGAAAAAGAAATATAAGAGAAATAAAGAGAGAGAAGAGTGGTGGTGGTAGTGATGGAGAAAGAGAAAGAAGAGAGAAAAGAGTGGTGGCAGTGGCTTGGTGATGGTGGGTCTGGCCATGGTGGATTTGAAGAGAAGAGAGAGAGAGAGAGAGAGAGAGAAGAGAGGGAGAATAAAATAAAATTTAAATAAAGTAGAAACTTGCTATAGCAACCAAGGAAGTCAATTCCATACCGTACCGGCCGGTAGAACCAGTATATACCATACCGGCCAGTAAACCAGTATAGATAACCCCCTTGTTTCGTACTAGAAAAAATACCGGTTGTATCGGCGAAATCCAGTTGTTTCGGCCGGTAAATGGATACCGGGCCGAAACACGAAATTCTTTCTTTCTTTTTTTTTCTTTTTTTTGTGGTAATTTTGGCAGTTTTTTAAGGGCAGGATGGTGCAAATCTAAGTAAGCTAAGAAAACCCAGCAGAAAGAAAGAGAAAAATGAAAGAAAAATGCACAATAGCTTTGCAAAATGAAGTTAGAATCACCTCATGCACTCACCGTCTCTTTTTTCACTGAAGCCAACAGCCTCTCACTGAATCTTGAGTGGTGATGGACAGTGACACAAGCAGCAATATGAACTCAGAACCGAAACTGCAAAACTGAGAGAAACGAGACAAAACTGAAAGCTCAAAAGACAAAGCTAAGAAGAGAGAGCTAAAATCGTTTGAAATTTGAAAGTGGAGAAGAAATTGTAAAAGAGTATATCAATAGTTTTCTTATTGAAAGATGTGAATACCAGTGACTGTGAGAGAGAGAAAAGTGTGGAGAGGAAAAAGTAAAAAAATGCAGCAGTACCAATGAGTGAACAGATAAGAAAACAGGTGATGTATTTATTGTTTCTTGATTCTTTCATTTGAAGCCATAGTTTTTATATTATTTAATTTTTTTCACCTTTGACAAAAAAGAAAATATTTCCTCACTAACAACTTCCCTACCCAGACACGTCAGTGACGTCACCATAGTTTCATTTTGTACTTTTTTTTTTTTCTTCTTATCTACTACTTATAACTTATAAGCTTAATTAGTATATTAGTAAAAAAATTATTAAAAGAATACTAAATTTATTTATTTTAAATGTTATGAATGTATATATATATATATATATATATATATATATATATATATATATATATATATTATTTTGCGGTAAACCCGAAACGGTACACCGGTATTGACCGGTATCCAAAATATATCATACCGCTGGCCAAACCAGTACAGTCTCCGGTACGGTATTGACTCCCTTGATAGTAACGTCTTACATATAAGACGTTACTATAGCTTGCCCAAGATTTGCTCAAGTGCTTGTTTCATGAAGGATATAGGCTAAATCTTTAGTTAAACCTGCATGATTCATCAAAGTAATATTGGATTTGATTTCAATGAGGAAAAAAAAAACAATAATTCTTCTTTTTCTTTTTTAAATGGAGAAAATTTTGAAATTAGGAATATGATTGCCCTATGAAAATATAAAAATATCAGTTATGTGTTTCACCTACTTAATGGCCTGTTTGGATGGAGGGGGGAAGGAGGGGGAGTGGAGTAGAGTTGGATAAAAATAAGCTAATTTTGTGCTAAATCTACTCTACTCTACTCTACTCCCCTTTCTTCTTCCTCAATCCAAATAGACTATAAATTTGAGGCTCAAGCAAGTTGTTAGATGTTGTTTCCTTGGCTATTCAATTATTGAAGGTTTATTTCATTCCATAAATTGTTAAGATAATATATTGTGATTAGTGCAACATTACTTTTGTTGAAACCAATTGCATTGCTTTTACAACAAGACAATCACAAATTTACAAATTGCTAACAATTGTGAAAATATTGTGAAGTTCATTGTATCATCAGATGTTTTTTAATATATATATATAAAATGTCCCAAGTCCCATGCTTACATCCATCCATTAACTAGAGATTTTCAATTATGAGGATGAGTAACAGCCATTGTTTAGATGTTTTTTCGTGAAACAACTGAACTGACGTCTTATTATGTTTGGCTCCTTCTGAGTTTGGTTTCAGGATCTAACTCCAAGATCCCAATATGGGCAGAATAAAGATAAGGACGTGAACACTATTGAGTCTGTACTACCCTAAAAAATCATACTCTCCCCAAATGTCGAACCTAACTCTATATGCATGTGAACACTCGGTATTACTCTAAAAAAAGTATATACACTCCCATAAAGTCCAACCTAACTCTATATGCATACTAATGCAGTTCCAGGTAAAATGTTCAAGGTTGGCTTGTCCTCATTGGATATAATCTTCCCATTCTTCATGGTTGGCGTCATACAAGTTCCCAGAGTTCTAGGGACATTGTTCGTTGTGGAAGTAGCAAACTTACTTATTATGACAAGTGAATTTCGGAAGGACATGACCAAGTGCCATAATTACAGAAGGCTTAGATCATTATTGTTAACTCTTATCCCTCAAAAACTTTGAACATCCAATATTAGTGTATGTGAGAGGACACAAACCATTAAGAAAGATACTAGAAGTCAACATTAAAAGGTATGATGCATTCCACATTATCCGAATGAATCTAAGGTACGTTTAGTATGCTGTAATAGCTCCTATAATAGAATAGTTATTCGTGTATAATAGCAATTCGGTCATTTGGTTGTATCTTTATTACATGGATTAATTATTACATTGGAATAACTATTTTTCAAATTGAAGAATAGTTGTTCCTCTTTAAAATGGATGTAATAGCTATTCATTAGTGCATATAATAGCTTTTAAAATTAATATATTTCCAAAAATATAAAATTTCCTTATACATCATCTTTTACAAGCTTTCTATATGTAATAACCAAACTTTTGGACAGTAATAATTATTCCATTACAATATCTTCTATTCCCACTAATAAATATTACTATTCCTAATGTAATATACATTTAGTGTACCAAACATACCCTTAGAAGTTGCCTCATTAGATATGCATGAGAACTAAGCAAGCAAAGAGCTCTTTGAAATTTGCCAATATAGTTCAAAGTTCACACTGCAATTTATTACATTATTCTAAAAGAGCTCGCAGCATAACTAAAGAGCTAATTGGTTAGTTAATAGACTACAAACTACCCTTTCAACAATATTCCTATGTTAACAACTTCTCATGCTTCAATGATCATTTTAAGGCTTTTAAAAATACCACCTGCCAACCTTTAAGCTCATTCGAATTCCTATTAATCCATTCATAGTTTGTTTATTGTAGGCAAACCTTGCAAATCTTTACCCATTTTCACGTGAGTCATCCCTCCATGGCTTCAAAGGCGTGTGATTGGGTAACCCACGTCAGATGTATGTTGCTATTACAGATGCCAAATTACAGATACCTCAACTCAAAGAAACATTGCGGAGTTTTGAGTTACATATACATCTATTGGACCATCGGAGCACAATGAAACAGCACAAACATTGCGGAGTTTTGAGTTACATATACATCTATCAGACCATCGGAGCACAATGAAACAGCACAAAAATTGGACGAGGAAATCATTTTTTTTTTTATTGACAATTGTCCCAAAAAGATCTTTACCCATTTGCCATGAGTCATCCTCCATGGCTTCAAGGGCGTGCGATTTGGGTAACCCACATCAGATGTATGTTGCGATTAGGTAACCCACCACATCAGATGTATGTTTGAGATCAAGAAAGAAAATAACATTACAGATGCCAAATTACAGATACCTTTACTCCAAGAAACATTGCGGAGTTTTGAGTTACATATACATCCATCGGACCATCGGACCACAATGAAACAGCACAAAAACTGAACGAGGAAATCAATTTTTTTTTATTGACAATTGTCCCAAAAAGATCTTAGTCCTGAGTTGCTATTTAATATGGATTGGTACCCAACATGATTCACATCACATTCCACCTAACTATTCAAGTAAAATGACCGACTTAAAAAGTGTACACAACAAACCATATCTCACTACAGCAGCAGTAACTACTGAACTTACAGCCAAATATGAGTAGAAATTCAATTCAAGTCAAATAAGTGTTGAGCATACCTCTCAAACACAAAGTTGAAAAAACCTAAGCATAATGTCATTATGTCCATCACAGGAGAATTCACAGCTCAACTCTCCTAAAAATTTAGAGAGAAACACAAAAAATTATCTTTCCCCTACATGAGTTTTAACACTGACCTAGACAAACACATTTTCAAACGCATGCTCCACAGTGAGGACCGTCTAGTACCGATCGTAACGCCTGAAAAAAAGAGAGTAACTAATTAGATAAGAACCACCAAAGGCTTCCACGTGCATATAAACGAGAGTGGATATATGAAATACACCAAGGTCATAATTTTTTTTTATAAATTCAATACATCCAGGACATATCTACAGGAATTATTTGATCTCTCATATGGTCAGAGTGTCTTATGGACTGTTCAGTGACCATAATAAAATGATTAGATTATTGGGTTGGCATCTAGCAGGATAGATAGGCCCACTGCATGGTGTATGGGCCAAGACATACAAGCAACACAAATTTGTGCAATTTCAGGCAGGATACTTATGTTTAGACTAGAAAAGTAAATGTCCGGAAGAGACAAAGAAGTTTCCACTTTAGACTGTCACACGAAAAAACATCCTTTTAGTGTGGATCTGAAAGAACTCGTTATAATTTGTAGTTCCCACCTGCTGAAAAAAATTACGATCATTTTTAATCGTATGAACATATCATTGTATGTAAAAACTTCAGATCAAAAAACACCCACAAATTGCAATCATCCAACAACACTATCTAATAATGACACTCATGCATGAAGATCACTCCCAAAATACATCAATAACAATAAGAATGAGCTAAAATCCCTAGCTCCACTCTTGATAAGACACGGACAATAATAGACTAGAATAACTTGCAAAATAAAACAAGAGAGAAAATACCTGTGGCGATCATAATCCCTGGAACGTTCCCTTGACCGTGAGCGTGACCTGCGGCGGCTTCTTGAATCATAACTGCGGGACCGATCGGAATCTCTGTCACGATCCCGATCATATCCACGTTCACGATCATGATATCTATCACGATCTCTGCTCCTACGATCATAATCCCTTCCCTGATCACGACTATCTCCACGTTCCTGATCCCTGCTAGGTTCCCTGTCTCTGTCCCTACTTCGCTCTTTTGATCTATATCATTAATAATAAAATGAAAAAGGGTGAAAAGAATAACATTTATATAAAAATCAGGTACAGAATATATATATATATACACACACACACAATATAAGTTACCTTCTGTCATCATGCCGATCAACCTTTCGGCTCTTTTCTTTCTCTTCCTGACAAATTAATTACCAAAAAATGTAACCATTGAAACCCCCAATTTGGTTAACACAAACTAAAAATTAAATCAGAGATTTTAACCGAAAAAGGAAGAACATCAACAGATACAGTATATCACAAGGAAAAGCAGAACTACTTCAAGTTGGATATTATCATGAGGCAACAAAGAAATTAAAAATATACCTTTTATTAATTGGCAAAATCTTTAAGCTTTACAAATAAATGGCAGAATGTTTCCAGAGTATAGGAAATGAAAAACAAAATTGTGACAGCCACAACACAGATATTTAGACCATTATTAAGCAGATCATTCGCCAAAGTTGTCACAATAGCAAACTGAGTGTACACTGATGGAGGCAACACGTTCTTGACATGGAAATAGATTGCTGAAAAAGGATAACTTATGGTAAGGAAAAGATAAATCCCAACAGATATCACCGCGCTTCCCCTCAGTCAAGAACTGTAAAATTCAATTTCCTTTCAGTCAAAAACTCTAGAAGTCAGTGCTACACCAAAACTTGATCCCAGGTATGTATGCTCATAGCAAGCAAAGATGCAGATTAGACCAAAAACAACTCCTTTGAGAAAGCTAATTCTCCAAATCTTATGTACATCTGCTTTTTCATTTGGTAAAATGACAAACCCTAAAGCAAGCAGCACATCAAATGACATATAACCAATAATCAATTAACCCAAATCAGTTCACCAATGCCCAACCATATCCTCTATCCACGACTCCCCAAATAGGCGGTGCTAACTTCCTGTCAGCTCCAACTCATCTTCTTGTATAGTTTTATGCCAGAAACCAATAGAAAGTTACACTTTGAACAATGTATTACCATGATAATGCAGCACCACTGTACCAACCACCAGCCTCTAGTGAAAACATTCCCCCCCCCCCCTCCTCTTAAAGTACAGTGCCCCCCTTAAAGTAAGTGCATTCAACCCTTCAGGAGAACAAGAAAGAGGGTGGGGGTAGAGTAGGGGGCAGGGAGGAAGAGGGAGGCACAGAAAGTAAAAGGCTACAGCAACACCTAAGTACATCAACATATATAGATGACACCATTGACGACAATAATCCACAAACCGATTGTCATCTTCTCTATAGTTGACAATCATGCTCGCCTTCAATGCTGTTTGCACAATTTATGTAAACATTATTCAAAAGCCTAAAATCCTTAGGTAGCAAATATAGGGATACAAATAACTGACATGGGCCTTCATTTGAAAATGTTATAGGAGCAAAATGTATCTTATGCAATAGGTGTGTGCAAAACTCCTCCCCCGCGTATGTGGGACCCATATATGCAACCCCACATGCCAGTGATGTTGCATATACCCGTTGCAAAAGATACCTCCTACAGCCGTTCTTTTGGAGCAAGGCTAATATCACCTTTCTCCAATGTTTTGAGGACTTCATGCCAGTGAATTTTTTAATGGCTTACACATCTTGAAAAGATTCGTTTTCTAATATAATATACATATACATACATTCAACTTACACTTGGTGTAGCTATTTGTTAATGTTGCACCACTTAACAACTTTAGATTGAGTTAAAATCTGAAAAATCTCACTGTTAGAATACATGTTCTCTTATATATATTTGTATGTATGCATGTATGTATGTATGCATTCAAGCACACCAATGTGCACAGGGACAGGCCACATCCAATCTGTCCCTGCCTTCAAAACCAACTCTAAATGCAGGAATATGAGGGAAGCACATTTTCCACACTTAAGGACAGATCCCATGTATATCAACGTCAAACATGTTTTGGACTCTATATACTTCTTCCTTGAGGAGTCATGCTCAAGAGTCTAACAATCTAAATGATAATGAAAAGGACATCAGAAAAATGCATAAAACATCCTTCTCCGAGGTAAGAAAAACTCACAGATCGAATACTAACTGAGAATCTCTATAGAAGAATGTCAAACATTAGACCAGCACCTGAACCAACATATTCAGAATACCAACTTAAGGACATTTCAAAAAATATGATAGGTAAAAAAATAGATATATCACATTAAACACTGCAGCATCAGTTTGATTATATGTTTTTGACAATTCTTTTGCCAATGTAAAAACAATAGCATATGTACTTGAGTATTTAGGTAAAAACAATAGCCCGTAGGTTACTGGAAGAAGCAAGCAGACTTGGTAGCCAATGAAACTTTTGTTCCTGCTCATTTGCCCTATGTACTACTGTTAACAGTTATGTGGAACCAACTTAAGTCAAAATAGATCAAATAAATAGACAATAAAAATAATCAGAACATCTTACATACCTGAAGCTCTGCTAACTTCTCACGGATCTGCATATAACCTAAATGAAGCTTCCCCCCAAAATGATCAGCTAAACGGCGGTCACTGAAAATAACAACAAAAATCAAAATGTTTTGCTCATACTTAAAATGTCCAAAAGCTCTGACAGAATATATACATGTACAGCACAGTTGCCCAATAATTTTCTAGCTGATAATAGCATGATCTACAAGCATTAAAAAAAAAAAAAAAAAAAAAAAAAGACGCACATTCTTTAGCTGCAAAAGTAATCCTCGTAAAACTGGGCCCAAAAGCCTGCTGGTGACAAGGAGGTATAATTGTCGGGTCAAAAGCTGAAGACTTGAATCCCCAAATACTAACTCTATGTTTCCCTAAGAAGAGCTAAGAAGATGTAGCAAGAATTGAGGACACAAGATAAAACATTACCTGTCATAAACACTCAAAAATGCTCCACAAATGTCACAAACACGTAACTTCTGATCAGTCTGAAAATAAAAACAGAAGAGTTATGTTAGCTTATCAAATTAATAAACAAGCATATAATTTGACTTTGAAACATGGAATCAAAGAGACTTGTCAACCAAGGGCACATTTACATTTCAAAATGCATATGGGTACTTCACTTTGAAGAATACAAGGATCTTCTAAAGAGTTTAAAATATCCACAAAATCAACTAAGTATAAGCAGCCCCACCTAATAAGTACTGTTAGTTATTACACTCTCTCAACACTTTAAAAAGTTTAATTATTACACTCTCCAAACTATCCACGTAAGCAAAAGAGTCTCATTCTAGATGACCTATTTTTATGCCAACTGGACAACCCTTGCCAACTGAAGTACACATCTATCCCCTTTTTTGTCATTATCCAATAAATTCCAAAGGCAGAAAATACAAAAGACCACAATTTGCTCGCAGATGAGCAGTGCAGCAGCAGATGACCAATGGATTCACTACTACGCTTACACAGCCAACATTTACAAAGATAATACATTCGATAAGGTTATCCAGTGTCACAACTTTACCCAAAGCAGCGGTCATCCAAAAAATAAAAATACATTCAACTTAAATTTTGATTCACACTTATGTGAAGTTCAGCTTTAGTTTTTTCTATACCACAAAAAAGGTCATTTATATTAACAAATGAATAAATTGGCATGGGAATAATGGGCTTACAATCCGCACATCAGCAGCAGTGTATTTGGAGGAATCCAGAGCAGGCTCCTGTCGGGCAGGTAACTAAAATAGTAATAATAAATTATTAAAATACAAAACAGAAAGAAGGAAGATAATGGAAGATAGAATGAATTCATAACAGAAAAGAGATAAAAATAAACCACAACAAAGTGAAACAAATAACTCCATAAAACAAGCTAGATAAGCATAAAAGAACCTTCTTAAGCGCTTCAGCCTCCTCCAATGCCTTCTGTGCCTCTTCAACCAAACCCTGCTCACCTGAAAAGGTTTAAAAAATAATTAAGAACAGTTTAACTAGCTAACAGACTGTCTTAAACTCATATAAAAAAGTTTAATTCCACAACAATTCTTACACAGTAAAATCAGACTCATAAGTAAGATTCTTAAAGTAATTTGAACAAACAAAAGTCTCATGCCAAATCACTGCAGCTATACAAAAATAAACAACTTGTTTTGATGGAAAACCTTATGTGAAGATAGTTTTTTTGCGTTTTCCAGTGTTTGGTAGTATCAGGAAAGAAAAGAAAAAAAGGGTCAAAGGAAAGCTATCTCAAAGACTTCCCTTAGCAAAGAGGAAGCAGTGAGGCCTGGCTACCTCAGATTAATCACATATGAGGCCTGGCTACCTCAAATAAGCCATAGATTTTTCTGTCCATCTTTTTTTAGAGGTTTTGTTGCTCTTTGTTTTCCTTTTTTATTTCGTTATGGGTGGTTCTACATTTGTTTTCATTGAATCTAAATCTTTTGAGTTTGTTGTCGAGGAGGGGGGGATCTTTCTTCTTGTTACTTATTTATGAACGAGGCCAGATTTCATTACGTTTTGTTTGTATGGGGAAGGAGAGTGCTATGAGAATATTGACACATGTTGAGGATTTAAGCAATCTATGGGCCAATTTGCGAGAACAGTTAGGGAGGGTGACAAAACTTTTATTTTGTAACTGGGGTCCAACACCCATGGTTCTTTGATGCTATCTGAATTACATAAAGGCAGACGTAAAGGGTCCATAGTAGTTCTAGAGGGGAAGTTGGGTAGCGGTTGGAGAGAATTTGGTAATCAGATGACAAAGACGATTGCTCCAGTTCAACAGGGCTTCCTCAGTAACCAAAAAGGTGTCTCCAAGACAGTCATGGTGGCGGTGGTAGAACCACAGAAACACAATGGTGAGTTAGGGAAAAAAGGAAAGGAGAAAATCTCAGAAATTCAAATTTCAAACAATAGAATTTCCGGTGGAGATCGTGTGCCACTTAAAGGAAAGTCTGAGAATATAAAGGCTCAATTTGGGGCAGACATTACGTCTGTCATTAATAGCCTTGCAAGTAGCGGTATCAAAGATACACTAACCTTGGATATTTTTTTGCGTGTCGAGCGTGGGAAGGAAGGTAGGTAGAGTGTGATATCATCTAATGTAAGTGAGGTGAGTCTACAAAGTGAGGTGAGTCTAAACTCTTTTAAACCTACAAGGACAAAGCCTACTGGGATTAATCATTCGGTACTGCCTAAAGAAAATGGGCCAAAACCCAAACTGCCTAAAGGCATTGGGCTGAAGCCTAAATTGTCTGTTTGGAAGCCTATTGGTGTGAAATAGGCTGGGCTGGATTTAAGCCCAAAACCCAGCATCTAGACTCTGTTAAAAGACCAGAAGCGTGTCCCCAACATATTCCAACTCAACCAAGTGTGTCATGCCTCGTTTTGACGCAGCTAGAAAGCGAATCTTCAACTTCGGTCTCTCCAATTGCTGGTGTTCCTACTTCGGGTCTCCATCAGGCGAGTTCTAGCAAGTCATTCCAGCCCTCCTTTGGTCCGATTGTGAAGGAGGTGGCTCCTAGCCATCCTTCGCACCATGTGATAGCATCGGGGTCAGATTTAGAGGAGGTTAAGGTTGCTTCAATAGTGTCATCTCAAAGTTCGGAGCCTATTGTACATGCTTCCGATGATGGGTTACAAAATCAGCATCTATCACTTAGGGATTTTGTTGGTGATATAGGAAAAGTATGGGGCAATTCTAAAGATTTGGTACTTAGAGCTTCATGATGGGAGGCAAATTGTGATTACTCAGTCCCCGGAATTGGTCTCAGATTCAGTCTCGGAGAGTGAAGTTCTTCCAAGTACGGATTCTTTTCTTGGTGATGGGCCAATTATTAGTTGGGCTGATGAGTGTAATGGTGTGGCGGATTTTGCTATTGCCGGTATGGGTTCGGAGTGTGAAGTTTTGAATCTAATGAAGGTATTTTGTCTTCTGAATGTAATGGTGCCACCGGGAATTAATAAGTTTGGTAAGTACATGGAGTGTTGAAAATGAGTCAGCTAGGGGAAGAAGTGTCAATAGGGATCAGGCTGTTGTGTAATATCAATGAATTTGAAAATTATTTCATGGAATGTTAGAAGATTGAATAAACAAGAAAAAAGGCTTCGGGTTTGAAATTTGATTAGGAATTGGAGGGCAGATATCATTTGTAAGGGTGCTTGTATTGTGGGACAGAAGGGTTGTGGAGATTTTGGAGGAAGCAAAGGGGTTGTTTTTCAGTTTCCTGTATGTTTAAAAATGTGGTTGATCAATTTGAATGGGCATTTACTGGAGTTTATGGGCCTAATTCTGACAAGGACAGAAGGTTGTTATGGGAGGAGCTATCTGGTTTGTGCAATTGGTGGAATGTACCTTGGTCTGTGGGAGGAGATTTTAATTTTGTGTGATTTCTCTCTGAATGCTCAGGCTCTGTCTTTTCTACTCAAGCTATGCATCAGTTTTCATATTTTATCTCTGAACACGGTTTGATTGATCTACCTTTAGAAGTGGGGATTTTCACTTGGTCAAATTCTTGTGAGGTTGTTTCAAGGTCGAGGTTAGATAGATTTCTTGCGACAACAAATTAGGAGGATAAGTTTCCTACTATTTGACAAAAGCAGTTGTCTAGGTTGTTATCAAACCATTTTCCAATTCTTTTAGAGGGATCTTTTTTCATAGAGGAAGAAAGCCTTTTAGGTTTGAAAATATGTGGCTTATGGATGAGAGTTTCATAGAAAGGACATGCTCCTAGTGGGAGTCTTATCATTTTCATGGAGCTCCTAGTTTTATTTCAGCAAGTAAATTGAAGGCTCTGAAGGTTGAAGGTTGATCTCAAGAGATGGAATGTGGAGGATTTTGGTAATATAGAAGTGAAAGGGAAGAAGTCGTGGAGTGATCTTCAGGTATTGGAGACTGTTGAGGAAATTCGTGTTCTTGTGGTAGAGGAAAAACTAGATAAGGAAAGAATTAGCGGAGAGTTGGAAGAAATTTGTTAGAGGCAAAAATCAAGAGTTTTTTGCATTAAAGAAGGAGATAGAAACACAAAATTATTCCATTGTATGGCCAATTCAACTCTCAAACGATTTAATTCCATTGATATGCTTATGGTGGATGGGGTGATGTCTTCCAACCAAGGATCCATTGCAGAGTGTATTACTCGTTTTTATAGAAAACTTTACTCTAAAAATGAGGTTCATCGCCTTGTTCTAGATGTTGTGGAGCTTGGAAGAATTTCTGAGGAAGATGCTGTGGTTGGATAGACCTTTTGAGGAGGATGAGGTGTTAGGGGTGGTTAGTGGGTTCAACGGGGATAAGTCACCAGGTCTAGATGGTTTCTCCATGGCTTTTTTTCAATCTTGCTGGAGCATTTTGAAATCGGATATTATGGCTTTCCTTCATAATTTCCATGAGCAAGCTATGTTTGAAAGGAGTCTTAATGTTTCTTTCCTTTCCCTCATTCCCAAGAAATCTGATACCGTGGAAGTAAAGGACTTTCGTCCTATTATTTTGGTGGGACTTGAGAGTGATGTATAAGATTATTTCTAAGGTTTTGGCAAATCGTTTGCGAATGGTTAACTCAGATTCTCAAAACGTTTTTGTTAAAGGTAGACAGATTTTGAACTCTGTTTTTAATAGCTTCTGAAGGTATTGACAGTAGGATGAAGACAGGGGTGTCAAGGGTTATTTGCAAGTTGGATGTTGAGAAAGCTTATGATCATGTGAATTGGAATTTTCTTACGTATCTGCTTAGGCGGTGTGGCTTCTCAGAAAAATGGAGAAGATGGATTATGTGGTATATATCAACTGTCAAATTTTCTATTATGATTAATGGTACTCCGGTTGATTTTTTTGGTAGCACTAGGGGTATTCATCAAGGGAACCCATTATCTCCTCTCATTTTTGATATTGTCTTGGAGGCTTTGAGTCGCATGTTGGATGCCGCTGCTATTTTGGGACAGTTTTCGAGCTTCTCAGTAGGTAGTTCAGTTGGTATGTTGCTAACAATGTCTCATCTCTTACTTGCAAATGATACACTTATTTTTTGTGACGGTGACTCACCATTTAGCTGCTTTGTGTGGGATTTTCGCCATATTTGAAGTGGCGTCAGCGATAAAAAAACAACTTGTTGAAGCCAAAATCGGTACCAATTGGTAACATGCATAATATGAAGGAATTAATGGAGATTTTAGGTTGTAGGCAGTCTTCACTTCCTTTGAAATACTTGGGCCTTCCGATGGATGCTACCCATAAAGAGGAGACAATTTTGGAGAAGATGGAGCGGCGTCTAGCTAGGTGGAAGAGGTATTTATCTAAGGGGGGCAAAGTAACTCTTATTAAGAGTACTCTCTCCAGTTCACCTACTTATTTCCTTTCTCTCCTTCCTATTCCAAAGTGGCTAAACATATGGAGAAAATACAAAGAGACTTCCTTTGGAGTGGTATTGATGCTCCTAAGGAGCCTCTGGTGGAATGGTCTAAAGGTTTGTATGCCGGTGCAAAATGGAGGTTTAGGGATTCAGCGGCCAAGAAGATTTAATTCTGCTTCGTTAGGCAAATGGTTGTGGAGCTATGGAACGGAGAGAGATGCCCTTTGGAGGAAGGTCATTGAGGCAAAATATGAGGAGGGGTGGTTGGTGTACCAAACTAGTGTCAAGGACTAACGGTGTTAGTGTGTGGAAATCCATTAGAAGTGGTTGGTTGGACTTTTCTAAATTTCTTCGATGTAATGTGGGTGATGATACTAGGGTAAAGTTCTGGGAGGATGTATGGTGTAGGGATTGTTCTCTTAAGGAAGCTTTTCCAGAATTGTATAGTATTAGTTGGACAGGGGAGTATTCTGTGTCGAAGGTTATGCGCTTCTCTGATGGGAGGCTGCATTGGGACATTTTATTCCATCATCCATCGCAAGATTGGGAACCAAAATCATTGGATCTGTTTTGGGATGTGTTTTATTCCACGAATGTGCGGGGCATCGGTGTTGACAAACTTTGCTGGAAGGAGCACTAAGTAGATGTTTTGAGGTTCAAGGTTTCTATCACTCTTTATCTCCTCCTTCTGTCATTGCTTTTCCTTGGAAAATGGTGTGACAATTGAAGGTTCCTCCTAGAGTAGCGTTCTTTTCTTGGACTGCTGCCTTAGGTAAGATCTTAACTAAGGATAATCTTTGGAAGAGGCATATTGTTGTGTAGAGTGGTGCTTTATGTGTAAAAGGTGAGGGGAATTAGTGGATCACTTTCTTCTTCATTGTCCTAAAGCATATGAATTTTGTTTGGTATACATTGGGTTATGCCGTATAAAGTTAGTGAGTTGTTAGCTTCTTGGCAAGGCAAGTTTGGTAAACATCAAAATATAGATTTATGGAGGTTTGTGCCGCATTGTTTGTTTTGGTGCTTATGGCGGGAGCGGAATGCTAGATGCTTTGAGGATTGCGAACAGTCTATCCTTGACATTAAGTCTTTCTTTTTCCGTACTCTCCTTGATTGGAGTTTAGTTTTGCCTTCTTATTCTTGTTTCTCTCCCCGATCTGATCATTGTAATCTAGGTTCTTGAGTTGTGCCACTATAGTACACTTCCAATGCACTTGGTTTTTTTTTTTTTTTAAATAAAATTTCTTATGTTACTCATAAAAAATAAATAAATAAAAAAGACTTCCATTATTTAGATTGGCCTAGGATGGAGTTGTTTTCCACTAAAATTTTCTAGAAAACAACTCTATCTCACTGCCAAGATAAATAAGGGAAGTCAAAAGACAATTTTTCAGCTTATTTTAAGGTTGCTACCAAATATAGGAAAATGAGATAATTTTCTAGAAAATGCTTTTTGGAAAATGATTCATTTTCCAAAAAATGTTGATGTTAATGTCGAAAGAGTGTAAAATGCGTAAAATGCCGAACTTCACATGTGACAATAAATTGTGAGCAAAAAACTACATTTCATTTATTGAAAAGTTACACAAGTAACTACTGGGTCTTAAACATAAAGACTCCACTGTACACTCCATTCTTAAATGAATGATTGGTGCTGCAATTCATTGGTGCATAAAACCAGCATTAACCATCAAGAAAACTTTGCTTAAACCAAAATTTATTTTTATAATTGCAGACAGCTTTCAATGGCCGTTAAGAGGGGACGGTAGAGACTTAGAAATGTACAAAAGGTTTTGATGGTTTCAAACGACCCCCTTTGAAACAAGGAAAAGAAAAATAGAGAAAAAGGGAAAGGAAATTAACAAATGGAAAAACAAAAGGTGAGCCACCCTACCCTTTAGGGTGGCAATACTATATGAAAGGTGACGGTGCAATAATAGCAATGTTAGAGAAACAATATCCTCTTTTTTTTTTTTGATAAGTAATAAGAATTCATTGATAATAAAAAAGATACACCCAAGCACACAGGGAGTATACATGGGGGAGCAAGTCAAGAACGAAAATTACAAAAGTCAAGTAAATCCAAAATAGAAAAAGGATGGTTTCTCCACACAGAGAACCATTCAAGTAAGGTTCGGATGAAAAGAAGCTTGAGGTCAGGCATAGCACGCTCAGAGTCTTCAAAGCATCTACTATTCCTCTCCTTCCAAATACACCACATCAAACAAAGAGGAACGACCTTCCAAATAACTCCATTGCGGAGGCGACCAAAGTGACCTTGCCAGCAAGCAAAGAGACCAACAACAGACGAGGGCATGATCCAACACACTCCAAATAAACCAAAAACCATATCCCATAACTCCGAAGCAACCGGGCAATGAAGGAAAAGATGGTCAACACTTTCACTACTACGCTTGCACATATAACACCAATCCAAAATGCAAACCTTTCTTTTCCTTAGATTGTCAATAGTCAAACATTTCCCCAAGGCTGCGGTCCAGACAAAAAAAGCCACTCTAGAGGGGATCTTCTGCTTCCAAATACTTTTCCAAGGGAAAATATGCTCACTATGGCCAACAAGAAGATGGTAGTAAGTACTAACCGTGAACCCCTTACTCTTACAAGGCAGCCAAAATCTCTTATCCTCCTCGATTCCCCTTACAGGAGTGCTATAAATGGAGTTGATGAAGCTCCTGAAAGCTTCCAATTCACGATTATGCACCTCCCTACAAAACTGAATCTCCCAATGGAGGACTCCATTGGAGAATCTCATAAGCTCCGCCACACTTGCCTCTTTGCTACAGCTAATCCTATATAAATCGGGATAGCGGACAGCGAGAGAGGAAGTCCCACACCAACGATCTAGCCAAAACTGCACTTTTGAACCATCTCCAATATCATACATAATAAACCGAGATAAAGAGTGCCACCCCCTGCTAATATTTTTCCACAAACTGACACCATAAGGACTAGAGGAAGAACAATATCCTCTTTTTTGAAGTCTAAGGCTAAGGCAAAGCCCAAAATAAAAGGCAATGGTAGTCATTAGTTTTTTATATTTTATTTTGAGTTCTATTTAGTTATTTTAAAGTCAAGGGTATTTCAATCATTTGAAATGGTCAAGTCTGGCCATAGTTGTGTGCCTTGGGCTTTCTTTTATTAATAAGTAAGCCTTATTTATTTTATGGGTCTACATGTGGGCTTTGGTTCAATTCAATTAGGTTTTGGTTTTTCAGTCAAGTAGGAGTGCTACCTTTTATTTATTTATTTTTGAAAAGTAACAAATTTTCTTAAATAAAAATAAAGGCACAACCCAAGTACAAAGTATACAATACGTACACCCCAATTAAATTCTAACATTGCAATGATCAACCAAATCTAATAGGTTAGAAGAAGAAATAATCCTGATGCAACCATCCATTCAAAAAAAAGATCTAAAAAGCATAAATTTCATAGCCAAAAGAGTCCGTTCACATCCCTCAAAGCTTCTAGAATTCCTTTCACCCAAATGCACCACATTAAATAATGAGGAATTGCCTTACCAATTTCTATGTGCCAATGTCAACCAAAACCACACTGCCAACAAACTAACGGCTCTATTACTCATTTAGAAATAACCCACTAAACCCCAAAAAGGCTAAACACCACTTTGACAATAGAAATGAAAAGGTAAATAATCAATTGTTTCTCCATTTCTCTTGCTCGTGCAACACAAACTACCATAGATATACGTCTTTCAAGTTGTCTATAGTTAAGATTCTTCCCAAAGCTGCAGTCCATAGGAAGAACACAACTCTTGTCAAGGCCTTCTATTAGAAGTTAAGATTTAAGGTCTACATATGTGCGTTATTATTATTTTTTTTTTTTTTTTGGGAATGGTAAGCTACACACACACTCAATGGATGTTGAACACACGACCTCATTAGCCTTCCTGTTATTATGGAAAACCAATTAAGCTAAAATTAATTGGCCTATATAAGTGTGTTATTGTACTCAAACAAGTTAGAATTGATCAATAAAATATTAAATGTTTTGAGGATTTAGTCAAGTTGGACAAATTATTCTTTTCTCCCTTTATCTGCTCTCTTTGTTGTTGTTTCTTGTGATAACATTCACTGATGTTCATACAACCTCTAAACACCTTAAAACTATCTCTTTTCCTCCTTCCTTACAACCTCAAATCAAGCCACCCAAAAACCCCACATAATTTCTTCAACCAAATCACCATCAGATAACTTATCTAATCACCCCTATAATTCCAATAACAATCCTAAAACCCTTTTTGACTGACTATCATGAAAAGAATTGTAATAGATAAATGATGGAGTGCACTATTAGTTAACCATAGACCCCAGTTACTAAATGAAGTTTCATTGTAATACAGCTAGGGACATGATATGCCAGGGTAGTATGCAGCCTCCTCTTCCCCCCTCCCTTCCCCACCCCCCTCCCCCACCCCTCCCTCAACCTGTCCACCCTCATCCACCTCACCTTCACTTTGGAGAGAGTGATAACTCCACAGTGGTTCCAGGTGAGAAGGGAGAAAAATGGAGCAATCCTAGTGCTGAGCCAATATCCCTGAGCTATTTGGATGGGGTTGAGCTGTTACAGGAAGGGTTTGAGCAACTCATGCTTCAGTGGAAGCACAGTGAAGAAAATCCTAGTGGTTTTATTCACGGAGAGGAAGAAAGTGGTTTTTTGGAGTGCTCACCTCTATCTAAATGGGATCCTAATGAACAAAAGGAGTTGGAGGTGATCCAGGACGCTATTGAGGGTGAGGTTCGAGGATCAACGGTGAAAAATTCGAAATGGGTATGTAGCTTGATGAAAAATTTATGTAGTATTGTGGGTTTTCCTATTGTCAAACACGAAGCTTAATGTCTGGCTTTGTTTCGTCTTCTTGAACAAGACTGTATTGATGTCGTGAGTGTTGGGACTTCTAAAGAAATTGTGAACTCAAAGCAAAAAGGGCTTAGGGAACTTAAAGGTTTGTTTTCTTCAATTAATTATGATGGGGTAGCTTCTAAGGGGAGGAACAGAGATTTCTCCGTAGGTTCGGGGGTGATTACCAGTTTTAAATGAGTTTACGGCTGCTATCTTGGAATGTTAGGGGATTAAAAAATCCTCAAAAGCGAGAGGTTTGTAGAAATCTTCTCAAGGAGTGGAAGTGTGATATAGTTTGCTTTCAAGAAACTAAGCTGTCTTCTTTAGACTCTCTAGTTGTTCGAAGCCTTTGGGGTAGTCCGTACCTAGATTGGGTGGCTCTAGATGTAGTTAATACTGCAGGGGGGGTGCTATTGGTTTGGGACGAGAGTTTTTGAAAAAGTTGATTGTGCTGTGGGTCTTTTTTCTGTTAATGTTTTACTGAAAGGGGTTGTAAATGATTTTGTTTGGGCTTGTTCAAGAGTGTATGGGCCTAATGATGATAGTCAGCGAGGTGCTCTATCGGAGGAGCTTTCAAGGATGCACTCCAGGTGGAATACGGCTTGGTGTGTGTTTGGGGATTTCAATACTATTCGGTTTCCGAGTGAGAGATTTGGTTGTGAGGCTTTTAGTCCGGCTATGCTTGCTTTTTCAGACTTCATTGAGGCTAATTTCCTTGTGGACTTACCTCTTGGAGGGGCTTCGTTTACTTGGTTTAGAGATTCGGGGAGGGATTGTATGTCAAGAATAGATAAAACCTTGGCATCGGTGGATTGGGTTGATCACTTTGGAAACATGTCTCAAAGGGTACTCCCTCGGGTTGTTTCTGATCATTGCCCTCTTCTGGTGGTCAGTAGCATTAATAAAGGTCAGAGCGCCTTTAAGTTTGAGAATATGTGGTTGAAAGAAGAGGGTTTTGTAGAGAGGGTTCGGCAATGGGTACTGCTTTTCAGGTTCCCCAAGCTTTATTCTGGCTCGTAAACTTAAAGCTCTTAAAGATGACTTGAAAAAGTGGAATAAGGAGGAATTTGGGGATCTGGCCTTTAGGAAGAAATGCCTTTTATCTGAATTGTTGGTTTTGGATGCTAGGGAGGACTTTTTAGGTCTTTCACAGGAGGATCAAACTCGTCGTATTCAGATTAAAGGTGAGATTGCACATCTTGCCTCTTTGGAGGAGATTTCTTGGAGACAAAAAGCCCGGACCTTATTTGTGAAGGAGGGGGACAATAATACTTGCTTCTTCCATCGAGTAGCTAACAC
Source organism: Quercus tomentella (assembly GCA_028535165.1). NCBI lineage: Eukaryota > Viridiplantae > Streptophyta > Magnoliopsida > Fagales > Fagaceae > Quercus > Quercus tomentella. The sequence goes on along the minus strand of JAPQVY010000133.1, from coordinate 48,226,669 downwards.
CCATAGAAGAACTAATCATATTTGGGGTATAGAGGTGGATGGTGTCCTCTATGAGGATGAGGAAGAGGTGCGGGCTAAGGTGGTCCATTTTTATCAGAGTTTGTACGCTAAGTCAGATATTTGGCACCCATCTATGGATGGTTTAGAGTTTGCTAGTATTAAGGAGGATGAGCGGCTTGATTTAGAGAAGGATTTTTCTAAGGAGGAAGTGGTCAAGGTTCTCCAAGAGATGGAAGGTGATAAAGCCCCAAGTCTTGATGGTTTCACTATGGCATTTTTTCAAAAATGCTCGAGTGTAGTGGAAAAAGATGTCATGGCCTTTTTTGATCATTTCCATAGAAGTTCAAAGTTTGAATGGTCTCTGAATGCTTCTTTTCTATCTTTGATTCCCAAGAAAAATAATGCTTTGAATATCAAAGATTTTAGGCCTATCAGCTTAGTGGGCAGTGTGTATAAGCTTTTGTAAAGGTTTTGGCAAATAGATTGAGGCGGGTGCTAGATAAACTTATTTCGGAGTCACAGAATTCTTTTGTTGATGGCAAACAGATTTTGGATTCAGTGCTTATTGCGAATGAATGCTTAGACAGTAGATTGAAATGTCGTACTCCAGGGGTGGTGTGTAAGTTAGACATTGAGAAAGCATATGATCATGTAAATTGGGACACTTTGTTTTATCTGTTGGAGAGGATGGGCTTTGGGGGTAGTTGGACGAGTTGGCTCAAGACTTGCGTCACTAACGTTCGCTTCTCAGTTTTGGTTAATGGATCTCCTGTTGGTTTCTTTGGTAGCTCTAGAGGTCTTAGACAAGGTGATCCTTTGTCTCCCCTCCTCTTTCTTTTGATCATGGAGGTTTTAAGTCGTATCTTGAAGAAAACTGAGGAAGGAGGTTTCATTCAGGGTTTTTATGCGGGTCCTAGTATTTCTACCGATATCTGTATTTCTCACCTTCTATTTGCTGATGATACCATTCTTTTCTGTGATGCCTCTAGAGAGCAGATTCTTTCTATTAGGCTGGTTTGACTTGTTTTCAAGCTTTTACTGGTTTGAAGGTGAATGTGGGGAAAAGTGAAATTGTCCCTATTTTGGCTAAGATTCTTCAATGCAAGATGGGCAGTTTGCCTATGCTTTACTTGGGTATGCCATTGGGAACCTCGTATAAAACAGCCTCTATATGGAATCCGATCCTTGAGAGGATGGAAAAGAAGCTTTCAAGCTAGAAGTGGCTTTATTTGTCAAAGGGTGATAGACTCACTTTGCTGAAAAGTACCCTTTCAAGCCTTCCGACTTATTACCTTTCCCTTTTTACTATCCCTAAAGTTGTGGCTACTAGATTGGAACGCATTCAAAGGAACTTCTTGTGGGGTTCGTCAGTTGAGTGTTTCAAATATCCTTTGGTGGCTTGGGAAAAGGTTTGCCTACCGCACGAGTTGGGTGGGTTGGGAATTCGGAATTTGGCGTCTTTTAATCAGGCCCTACTTGGAGTATGGCTCTGGAGGTATGGCCATGAAACCACTCATCTGTGGCGAAGGGTCATAGCCATGAAATATGGGGAGGGAAAAGGGGGTTGGTGCACTAGAGCTAGTAGAAGGGCTCATGGTTGTGGGTTATGGCAGAGTATTAGTGAAGGGTGGGATAATTTCGTTAAGCATTTCTCTTTTGTGGTGGGGGATGGTTCTCGTATTCTTTCTTGGCATGATAAGTGGACTGGGGATGTTCCTCTTAAAATTCTTTATCCTCAGTTATTTTTGTGCTCAGCTACGGAGGCTTGTATTTATGAAGTGTTAAGCCCTCCAGTGGGTGATAATGACAGAGTGTGAAGTTTAAGCTTTTAAAGGGATTTCAATGATTGGGAGTTAGCGGCTTCCTAATCTCTACTTCATTTCATCCAAACTCGAATTCCTAGGGTGGAGGGTGTGAGAGGTTTTGTTGGGATCTTAACGGAAGTGGGAAGTTCGATATTCGGTCTCTTTATCATAAGATTCGAAATGCAGCTCCTTCCACTTTCCCTTGGAAGGGCATTTGGAAAGCTAAGGTTCCTAAAAGGGTGGCTTTTTTCACGTGGACAGTAGCTCATGGTCAAATTCTTACCGTGGATAACCTTATGCTTCGTGGTCGCCCTTTGACAAATCATTGTTGTATGTGCTGTTGTAATGCGGAATCTGTGGATCACCTGTTACTTCTTTGTCCAATAGCTCATTCTTTGTGGATGTATATGCTTTGGCTATTTGGGATCGATTGAGTCATGCCAAGTTCAGTTGTGGACTTATTATTTTGTTGGTATAATTGGCTTGGGAAGCATAGTTCTGATATTTAGAATTTGGTTCCAAGCTGTTTATTGTGGACCATTTGAACCGAACGGAATCCGCGGTCTTTTGAAGATGAGGGGAAAACTGTGGCTCAATTATTAGAGCTTTGCCAACAGACCCTCTTTGATTGGTCTCGTTGTTGGGGTTTCTCGGATTGTTCTACCCTTATGGATTTTCTTTCATCTATTAGAATAGATTAGGGGCTGCTTCTGTCTTTTTGTTCCTTTTTCCTTCGTTCACTACCGTGAACTCCTTGTATTTTTCTTGCTTTTCTTTTATTAATAATATTCTCTTCTTACTTATCAAAAAAAAAGAAGTTTCATTGCTTATTGGCCAACTCCATCTCATGGGTAAAGCAGAGTCCTATGTTTTTCATAAACAATTGCTACCCCCAACCATGTGCCACTTTCATAATCAAAAGCTAGGAGAGCATCAGTTATCCCAAAGTTACACGGTCATTTTGCCAACTAGCCTTTCTACTAGTAACTTAGGTTGGAAACTACTATGGATTGTTGAATTGGGGTCCATATCTCATTTCCTTTATATGGAAAGCTGTCTTCATAGGCGCTGGGATCAACCTAACAGCGAGACAAGCCAAGAACAGGCTAAAGCTTACAATTTGAAGACCAAGTCATAGACTACTGAACGTCCTGCAAAGTGACCCTTGCGAGGGACAACTCACTTTTCCAAAATCACCCCACAAGTTGAATTCTTAACAATTTCTAAACCCTAGATCCAGAAGTCTCCTAACCCTAAACTCACCTTGATTACAAGTACGACAAATTGGGAAATTTGTCATTCGTCAAAAGGCTACACTTTAAAGGGTACATTCTTTGCCTATTTGGGGTTGGGATTTTGTTGACTTGAAATTGGTCAGAACAAGTAGAATTTTTTTTTATAAATATAAATAACGTACATTATTGAAAAATATAGTCAATGTATAAAGGGCGTATACTAGAGACAACCCATCAGGCCATCATATTTGTAAATTACAATGATCAATAAAATCTAAAAGAGATGGAAAAGCAAAGGAACACATGATCATTTACCATAAATAAATTCAAATTTTCAAAAAAATTCCAACAAGAAGTTAACATAGGTAATTTGAATTCCTTCACAAGTAACACTTGGAACTGACACGTATTCACAAATACACAAAAGGATCTAATTAAAAATAAATAAAAAATAATAATGAATGATCAAACATAACACTGGTTGAATAGAGGAAAATCCCATCCCCAACACAAAAAAAAAAAAAAAAAAAAAAAAAAAAGAGAGAGAGAGATCAGTAGAAGCAGTTATCGAACATCTTGTAGAAACACACACTGATACTTCAACCAAAAACTTAGGAGTAAATAGAATACAAAGAATTTGACCAAAGAAAGGGGAATTACTAAGAACAAAAATGTAAATCAGATGTTATAGCATGACAAGACCAACTCAAGAGTTTCCCCAAATAATTGTGTAGTATAGAGCACATATAAGGAACGCTTTAGATTCAAACAACAGAAATCTAGAAAGGAAATAACCGAATAAATTGTAGTAGTGACTTACCAAGATCTTCAGCCTTCTTCAACTTTTCATTTATCATTTCTTGTGTACGAGGATCAGGAGTAATTACAGGCAAGGGTGCCAAAGGTGGTGGGTTTGGCAGGGGTTGAGGTAAAGATGCCCTATCCTTATTGAAGGCATCCAAGAGAAGCATGGACTGCACCAAAACCGATGAAAGATACATGTATGAAAGTCAGAATATAACTATATAAGTCAATAATTTTTTTTTTAAATAAAATAAAATAAAATCATGGACCTTCTACTTATAGGTCAACATCATAGAACAATACACCAAAAGAACCTAACAATACAATTATAGCATCAGCATTGACAAGCCAAAATTTGTCTCAAAGAGCAATCATCACCTGTTTGTCTGCTCTTTTGGTTCTCAGTTCTTCTACTACCTCCAAAGCTCGAATCTTAAGATCTGTTTTGCCTTCAAGATCTGCAAATGTCACATTAAGTTTTTCATTAGTTGCTTAAAATTTAAGCAACCTTCTGGTGCATATAACTAACATTTCCACCTTTAGGAAACTTACAAATCAAACTCTCTACATATGTAGACCCAATCAAAATGAAAAGTGTCTGGAACTTTTTCTTTTTAATAAGTATATACAACTCACATGTCCATAAGGGACCAAACCAGCCACCTCAAACTCAAAGTCTCAAACCCTTGATTAATTGGATAGGAGACGTCAATAATTAATAGAATCAGAATTGATATACAAACAAAAATACAAGATGGAAAAATGAGAAATCTGCAAAAGTTAATTATGCCAAAGTGTACTAAGTCTATACAAAGGACCACATGAATTAGTACATTCCACAACTTAACAACTGACAAGATTCCAACTTCTTCTAACCCTTAGTTACTGTGCTCAGTGTTGGTAAAAAGCACCAAGGCTCTAGCCCTTTTTGCCTCTACAGCAAGGCACACTCAAAGAAATGTGCTTTAAGTGTGCTTTTTTTGCGCTTTTCCAGTAAGCTCAATGTGCTTTTCTGGAAATTAATTAATCTAAAAATAGATTTTTTAACAAGCTTTTATAAACCAAATCTAAATTGTTCCCATAGGATGTTAACACTATTGATATAAACCATTTATTTGGTACATAAAACTTAATGTTATGGTCTACTGCTATCAAGTAAGTCAAAGGCGAAAGGCAACCTTGAGACGCTAAGGCCTTATATTGCTTGAGGCATGAGGTGACAAAAAAGTGCTAGCCCGATTAAAGCAAGGCGCCAAATAATAAAAATAGTTATTATACATAGATAACTTAAATCATATGTACCTCATGTATTGAAATATTATTATCGTGTTTTTTACATATGTTGAGTGAAGAAATTAGGTTGAATAATTAATTTCAAAATAGACTTAACACAGTTTAGGGCTTTAGGCTCTATTAATTATTCTAACAATAGGTTTTATAAGAAGCTTTCATAAATTAATTCATCTGAAAATAAATTTTACAACAAGCTTTTTTTGTTAATAAATTAATCTAAAGATAGATTTCTTAACAAGCTTTTATAAATTAATAATCTAACAATAGGTTATACAACAAACTTCTATAAATAATTAACCTACCGATAGGTTTTACAACAAGCTTCTATAAATGAAATATATAAAAAAATTAAATTAAAAAACAAAAACAAAAATAAAAAATTACCGAGGCTCTCAATTTAAGTTGCTCGCCTAGGCTCTAAAGGCGCCTCGCACCTTAGAGGCTCCTTAGTGGTGCCTCTCCTCACCCGGGTGCCTAGGCGAGCACCCAACTCTCCTTTGACTACCATGGTTGCTATATATTTCCCAAGCCCTCCAACATTACAAATTCTATAAGACCTATATGGGACTGCAATCACCCCACACTCCACCATTGATCTTATTTGACTAAATCTTATAGACTTATACACATTAAGTGATTAAATTATCCTGATAATCAGCATTGGATCAGCCTGGCAGAAGGTACTACTTGCAATATCAACATTCAGGAACCGTTTAAAGAAAATCCTAATTCCTAGCAAACCCAAGATATTGAGCATCCAATAATAGCATTTACTATATCTCTCTCTCTAAGACAAGATTCCTAGACAAACTATTATATACATTACCATATTGATCAGCTTCTTTCAACTTCTCCTTGATCTGCTTAGATAGCTCAAGTACCTCAGGTGTCTGCAAACCCAACAAAAGAAAATCATACATCTAAATTCACCAAAAGATAAATAACAATATATTAGGGGTCAACTATCACCTGTGTAACCTCAGAGACAGAAATTGCAATAGCAGCCTTTGCATCTTCAGCTTCAAGGCGTCTAAGAGCTCTAGTAATTTTCCTGTCACACTCAAGAATGAGCCTATCTATAACATCCTCCAGGTCTCTCTCATAGTTATCAATCGCTTTTGCTTTTGCTTCTTCATATCTACAAAGAGTTAAGCAGAACTAGAAATGAAGTTTGACCATAAAATATGAGACTTTTGAGGCTTAAGCCCTAAAAATGCAACAATGCCAAATCACCAGGGGCTCATCCCACATGAAGGGAAGTTAGACACATGAAAGCAATTTACTTGGCAGACTTAAAATGGTCCATAGCTAGAAACCTTAAATATGCAAACTCTATGACTTCAACATGAACTAGATGACTCATTCTGCAATTAGCTATTCTTTAATATGTTACAATTATTAATGTCCCAATATTTTTTTATCTTTTTTTCAATATTATCCATATTGTGACAGTATGTAGGTTGAGGATTCCAGCCTGCTTCAAGAAAGGGCTGAAATTGAAAATATGGGGGACTTCACCAGCTGAACTTTACCGATCAAAAACAAAATAACAAAAATATAAGGGAATGGGAAGTCCAGTATGGAATTGAAAGGTCCAAAATGTTACATGACTCTTAATCATGCTGAATTTTACTGGTCATAAACGAAATAATGGGATTCCAACCCTGAGAATTGTGAGATGCGTCAAGAAAAAATAAACTAGGTCATCAAATTAAAATCCCTCACTTACAAATTTTCTGCCATCAATCTAAAAAAACAACTAATGGGTGTTGTAAACGTTTCTATAAAATCTACGTTTGTTTGAGCACTCCATCCAATTTTGGCAGTATACTAGGATTAAAAAGTTCACAGATATTTTTTTGGCGTTAGGCTTATAAACACAAACCATGTACCCATAGTTCATTACATTACAAACATTATACTTAATCAGTTAAAAACTCAAACAATGTGCAAGATTTTCCTTTAGAGTCGATCCATATGTAGATATTTTTCAAATTGTAACTCTTTAGGCTACTTCGTGTACTTTCACGACGTAGTCTCATTTCAATAAAATTATTTTTACCTATCAAAAATAAAAACAAATGTGCAAGATTAGATGTTTCAGTATCAACCCATTCACACTTTATTAGATACTTCTTTTTTTTCCATTTTTACTATCAGTAAATTACACGTGCATCCAAAATGTGTGCTATTTGAGTAACAGCTAATTGGCAACAGGATATTTCATACCAGCACATCCATTTACAGGGTTAAGACATGGAAATTTTGGGCGTAAAAGAAAATTAAACAAAAGACTATTCATATTCAATTATTTATTTTCAACATACGTACTCCTCCCCCCAACTCATCTATAACTATGCGTGCCCACCCACTCATAATGCAATCAATAACACGTAATTGACAGAAAAAAATAAATAAATCAAAGATGAAAACAATTCTTTTTTATTAAAATGATGAAAACCCATATTGACCCAAGATCATGCTAGTGGATTAAAACTACATAATGGATGATAGATTTCCATGTCCAGCATCTTGCCACCAGTTATATGTCCGATATTTTAATTGGGGAAAAAAGACAAAAATGAATAGATTTCCCATGAGTAATAAGGATACTCTTTTCTCAGCTGCAATGAGTGAACCTTTGGGCAAGGACCCATATCCATTTTCTGAAACCAAAAAGAAAATGACAGATTTAGAGAATTAGAAGAGATTAAATAAGGGCAAATTACAACTCACCCACCTGTGGTTTGATCGAAATTTAAGTTGTCTACCTGTGATTTAAAATCTCATGATGCAAGTGTTCCGCTGGATTCTTTTTGATCTTGTATTTTTATGTTTTTTTTGTTTTTGGAAAGAGACATAAAAGTGGAGCAAAATTACATATTTAACCATGTTTTTAACAGAGGTGGGTTATGGAACTCTAACTGAGCTAACCTCAGGTAGGTAAGGCGTCAAATTTCAATCCACAAGTAGGTGCAACTTAAATTTCGGCCAAACCACAGGTAGGTAAATTGTAATTTACCCTTAAAATAATTATCTAAATAGACAATAATGGCATAGATAGCCAGAACAAAATACTCCTTGATAAAAGAGTGTATGCATTCACAGCTTAATAACCATGGGATATTTTACTTAAACAACAGGTGAAAGAACCCATAAACCAACCATGTTCCCATAAAGATAAAGAGGGAGATAGAAATGGAGAAGAATTCCCTCTAAATAAATTCATGAATAAACCAAGTCCCAAATAAAACCATACCCAGTCATCATAAATCAAGATTAAAACCTAAATCATTAACACAATGAATATATATATGTATATATATTTTGATAAGCAACACCATGATAAAAACTCAACCATATAAGTAGAACTATCACCAACAAAGTTGTATTAAATGAATATTTACCTATTTTTAAAAATCCAATCTAAAAGTTACCAAAATGTATGCGAAATTTCAAATTCAAAATTGTCTTACTATAAACAAAAGAAACCAACTAATCCATGAGATCCACTACCAACAAGAAATAATACGAATCAGCCAAAACCAACCCCACCCCCCATTTTTCTAAAAAAAAAGTAAAGTAAAACTTACTTCTATTTGGTGCCTTCATTGAAAACAAGCTCAAATTGGGGTGGAAATTCTTCTTATAAGGCTACAGCTATAGAGTGAAGATGCTTTCTTGCCAATCTCATTCATGATCAATGTGGCAATAGTGTAGTCAAAGGCGTTCTAGGCGCTCACCTAGGCGCCTGGGCAAGGCGAAGCGCCATAAAAGCGCCTCAAAGGCACTAAGGCGAGGTGCCGCCTCTAGAGCCTAGGCACTCGCCTAGATATTTTTTATTAGGCAAGAGGAGAGACCCTTAGTAAATTTTGGCTTTTGAAGCCACTAATGGCATGTTTTGTAAATTTAAAGGGCTGCAAGGTTGGTTTTAAACTTGTTATCCTTAGTGGTGATGAGCTATCACCCACTAGTTCAAATAAATTAATATTAAAAAATAAATAAATAAAACAAAAGATCCAAAAGAATCTTCAGGAACCACTCTTCAACAACACTATTTAGCAATTTTCAAAGCAAAGCATTGCTCTTTCTTCTTCTTAGGTAATATTTTTATTCTTTTAGTTTTTTTTTTTTTTTTACACTCTCTCTCTCTTCCTTTTCTCTTTTTTTTTTTTTTCCTAAGTTCTCTCTCACTATCTCCAACAACTCTCTCCTCTCTGTTTTTTCTCTACTTTTTTTTTCCCCTTTACCCTTCTCTCTCGGACTCTGACTGTCTCCAGCAACTCTCTCCTCTCTGTTTTTTCTCTGCTTCTTTTTTTCCTTTACCCTTCTCTCTCGGACTCACTATCTCACAGCAACACTCCCCTATCTTTCTAATATGAAGTTATGAACAATATTTTGGTTTAACATTCAGACTTAGTTGATATTTGGATGGAGACTAATTTTTAATCGTGATTTATGAGTATGATGCATAATGCATGTATTAATTGTTTGACACAAACATAGGCTCTGTTAGGACTCAAACCCAAAAACTGGTTTTATAGACCAGCTCCTATCCACTAGGAATAGATTTAGATTTATTTATATAGTATTCTTATACATCAAATACATTAGATTGGAACCCTATATGTAAAAAACCTATATTTAAAATTTGGCGCCTTGCTTCACTCAGGCTAGCGCCTTTTTGGCGCCTTGTCACCTCAGGCAATACAAGGCTTTGGCGCCTTTCGCCTTTGACTACCTTGGTGGCAGGAAGTTTGAGTCATCCTATGTTGCTACTATTCACTAGATAAAGAGGCAAGAGCCACTCTTGCTTTTACTCATTTGGCCAAGTTCAAAGTTCTAGTACCATAATGCATATAATGATCTATTCACTAGATAAAGAGGCAAGAGCCACTCTTGCTTTTACTCATTTGGCCAAGTTCAAAGTTCTAGTACCATAATGCATATAATGATCTATTCATGCCAAGAGCCTTGTAGCCCTACTGGGGCTTCCTTGTATTCCCATCGAAGACATTCAGGGTTCAAGTCCCCCCTCCCCAACTATCGAATTTTATAAAAAAAAAAATATTAAAAAAAAAAAAAAAACACATCGAATTATCAACAACAAAAAATGTAATGATCAATTCATGTGGTTTGACTGGTTTCTTCTCGTACATGTAGGCCTGTTCATTTTTAGCTCACAATACAGCTTATGTAAATCTTTTTAAGAACCACATTTTTTTTCTTTTTTCCTCAGATTTCTCAGCAGATCAAATGTTAAATATTCTCAGCAACCAAACAGATCAATTGTACTCCAGAAACAACAAATTCATTCCCCTTTCCTCTAATTTCTCAGCATCAAAACAATCATTCCATCCACAACAACTACCTTAAGCTCGCACAATTTTCAACAGTTAGGATTTCACCATTTCAATTCTTGTTCTAATTTAATAAAGAAACTAAAAATAACAGAAATAAAATCCAAACTCCTAAAGCTCACAGACTATCAAACGATTAGGGTTTTGAATTTGGTTCTAAATCCATAGACAAAAGCAAACTAATTAGATTAACAAAATTAATCAATACCGTTAACTGAAAGAGCTCGTGAGGGCAAAGTCCGACGAGATAGAGACGACAAACGTCGCGATCATAGTACTTGCGATTCACCTCACGAACGTCGCCGTTTCGATTCGCTCCCATTAACACATCGAGTTGCTTCCTTATCGCATCCATCTCTCTCTCTCTCTCTCTCTCTAAAGCTTTCTCTCTCTAGAAATCTAAAAACTTTCTGACTTTCTTTCTCTCTGAAACTCTCTATCTCACTGAGAGTGAGATTTTTTAGGGTTTGAGTGCTTTTTTAGCAGACTAAAGGGTATCGGGGTTGAGAGGTTCGAGGCGTTTTACTTATACGCCCTTTTAGTTTGGTGTATTATGAGAGGATCCTGAGCGGTGTGCTGACCAGGATAAGGGCAGTTTTGGTATTTGCAACTTCACCATCTATGAGCTTTTTGTTGGGCTGGGTCTTGCTGGTCAGGTCGCGATATTAGCACGCCAGCATGTCCCTTTACGGCCAAAATTAATAAAGTGTAGGATTTTGTCAATGAAACCAAATTTTGGGGTATAAAATTCAATTTCTCAAATTTCATATTATAAAATCTAAATAATCTCAAATTTTAAGGGTGTATTTTACAATTTATCTATATAATAATATACTTTGCAATCAAACTTAAATCTTATTTAACCTTCAATATTATACAAGTTGAGCTCAAATATAATAATGTACTTGTGAATAAATTAGTGAACATAAGATCATGGTTTTCAAACCCAGACTATTCAATGAACCGTAAAAGAGAGAGATTAAATGTTTTTAAAGTTTGACCGAGGTCAAACCATAATAACGTCATAATTATTTAAAATATAAACAAATATATTAAATTATTACAAAATAGAAAAATTAATTAAAATAGTCCAATTAAAACTATAAATCCATATTTTAGCTATGTCTTATATATCAATCTCAAGCCCCAATATTTACTCAATAATAATAATAATAATAACCATTTTTTTATATAAAAAAAAAAGTATTAAAAGCATCAATTTGTACCCAGCACAAGTGGACAAAAAATGATGATATGATGTAGCATCATATTATGTGTGGCTCAAAACTTTGTAAGAGCATTAGCATTGGAGGGTGTAAAAACTCTCCCAAATTGTTATTTTACCCACCAACAAGCCAAACGCCAGCTCCATCCCAGTGTGCATTTCTAAAAAAATTTACCAACTGTGAACAGTGGGTTCTTAAATATAGAACCCATTGTAGCTGAGGATGCAAAACAAAAATTAATATTTTATTCTTGCTCTCTCTCTCCAAATAAATAAATAAACCTTATTCTATTTCCTCAGTCTCTATCATCTCTCTCTTTCTCTTTAGCCACGAGTCTTAACTTTCAACATTTCTTCGTCTCTCAGATCAGCTCTCTCAAACCTTGCTCTGTGTAGATCAACGATGGTTGAGCATGATGGGTCTGTGGAGGTGATGTGGTTTGGGTTCGTGTCTTAGGTCCGTGGATTTGGTCCATGGATTAGGTCTGAATCCATGTAGATCGATGGTGGTGGTGGATTTGCTCATCGGTGGGTTTTTTTCCCTATTTTTGAGATGGTTTTGGTGATTGATGGTAGTGGGTTGATGGTGTTGGTTTGGTTTTGTTGATGGTGGTGTGGGTTTAATGGGTTTTGGGGTTGCTTTGGTTGTTGGTGGTGGTTCATGGTGGATTTATGGGTTTAGTGGTGGTGGATTTGTGGGTTTTTATGTGTTGGAGGTGGTAGTAGTGTGTGTATGGTGTTGGAGGGGTTGCTGATTTTTTTTTTTTTTTTTGGTGATTGCTAGGGTGTGTATGGTGGTGGGGTGGTGGGTGGTTGAGCTCCTCTTTCTCATGTGGTGGTTGTTGGAGAGATAGAGACAGAGAAGAGAGGAAAGAAAGAGATGGGAGAAGAGAGAAAAATGAGTTTTTTATATTATTTTATTAAGTAGTTTATATTATTTTATTAGGATGTATGTAAAAATAAAAACTGTGATATAGGGTGAATAGTAAAATGGGTTAGTAAAATAAATAAAGTGGTGTTTGAGGATGCAAAATAGGTTTATTTTTGCATCCTCAGATGCTAGTGCTCTAATAAGGAAAGTCTCAAACTTTTATCTTTCCAATGCTCATGTGACTAGCTCACAAACCTAAAAAAGCAACACAAACAAAAGCAAATGAAATTAAAGGAAGAGAGAAGAAGTCAAAAACAGCTCTAGATTCTGAAAGAAGAAGAAGAGATATATGGCTGAAACAAAAAAATAAGAAATAAACCTGAGGAGATATAAGTATCTAGCTGGGCGATGCGGTTCCAAGAAGGAAAAGAAGAAAATGGGAGGTGGTAACGTGGCTCTCTATTTTATTTTATTTCTATTTCGCAATTTCTTTCTTCTTCTTTTTTATTCAAATTCATTATCGCTGAATATCTATTTTCTGGCCAAAATACAGTATATTGCCCAATATGATGTCATTTTAGACTACTTTTTAATAAAAACAAAAGGAACCATGTGAACCATGAAAATCGACCACAGTTCTCAAAACTGTATGGTCCGACCACAATTTAAGTGGTTCCATTCTCTTTTTTGCATAAAGAGGTTCTTATGGTTAAAAGAACCGTAATGTTGAGAGGTTCATGGTTAACCAGGTCGAACTATACGCTCCAGTCTAGGTCTGAGAACCTTGCATAAGACTAATGCCCTGTGTTGGTATAACTCTCCCACTGGTGATTTGTCGACACCCTACCGAAAATTCAATGCTTTGTTTGGAAATGTTTTTTGTTTACCTTTCTTGTGAGAACTTGTTGAGGACCAAAATTTGACAAGAAAGCCCATTCCATGAAAAGCAAAGAAAGATCATGGGCCTTGACAAAAGAAGGCCAGCTCATGAAGTTAAGAATGACCATGAAGGCCTAAAGGCCCAAAAGAAGGAAAAATAAAGAAAAAAGTAAAAAAAAGGAAAGGACCCAAACTTGGGCCACGAGTGGGATCCCCATCCTCTAGGAAGTAGATCTTTTGAGGGAAAGCCTAGGAGATCCTGAGAAGGACATGGACGACTTAGAAGATCCTGAGAAGGACGTGGGCGACCCAGAAGATAGAACAAACCACTCACAGGTATCCTTGAAAGAAGGAAAGATTCGTTAGATGTCCTATCAAAATCAAGAGGTAAAGAGAAGTGAAAGGGACGAGTAGTATCCTTAGGTTTAGTACCTGATGTAGGAACCGAGGGATCTTAGTCAACGCAGAGGACATGCAGCAAATGGGAGGATAGTTAGAGGCTTTCCAAGCTCACCCATTGCAAGGAGGAATCTATATCATTTCTAGGAAAATGTCGAACAAAGAAGAGTCAACATCAAGACCGTAGGACCTTGATGTGTCCTTTCAAAGCTTTAAGAAGAGCACCTTGGCTAACACATGGGAAAGCCAAGGTTTATGTTTAGATTCCTAGTAAAAGTCATTAAGAAATCCAGCAAAATCAGGTATCCTCTTTGTAACCCATGGTCCAAGCCCATGGGATCCCAAATTGATAGTAAAGGAGAAGTGGTTTAGTCGGTAGGAGAGTGATTTCCGGTGAAAGAAGGATCCTAAAGTTTTCCCTTGATTAATGTATTTGCTTTGAATGCATGAACTAATGGAAAACTCAATTTCTCCACATGCATGACATCTCCCCACAATTTTCTCTCAATTGTCATTTTCAATCAAAGCTGTCACCCATTTCCAAGAAGGCATCTTCCATTTGTAGTTACAGTCGAATACTCCTTTTGAGTTATAATTGCCAAATTAAGCTAAATTTCTTCCCAATGCACTCTTTCAGATTCCTGTCAAAGGACATAGTTTTACCCAACAGACTAAGGACGTACTCGTCTGGGGTACAAAACCATGTCCACTATAAAAAGAACACCAAAGGATAATAGAGGGGTTAGTTTTAGAGTTTAGTGGAAAAGGGGGAGAGTTCCAGAGATTCAAACTGATAATTCTGAGAATTCTAAGAGTTCAGTAAGGGAGATTGGAAAAAGAAAGAATAAAGTAAGAGAGCCAAGGAAGAGGACTTTGTTCCATATCCTTGAAACCCTTCAAAATATCACTTAGACTCCAAAGAAACCGTTGAGGTCCAAAATATGACAATGATATATCAAGGCCCAAAACAATACAAATGATTGAAATCTAGAAACCATTCGGGCTTTCAATAAAAAAAGGGAGGAAACCCAAATCCATAGGAAGGGACCCAAGCCCATGAATGGGCAAGCTTTGGACCTCACTAAACAAAGGAAAGAAGAAGTCCAGCCTAACCTTCAAAGGTAAGAAAATCGCCGAAGAGCCTAGGGAGAAAAATGAACCAGGATACCTGGGGATTCCCAAAGGCTTGGGATCCTCGAGATGTGCAGCAAAGCCAGGTTGGGAATGAGACAATTCAAGAGGGCATGCCCAGAAACACAAAGAACGAGGGCAAATATGTCCCATCAGCCACCTAATAATGTAGAAAAGGATTAGAAGACTTAGGAACCAACAACTTATGAATAAGGGTCTGGTACCTCGAGGAATCCAAGAAGATGAACCATGAAGGAAGGTGACTGGGGATCTTTCAGCCTAATAGAAATGAATTAGCCCATTTAGGAAAAGTGACAAAAAGGAAAGCAGCCAAAAGGTGGGTCTGAAAATGTGGAATCTAGAAGCCTTGGAAAAAAGAAAGATTAAATGTCAGCCCTCTAGGACCCCCAGGAATGGGAAAGTCAGCTAGGGGCTTTTGTAAAGGGAACCTCAAAAGAGGGAAATAGTGAAGAATGAGGAAGGGACCAACCACCAATGATGCTGACACAACATTGGTTCTGGTACCCAAGGTAGCAAATGGAGGAAATCAATAGTGCCCCAGAATCTCACACTGGCATATGTCAATGCCCTTCTTGAATAAGAAAGGGAAAAGCTCTCGGGGATCCCCAAGCAGTTCTCTTGGGATCCTCTGTTCCTACTAGAACTCTTTAGCAAGCCCTACCCCAAAGGATATGAATCTCTAAAGTTCCACCCTTTTGATGAAAGGAATGTAAGTGCTGTGGAACACGTGAGTAGATTCATTCACACCATAGGCCCTTACGTAGGAGACAAGGAGTTATGTCTAATAGAGTTTGCTAAGTCCCTAGTGGATAGAGCATACACATGGTACACCACCTTAAGGCTTGGGTCCATCAAGACCTGAGATGAGATGATGAAAAGATTATGTGCAAAGTATTATCCAGATGAAGATAAAGTCACTTTCTAGAACCTTTAGATGGTAAAGCAAAGGCCTGGGGAGGATTCTATCCAATTCATCAAGAGATTTGAGGACGTTTCTTTGGACCGTTATGGAGATCACGAAGAAAAAGAGCTTGTGGAGACCTACATATCTAACATGCTTTTTGATTACAGGCTTAATCTCGAAAATTTATGCATAACACAGTTTGCTGACTTATTGTAAAGAACCAGGAGAACAGCGCTAACCATAAAGATGAAGAGGGTACCAGTATCCTAAGCCATGACAACTTCAGTAGGAGAAAAAAGAAAGAGACCTGGAGGAAAAGTGACTGAGGAACCACCTGTAATCTTGTGTACTGCAGAAGAATTGAACCATGTTTTGGATAAATGGATTGGAGACGGAATTGTTAGGCCATTCACTGTATCTAGGCCACCTACTGAGGAAGAAAGAAAGAATCCCTTGTTTTGTAGGATTCATGATTATGTTAAGCACTCTACTAAGTATTGCTGGACTCTCCGAAGGCTTTTTCATAAAAAGCTTAGGAAGGGGACCCTGGAGCTTACGCAACAGGAACTTGAGGTGCAGAGGAACCCTTCACCCAACCATAAAGGAAAAGGAGTGGTGGCTGTGGTGATCCATGAGAATCTGCAGAACCAAAAGAGTCTGAAAGATCCTTCCATCCAAGCACAGTCAGGACCCTTCAGAAGAGCTCCAAGTTCAGATCACTATTCAACCAACTGGGATTTGGGCTAAAAGCAAGAAGGATTGCCACAGAATCCCTCATGAGTATAGTAGCAGATTCAGGGGTAGAATATTTCACAGCAGAATCTCATGCCAGCCGAGCTTACTTAGAGATAGCCAATGTAATAACTTTCGCAGACGAAGATATGGAAGTTGAGCATCCGAACCATCGTCGACCCCTTTATTTAATGGCTACCATAAATGGTGTCCAAATCAAGAGAGCACTAGTAGACATAGGGGCATCACTTAACCTCATTTCCCTAAGTATCCTAGAGGCTGTGGGCATGACTAGCAGGAGGATCCTGTGGAGATAACAGGATTTGGAGGGGTGGCCGAATCAACTTAAAGATATGTGCAGCTGGCCTTGAGGCTAGGCCCAATAGTAGCCCTGACTAGATTCCATGTGATCAACTCAGAAGTTTCCTACCATGTTCTGTTAGGGCGCCCTAGCTTCATAAGCATCACCTCATTCCCTTCACGTACCATCAATGTGTCAAAGGGAGACTGAATGAGAGGCCCATAAGAATCCCTGTCAATCCAAACCCATTCAGCTAAGGAGAAGTGAACTTTGTAGAAACAATGTTTTATGACGAATTGGGGCCAGATGACAAGAATCCCACACCAGGGACATTAGGAGCACCTGTCTTAAAAGAAGAAGAATGAGGGGGTACCCATGATCTAAGAAACCTTTTGGATAGAAAAAGGCAAAAGAAGGAGACTAGCTCCTCAAGATCCCGGGAATGCGTGGTAGTACGGGAACCCGGAGGAAGGTTAATATATCACTTATAAAGGTGCGCGAGACTCGAATGCTTTGTGTAGGAAGGTCTTGGACCACCAGATTGAATGATGGCTCAAGAAGAGATCTTGGAGGATCCAAACAAGGAAGCATAAATCCAGTTCGAAGAGGAATTAGAAGAAGTAAACTTGGGGACTGGCTGGGGATCCCCAAAGCCTTTTTATCAACAGTCAATTAACAGCACAATAAAAAGAACAGTTAGTAGCATTACTCAAGAGATATGTGGACGTATTCGCATGGATATATGATGAGATGCTGGCCTGGATCCAGGGCTGATAGTCCATTCCCTTAATGTGGACCCGAGAGTCAAATTGGTAGTTCAACCAGCCAGGATTTTTCACACTTAGGTAGAGGCTCAAATAACTCAAGAAGTCAGGAAATTATTAGCAGCTAGGTTCATCAAGCCAATCCAACATAGTACTTGTGAAGAAAAAGAATGGCCAAATCCAATGTTGTGTGGATTTTCGCAATCTAAATAAGGCATGTCCGAATGATGAGTTTTCCCTACCTAATATTGACCTCCTTGTAGATTCAACTGCGGGAAACTCCATGTTTTCATTTATGGACGGATATAGTGGATATAACCAAGTTCGGATGTCTGCCAAAGATATAGAAAAGACAGCGTTCAAGACCCCGATCGGAAACTTTTATTACACTATGATGCCCTTTGGCCTTAAAAATGCAGAGGCCACATACCAGCGAACCATGACAGCCATCTTCCATAATATGATGCACAATGAAATGGAAAATTATCTAGATGACATTGTGGTAAAATCGAAAACGAGGACAGGACACTTCCAGGTACTTGAACAAGTCTTTAAGAGATGCAGGATGTACAAGTTACGCATGAATCCCATGAAATGCACCTTTGGGGTATCTGTTGGAAAATTTATAGGGTTCCTAGTACATCACAGAGGCATAAGCGTAGATTCAGCCAAGGCCACAGCCATCGTAACAATGAAAAGGCCTATGTCGGTTAAAGAGCTCAAAAGCTTCTTGGGGAGGGTCTCCTACATCAAGAGGTTTGTGCCAGGACTAGCTTCGGTCACAAGTGAATTATCCAAACTGTTGAAAAATGGAGCTAAGTTTACTTGGGGAACTAAGCAGCAGGAAACCTTTTAGAGGATCCAGCAGATCATGAATCATCTGCCTACCCTGCAAGCACCAGTACGTGGGCGACCTCTGTTGCTATACTTAGCATCAAACTCCCAGGTTATAGGAGCCCTATTAACGCAGGAAGACGATGAAGAGAATGAGTAACCCATTTATTATGTAAGCAGGACGCTACAGAGACCAGGTACCCCAAGATAGAAAGAGGGGGTCTAGTGGTTATCTACACATCCCAAAGGTTAAAATGGTACTTTTCAGCCCTTCAGATCCTCCTAGTGTCCAAGTCTCACCTCATAAAGGCACTCCTTCATCAGCCTCTCCTGACAGGAAGGATAGCATAGTGTCTGGTCTTACTCTCTCAATATGACATCGGTTTGAGGACCCCTAAGGTTGTCAAAAGCCAGGCCATAGCGGATCTGCTAGCCTAGTTCCCAAGAGAAGAGGAGTGTTCACTAAGTAAAGAGATCCCAGGAGAAGTAGCAGTAGTAGAGCTCCCAGGAAAGAAGTGGACCATGAGGTTTGATGGGTCAGCAACAACAACTTCAAATGGCCTAGGATTATGCTAAGTTGCGAAAATGGGGATACTGTACCATTATCCTTTTAGCTTGAGCTCCTTTGCTCAAATAATGCTGCTGAATATGAGGCGTACCTGACTAGACTGGCCATAGCACTCAGCATAAGAGTAAAGCATATGAGGGTTTTGGGAGACTCCAACCTCGTAGTTTCCCAAGTAAAGGAAGATTTTGCATTAAGAAAACAAAGTTTGGCAACTTATAGAACTTAGGCACAGAAGGTGGAACAGAACTTCTAGACCTTTATTGTGGAGTACGCTCAAAGGAGTGAAAATCAGTTCGCTGATGCACTAGCTACTCTAGGATCCCAGACACCCTTTAAAGGAAAGAGCACTTTGATAAGGATAAGCAAGTAGGAAAATTCCATCATAGGGACCCTCAAAAGGATGTTCCCTGAAGAATCAAAATAAAAGGATTAGAGAGATGGGATAAAAGGGAAGATAGGAAAGTAGGAGCACGTAGGAAATACTAAAGAATTGAAAGATTACACCTTGATAGAGGGAGAACTATACAAGAGGCTACTCAGGGGGATCCTGTCCAGATGTATTAATGAAAAAGAAGGGAAGCTGAGGTTAGAAGAATTACACATCCAAGCCTGTGGGATCATAGAAAAAATCAGTCTATATAGAAGAATGCAGCGTATGGGGGTACTACTGGCTAGATATGAATAGAGATGCTGCAACTGTACAAGAAGAATGTCAAAAGTGTCGGTTTTCGGTGGACAAAGAAGAAAGTTATGCTATGTTTGTAACAGAAGATTGGAGGACTCCATTTATGGAATACTTGGCTCAAGGGATCCTGCTAACTGACAGGACGCAGGTCCATTAGCTCAAGAAGCTTGCCGCTCAGTACTTCCTGTAGAATGGGATCCTGTTCAAAAAAGGGTATAGTAAGGATCCCTTAAGATGCCTAGGGCCTAGGGAAGCCAGAGAAGCAGCAAGAGAAGTCCACTCCGGTGACTGTGGAAGCCACCCAAGGAAGAGAAGGCTCTACAGACAGCTATTGCAGCTGGGGTACTATTGGCCTACAATGAAAAGAGACTCCGAAGAGTTGGTTAAAACGTGTCATGCATGCCAAGTACTTGGAGATGCAATTCATACTTATCCAAATGTGCTGCAAGATATGACCACACCATCGCCTTTCCACACTTGGGGCCTTGATCTTATAGGATCCATAAACCCTCCCTTCAATGGCCATATATGGATCCTAGCAGCAATCGAGTATTTTACAAAATGGGTAGAAGCCATCCCCTTGAAAAAGGTCACTGGAGCAACTGTTGCAAACTTCATTCGGGAACACATCATTACACGGTTTGGGATCCCTTGGAGGCTGATTAGTGATAATGGTACGTTGTTCATAAATAGGGACATAAAAAACCTAACCGAGGCATATCGCATCAAGCATGGGAGGTCCACACCATACTACCCATAGGGGAATCGCTAGGCCGAGGCTACCAACAGGGTGATACTAAAAATCCTTAAAAAGATGAAGCATGAGTATGGAGGAAAGTGGAGTGCCTATCTGACAGATGTACTCTGGGCATGCAGGAGCTCTATGAAAACAGCCACAGGATTTTCACCATTTCCCCTTGTTTATGGGACAGAAGCCATCAGTTCAGTAGAGTTAGTCATCCCCACACCAACAGTAGTACTTGAAGGAATCCAAGAAGACATAGATATCACAAATAACGAGGGAAGATTGGTAGATCTGGAGGGGTTAGAAGAAGAGCGAGAAGTGGCAAGAAGGAGGAGTCAAAGGTACCAGTAGAGAATGGCTAAGGCATATGGGTAGATAGTACACCCAAGAGTCTTCATAGAAGGGCAGCTGGTGTTAAGAGCAGCGGAGCATACAAGGAAGAATGTCCCAAGACCCTCCAAATTTGCTCTAAAATGGGAAGGATCCTACATCATTATGGAAGCCGACGATAGTGAATATTATTACATCGTAAAAGAAGATGAAACTGCCTTAACGGAATCCAAGAAGACATAGATATCACAAATAACGAGGGAAGATTGGTAGATCTGGAGGGGCTAGAAGAAAAGCGAGAAGTGGCAAGAAGGAGGAGTCAAAGGTACCAGTAGAGAATGGCTAAGGCATATGGGTAGATAGTACACCCAAGAGTCTTCATAGAAGGGCAGCTGGTGTTAAGAGCAGCGGAGCATACAAGGAAGAATGTCCCAAGACCCTCCAAATTTGCTCCAAAATGGGAAGGACCCTACATCATTATGGAAGCCGACGATAGTGAATATTATTACATCGTAAAAGAAGATGAAACTGCCTTAACGGATCCCATAAACGGAAAATGGCTGAAGTAGTACTATGCATGAAAAGGGAGAGGTTCTAGTACACCGGGAACCCTTTTGTCACTCTCCAATTTGTTAAGTGTCCCGTTACTTTTTATGTTTTTCCCACGTTATTTTTCTTTGCCAAGAACTTTATTTAGCTATTCCTTCAGGAATCTATGATAGGAGGTCATTCTATGTTAAGACCCTTACTATCTTTTGTCATCATCTTATATTCTTTCTTCTAGTGGTTATGATGTATTTCAATGAAATCTTTTTTTTTTTTAAGCCTCAAGTAAGATGTACAATTGCATTTAGATGATATTACATGACACAGACCAAATTTGGCCAAATCTGGGTTGGGTACCTGGGTCAGCGCTAAAAAAAAAAGGATGAAGAGAGATGAAATCTTAGCACATGACCCAAGACTCACACCACAATCAGTCCAAGTACATGGTCTGGGACTTTGGGCAGAAATAAGTACCCCCAGGTACCCAGCCTAGTACTTGCCCCAAAATAGGTCTGCTTGGTTCATGACCTAGGACTTGGAAAAAAAAAAAAAAGAGAAGAGGAAAAAGCATCAAATGTATCTAACTCCGTACCTGCACAGGAACACAATCACTAGGGTACCTGGTCCAAGACCTACCACAAGAATTTGTAGGAGCCATGGTCCAAGACTCAGTTAAAAAAAAAAGAGAAACAGAAGCAAAAGATGATAGAAAACTATATAAAGTACAGATACATATATCACGAAAAAGTAGTCAGAAGTAGTTCCAATTGCCCAGGAATTTAGAGGGGAAAAGAGAGAGAATCTGCCCAGGAAAATGCTCCAAAACTGCCTAAATTCTTTTTTTTTTTTTGAAATTTGGAGGTCTTGGGGTATTTATAATGGTTTTGTGACTCTTCAACTATCGGCAACTAGTGGCCATCGGCCACTAAAGGTGCGTCAGGTTGGTGTTGACATCACCAAGGTTTGGCTATTCCGGTTTTGACTTTGACCGCATATTTGAATGTCTTCTCGGACTCTGATTGAGCTGATCTTAGTGTCTTTGGAAATCTCAGGATGTCTAGTTTCCAAAACACTAAAGAAATTGAAATTTTGACGGTTGGATCAAAAGTTATGGTCTTGGGAAGCGAGCTTATGCGCTTTGTACGATTTTCAGGAGAAAATAAATTCAATAATATTTGCAATGACACTGGTCTCAACTTGTTCCAATGATCAGATCAAAATTAGGGTTTTCGTGGTCCCTAGGAGTTAATCTCAGGTCAAATTTGGTCAAAGTTGATGAAAAGTACCGAGTAGCTCGGGTTTGATATAGAAACATGAAAAATGTTATTTTGGAATGATTTTGACTAGCTTTGACTTTCGGTCAACCTAGGGTTGACCAAGGGCATTTTGGTCAATTTGATCTAAAATGACACTTTGAGTACTCCAATACCCGAACGGGTTACGCCACGTCAATCCAGATGTTTTTGTGGCCCCATGGAAGAAAGTTGATATTTTTGAGATTTTGGGGTCCGACACGCAAATTGAAGGCGGACAAAATACGGTATCTACAGCTCTAATGTATTGTTTGAAAAAAAAATGTAAGTGAACTTGCTGGGTTTTTTATAAGGAAAATATTAGTATTATTTTATGGGTTTAGTTATTGGGTGCCCTTAGGAAAATTTGTTAATGGATAATTTAAAAAAAAAAAATTGATACCATTTCTATTGAAAGTATAATAAGTTATAAAAAAAAATTAGTTACTTTTTTTTAACCAACAAAAGATTTCTTAAATCAATACCTTTAAGGTATTTGTTAAGTTTTTCTTATTTTGTTATTTAATTATAAAAAATAGCGTTGTGGAAGAATTATATTTGGAGAATAGCCTCTTTTGGCATTGAGATTGTTTTTCCTAAGCATGATTTTAGTTTTATCGTATTTTGCGCTAAAATGGTATTTGGAAACATAACATTGAGGTTGTGTTTTACAAAATTTGAAATTTGACTAATAGTGCTATTTATTTATTAAAAATTAATAATTAAACAAATATTATATTCAATAATTTTCCATTATTATTATTATTATTATTATTCCTAAAAAAACTCCAGCCCACATTGTGAAAGTCATTGAATCCCCAACCCCAGTGGAGAGAAAGACACAAAAAGCACATAACATATTCCCAATCTTGCATATTAGTATTTGTATTTGCTCTCTCCTCTGGAAGTAGAAGAGTGGAAGAATGAAGCGAACAATAATAAAAATGTGTGAGCTGTTGTTGCTTCTTCTTTTTTGTCTGTCTCTATTCATCTCCTCATCTCTGGCCTTCCAATCGGATGAACTCCTCATCGAAGAAGAGGACTTGGGCTCAGAAGGCGGATTCCCTGATCTCGCCCACATCCGATCATCATCATCATCACCACAACCTCCAACAACCCCAACCCCAACCCGGAAGAGGTATTCGGAGTCGGATCAGGATTCGAAGGTCCAGTTCTCACTCGAACACGCCTTTGGCGACTCCGATTTCTCTCCTGCTGGCATCTTCAACGCTCGCCTCAAAACTTGGAACCACGGGGCCCAGGTCTCATTTCTCTCTCTCTCTCTTTCTCTCTTATATATAGACACGGGCCTTAGGTTTGTCGTGGAAATACCAATATATTGGTGCTGGACTGACTTTGGAGTTTTACTTGTAACAGACACTAACAAAGCTGCGTTTTTCGAGGAATGATTTTACTGAGGTGGAGAAGGAGAAGTTTCAAGTAATTATTTATCCAAACTTGTGTTTCTTGGTTTCTTTCTTTGTGCGCGCAATTGCTCTGCTGAAATGTTGATGCTGTTATTGCAGAATCTTCTGAAAGGAGATGAGTTCTATAGGATAAGATTGCCATCCAATGTTTTGAGCTCCCCTGGGAGGGAATACGTTATATCCTCGGTGAAAGCAGTAAGTGCATCATGCCTTTGGAGAATCAAGTATATGGATAATTTTCATCAAGAAAATCAAATTAAAATGCTTACTGATTGGTTTGTCCATTTTCTCCTAAGGGGACAGATTTTTCTGCATCTGAAACAATAAGATTTATTTTTCTTATGCTAATAAAAATATTTCTAAAGGTGTCCCAAACTTTATACTTCTTTCTGCTACCAAATGTGACTATTTTAGTGGTTTTGCCTCTGTTATCTGTGTTTCTCATTTTTGTACCATTGTAATGGCTGAGTTCCTGACAGCACTAACTTGCAATTTTGTTTAAATGCAGAGATGTCTTCCAAGAGAAAGCCTCGATGAACATTTTGTTATACACATGGTACTCTCAACTTTGGGATTCATACTAAATTCATGTTTGCTGCCTGTCAAAAGAAAAACTATATTCTTGCTCCTGTTTCTGATTTCATCACTTTTCTGATTTTTCAAACTATACTCTTTTCTTGAGTTGATACTTAGCAATCCTCTATTCTAGTTTGGGTCAATAGTGGAAGTCTCTTATAGATGTTTCTTTAGAATTTGGTAAGTGATGCCAATGAGCTATAGCTCAACTGTCCCTTTGTGGTGGGTTCGAGACCTAGTAGGTGCGTGTGTTTACCAAAACAAAAAAAAAAAAAGGTAGGTGATGTCAACTTTGTTAAGTTTTTTGGTAGTAGATAATGGGATGGGAGTATGGGGAAAAACAGACAGGAGAAACTGAAAATCTCCCTTGTGGTTGGTTTGAAAATTATTAGTTCTATGCCCATTATAAAATCTATTTCCCCATTTTGTTTCTTTTGCCTTGGGAACTTAAACTAGGACTAAATAGTCACTATACTGGCCTATGAAGGGTACCAGTTTGGCGTTCTATTGAAAGTACCACATTTTGAGATTCATTCTGTCGTTATTTCTAACAATTCTAGTTGCCTTATATTAATTTATTTTTAAATCATTGTTTGGATTAGGATCAGGATTGTAATTTGGTTGGTGGAGACTATTTTAGCAATAGGGTGTTGTATTCATCTTGGATAATGTTATTGGAATAATAAGTTATTGGAATTTTGTGGGAGATCGAATAAGGCTGGCTTTTTTGTGGCCATAGCAGAGTACTATGGTGGGGCTCGCCGAGGGTGTGTTATGATACCAGCAAGCACTAAACGTTCTAGGTGGTCTTTGTTTCACAAAGAGTTAGGCTTCTTCTTCTCTGGTGACAAATCAAGGCTAGGTTATGGAGGTGAGAGCGGTGTTTTTTTGCCAGCCAATGGTGGCCGGAATAGGCAAGCTATGAACAATTATGGTAACTAGCGGAAGCTTAGGAATTTTGAAATTTTTGGAGATAATTTGGGTAATAATGTGATTCTTTGTGGCTCTACCAAAAATAGACCCACACGTGCATTTATTTTTAAGTTGACTGCTGAGAATTTGGCTTTGAGAATTTTTAAACCTAAAGATGGGAAGGGAAAGTGCTTTAGGCTAAAGCTCAATGAAATTACTAAATATGGACCTTTTAATGAAGAAGCTCAGGGGCCCATTCCTCCTATTTTTAATAGGACTGACTTTCCTAGGCTTGACAAAGCCCATATGCTGGCTCCGGAAGACCCTAAAGGTAAAGGGCCTCTTAGTTCAACCCTTAGCCCAGACTGTAGCCCAACCCTTATATGTGCTGGGGTCTCAAGTTCTAAAGCCGATAGAGAACCAATTGGGTTAGAGCAAGTCTCGGGGTTTGAAGCCAATAGAGAGATAGGTAGGTGAGAGTTCGAGTGGCGATGGGAAAGTTGCCGATGAGAATTTTTGGTGCTCTGGAGACTGGCACAGACTTGGCGTCAAGGTGTATCTCTTCTGCGTTCAATCTTGATTTCGTAGAGGCCGATCCTTCTATGGTCACGGGCTTCGATGCCAAGGTAACCCATGGGATAGGAAACTGAAATTTTGGGTTCACCAAAGAGATGGTGGCTAGCTCGGCGGCGGTGGCATTTGAGTCTCCGATTATGAAAGAAGTGTCGCCGATCCTTTGTCGGCACATATGGGTGGTTCAAAATCGTTTTTCTCCTCTTTCAGACTTGGGTAATGGGGTGGAAGCTAAGTTTGGGGAAAGGGAAGATCATGACGAAGCTTTTGATGTGGGTAGTGAACAAAGGTGTAGCCACCATGATGATACAACATAGCAGAGGTCAGTGGATTATGTTGGGGAACTTCGGAGTGATTCTAGGCTTCTCCTTCTATCGTGGGATAACAGTGGGGTTGATGACCATGGCTGTGGTAGTGGAGAGAATGATAATTGTTTGTTGGAGTGTGACCCTTTGTCTCGGTGGGATCCCAACGAACTTAGAGATTTGTTGCTGGTTCAGGATACTGTAAAGGGTACTCAGGTGACAGAAGTTGATGAAGATTTTTTGTAATATGGTGGGTTTTCCAATTGTGAAACATGCAGCTCAATTTTTGGCTCTATTTTGTCTTCTTGAACTAGAATGTCTCGAGGTGACCAAGGATGAGGTGGCTAAGCGAACTATAAACCCAAGGACAAGAGGTCTCAGAGAGCTTAAGGGGCTGATTTCTTCTGTTAATTATGATGGTATCTCCTCTAGGAGTAGGAATAGAGTTTCTTCTAATGTTGTGGGGGGTGTTGGTAATTTTAAATGAATTTGCGACTTTTGTCTTGGAAAGTAAGGGGGCTCAACAATCCCCGGAAGAGATAGGTTTGTAAGAAACTTCTTAAAGAGTGGAAATGTGATTTTGTTTGTTTCTAGGAAACTAAAGTATACTCTATTGATGCTGCTTTTGTTCGGAGTTTATGGGGTAGTCCTTTCATTGACTGGGTGGTGTCAGATGCGGTCCAGTCTTCAGGAGGGATCTTGATGATTTGGGATAAGAGGGTTTTTGAAAAAATGGATGTTATGGTTGGACAGTTTTCTGTCAATGTCTTATTGAGAGGGGTGGTGTATGGTTTTGTTTGGGCTTGTACAGGTGTGTATAGCCCTAATGATGATGGTCAAAAGGTTGCTTTGTGGGAGGAGTTGTCAAGGGTGCGTGACAGGTGGACTATGGTATGGTGCTTGGTAGGTGACTTCAACATTATTAGATACCCCGAGTGAGAGGCTTGGTTGTGAGTCGTTTTATAGAGAGCAATTTCTTAGTGGATTTACCATTAGAGGGGTTTATTTCACTTGGTTTAGAGATTCTAGAATATCCTCTATGTTGAGAATAGACAGGGCTTTGGTATCATTAGATTGGGAGGATCATTTTGGGAATGTCTCTCAAAGGGTGCTTCCTTGGGTTATTTTGGACCATTGTCTGCTTTTGTTGGAAGTTGGTGGTTTTCGTCAAGGTTGTTGTGCCTTTAAATTTGAGAATATGTGGCTAAAAGCTAAGGGATTTGTTGAAGGAGTTCAGCAATGGTGGACTGGGTAATGTTTTGTGGGCTCTCCAAGTTTTGTTTTGGCCCAAAAATTAAAGGCTCTGAAAGTTGATCTGAAAAATGGAATAGGGAGGAGTTTGGGGATTTGGCCTTTAGAAAGAAGAGCTTGCTGTTTGAATTATTGGGTTTAGATGCTAGAGAAGAGTTCCTGGGCCTTTCGAATGAGGATCAGAATCGTTGTATTCAAATCAAAGGTGACATAGAACATTTGGCTTCCATGCAGACTTTCTGGAGACAAAAGTCTCATGTCTTGTATGTGAAGGAGGGCGACAACAATACTTAATTCTTTAATAGGATAGCAAACTCCCATAGAAGAGCTAACCAAATTAAGAGGATTGAGGTGGATGGTGTTCTTTATGAGGATGGGTCTGATTTGTGATCTCGAGTAGTTCATTTCTACCAGAAGTTGTATGAGGAAACCAAAATGGGGCGCCCTTCTACGAATGGGTTAGATTTTGCGTGTATAAAGGAGGAAGAGAGGTTGTCCTTAGAGAGAGAGAGAATTCAAGAATGAGGAAGTCATCCAGGTCTTGAGGGAGATGGAGGGGGATAAAGGCCCTGGTCTGGATGGGTTCACGATGGCTTCTTTTCACAAATGCTGGACTGTTGTGGAAAAGGATGTTATGGATTTTTTTGAACACTGTCATCAACACTCCGTGTTCGAGCAGTCTATGAATGCTTCTTTTCTCACTTTAATTCCTAAGAAGAGTAATGCCATTAATATTAAAGATTTTCGCCCTATCAGTTTGGTGGGCAATGTGTATAAGTTGCTGTTAAAGGTGTTGGCTAACAGATTGAGGGCAGTGTTGGATAATCTCATTTCTGAGTCTCAAAATTCCTTTGTTGGTGGAAGGCAAATTCTAGATTCAGTGTTCATTGCTAATGAGTGCATAGATAGTAGGTTGAAGAGCTGTGGGTGTGGTTTGCAAGCTTGATATCGAAGAAGCATATGACCATGTGAATTGGGATGCTGTGTTTTATCTGTTGTGTTGGATGGGTTTTAGGGTGAAATGGAGGGGGTGGATTAAGGCCTGTGTTACTTCTACTCGTTTTTCTGTCCTGGTAAATGGCTTCCCTGAAGGTTTTCTGGAAGCTCTCGCTGTTTGCAACAAGGTGATCCACTATCCCCCTTTTGTTTCTTTTGATAATGGAGGT
The DNA here is from genome assembly GCA_028535165.1 of Quercus tomentella. Lineage (NCBI taxonomy): Eukaryota > Viridiplantae > Streptophyta > Magnoliopsida > Fagales > Fagaceae > Quercus > Quercus tomentella. The sequence goes on along the minus strand of JAPQVY010000133.1, from coordinate 48,197,735 downwards.
TTTGAGCAGAATTTTGAGGAAGACGGAGGAGAGCAATCTTATTCGGGATTTTCAAAAGGGAGCAGTGAATTCTGTCGATGTGCGTATTTCCCATTTGTTGTTTGCGAATGACACTATTTTATTCTGTGATGCTTCTAGGGGACAACTTCTTTCCATAAGGTTGGTTTTGTCTCGTTTTCAAGCTTTTACGGGGTTGAAGGTTAATGTTGGGAAAAGTGAGATTGTACTTGTTGGGAAGGTGAGTTACCTGGATGTCTTGGCTAATATTCTTCGGCGTAGAGTGGGCAGTTTGCCTATGAAATATTTGGGAATGCCTTTGGGAACTTCGTTTAAGATAGCTTCTATTTGGAACCCTATTTTGGAGAAGATGGAGAAGAAACTATCAGGGTGGAAGCGTCTCTAATTATCTAAGGGTAGTAGGCTCACGTTATTGAAGAGTACTGTCTCAAGTCTCCCAACGTACTATTTATCTCTGTTCACCATTCCTAAGGCTGTGGCTGCAAGATTGGAAAGTATCTAGAGGAATTTTCTTTGGGGGTCTTTAGAGGGGTGCTTCAAATTTCCTTTGATGGCTTGGGAAAATGTGTGTTCACCCATTGAGGTGGGCGGTTTGGGGACAAGAAATGTGGTGTCTTTTAACCAAGCCTTGTTAAGGAAATGGCTGCGGAGAATCTGGAGATATGGACATGAAGTTAACCATCTCTGGCAGAGAGCTATCTCCACTAAATATGGAGAGGGTCAAGGGGGGTGGAGCACTAAAGTTTGCAGGAGGGCTCATGGATGTGCCTATGGCGTAGTATTCAAGAGGGAGAGCTTTTCTAAGCATCTTTCATTTTTAGTGGGTGATGGCACTCGTATCCGTTTCTGGCATGATCAGTGTAGTCAAAGGCGTTTCAGGCGAGGCAAGGCGGTGTAAAAGCGCCTCAAGGTCACTGAGGCGAGGCGCCTTTAGTGAGGCGAGCGCCTTTGTCGACTAGTTGCTCGCCTTGAATTGTTTTTTCAGGTGTTAGGCGAGAGCCTCCGTCGCCTTTGTTTTCTTTCGTCGCCTTTGTTTTCTTTCTGGTGCAGAGGACTTGGTTTTGTTAAAAAGATGAGTGGCTTTTTCTTAATTTATAACTCAATTTTGTCTTTTAGTAACATTAGTGGGGTTTGAGTTGGCAGCCACTAATGTTTAATAAAAAGCACATCAGACCTTAGCTTTTTAGAACCACAAATAAATAATAAAATAATATATAAGTACATGGACTTTCTAGCCACTACAACAGTTGCCCAATAGTACCCTACCTCAACAAGTTTTATTTCTACTTTTAAATTTTAGAACATTATTTTATTCCTATTTCCTACATGTAATTTTAATTTAAAAAGCTCTCTTTTTTACTATTGCCTCTCAGGGTGAGTTTGGTTCAGCTTTTTGAAAAAGTGCATAATGAAAAAGTGGAGTTTTCAAAAAGTGCATAATGAAAAAATGTTTTTTCAAAAAGTTGAGTGTTTGGTAAAAGCTGTTAAAAAGTGTTTTTTGAAAAAGCTGAGTGTTTGGCTAGCACTTATAAAAGTGGCAGTTTGAAAGGTGAATTATCAAAAAGGACAATATATATATATATATATATATATATATATATATAAGAGTTTATTTCATACTTAAATCAATATTGTGAAATTATTTTTTTCTCACCAATATTAGTTAATAATAACCTACCACTTAAGATTTATTGTGAAAGTATTGTGATAATTTATACTGATTTTAATTTGAATATACTATTATAATTATTTTTTTCTCTTTCTAAATAAATTATTTTTTTCTCATCAATATTAACTAATAATAACCTACCACTTAAGATTTATTGTGAAAGTATTGTGAAAATATTGTGACAGTATTTCTCAATTTTAATTTCTTATTCTTTATTTTATGTTTCCCTTATTTTATTTTATTTTTTTATCCATATTTCCTTCTTTTTTTTCCCTCTTTTTTTCTCTTCCACACACGTACCCTTAATTTTTTTCTTTATTTCCTTCTTTCCTCTTTTTCCCTGCCACTTCCTCCACACACGTGCCCTTACTTTATTTCTTTATTTCCTTATTTCGTCTTTTTCCCTTACACTTCACACTCCACTCCAGAATGTTCCACACACTTCAAACCCCTCTCTCATCCCTCAAAGTCTCTGCATCTCTTTTTTATTTTTTTTTGACAGTTCGAAAGCTAATGATGATGATGAAGAAGAAGATGATGATGATGATGATGAAGAAGTCTTTGCATCTCTGCATCTCTTTTTTTGTCTTTTTTCTTTATTTCCTTATTTCGTCTTTCCGTCTTTATTCTTTTTTTTTTCACACTAGAGAAGATGATGATGATGATGATGATGATGAAGAAGATGAAGATGATTGAAACATAAGGATTTTGGGATTTTGGGTTTTTTTTTTTTTTTTTTTTTCCTGTGGATTTTGGGTTTGATTTTGAGTTGATTTTGTTTTGGGTTGATTTTGAGTTGGGTTTGGGATGGGTTTTCCAATGGGGTTTGAGTTGATTTTTAGTTGTTTTGTGTTGATTTTGAGTTATTTTTGGTTTGGTTTTGTTGATTTTGTGTTTGGATTATCAAATGTTGAAATGGGTTTTGTTGATTGTGGTGGTAGACTGGTGAGGGTGGTGCTGTGTTTGTAGCAGCACGATGAGAGGAATGAGCTTCAGGCGTGAGAACTGAGGACTTTTTATCAAGGGTAATTTGGTAATTGAAGGAAGAGCCCAACGGATAGTTCCAGAACGCGCATGGACTCTTTGTTTTATGGACCTCCAGAGCTCCATAAGTTTTGCGCGTTCTCAGCCTTGGCCCAAAACGCAACTTTTTCCAAAAAGTTGCGTTTTGGGCAGAACCAAACGCACAAGTTGCTCCAGCTTTTACAGAAACGTGCGATTCAGCTCCTAAAAGCTGAAACAAACGGGTACTCATTCTCCGGACCTCTCTTCTCTCTTTTCTTTTTTTGTTTTTGTCTTTCTTCTTTTTTTCTACTCCTTTCTTACTTAGAGCAACTCTTTTTGTTCTTTTCTTTCCCTCTCCTTTCTTACTCAGAGCAGCTCTCTCTATTCTTTTCTTTCCCTCGTAGCTCCCCTCTGTCAGTTTTTTTCCCCTCTAGTCTCTAATAGCAACTCTCCTCTTTTTATTTTTATTCCTATACTCTATCTTCTTCTTTTTTTGGGCTCTATTGGATTCAACACAAAAATTGGTTTTATAGACTAATTCCTATGCATTAGGAACAAGGTAAGAGAGGCTTGATTGTAATTTTAAGTACATCAATATATATGATTTAAGCTCTATATATGTAAAAAAACTATATTTAATATTTAGCGCCTTGCTTCACTTAGGCTAGCGCCTTTTTGGCGCCTCGTCGCCTTGGGCGATACAAGGCCTTAGCGCCTCAAGGTCGCTTGACACCTTTGACTACCTTGGGCATGATAAGTGGATTGGTTATAATACCCTCAAATCCCTATATCTTGAGCTCTACATGTGTTCAACTGACAAGGAAGCTTGTATTTCTGAGGTTTTGTGGCTTCCGGAGGGGGGAAATGTTAGAATTTGGGATTTAAGACTTTATAGGGAATTTCAAGACTAGGAGCTAGCTGCATCTTATTCACTTCTTGCGTTTATCCAATCTCACATTCCCTAGGGTACAAGAAGTGATGCTCTTTGTTGGCGTCTCAAAGGTAATGGTAGGTTTGACATCCAATCTTTCTACCATATGATTTGGGTTGCTCAAAGTTCTTTGTTCCCTTGGAAGGGTATTTGGAAATCTAAGGTTCCTAAGCAAGTGGCTTTCCTTTTGTGGACGGCTGCTCATGGTTGGATTCTTACTCTGGATAATCTCATGCTTAGGGGATGTTCTTTGGCAAATCGGTGTTGTTTGTGTCGTTGTGATGGGGAATCGGTGGACCACTTACTTCTACATTGTCCTGTTACACATACATTTTGGATTTATATGCTTTAGGTCTTCAACATGTATTGGGTCATGCTAGACTCGGTGGCAGGTTTATTTTTGTGCTGGCATCAATGGCTTGGGAATTATACTTCGAATGTTTGGAATTTGATCCCAATTTGTTTGATGTGTATTGTATGGTTGGAACAAAACCACCGCTCTTTTGAGGACATTGAGAATACGTTGGAAGGGTTAATTGTGCTCTACTAGCATAGTCTCTTTGATTGGTCTCGTTGCTGGGGTTTTACTGATTGTTCCTCTCTACATGAGTTTATGCTTTCGCTTAGATTTATTTCCGGATTTTTTTTTTTTCATTTCCTGTTGTTCATCATCATGAACAACTTGTATTTTTCCTACTTTTTTCATTAATAATTCTTATGATTACCTATAAAAAAAAATGTTATTACGTGTTTACTTTGTGTATAATTCTTTGGAGGCATTGAGAAGATTGGGAAATGAAACAGAGTTAGATGAAAATATGTGCAGAAGATGCACTTGATCTAAGATGATTTGCTTTATCTGAATCTTTATTGTATGCTAACACCTCTGTTAACATTTCTACTCTGTCTTGTAGTTGCATATTGTGTTGCTTTTAGCTATGATAAATGGATAGAAAATTTGTTACTAAAGTTTATATTTGGTTGCATACAGAGGAATCTTACATTTGGGGGAACTTCATTTTATCTATTATTTGTTGAGTTTTATACAAATAAAATAATAACTAATGTTTTGTATTTTCCCACAGAAAAATTTGAACAATATCTTTTAAATCTACTAGTCTAGAATGAGATGTCAAATCAGTAGGTTCAGCCAGAACAAATTTCTTATTGATATGGATTTGACACTTAGTTTCATCAATATGTTGGACAGATGGTTGTTTTATGATTCAGTGCTTTGTCATTGTTTGATGGATCTAGGTTGCGTAATTTTATGATGTTTACCTCCATTTATTTGTTTGTTAATTTTTTATTTTTCATTTTTGCAGGAAGGTGTCAATATCTTGGCCGTAAATTATGGTGCCCCTGGGGCATGTCCACATCCCCGGCAACTGAAACTTGTAAGTCAAAATTGATCTTTGTTTTTTGTTCATGTTACTGAATGAACCAAAAAATTGGAATTTTTATCTGATATAAAAATAGTTTACCATTGTTTGACTCTCTGGGACTCTTTAGTTGGTTTCAGATTTTCTTTGATCCCTTTAAGGCTTTAACCCCTTGGGTAATGGCTGAGTTGAAATGAAGCCCTAACCAGAGAGGTTTCTCTTGGACTTGGAGTGTGGTATATTTCTTGGCTGTGCTTTATAGAAATTGTAGTTAATCAGTTAAGATGCTATAATCCTAGCAATCTTTGTTGTGGCATAATTACTACTTTATTTAGAGAGAGAGAGAGAGAGAGAGAGAGAGAGAGAGAGGGGTGGGGGGGTGGGGGGCTTTTTGTTCTTCAATGCTTGTATCTTTGAAAACTTGGAATTTTAATCATATGAGTGTGCTTAAATCCAACAATGGCAGCTGATATTTAGATGACGAATTTAATTATCTTGATTTTGGCTGGTTGACGAGCAGCATTTGTTTTAAATTTTGCAACTAAAACTTTACATCTGGAGAGTGATAAGAGACTAAGCTGTGGAGCATGATGTGTAGCAAAAAATGTTACTCTTCTCATTTTTTTTGTTGTCTCTATTTCAGCCTGCAAAATGGTCTTTCAAGTCACACACGGTTTTGAAGAACAGCGAGCAGGCACCAAGGTAACTAGTCTGATATTGTTAATTCTTTCCACCTTGTAGAAGTAGCATCTGGTATAGTATGTTGCTGCAATTAATTCTCAGAAAAAAGTTTAATGGAGTTTTCCAGAAAAATTTACTGAGAGAAAAAAAAAATTATAATGTTTCCTTCTTGTTGGCTCAACTGATTGATGTCATTGTTACCTGTTTCGTCCATCCAAGTTCATATGGTCAATCTGTCTATTTGATTAGGTTATGTTCAAGACTGCTAATTGATTTGGTGCTTTTTATTAAATATTTCAAGTGCAGTCATTACTTTATCAATATACTAATCTTTATGTCTTTCTAAATGGTTTATCAGTCATGTTGATAGTTGTAAATTTCTTACTTGCAGAGCTCCAGTATTTTCTGAAGATATTCTTGGAGAGACTGCAGAGGGTGAAGTTATACTGCCACCAGAAAGGTCCTTTTGGGCTAAATATGTGAGTACCTAAGAATTAATTGTTTTCTTAACCTTTTTCCCCTTAATTTTTGTTATAAGTACTTTTCCCCCCTTAATCGTTCTTTCATCACAATAATTTTGTACACCATTGGATTGTGGCCATATCAGTGGATGTACCTGATCCCTCTTGGACTGATCGTCATGAATGCCATAACCCAAGCAATGAATATGCCGGAAGAACAAGGTGGTGGCCAAGCGCAGCAGCCAGGGGCTGCAGTCCAGCGTGGGCCAACTCCTGCTGTGCGGAGAAGATGATGGGTTTGGTTGCCTCGAACATCTAGGATGTGTGGAGTTATATAGACTGACCTTTGCTGTCTGTAAAATTTTTGTTATTATACCAAATTTCTGTTAATGAGATAGCCTTCAGAAGAAGGGTAAAGCCCTCAAAATTTCCACAGATGCATTTGAACTCTATTGGGAATCATAACATGTTGCAACTTAAAACTTTTAAAAACGTTAGTTAAATTGGAGATTCATGCTGCTCGCTCACTGTTTTCCGTCTTCTACACAGTTTTCTTGAATGCTAATTAAAGCACCTGTGGCTAGAATAACTTCTTTCTTTGTTCCCTTCCCCTTTTTATCCCTATAATAAATTGTTGGTTGATCTCTTCCCCTTTCTTTGTTCCCTTCATCTGTTGACAGCACTTGGATGTGTAAAGTTTGCTTCTGTTTGTTTCTATGAAAAAACCTTGTATAAATATAGCCTCCGATTCAAACTTTTTTTTTTTTTTTTCCTTTGTGCCGTGATTGTTGACTGGAAAGGTGTGAACAATGCACACCTTAGCAACTTTTCCAACACCTTTTAATCAACTTTTCAGTCACGGGACTCACAAATCCTCACTTTTCAGTAATTTTTTTATTAAAAATGGGTCTCATGATACTATTCACACATTTAAAAATTATTTTACTACAGTGTTTTTCAGTTTTCAGCTGTATTCAAACGGATCTATAGTTTTTCGTGTTTTTCAGTGTTTGTTAGTATAAAAAAAAATTAGTCAAAGGCAAACTATATTTGATCAACATAAAAAATGTGACTTGTTTTTTAGAAATTGTTTTTCGCAAAAATTTTTGGGAAAACAACTCTATCTTATGGCAAGCTAAATAAGAAAAGTTAGGAGATTGTTTTTCAACATATTTAAAATTGCTATTAAGCATAAGAAAATGAAATAGGGAAAATCTTTAAATGAGAACTGGTTAGATTTTTCTTTTACCGCAACAAGAAGCCTTTTATTTTGGGGCCTTTTGCTATAGAGTATATTTTACAAACCCATGGGTAGAACTCACCTTTGAAAATCGGCTTGCAAGAGTACGATGCTTAAGAGCTTATAAACACATGGTTAAATTTACACTTAATCCATGTGAGACACTAAGATCATAACAGTATAAATAAGATAGAAAAAAAAGTATCTAATGAGATGGTTTTAATTTTTATGGGACTTATTTCTTATTGGATTACAAATATATAGGTTTTATATGATAGAAGAGGGTGGTCACATGAGATTCTCTTGTAAATAGGAGGGTTGGAATGGGATACTAACCTCGTAAATAGGAGGGTTAGAATTGGATATTGACCTCGTAAAGAGCACCACATGCTTTTTGCTAATGAGAAAATGTTTCCGTAATATGCATCCTTCCCATCACATGAAAATACATGCTGAAACTCGTGGTAAGGCTTATGATTCAATTTTTTTTTTCCTTACAACGGAATATGGATGACTATGCCTCACCGTGCATATAAATCATGAATAGAATACATGCTGAATATTTTGTGTATTATTTTACTTGTCAATATATATATGTATATATATAATCATGTGGTATATGAACCATCATAAAGGATGAAAACCATGATAGAAAAGCCTATGCTTAAATTCCAACTTTTGAAATTATTATTATTATTATTATTATTTTTTGCATCAGTGAGTACTAACAATTCTTGTCTGCAATTAGAAAGCATTGTTCTTCCATCTCAAAGGAATAAAATGTTTCCGTAATATTAGTAAAATTACAGCTAATTCTATACTCATTGACTCAAATTCTAGTTCAATCAGGCTTGAACTCATACATCCATTGTACTCTTTGGCAAAAGAATAACACAACAAACCTCTCAAGACTACCTTAAATCTTAACTTTAGAGCGCAATCTGAAGAAGCTTGGGGTTGACATCGTTTTTTACCTACTTCCTTAATTATATTTACCGGATATCATCCAATAAATAGTTCCATTCATGGACACAGCTCATTTGGGATAACTAAGTAGATTAAAATCTTAATCCCCCAAAATCTTGATTTGCCTTCACCCTCTGTTAAAGTGAGGACCCCACATCCAATTTTCAGCCCCAAAATCCAATTATATTGAATCGTGAAAAAAAAAATAAAAAAATCACCATGGCAAGCAACATATATATATATATATATATTTTTTTTTTTTTTGTATGCCGGAGATAATAGATAAATTTCAGAGTTCAAGGACCTAACCGTCAAGCCTGTATATTGGGAACATTGGCTGCTGAATTGACACTCATAACTATGGATAACTAAGGGAGTCTACTTGAGAGAAAACCATAAAGAGTTGATAGGACTGGGGAACCTATTTGTACATGGTAGCATTTGGTTATAATCTAAGGTAGCTGATTTTCTTGGTCTCTCTAGACTATAATTAGAAATGATGTATTTCATCAATATACTGAAACTCATAAAACCATGTGAGAACAAATCTGCTATTAAATATCTTAGCTCAACTGCACCAGAACTAGCAGTCTAGCAAGCCAAGTTTTTATCAAAGATAATTTCAGCAGTCATATATGAAAAATATGCTCAAACAGCTCATAAATTGTTATTATGTTTGAAGAACCAGGATATATGTTTTGGCCTTATTCCTTTATTCATGCATAGTCATATTTTGGTTCTTCTATAACTGGCCATCACTGCAGATTCACTTGCTTTCACTCCTTAGGCTTTAGGTCAGCATCCTGAGCATTCTCCTCAGCCTGGTTTGTAGAAGGCTCAATGGGGTTGTTGTTCACATCCCCACCTGGTAATAGCTGCTGTTGGCAAATAATTCGTCTCAGCTCATTGTTCTCCTCCTCCATAGCAAAATTGAGTGCTACCATTGAAAGAAATACAACATTATTTAAGGTCATACATGCTACTAACAAAGGTGATATAAGGATAAAGTGCCAATAGCTAGAGAGGATAAATGGTGTAACAAGCATATGTAACACCCATCTAACATAGAAGTGGATCCCATGCTGGTATATGGTGTAAGAGGCATATATAACGCTCCTTTCACATAGGGGTGAGTCTCATGCCTTTCGGGTCTACCTAAGAAGGTGGCGTTCAATATGCACGTTAATACCATATTCTTTTTTCAATCACTCGCATTGGTGGAACAATCATACTTTTGGCTAAGCACACCAAAATGAGTGTTCATATGAATTAAAGAATCACATTTAAAGGCCACTAGAAGTTTAAAATAAGTTTTGTATAGTGTATAGCTTGCTAAGGGTAGGGCTTGCACTACCACTAGGCCAATTAAGCAGTCACTTAAGGCCCCTAAGTGGAACATGGACCCCAAAATTTTTTTTCTCGATACTTATAAGAGTATTAATTAGACCCCAAATATTAGCCAATAATAAATAAATAAATGAGTAATGCTATGGACAAAACAAAATGTCACAATAATTTCACATAACATTTCTAAATTAACATGCCAACTCACACATGGCTCCACCATGAAAACAAATTCTCTATCCCATTTTTCATGTACCACCTTAATTACGATCCACCAATCATAACTTATCAACCAAAGTAGAAAATGAAAAAAAAAAAAATGACATATCATGATTGGTGGAGCATGAAGTAGTACACAAAAAATTGGGACAAAGGATTTGTATTTGCCCATCACAATCTCTAATTTAATTTTTTTGCTGTTCTAATTTAAGAATGTTGTGAAATTGTTGTGACATTTTGTTGTACCCCTAGTAATACTCAAAAGAAATTGTTTATTAAAGACAAAAATAAAATATAAAAAAGGGAATTTTTTTTAGCAAAGTATAGGTGGACTGTAGACCACAGTCCACCCACTTTTTTTGTTTTTGATAAAATTTTATTTTGTAGCTTTATATATATACTAGTTGTTAAAAATAAAAACGTTTTTGTGAAAATTTTATCGAGTCTCAAAATGGTTCTCTAGATAATTTGTTATAAGCTATGAACACAGTGTAATAAAAAAAAATTAGGTAAAATCTCACAAAACGAATAAGAAAATTTTCAAAAAAAGTTATAAAAAAATTTAGATGAACAACTCACAAATGAACAAAAAATTCATTAAAAAAAAAACTAAATTTTTTTGCATTTAAACAAATTAAAAGAATAGATTTTAAGTAAAAAAAAATATATATATATATATATATCTATATTTATTATTTCATCAAATTAAAATATATAAAAGTCTCAATTCAAATGTCACTTTAGGCCCCCAAATCCCTTGGGTTGGCCCAGGTTAAGGGACTAGGTAGTTTTGGAGTTCATATAAAACATTGCTTCTATGCTGTCAGTTTAAAAACTTGCAAGCTTGTAAATAGTGGCCATTAGTAGTTATCCTTCCATGAATTTGGCCACATTTTTTTTTAGATATAGTAAGAAAAGAAAATCTTCCCCATGACAAAAATGTAGACAAAAGCAAAATTTTTAAAATAAAATGCTTACATTCTTGCACTTGAAGTTTGTGCTCCACTTCCTGTTGAAGATAGGCAAGCTGGTTGTTTTCAGTTATATTCTCATCAAAGTCAGCCTGTTATGAGAATCCCATTTGAGAAAAGATAGTCAGAAATCTACTTCAGTCTCCAGATACTTGAGCTATAAAAGCATTTGGAAGAAAGAGAGGTAAATTACCAAAATCAAGTTCAGCCTTTGTTTCAATTCAGCATCTTCCTGTTCCAGTCTTCGTATCTTTCTCCTCAGTTCGGAAATATAGCGCATATTCCTCATGATTTCCCTTTGAGTAGAGGTTGTGGATGTTGCATTCCTATAACATGCATGACAATAATGATGTGAAATTTGTTTAGGTCTCAACAGCCTTTTGGCTCTTAAATCTAAGTTGATAATGAAGTGAGATTTTGGTATATTGACCACTTTAATTAAAAGAGGGCTTACTTTAGCTGTCTGGAAGTAAAGAGCAAAACCTTGTTAAATAACTTGAACCATTTATGGAAAAAATGGCACTTATTGAGCTACACAAAAAAATAGAAAAAAAAAAGGGGGAAAAAAAGAAGAATAAATGAAACTAAGTCTTAGTTTGTTTACTAGTTCTAATCATCTCCTCAACTTGTAAATATCCTTAGTATATCTTGTTGGAGTATGTGTGTTTCAAACACTTAAAGTATGCTTGTGTCCCACATTGGTTAGAGATGAGTTTACATATATGTTTATAAACCATAACACCACTTAAGTGTTAGCTTGAAAGATAATGGGCTAAGGGTTGGAGTTGGGCTTGTCTCTATCTCTCCTGTACCTCATTCCTTTTCTATTTCTTTTCCTCTAGCCCATTTTGGTTCTGCCCGTTGGGCATTAAATAAGCAGCCCGTTGGGGCATTTAAGGTGCTGCCCGTTGGCTTGCACAGTGACCGTTACATGCAGCCCTTCAGCCCTCACATTAGTTAGTATATTAAACCCTATATTCCCCTTTTTAGCTCTTCAGTTTTTCAGCTACAACAGCCGCCTCTTCCCTCTGTTTTCTTGCTCATCTCCACTAAAAATTTCAGCATCAATTTTTAGTTTTAAGGAAAGGCAAATTAAGGTTGTTCCTAGTTCTTCTTGCTCTATCTCTCTTGTTCCTCATTCCTTTTCTATTTCTTTTCCTCTAGCCCATTTTGGTTCTGCCCGTTGGGCATTAAATAAGCAGCCCGTTAGGGCATTTAAGGTGTTGCCCGTTGGCTTGCACAGTGACCGTTACATGCAGCCCTTCAACCCTCACATTAGTTAGTATATTAAACCCTATATTCCCCTCTTTAGCTCTTCAGTTTTTCAGCTACAGCAGCTGCCTCTTTCCTCTGTTTTTGCTCTGTTTTTTTGCTTATCTCCACTAAAAATTTCAGCATCAATTTTTAGTTTTAAGGAAAGACAAATTAAGGTTGTTCCTAGTTCTTCTTGCTTGAGTGTGTGATCAAATTGAAGAAATTACTATAGTCTAATCTTGGGGGGTTGTTCGGCCAAGAGAGCCATTCACACCGAGTTCTACTCCGGGTGGCATGAATCAACCTTTAAAGACAACGCATTTTGCGTGATTCTATAGTTTGTGAGATCTTTCTAACTCTATCTATTTATTTTTTTCATTACTAATTTTTTTAGGGTTTGAATTGTTGAATCAAAAGTTGTTTATTTAGCCATATTTTCCAACATATCTTGGTCACTTTCTCCTCTCATTTTTTCTTCTCTTCTCTTCTCTTCTTTCTCTCTCTCTCCTCAAAACATTTCCTTGAACTTTATTTGGTTGGAGGATGGAAAAGTGGGGGAATAAAACATATTTAGAAGAAAAATAGAGAGATGAAAAAAATATTTTGTTTAGTTGAGAAGAAAAATGAGATGATAAAAAATGTAAGTTTGTATAAATTTACTCTCATACTCCTATAGCATAAACCAATTAATAGTTTAAAAGAAAACAATTTTTTTTTTCAATATATAAAAAATAACTTAAACATTAAAGTTTGAAAAGAAGAAGAAGAAGAAGAAGAAGAAGAAGAAGAAGAAGAGGAAAAGAAGTTACATGAAAAACATGAGTGAGAGGAGATGGGGGTAGATGGGTAATTTCCATCAAGCCCCCCCACCCCCGTCTTCCCCCACATTTTTTCCTAAAATTAGGGAGATTCCAAAATGACCCAAAATGGTGGCCCCATGGAGAAAACTCCTAGACCTCACCATTTTCTGTCATTTTCTCCTCTCAACCAAACACTCTCCCTTATAATTTTTTCTCCACTTTTTTCTCCCTCATTTTCCATCTCCACAATAATTACCCCAATCAAATGAGCCCCAAATGACAGTGATCACTTTCTCTTTGATAAACGTGAACTTTGTAATAAATATTTGGTATGCATAATTGAGAAAATTTAACAGGATGAGTGTTGGTGGGAGGATGAAAAATAAATATAAATTGTCTTTGTTTGGTTGGTAAGGGAAATGAGAGAATGAAAAAAGTATTTTGTTTGGATTCGCCATATTGCCCACATTACATAATTAATAAAAGAATAGCAAATTTGGACAAATGGGTATAAGAGGGCAAAATAGTAAATGCCTTTCTTGTCCACATTTTCACTCCACTTTTCTCTCCAGATAGACCCCAAGATCCTTGGAAGAGCCAAAGGAAGACAAAAGAAATAAAAAAGAATAAATTGAACACTTGAAAAATTTGGGGGGGGGGGGGGGGGGGTTGAAGTTTTTGGGATTGCTTTTCTTCCCCTTAATTTTCTATCATCAACTAAACAATAAAAAAGCTCCTATTTACCCTTCCATTCTCTCTCCTCTTTTTCCATCCTCTCTCTTTTCGCCCCAACCAAACATAACCTTAGGAAAGTCAAGTTATATAATTTCATTGCTAAATACTTGGTCCTCTAATATCAAATAAATTTCTTTCATATGAATTTATTAAACAAGGAATTTAATCACTTGTTTTGTGTGTAAATTTACCAATCAAAAAAAAAAAAAAAAAAATCTTAGTTTGTTACACTAGTAAAAAATATTCACAATACATATATCAATGAAATTGAAAACATGTTGATAAGAAGGACAAGAGATCCTATATATTGCAATACCTGAAGGAATAGTCAGATACTTGAAGAGGTTGTGATAACCTCTTTTGTCAAGAAAATAGAACACATATATTGTAACACAAAAATATTGTACTATAATTAAGGAATTCCAAAAATTAATGTTAAGAAGGTAAGAATATCTCATCAAAAAGTACCACAATAAAATGGAAGGAAAAATAAATAAATAAATAAGTACCAATATATTGAGAATGAAACTCACCTTCTTCCCTCCATTGATAATGTGATATCAGGTACGAAATCCCTTGATAAAGGAGCAGAAACTGTTGGTGTGTGTATTTGTTTTTCACTCCTATTAGTCTATTACTAATAGACCTTTTATATATAAATATATTGTTTAAATTATGTTTTATTTTTGCTTTTTAAATGGGAATTTAAATTATGTTTTAGGTCTGGATGTTATTTTCTTTCCATTTTCACTAAGCTATTTAATTATGAACCATGTGTAATAAGATTTTACCATATATCAATGGTAGAATATAGAGTGATAATTTATGGTTAATTCATTATTGAAATTTTAGTTGTAGAAACTACAATTTTTATTGGCTAATAAATGATAAACTTCTTAGGTTCTAATGCTCTGTTTTTTTTTTTTTTTTTGGAAGTAAAATATTTTCAAACATAAATAATATACATGTAAATCATTTTCTGTAAAATATTTCAGGTGTTTTGTGTGACATGTAAAAATTTTCAAACCAACCATCAAAGTCGATGGTAACAATTGGAGCTGCTGGTGCAGGAGGTTCGATGATCAAACCTCTAGAATTGACAAACCAAACAATGTCTCTGATGACTAGATCGTCGGCATCGGTCGTCAAAGTGATGACTCTAGCCACTATATTGCCGGCAACCATCGTCGAAATAGCATCTTCCGTGACTGGACCGTCAACACCGATCATCAAAACAATGGCTTTCATCACCATAATGACATCTCTAGTGGCCACAACTTTGAAATTGGTAGCCAGAACGGCGGCTTTGGTTGCCAGAATAACGTCTCTAGTGACCGGACCACTAGAGGCCAATGCTAGTGCTGATTACCCAAATGGCATCTATGGCCACCGGACCATCAGATCACTAGCATAGGCTGCCCAACCCACCAAATTGGGGATTTAGCCACCAAACGGGGGGAGGGAGAGCCATTGTGTGTTTTTGTAAAATATTTTACCATGTTTTAAAAGGCAAAACATTTTACAACATTTTATAAAATATTTTATGGTTAAAGAAAAATATTTTACAAGTTTGACATCATTTTACATGCAAACAAACAATTAAAAATGGAAAAATATTTTCCTTAAAATATTTTCAAAACAAACGGAGTGTAAAAGACAAATTATAAAGTGAGTATTGACATTTTGGGATTTATTTAGTGAAAGTCTAGTCATTTTTGACAAGCTTTGTGATGTGCTTAGGTTATTTAGGCCTATTACATCTTGATTTGGAGAGAGAGAGAGAGAGAGAGAGAGAGAGAGAGAGAGTATTTTAAAATAAAGGTTTATATCATGTATTAGATTTATGGTTTGTAATTATTATTTTGATGAATTTGATAATTACAATGGAGATGAAGGATTTAAATTCTTGATGTCTCCGTTGGCAACATTATGAGTTGCTAGTTAGATTTATGGTTTACAAGGTAAGAGCATATTGATTCGCATATTGATTCTTCTTGTGGACATAAATAGGAGATAATCCCATTTAAGATAGATTTTCAAATGTGATACATACAAAAATATAGAAAAATCAATAAGATTAATATTTTAAAAAGTAGAATATAATATGAATAACTAAATCTTTTTTTTTTTCTTTTTTGAGAGAGAGAGTTCAACCTATGGCGTCTGCTCCTAATAATAACTTTTTATTATCAAACCAAGACACCAATCGATTTTTGGTGTAGGCGGGGATTGAACCCCAGATCTCTTATTCAACCATTAGAGACTTTACTAGTTGAGCTAACTGGAACCCACGAATAACTAAATCTATATAGGTACAACTACGATAATATATAGATATCTTACACAGGAGTAACTAAATCCCCAAACTAATTTCTCAGTTTATTCATCCTTAAGCTAGAAAATTAAAGAATTTTTAGGAATATAACCAAAATGACCTTGAAACCTCAAAAATATGAATTTATTATTGTTTAATATTGAGAAACTTTGGTTTATGGGAAACGTTGGGTTATAAATTGACACAAGTTAATTAATTCAATTACCCAAGTTAATAAAAAAAAATTACCCAAGTTGATTAATTATTCAAATTACATACAATATTGTGGAGGCACGAAAAAAATCACCAATCTAACTAAACTAAAGTGTAGTGGAAAGTAAAATTTGACACAGTAATTTGTTAACTAATGGGGAAAACCTTCACAAGCCAAAAACTCCACCGGATGAATTTTAGTTCACTACTTCCAAGAATCCACTAATCAAGAATAAGTAGTTA
Source organism: Quercus tomentella (assembly GCA_028535165.1). Classification (NCBI taxonomy): domain Eukaryota; kingdom Viridiplantae; phylum Streptophyta; class Magnoliopsida; order Fagales; family Fagaceae; genus Quercus; species Quercus tomentella. The sequence goes on along the minus strand of JAPQVY010000133.1, from coordinate 48,181,289 downwards.
CAAGTATAAGAAATCTTATCACTACTCAGCCTATCCCAAAATACCAACTCACAGGTTTTTAGAGATATAAAAGACTTATTTTATAGTCATCGTCATATAGAGAGACAGACACGGAGACATATACTGTGATACACAAACCTATGAAGCTGCTGCCACTCTTGTGCACCTTTGGGTTATGTACCAAGCTGCTTTCAGATATACAAGCGTGGATTGAAAAACTTTGCACCCAACAACTCTCAAGTTGCTGGTGCTAGTCACATACTGGGATCAGTGCAAAAGACAAAAGTCTTCTACAAGATCAAGTCCACTTTTCTGCAATGAATCTTGAGTAATCTTCATGTGTTCAATCATAACACTTGATATATAAGCTTTTATGGTCTACTTGAACCCACTTAGAGCTACCCAAAATACAAGTTCAGTGCGATTTGTCATATTATATGTCAATTATTTAAAAATATGACATTTACAAGAAAGTTTTATGGTTCTAGAGTTTAGCCTGAAGGTGCTCACTTGGGTTATTGTTTTTTTCTATGCAAGTAAAATTTTGAAAAATGTTTTTAGATAGTTTGCTTTGGTGGAAAGGAACTCCTGGGAAATTTTGTGATTGTTTGGTTCATCCCATCCACCTTGTAGAGAAAGAGAGAGCCTTTGCCTAAGTGATAGAAACACTCCCAATATCTCTTCTCCATTTCTCTCTCCATTGCTGCATCCTTGAGAGAAATTTTTATTACCATCACCTCCTACACTGTCCCTTGAGTGTTGTGATTATATGTTGAAGGTTAGGAAACCATAAGAGCCATTACAAATCCAAACCTAATTGTGGCTCTCTGTTGGTTGCTCAATGGTAGTGTCCTTGGGAAGCTAGTTGAATAAAGGACTCGGTAAAATCGATTACTAGCTAGGGCTTGGAGGGCTCAAGTACATAAGGGATATGGGCTTGGAGGGTTCATAGTCTTACTTGTACTGCAACTGTTCATCTAGTCGATATTTTATAACAGTGTGGCCGGGGGAGAGATTTTTCCACCTAGGTGCTCTAGTTTTCCTCTTCCTAAACACTTCCTTGTGTTTAGTTTTAGTTTGTTTTATTTTCTGCATTTTCATATTGCTATTTATATGCTCTAGTTCTTACTTGTTTAGGCTTGCAATGTGAAATTTGGTTAATCACTTATATTAGACTAATTGTTAGTTTTAGACTAAAAGTGATTAAGCCTTGATTTGTGTTAAAGAGGGTTCTAAATATATGCTAGGTTGTAATTAGCATTTCATAGAGAGAAATGAAATTTTGGGACTTAGAAGCTTAATTTGGATTTTGTCCATAAGAAGGGGGGGGGGGGGGGGAGACTTTATTTCATTGCATGCATTTTGCTAAGAGATTAACCTCTATTGGGTTCTATATTAACCCCATTTAATTAGTCAATTACCCAAGTTGAGTTATTAGTCCAAATTACATGCAAATCCAGTTAAGGCATAATCAAATTACCAAACTAGAATAAGTATACTGGAAAATATGTTTGACATGGAGATTTGATCACGATGGGAAAACTCTCACAGGGAAAACCCCACATGGTGAATGTTAGGTCACCACTTCCAAAAAATAAACTAACAAGAATAGTACAATGAATTTTACCCTATCCCAAAGTACCTAATTACAGTAAAACCTATCGATACTATATTTTGTCTAGCCCCGATTTGCGCGTCAAAACAATACCAAAATAAATTAAAAAAATTGAAAAAAGGTGCAAAATTATGAGTTTCAAATCCAAAAAGGGTAAAATTAAATACAACATGATTGGGTAGTGGATCAAAAGGTCACAAATTTTAAAAACCCTTTTTATAACAATTGAGGCCAAAACCCTAACCAAGTATGGTCAAAACGTTGAATTTTTTAATCCAACAGTCGGATCGAGTTGAATTTTGGACTGTCTCGTAGGACATATATTTCCCTTCGAAACTATAGTTTACGGGCCAAAATTGGAGTTAAAACGGATGAGATATCACCAAAATACCAAAAATCCTAATAAAAATCTAACTTTTTTTTTTTTTTCTAGGAAAAAACAGGCAATTTTTAGTTTGACTTCGCGCAATAAATTGTACCGACTGGGCAGGCACTGGAGTGATCTGGCTGACCCATCTTGAAGAAAAAGGTCTTGACTACTTTTAGTAAATATTTCTTGATGATATCTGCCCTGAATTTGAAGGTGCAAATTTTTTAAGGAAAAACGTCACAGAATGTTTCAGCACTGTGTCATCTTCCTTCCGAGCGCGATATCTTGACGACTGTAGCTCCAAATCTTACAAGACCAGGACCATTGGAAACTAGACATCCATAGCTTTCAAGGCATATAAATTTTGAATAAAAAAGGAGTTCGAAAAGGCCTCCAAACAGCTGCACAAATATTGGAATAGAAATAAAATAAATAAATAAATAAAATACAAAATAGGCTGATGAGGTGGCAAGAAATGGGAGGCCATGTTACACCTAGCTAGCCTCCCATTTGGCCTCATCCCCTTATAAATAACCCCTCATTGTTTGAGAAAAATAGGAACTTTTTGTGAGAAAATAGTGAGGAAAATAGGAAAAAAAAGAAAAGGAAAAGAGTGGAAAAATTCTGAGAAAATCCTCTAGAAATTCTAAAAAAAAGTTTTCTCTCTCTCTCTCTCTCTTGGAAACCCAACACAAAAAAGCCCTCTTTCATTTTTGCTAGTAATTTTGTGGGTAAGCTTGTAAGGGTGGGGTAGTTTCTTAATAACTACACCCACCAAATCTCATTTTATTCTCATGTAAACACCATCTTTATATATATAAAGATGAGGAAGTGACTTGAATAGTGTAATTCATAGCTAAGCAAACTCCATCTACCACCTTCTTCAGATGTTTAAGGGTCCAAGTGTCACGAAGAGAAATGGGAGAGGGAAAGATGGAAGGTCAGGATGCGAAGGAAGGGGGAGTATATAAAAAAGATGGTTTTCAGAAAAAAGGGGGCCAAACACAAGTATCAAAAAAAGAAAAAATGGGAAATAGGAAGAACATTGAGAGAAAAGAGTGAACAATGCAACTTTCTGTATAACATTGGCCTCCTCGGGCAAGCTTGTAGGGAGACATTTGCTCATCTATTCTATAACATTAGCCCTTTCTTCCTTATTTTTATCCTCGGGCAGAGCCCTCTCTTATTGTTAGTTTCCCTCTCTTACAAATTTTATTGATTTAGGCCAAGGATAAACTGCATAACTCACTGTTTTAAGTGGGCCTGGGTCACCAGATCTTTTGGTCCTTACAATTGGCGCCGTCTATGGGAACATCAAGGTGCAGTGGACTTGTTATAAGCAGTTATGGCTAACGTAGACTAGGATAGGGAAGAATCGGTTGGCTCACAAAGGGATAACCAGTTTGTTAACTTGGAGCGAATGAGAGATAGGCAACATACCCCAAGCGTTATGGTGGAGTCTTACCACACTAAACGTATAGAGCAGAGTCACTCAAGGACTGGGAGTCATGTCTCACATAATTAGGAGACACGAAAGTTGCAACAGGAGATAGACCACCTGCGCAGGAAGTTGAGGCGCAGGGAGCATGATAGAAGGAGTCCATCTCCCCCATCAAATGAGGGTTTGAGTGAAATCAGGGATCATTCATATCGTTATAGATCTAGAACTTCATCTAGTGAGTCCTATTCAGCTTTCCTCACGCTAGGACAGAAATAGGCGTGGGAGGAGGTCTTCCCACTGTGGCATGGGGAATTATGCAATGAGTAAAGCCTTATAGCAAATTTCTAAGTCACTTTTTGTTAGGAGAATTAACAAGGCTAGGCTCCCTCATCGGTTTTCTCAGCCAACTTTCACCATTTACAATGGGAGGACATCCCGTGGAGCATGTCAACCACTTTAATTAGAAGATGGCAGTTCATTCTAGTAACGAGGCTCTTATGTGCAAAGTTTTCCCCTCCAACCTCATGCCGGTGGCTATGCGTTGGTTTGACGCCTTGGAGGAAGGGTCAATTGGGTCCTTTGAAGAGTTAACGAGGGCATTTGGCACTAGATTCATAACGTGCAATAGAGTCCCCAAGCCTATTGATTCTCTGCTGTCTATGACCATGAGGGAAGGAAAGACCCTCAGGACTTACTCGGATAGGTATTGGGAAACGTATAATGAGATAGATGGGGACTTTGAGGATGTGGTGGTGAGAACCTTTAAGGTTGTCCTCCCTACCGAACATGATTTGAGAAAGTCATTAACGATGAAGTCTGCCCTGAATATGCACTAGCTTATGGATCACATAAATAAGTATAAGCGGGTAGAGGAGGACCAAATCCAGGGAAAAGGCAAGGCTAAGTGTAAAATAGGATCTTGTATGGGAAAATTTTCTAAGTGTAAAACAGGATCTTGGTCTTGTTCAGCTCCTCGGGTCATGAACCTTGGTCGAGTTAGCATTTACGTAGAATTTTCTAAGTAATGGATAGAACCATAAGTCTTGCTTGCTTCCTCGAGTTACAAGCACAAGGCAGATTGGTTTTTTTTAGCATTCCAAGTCCGAATTGAGGTAAGTTGTTGCTTGAAATTTATACTAAGTATCAGAATGTTATTACGAATTGCCCTAAGTGTCAGTCCAATAACTTTCTTAAGGTTCATTTCAGATTGATCAGGATAGTATAGGGAATTAGTTAAGTTAGTTAAAGATTAGTACATTCCAGATAATATTAAAAAAGGGGAATAGCGGGGGATATACTTGGGCAAATTAAACTTGAATAGATGGAAAAGTGCAAAGTAAAAATCAGGTATTTTCATTAAAGTTTAGGAGTTGGATTACAATAAGAGAAGGATGAGACATTAACTACTCTTAAGCCTTAGTACAAAATTGGCTAAATAGCTCAACCTATAACTAAGTTAGGCTGCAGCCTCCTTTTCTTTCTCTTTGTCCTTCTCCTTCTTCTTTCTCTTAAGTTGCTCAACTTCAGTTACCTCCTCGGATTCCACATCCACAACAGCTACTGGAGCTGGTTGATCGTGCCCTTGCTCTGCAAGAGGTGTGGTAGCTGAAGTAGAGGTAGGTTGAGCCGAGGTGGAGGCAGGGTTAGGATTAACTAGGGGCTGAGGGAAACTGGGAGCAAAACGTAAGGCTGAGGGATAGTATACCTTATCAGGAGCTCGGAGCTCTGATTCAGCACTAACCCCAGTTGCGTTTAGTGCTTCACCCCATACCTCTAGGCAAAAGGCCCGAACAACATCCCTAAGCTGGGCTGTAAGACTTTGAGCAGTCTTAGTCATGCCCGCATCATAGGCATCTTACTTGGCTTTGGCCCTTTCAGCATCCTTGGCCTTCAGCTGCTTCTATTGTTGTTTGGCCTTCACCATGGCCAAGGCCAGCTGACTTTCGGCCTTCTTCTAAGAAGCTCTTGCCTCTTTTGCCTGTTTCTCAAACCCAGCCAAGGCAGATTCGGCATTATTTCTTGATTTCTCTACCTCGTCCTGGTGAAAGATAGTGTCCTTCTGCCTCTTCTCAGTCTCAACGTGGGCCTTCTAGGTGGCCTCGAGTTTGCTTTCAGCTTTATGAGCTTGGCCCAAGGCATGGTCTACCCACTCCTCAGCCACGAAGGCTACTTGCACAGACTGGAAAATTGCTATGGGTTAGTATCCTTGCATGTATTATGTTAACTTATGGAAACAAGAGAATGAGTATATACCTTGGCAAGGTCTCTCTTTAGTGAAAGAATGACCTCATGCTTTCGAAAAGACCACAGCTCCTACATGTCTTCGGGCAGAAGGAGAGCCTTTTCCAGACATTTTGCCAAAATGCCCGATCTCCCTTTTTGCAGATCCTAGAGATTGGTGTCATCCATGATGAGGCTCCCCGAGCTCAGCACAAACGAAGGCCCTCAGGCCGAGGCCTTCGGCTGCTGATATCCCTCTGAGCCTTTGGACGTCCCGAAAGGAACGTTCTTTTTCTGCTAAGCCCTAGATTTTGAGGGCTCCTTGGATGAGGGTTGCTTTGAGGGACATGTGACTTCTCCCTCTTCAACGTCCTCGGATCCCTTGCCCCCTTGGACCCTTTTTCTTTTCTTGTCCACAGCGTCACCAGAGGATGCAGGCGTGGGGGCAGGAGTGGGTGGTTGAGGCACTATGGGAATTGCTGGGGAGGCACCTTCAGCGTGCGTTGTGAGTAGGGCCAACAAGTTTAGGGTCTTTTTTTTGAACCCCATTCCTTCAGATATGTCAATTTCCTCTTGGTTAGTGCTGACTTAGGCATAAGGTGGACTGCGTTGGGAAGGGCCGGGTGAATCTTCGGGGTCCTTTTGATGGTAGAAGACCTTGAAATCCTTGTCTGTTACTTCTTAGGTGGGTTTGGGAGTGCCCTCTGTATCCTCGTCGTCTGAGGGTATAGGCTGCTCGTGAGAGTAAAGGAGTCTGGTCACCAGCGGGGCTGGAAGTTAGGCGTCTTGCGTTCCAGGTGGAGAAGGATTAGTTAGAAGAAAACCGGGGACTACTACGTCAATTAAGGCCAACCGTTTATCTTTAGCTCTGATTACGTTCTTCGGGCTTTGGAAGTGTTTGGAGAGGGGTTCAAACTCGAGGATTAGGTGCACCGCCCGGAGTTGGCCGTCCTTATGTAGAAAAATTTCTGATTTAAGAATCCGATTTAGGTTGGGAAAATTCACGAGGTTCTTTTTCGGGGCAGTGTAGTGTTCGTCTGCAAAAAGAGGGAGTAACATAAGTCATAGGTTAAAGAAAAAATCTTGTAAAAGTTTTTCTTTTTTTCCTACGCCCATCTAAGGTTTGTGGGAACCCTACCTGGTTCCCTTTCCAGGGTGGGATAGTGCAACCTATGGTGCCAGTCACCCGAGACGATGAGGAAGTCCCCATCCATCCCCTTGTTTGACTCAAGCATTCAGGATATTAACCTAACGACGGAGACCCTACATTTGATGTAGTATTTGGTTTCCTTCCCTTTTTGGCAGCTGTACACCCAATTCACGTCATGCCATGTAAGGTTGGTCCTCATTTTCCGGTTTATCATATCTACGCTACCAAGGACCCTAAAAACGTTGAGGGAGCATTGTGTGGGGGTCAGCCTATAGTTCATTAGGAAGTCTCTAGTGACCCTTCCCATGAGAATTTCCATCCCGCCTTCTATGAATGCGATCATTGGAATCACCACTAAGCCAGCAGGTCTATTTATAACTAGCCATTTGCCTAGTTCACAGTGTTAAAGTTCAACATCGTTGGGGATCCTGTATTTAGCCCTAAAGGTAGCCCAGCCTTCAGGGGTATCTACCAGCCTAGCAAATCTACCCATAGAGATCTATGGTGTAATAAATGAAAAATCTAGTGCAAAAAATATGAATCCAAACACACCTACAAGCAATAGAATAGTCTTTCCTCGAGCTGCTGCTTTAATGAAAATTTGCCAAATGAGTAAATGAGGCCAAACTAGCCTCAGCCTCTCCTTATATAGGGGTGAAAAATGAGCGGTAAAATTCCCGCTCATAAATGCAGGTAAATAAGGACCGTAGGATCATCATCTCACCGTAGAACATGGAGGAACAAGCAACTGCTTGACACAATAAATACGGGATTGTGAATACCGAAGCATCAGGAACATGCTGATGACAAGAGAAAAGACATTACCACATGGAAATGCGTTTGGCACGTATGAAATGGGATGTATAACTAAAACTTCGCTTTTATCTTAGAGTTAATAGCAAAAGTTTTAGGGAGATATTATGGGTGCCCAAGGACCGAGGATGGGACTAATGAGTTGTAGTACTGACATAGGGGTATCACATGCTCGAAAAGGAAATTCGCCTTAGGAGAGGAGGGGATGAGACAAAGTACTCTAAGGCGATCCAGTTGGGAAGAATGGTTTGAAGAGAGAGAATCAGTGAGAGTAGGGGAAGTTTCCAATTCGGGGTAGCCTGTTGCCTCCGCATTAATTGGTGGGCAACAGCTTTATCAGCTGCATTAATGAGGAAGTGACCTTTTTCAGATGTTTAAGGGGACAAGTATCACGAAGAGAAATGAGGGAGGGAAAGATGGAAGGTCAGGATGCGAAGGAAGGGGGAGTATATAAAAAAGATGGTTTTCAAAAAAATGGGGGCCAGACACAAGTATCAAAAAGAGAAAAAAGGGAAAACAGGAAGAATATTGAAAGAAGAGAGTGAACAGTGAGAGGGGATAAGACAAACTTTCTGTATAACATTGGCCTCCTCGGGCAGGCTTGTAGGGAGACATTTGCTCATCTATTCTATTACATTAGCCCTTTCTTCCTTATTTTTATCCTCGAGCAGAGCCCTCTCTTGTTATTTGTTTCCTCTCTTACAAATTTTATTGATTTGGGCCAAGGTTGAACTGCACAATTCACTGTTCTAATAAGTGGGCTTGGGCCACCAGATCTTTTGGTCCTTACAAAAATAATAATAAAATATTTTATTTAGCATTTTTTAAATACCATATTAGCATTTTAATTTTAAAAAAAGCCACCTCAGAAAATTTAAACAAAAAAAAATTTAATCTAATTTAAACTAAAATCATTTATGAAAAAAACAAAAATCGTTATCTTAGTCTTTTTCTTTTTCTTCTTATTTCTTTAACCTCATCAGCATTTACTAATCTCAAATTCTCTCTTTTTGAAATTATTTTTATTTTTCTTCTTATTTCTTTAACCTTATCTTTTTAAGTCTATTTATTTTTCTAATCTCAAATTCTCTCTCTCTCTCTCTCTCTCTCTCTCTCTCTCTCTTCACCCTCCATGGACGGAATCTCTCTTTCCATTGTAACTCCATGGCCGGAGCTCACAAGCTTGATGAGGAGAAAACGATCTGCCATGGATGGAGAAAACGATCTACCATGGACGGTCTTGATGCAGTCTTGGGTCTTGGTTTGGCAGAGTGGCACTTGAGGGTTTTCATGTGCGAGGCTCGTTGGTAGAAGTGGCTGCACACCTACTCCTGATCTGCCATGGATGAGCCACCCTAAGCCTTATCTCCTATGCCTACGGCTTCACTTGTGCTCCAATTTTCCTCTCCTTTCTCATATTGCAAAGCTTTGTTCCTCTTGTTCTGGGTTTGTTTTTGTTTTTGTTTTTTGGAGAGAATGTGGAGTTGCTTGATTTTATGGGTTTTTTTTTGTGTGTTTGTTTCCCAAGAAAATTTATGGGTTTATGGGTTTGTTAGAGATTGGGTTGGTTACTGTGTTTATGGGTTTGTTTCTTGGGGTTTTTTTTTTTTTTTTTTTTTTTTTTTTTTTTTTTTTCCCCTGGATTTGATGGAGATTGGGTTTGGTTGCTGGATTTGGATTTAGGGTTTGCTAGAGATTGGTTTGGTTGCTTCTTGGATTTGGGAAGAACATGAAGAAAATTTCCTGTTAGTATTTGATTCAATTTTTTATTCTTGTTTTCATTTGTGTTCTTTTGATATGGGTTTGAGTTCTTGGCTACTGGGTTTGTGTTCTTGTGATTTGAATTCTTGGTTGCTGGGTTTGTGTTCTTTTATTCTTGTGATTTGAGTTCTTGGTTGGTGGGTTTGTGTTCTTGTGATGGGTTTGAGTTCTTGGTTGATGGGTTTGGTCTGTTGAAGAACATGAAGAACATTAAGAAATGAAATTTTTAATTAAATTAGATTTAAGGTTTTTCTTTAAATTTTTTTAAAAAAATTTTCTAATGTGGCTTTTAAAAAAAAATTTAAATGCTGACATGACATTTAAAAAATGCCAAATAAAATATTTTATTATTATTTTAATAGCCATGTCAGCATTTAATGTGCCAACAAGGCACTCCGTTTGCCATGTCAGATTTTTCTGTTACTAGATTAACGGAAAGGACCAAAATAAAATCGATTTTATGAAATCAGGGACTGTCCTAGGAGCAAAATCAATTTAGGGACCAAATCGAGAATCGGCCTAAAATGTAAGGATCAAAAGTGCATTTTCGCCTTTATTTTATTGCACCTATATATACACACACACACACCCCTAAATAAACAAAAGATTTTCTATTCTCTCTCTCTTAAATGGTTTTTAAACCTCAAATAAAACATAATATGGGTGTGTCTCATAAGAATGGTTGATGGCTTAGAACTCCCATTTCTTTAGGATGAAGTATCCATAAGGCTTGAAAAAAATTAAAATCTATTTAAGAGAGATATAAAAAAATAAAAAAATAAAATTTTTTCCAATAAACCTTTACAATATTCCTGCACTTTCTTTTAATGTCATTTAAATTTCTGCACTTTAAATTTCAGCTCTTTACTTTATGTCATTTGAATTTCAGCACTTTACTTACTTTGTTATTTATTTTTCTGTACTTTACTATTGCTCCTTTATATTTCTCATCAATAAGTTATCATAAAATAAAATTGTTTAGGTAAAAACATATCTTTTACATACTTTTCTAAGGAAATGCCTTTTTTTTTTTTTATAAAGAAATAAAGTTTCTTTTTCCTCCCTTTTTCTTTAAAAAAATGCTTTAAAAAAAAAATGTTCCCACATTTTCTTTTTTAAAAAAAGGGAAAATGGTAAAAAATAAATAAATAAATAAATAAAAAAGAGAGAAATTTTTTCTTCAAAATAATAATAATAATAATACTTTTACCACGGTGGAATATTATTTTTTTTTATCACGTTAAGAAAATGCTTTCAAAATATGTTTGATTTTCCTTTCCATATTCAAAAAAATTGTTTTCAAATAATAAGAATGCTTTCAAAAAAATGTTTTTACCACATTGGGAAAAAAATTCAATAAAAAAAAAAAATCTTTTGAACAAGTAAAGTCTTTTGAAACTCGTCTTTGTATAAAAATTATGGGATTTTTCTTGGAGCCCCAAAACTTCTTTCCTTTTCAAAAATAAAAACCCATGAATCTTTTTAGAAATATTTTTCTCAAAATCATGGTACTTTTCAAAAACCATTTTTCTATAAAAAAAGAAAAATTAAAAAAAAAAAAAAACTTGTTTTGCCTTTACAACCTTGCTTGCTCAAAAGGGATTTTTCTAAAAAATGTTGAAAATATCCTTCTTAAAGCTTCTAAAAAAATCATTAAAAAAATTTCATTCCAAATTCTCTCAAAAATAAAAATAAAGATAAAGTTAATATTGTAAATCTTTTTTATACATTTTAATTTCAAACTTTTCCTTAAAATAATTTTGTTAAAGATTTGTGTCCCTGGTTCATCTTCTTGAACCATTGAACACAAATCAAGCTTACATCGTTCCTCCTATTTCTTTGGCACTAATGTATTTTATTTATCATATTTTTTGTATGATAATAAATGAGAAACATTGTGGATGACAACAAGGTGCTACTCTTCTAACTCTCTCTTTTATTTGTAGTTTGTTTATATAGTAGTTTAGTATTCACATGTTGCCTACTTATTAAATAATCTACTCACATGTTTGTATGTTCCCTTATATGCTACCTATGTAAATACCTCACATGCCTTGCTTGTAAATGTTCTTTGGAGTTAATATTCACATGTTATTTTATAAGTAAATAATTACTCACATGTGTGTGTGTATATATATTGTTTACAAAACCTTTGAAAAAATAAAAATGCCAAGTATTCTATTTCTTCACTAAAAAGATAACGTTTAAAATAAATTAAAATAAGGTACTATCTTCGAATAGGCGTTGTGGGGTGCCTAACACCTTCCCCACACGTAACCAAACTTTCGAATCCAAGATTTTTGGTTCACGAATTTTTGGTTTGCCTTAATTTAATGAACCCTTAAAATTTGGTATAATTAATTAGGCAACCTAAAATGAATTAGACCCCTTGGTGAACAATCACACCTAATACAAAACCAATGGTTAGTGGCAACTCCTAAATAAAAATAAGAAAAAGGGACTCACATACACACACCTCACCTAGAATCACAAGCACACAAAGAGTCACATTGCCAAAGACCCAATGTGCAACCGCCCTAAATCAGAAATTTTTAGGCGTCCACAAAACCTACTAATTTATAAGGAAGCTCAACTCCAATCCTCCCAATTGGACTACTTCTTGAAGAAGACTTCTCCTTTGCACAAATAACCTATTTGTGACTACCAGCATAGCAAGTCTTTTGATTGTTGTAGCTTGTAGAGTTATTCAAACCACGCTTTGGTGAACCAATAGCAGCTTTATACAAACCCTAGGTACACAAATGTCGCAGAAACTCCTGTTATGCGTGTATCTCTCTGTCTACAATGATGGTTATGTAATATTATTTTATATGCTTTGGAAGCCTAGTACACAAATCCCTAGAATTGCCAAATCATCATGGGCTAAAATAGAAAATTACTGTTCAGCTTTCTTGAAGTTCGATAGATCGCGAGGTGTCTAAAGGTATCAAAATTCATTTATCCTCAATAGATTGACATGCATTGAGATTTGTAGATGCAACTTTTCTTGAGAAGTTTTTTTAGCAATTTGTGTCTTCAATAATACCACTTGTTTATTCAACAAATGTCTTCCTGAACCACTAGAAACTAAGACTCAATTACAGGTATAATGCATTTTGATCTCAAATATGACAATACATAAAAATATGACCCTTACAATCTCCCTATAGACACCTCATTTCGTTCTGACTTATATCCAAGACCTCCAGTTCCAATGAAGAGAAATCAAATCGCTACCAAAATTATCAATATTGTGTGTGGAACCTAACGAGGATGACAAGCCAAAACATGACCCAATACAGCCTAAGCTCAAGCCCAAATATGAAAAATATGTAGGAAGCCCAAAGCCCAAAAGACATTTTTGACCTAATTTGGCCCAGGCTTACAAAGTGTGCATACGTTGGGTATTTAATGCATACGCACCCAATCTATGGCGTATGTACTCTCTGGATAGAAAACCTAAAATCACTCAATTTCCATTTGATAAGATTCTAGGGCAACCAACCTAATAAACTGGTTGCCCAAATGTGTCATCAAACCCTAGCTACCCATTTCCCCTATAAATACCCCCATTGCCAACATCAAAAATGAAACCTTACTGAAACTCTGCCAAATTCCCAGATAATACCTAAACCTAGAGTTTTAAGGCTAGAAGGGCAAAAAGGGTTAAGATTTAGATTGATCTTCAGGTCCTTGTTGATTTGAAGGTAATCTTTTTCTCACTCATATTCAAATTCTATTTCGGTCCAAGCTTGCAATCATGTTACTTAGAGTCCCTTAGCAAACCCTAATCATATTACTCAACTCATCCTCCCACACACACAGCTATAGTAGTCGATTTCACCTAGCGGATGGTTAAAATTACATCATTGTAAGTGCTATGAGGAGGAAATGTGGATCTTTTCCATGACCCACATTTTCCTCCTCGATTCTTGTTTCTGTTATACTTTCTGTTGTTTTTAAGCCATCAATATATATATATATATATATATATATATATATATATATATATATTTTTCATACTGTGTCTTTAATTTCGTTCATTTTTGTTGTTTGTACTAAGAACATGTAAGATCCTTAATTTGCCTCAAGATTCGTATGCACAGGATAGGATGCATACACATCCATACCCTGGCGTACACACTTTTCATATGGCTAGGGTTCTTTTTTTTTTCTTTTTTTTTTTTTTTTGGGGGAAATCCTCCTTGAGTCTCAAGTGTGTACGCCGGTAGAAGAGTGCATACGCATCCTTCTTACGGCGTATGCCAATTTGGGCCCAACCAAATTTCTTGCATTTTCTATTTCCTTTATCTTTATTGTCATGTTTTATTATCTTTCCTTATCTGTTTTTATCTATCTTTAATGTGCATATTCTGTTTGTCTTTTGTTTCCTTTCTTGTTTGAAATTAATTGTAAAATACTAAAAACATTTCTTTCTCTTTCCTTTTCTATCTCCAAACCCTAATTCACTCTCTCTTTTCTCTCTCATCCAATCTCTAATTATGATTCAAACTCAATAAGGCAACTAAAAGCCTTAGAGATAAATAAGGCAAACATTTCAAATATAATAGACTCAAATACTTTCTAAACTTTAAGTCAATAGTTACTTAGTATTCAATTCATTTGAGTTTAAAGGTAGTTTTGATATAATTAAGGGGATTTATTCATTTTTAATTGGAAACATCAGATAAGTCAATCAGACCCTAATTAATTAAATCTCTTTAAGCCTTAAAAGATGCAAGCTATTAATGTCAAATCAAAACAATTCAAGTCTAATAAAGGGAAAATACATATCAATTAATGAAGATTCCACTTCAATTAATAAGCTTTCCTAATAAGACTTAAATACACTTAGGAGTAAGATTCGTAACTCTGTTTGGTACCCACATGCGCATACCCGCATATATGCGTGATTGGGTATGCATATGCACACGCTTGTTCTATCATGTTGTTTTCCATGCCATGCCTTGTTTCTTTGAGTTCATTGTCAGGAATTAGTTTCTTTTCCATGACTATCTCTTTGCTTTCATACACACACGTCTACATCGCTTTCTATACCTTGTCTCAAATGACTTGTAAACTACATCTAGGTCTAGATGCAAACGCACACTTTTAAACTCCTAAGATAAATCTATCTCTTGTCCAAATCAAGCAACAATATATGAAGGCCAACTACGGTTGGGCGAGCTTGGGGTGCTTAACCTCTTCCCATCCTGTACCCTAACTCCAGACCTTGTCAAGTAGAAAGACCTTCATGGAGTCATGTTTTGGTTCCTGGACCTATAACCATTGGCAACTCATTTGCTTCTTTCTAAGAGGCACTGCGTACTCCCAGGCTCACGCTTGATTTGAGCCTAAACTGCTTCAAGGGAGATTAAGTATTGCACACCCGCCTTCGCGAGAAGGAACCAACATGTTGATAAGCTACCATACAAATGAGGATATTAAAAAAAAAATGATGTAGATCCTTCCAAACGCCACCACACTTATGAGTTGGCCTAGACTGAATTGAACAGTATTATGACATTATGGTCTCCACCAACAAAACAACTACCACCTTCAAAACCATCTGTCTCTTTTGGAATTTTTTCTGTGTTCTTACATAAAAGGACCTGGCCATATATAGTTTGTGTTTATACATGAATTACACAAATTACGGTAGCGCTTGCGTTAGTTGACTATCTAATAGATGGTAGACAAGCTTTCTATGCTGCCTTCTTTTTCCCAAACAGTAAGCTCAATGAATAAGTGTTCCCCTTCTGTGCAGCAGCTTCTACTCGATTTCCACCGATCTACAAGTTATTTTTATCAAGTACTCCATCAAATCAAAGTAAACAATACCGAAAAGTATCCAAAAATTATATCGGATTAATAAATAAATGATTTAGCATCCAACATATTATTAGTCCACGTGCCGTAGTAGGAGGTACAAATGGTTCTTTTTTATTTCATAAAATATAATACAGAATGTATTGATTTAAAGGTATAGAACATACCTTGTCCATGAGCCAATAGCCAATGGTAGGCATGTACTGCACCAAATACATAACAGCAAGCACAGGCTGCACAAGATAGCCAAAAGGATTGAGATTATTAAACAAGAAAATGTCAATGGTACGAGCAAGGCGTAGTTATTTTGTTGCACATTCTAAACAAAGCAGAAGTGTATGTACTCCTACACTTTAACATAAAAAGCAAAGGCACAAGGACATTTTGGAGCATCGTATGAAGCCAGTCTTTCATGTCTTGATTAATAGTTTCAATTTTTCAAGTATATTTTATAATTGTTTGCATTGTCATATTCACAACAGTAGAGTAAATTAGAGTTGTAGAATATTATATATCGCTAGACCATATTCTAACAAAAAGGACACCAAAAAATAAAAGGAAGAAAGAAATACAAATAGAGGAGAGTCACCTCAAAAGGAAAAGAGCACAAAATTAATAATGCTGCGTTTGGATGAAGGATTTGTAGGCAGAATTTAGGCCCACCACAGAATTTTAAACTCTTTCAATTAAAATTCCTTGTTCGGGTGTCATAAAGGGAATTCCAAATTTCATGAGAGAAATTTAGCCAGAATTTGGGACCTTTGATTTCTCTTTTCAAATTCCGCCTCTATAGGCATTATTTCTAAAATTCTACTATTCTCTCTATTTCTTCATTCACAGAAACCAGATCCAGAAGACTAGAACCCACCATTCCAACATTCTCAATCATGCCCCTCTGTTCCACCCAATCAATGGACCCCACCAACACGTTGGTACCCAACCAAACCACAACACCCTCATGCAATAAGCCATATCTTCTTCAACACTGCCCTCTCCACAAACAGAGCTTCTAGAAGTTTCGGGGGATTGGATGATGACGCACATGAAGTTGGCCTGGATGATGACACATACGTTGCGCTTTCTTGAGATTGAGAGGCATCAAAGCGCCAAAAATAGGTGGTTGTTCTTCTTGTTATTGTTGAAGGTTAAGAGAGATGCAGCGGTTGCTGTAATGGCATGGTGGCAGATTATTGAAATGGTGCAGTGGTGAGAGGTAAACCTTGATTGTTAATTATGCCTAAAGACAACCTCCGATTACAAACAAGAAACAAAAACATAAACTGATGAACATAGGATTCAAAGAACGCTTCTTTATTTACTACAGTTGGTTTTGGACATATGGAATACAAGAATGAAATCTTCTTGAGTGTTCTTCAATTCCACCTGTAAGTTCCAATCTGCTGAGAAGCTTTTTCTCCCTCTCCAATCATGTTTTTTCTCCTTTACTTTGAATTCCAGCAAAAACAGAAATTTCCTGTCACTCTTCTCCTTTAGATTACAGCAAGAAAAGAAACTTTCCCTTCTCTTTAAATATCATAATTCTTCTCTTTGAGAGCAGTATTTGTTGGAGAGATTTCAGTTGAGTCTGTACACCTTGTCCCTTAGAAAACTCTCTTCGACAGCAGTATATGCTGGAAAGATTTCAGCAAAAATTGATACACTTTTCTGTCAGGAAAATTCTCTGACAGAAGTATATATTGGGAAATTTTGGCAGATTTTCAGTACTCTTTTTACCTCAAAGGCTCTCTCTCTCTTCATTTGATGTTCAGCCCTATTTATAGGTCATGGGCTGGAAGAAGTTAACCTTCTTTCCAAGCCAATCAAATTGTTATTATCCTGGTGTTTATCCTTATCCAAGTTCTTCCAGCACTGATCTATTTCAGTTAGATCAGTCTTCTATTTTAGTTAGATCAGTCTTCTTGAGTTATAAACACCTTTAAAAGCCTAACAACAAATAGGATCTTAATTCCAGCACATATGTGGAACTTTGTGAAGCCCAGTGATGGACTCATCTGGTAGCTGCAGAACCCAGCTGTGGGCTTGAAACCAGGCCAAAACCTGTTACCTCTTTGGGCCTTCTTAGGCTCATTTTAAAGCCCAATGCTGCCTCCCAGAAACCATTCCAGCCCAGGCCCTTGGGCCATTTAGGGCAGGAACTTTTTTTTTTTTTTTTGGGATAAGTAAAGGAAATTTTATTCAAAAACTTAATAATGAGTCACCCGAGTACACAGGAAGCATACAGCAGGGGAACAAAATAATCAAATACATAAATTACAAGCATCCATCAAATCATAGACCAAAAAAATAGAATGACTTCCTATGATAGACATCCAGTCCGATAGAGTTTTAAAGAAGAAAAGTTTTAAATCAGCTATAGTCCTTTCAGAATCTTCAAAACACCGGTTGTTTCTCTCCTGCCAAATGCACCACATCAAACAATGAGGGACAGCCATCCAAATAACACCATTACGATGATGACCAAAATTTCCTTGCCAACAAGCAAGGAGCTCAACTACAGTCTTTGGCATCGCCTAGTGGATACCAAACAAGGTGCACACCATAGACCAAAACTCGTAAACAACAGGACAATGTAGTAAAAGATGGTCTACCGATTCTCCATTACTTTTGCACATATAACACCGATCTAGAATCAACACATTCTTCTTAAGTAAATTATCAATAGTCAAGATAGTTCCTAAAGCTATAGTCCAAACAAAAAATGCAACTTTGGAAGGAACCTTTTGCTTCCAAATACTTCTCCAAGGGAAGGATTGAGTACATACACCCAACAAAACCTGATAGTAACTGCTTACCTCAAAGCCCTTGCTCTTAGCAGGTGTCCAACACATCTTATCCTCACCAATACCTCTCAATGAGACTCCATATATGACATTCCAAAAAATAGACAAAGAATTTGATTCCCTATCATGAATTTCTCGCAGGAATTCTAAGTCTGAAAAAAGAACCCCATTAGGAAACTGCATGAGATCAGCCACATAAGCCTCCTTACATTACTAATTCTGAATAAATCTGGAAAACACGTACTCAAAGGATTATCCCCACACTAGACATCATGCCAAAATTTCACTCTAGTCCCATCTCTAATCTGAAATTGAATGTAGCGAGAAAAAGTAGACCAACCACTACTAATAGTTTTCCATAAACTCACCCCATGGGAGCCTGGAACAAAATTAGAGCTCCAATCTCCCTCCTCAACTCCATATTTAGCCCTTATAACCCTTCTCCATAACGCTTCTCTCTCATACCCAAATCTCCACAACCATTTTCCCAATAATGCTTCATTAAAGTATCTCAAATTTCGAATTGCTAGACCCCTAGACTGGATAGGAGAGCATACCTTGGACAAATTCACTAAGTGACGTTTAGAATCATCTCCCAGACCACCCCAAAGAAAATTTTGTTGAAGTTGTTCTATACGGTATGCTATATCTGCCAAAATTGGAAAAAGGGAAAGGAGATAAGTAGGTAAATTGGATAAAGTACTTTTTATGAGAATAAGTCTCCCCCCTTTGGATAGATACAATCTTTTCCATCCTACTAACCTCCTTTCCACCTTCTCAATGATGGGATTCCAAACTGCTCTATCTTTCCATTTTGCACCCAATGGAAGGCCTAAATATTTCATAGGAAGTGAGCCCTGCTTACAACCCAACGCATCTACTAGCATCTCAAAATTTGGAACCACTCCCACAAGAACTAGTTTAGACTTATCCAAATTAATTTTCAATCCTGATACAATCTCAAACCATGACAAAATCAGGTGCAAAAACAACATCTGGTCGATATCAGCATCGCACATAACCAATGTATCATCTGCGAAGAGAAGATGAGTTACCTATAAGTGATCACCTATGGAGGTACCCACACTAAATCCAAACAATCGACCTTCCGTCACCGCCTTATCCATCATTTTGCTAACTGCCTCCATAGTTTTATAAGATTTGATAACATCCCAACAAGCTTGGAAAAAAGCCATAGGGAAGCCATCTGGACTAGGAGCTTTATCCCCCTCAAAATCTTTAACTACCCCAAAAACTTCTACTTCATCAAAAGGCCTCACCAACCAGCCAGCCTTGTCATCAGAGATTTTAGGAAAATTTAACACATCCGGGTGTGGGTGATAGACCTTATGTTCCCTAAATAAATTTTTATAAAACTAAATAATGCAATCCTCTATACTTTTTTTATCAGAAGTCAGGACCCCATCAACCTTGAGATTAGTAATTGCATTGTTTCTTCTATGTGAGTTAGCCATTTGATGAAAGAACTTTGTATTGCTGTCACCCTCCTTCAAGTAAAGCATTTTTTATTTTTGCCTCCAACTAATCTCTTCCAAAAGGCTGGTTTTTTTAAATTTTGTTTGAAGCCTTGCATTCTCTAACTTCTCCTCTTCTGATAGAACTACCACTTCCTCTTTTGGATCCAAAGCATTCAAATCACTCTACAGTTGTATTTTTTTTACAGCCACGTTTCCGAACTCCAATTCGTTCCACTTCTTCAAGTCTGCCTTCAGGGCTTTTAATTTCATGGCCATTTTGTAGCTAGGTGTACCTTAAAATTGATAAGAATCCCACCAATCTTTCACCTTCCCCACAAAACCTTCCACCTGGAGCCACATATTCTCAAAGTGAAAAGGTCTTCGTCCCTTCTGAATTGCACCGCCCTCCAAGATAATTGGAAAGTGATCAAATAAGCCTCTAACCAACCTCCTCTATGGCATATTGTGATAATGATCTTCCCAATCAGGAGAAAAAAGGAAACAATCTATCTAGGATCCAGAGATGGAATTGAACCATGAATACCTACCACCTGCCATAGGGATATCCAACAAACCATGCACAGAAATGAAATCTGAGAAGTCATGCATTGCTTGAGTAAAATTAACAGCCCCTAATCGCTCCGTTGGGAAACGAACAACATTGAAATCCCTTGATACACACCGAGGCACGTTCCACCAACTATGAAGACCCGACAATTCCTCCCACAACAATCTACGCTCTCTGTCCACATTAGGACCATAAACACCAATGAATGCCCATTCAAAATTATCACCCACATTCTTGAATCTGCAAGAAACTGAGTAGTGCCCCACAGCTTCTTCTAACTTCTCCACTACCCTTCTATCCCACATAACCAAATTCCCTCTTGAGGCGCCCAAAGATCCCAAGTACACCCAATCCACATAGTGACAACCCCATAAACTTCTAACAAATCCCCTAGTAATCAATTCCACCTTTGTCTCTTGTATACATATGATATCAGCTCGCCACATTCTAATTAGGTTCTTAATTTGAAGCCTTTTATCCCTTTCATGCAGGCCTCTCACATTCCAAAATAAAATCTTCAAATTCATTTAGACACAATCAAAGCCCTCTCCCTACTAACACTGCAAGGCCTAACTGAAGAAGAGTCATAATTAACAGAACTAAATAAGCTCCGTAGATCCTGTAAACCCCTCCCTCCTCCCTCTATTTTCTTTTTCTGAGCAAACAACTCAAACTCCCTCTGTTTCATCTTCGCTTCAACAGCCAGGAGAAAACTTGTTGCCACTTTTTCCAACCCTTCAACTTAAGTCTCCAAAAAATTATCAAACCCCTGGAATTTACTTTGAAACCATTGAGACATTTGTGGTGAAACATATTCAACCCTGTCTGAACGATCCCTTAGAACTGGAGGCTCCATTGAACTTGACATAGCCAAAGGGGTTACGCTCAGTGGCTCTAAAAAGAGTCCTTAGAGTGCTGACATACATCAACCAAATCACCAGTGTGTTCTGAAGAACAATCGGAATCAACATCCTCCTCCACAAGCACCGTATCCCATTCAGAATTACTTGGTATAATTTGAAGCCTATTCCCCGGGTTAATGAGTTCCACATCAACATTAGAAACCAAAGCACTATCTATCAATGGGCTTTTGATCTCAATTGGTACCACCACTTGTCTCCCATCTCTGAGTTCGAGAACCCATTTTTCTGATGTACCCCAAGTCTTACTGGGTTCAATAGCATGCAAGGACAGGACAGAATCTGCTGTAACTTCGTCATCAGAACTGGTATCGGAAGGCACCAAGTGAGAACCGCCTGAAATTGACTTGTCGATACAGATGGTGAGACAAGAGACAAAGGTACAACAGGTTCTGTGATAGTAGCATATCGCCGAATGTGCACCATCGGGGTAGGTCTGGGTCTGGGCCTGGGTCTGGGTCTCCGCCGAAACTGGCTTGTTGGCTCGAATCTTGCAATTTCAAAACTGAGTTTGAAGGCAGATTTTAAACACTGACTGTGGGCTGGGTTTACCAAAGTATGGGTTTGGTGTGGCCTCCAAACAGACAGATTTGGGCTTGGCTGTATTAAGTGGGTTAGAAGTAATAACATTATGAACAGTGGGCTTTAGAAGTGGGCTTTTGGGCCCACTTCATTAACTATAGCCCATCTCCCATCTTTCTTTCCCACACTCCATTCTCCATACGCATAAAAATTATCCAAGGTCAACAACTCAGATTTTATACCGTTACTTTCAATTCCATTTATATTTATATTTATTGTTGACAAAATCTTCGCCCCAAGTTGCTCCCTCTGTCCTTGAATACTTTCCTTGCAGGTATCACGGCTGAAATCTCTAGGATTTGAATTTTGAACAAATGCAGTTTTATTCTTTCCTTTATTTCCTCCGCCACCACCAATGCAAAGGTTTTTGGGAATACCTGTGGTTGCTTACTTGGAAGCTAGAGACTCCGGGTCTATCGCCTTTCGCAGGTGTCAACCAAAACCTCTCCAGCCACTCCCTGACTTCCCTTCTTGCACCACTATAGAACCCTTACGGCGACCATGAATGAGTTCAGATATTAATAAGAAAGAGCTGTAGGTGTTGGATCCCAACTGAAGAATAAAAAATTTGTCACCCTCACGGAAGGATTTCGCAAACTGACCACGAGACTATCCAGAGATCAGTTCTTCCACATTGAACAGCAATCTCTTTGCACTTCCTTTTCCCGTGAAAATTGATCTTAAAGAATCTCTGCCTCTCTCATAAATACAAAGCTGGTAAAACGTACCACCTTCCTCAACTGTAAACTCTAAAGGTTTTTGATTCAACAAAGAAAAAAACCAGAGCCTCCCATAATGAAAAAGAAATCAACA
The DNA here is from genome assembly GCA_028535165.1 of Quercus tomentella. NCBI lineage: Eukaryota > Viridiplantae > Streptophyta > Magnoliopsida > Fagales > Fagaceae > Quercus > Quercus tomentella. The sequence goes on along the minus strand of JAPQVY010000133.1, from coordinate 48,158,928 downwards.
AAAAGAAGCATAAAAAACAAACAAAACAAAGCAGGAGAACAGAGAAAAATCTATGGCTAATCCGAGGTAGCCAGGCCTCAATCTATTGAAGATGTTTTGAGTAGTTGTTTTACATTTGTAGTTGAACAGAAAACCTTTAGGGCAGGACTTGCTTTCCAGCAATTCAAAATTGGCTGCTAACAATGTTCGGGACCACTCAAACTAGTCAAAGCCACATAGAAGAAGTTGCAATGTAATGAGTCACTACATAAACAAATAGAATATCTGAAGCTAATTTGCACATGATGCACACAAAGGTGGGAGAGCCTAACATTTCCTTAGAGCAGGAAATTTTCAACCTTAACAGGAACTTTGAAAGTCTAAATGAATGTACTTGTAAAGTTGACAACTGGTAGGAGTTGAGGCGGAAAGAAGCTCTATAGAGTCGCAGCGATTTACAATTATGCACCCTTTTGAGAATCAATTACATTGGATCATTGGCATTTTCATCCGGATGCCAAAAACCATATTTCATAAACATCTCAAATATAAGGAAAGAGATAAATCATGCATAACATATTATCATTGCAGTAAATAAGTCTTTGTTTTTATCTAGATCAGCAGCAATTCAACTTGATGTCTTCTCTCTGGTAACAAGTGCATAAACAGCTATCATATAAACAGCATTAAATTTGCATGTATAGTCTGACTACAATGGATTTTATTTTTTCTTTGTTCTTTTCATTTTATTTTTATATTTTCAAGTAGAGCTCTTGCTTTAAGTTTTCCAGGAACTTCTAGATATAGCCGTCTTGTAAACCTAAATCAACCAACCAACAAAGCCGTGGAAAGAGGAGCACATAGTAACATAACCTATATACATATTTTACAGAGGTGAATTGCTAATAGTAAAGCATATACCTGATTTGATATCCAAACTTCCTTTAGACCATGGGAGGCAGCAACAATAGTCAGCTCAGCGCAACGTTCTGACGACACACGCTTCTGTATGAGGAGGAAATAACAAAAGATCAAGCGAATCATTTGAACAGATGAATTTAAGAAATACATTGACCATCACCTCAGGTTGGCAGCATAAAAGTGATGAACAATAATGACAAGAACAAATCCAAAAGAAAGAAATACTGTCAGAACAATGTCTACATGTTGCCTACTTGCAAATTGAAAAAGAGACTGACCAAACAAAACTGAAAAATACTTCAGGCTATGATATTGTCATCACCATATACAAGGATCTCTATAGCTTATGACAGCCGCAACATACCTGCTTAAAAGCATCACTAATCCAATATATGGTACCTTTCATTACGTACCCACGAGTCCCAGACACATTTATTATAAATATTGATATCTTCCAATAAGCCACCAGCTAATAACCAAATTATAAAGACTTACTTTTTAATTGCTTTCGTCTGTGAAGAGGACCAACTATCATGGATCAGTAACTCCGACAGAATGTGACAAAACATAAAATAAATCTTATTTTTCAGAAGCCCGGAACCTCACACTATATTTTGTGCCTTTATAGACTATGAAATGCTCTTTGTTAGAATTCAAACTCATGGAAATTTTGACGTTGCAGTCAATGCGCCATAATCCAATCAATATATAAAATATGCACTTTTTCCCCAATAACTGATATTATCCATCGTCTTACCTTTTGGATTTGGATAAAATTGTAAAATCAATTGAAGGAAGGAGATCCAACACTAGCAAAAATAGAAGTAATTTATTCTTTTAATGTAATAAATAAAATTACAATAACAACTCACCTCAGGAGAACCCTTGTTTTCTGAAGTTTTTACTCCAGAATTATTTGACGTTTCTATCGGCCCAGGACAGACAACAGTCACCTTAATTCCTTTCTGGAAGAGCTGCAACCATGAAAGAGCAACAAGCATGTGAGAAGAAAGAAAATGAAGAAATTTTAACAACAATAAGCTAACAAAATAGTACTAAAAAGTTAATTCAAAAGATCTGAAAAACATTAACAACTTAATAACTCTAGTTTTTATTCTTCATTTCCAATTTTCTTTATGTGAAACCTTAGGTGCTCATTAAGCACAGAATGAAACCGACCTACAAATGTGGAAGAGAAGATGTTCCTTCTAGAGTACGCACATCCTTGTATAGTTTTCAACTTTATCATTCTGAATTTTTTTTTTTTTTTTTTTTTTTAATAAATTGCAAGATAAATTGGTTCTTAGCTGCCAACTGATGGAACCTTAGATTGTTCTAAAGTCTTCATTATTTACTCATGATACAGGGAGGATGGGGAACTGACAGAGATCACATGATTTTGACAAATCAGCTTTGAACTAGAGTGATGATTGCCCTAGAGGGGATTGGAAGTTAGATTTTCTGCATTAAGGCTCCCCAAAAAAGTAAGCAATAGTGGCACACTAGAGAAAAGTTTATAAATCAGGTGACCGTCGAAATCAACAATCACAACCACCCTCCATAAATTGATCTCAGAAATATCAGCCTTTCATCTAGACTTGGAAGCGAATCATATATTGAGTTTAGCATCCTCACATTTATGTCAAAGGATTCAACAACTCAAAATTTCCTGCCACTCTTTGAGACAGTAATATACTAGAATTTAGACTTCTTTCAATCTTTCTCAAGCAGCCATTATCAGTGGTATGATCCTAGTGTCCCATATGGATTAAGTGTAAGCTTAACCATATGTTTATAAGCTCTTGGGCACCCTTTTCTTGCAAGCTGGTTTTCAAGGGTAAGTTCTACCTATGGGTTCCTAACATTTGGTATCAGAGCCAGCCACCACCTCAAGTAATCGGGTGTAGCTCATTGAGTATGGGATCAAATGAGTTGCAGCTTTGTAGTCGGATCTCGAAGGGGGCGACTTAGAGGCTAGATTAAAATAACTGATAAGTGAGTGGAGCCACCAAAAGAGAAAGGGCTACCATCGGATTAGTGTCACTAAAGTAAGTTGTCATGGACGTTGACTACGGAGCGTGGTGGTATGTTATGATCTAGTGTCCCACATGAATTAAGTGTAAGCTTATCCATGTGTTTTTATAAGCTCTTAGGCACCCTCCCCTTGCAAGCCGGTTTTTAAGGGTGAGTTCTACCCATGGGTTCCTAACATCAGGACCACTAGTTAAAATGCTATCTCAAACGTATTGACAGGCATTGTTGTGCGGAATATAAAACCACAACATCAAATTCCCTAATGTATTATTTAAACATTTCGTATTGAGTGTTTCTCGATTATCTATTCTATGTATTTCTCTGTATGTAATTGCTTGTTTTGTTTGAATCACATCAAGAGGTCAGATATTTGGTTTCTAAGGTTTCTTTTATCTCTGCTATCCCAATTTGTTTGAAGCTTTGAGGCTTGTTGTGTGGGATTCTAGGGTTTTATGATATCTCTTTTATTCGAATACCCATTTTTAGAGATCGGTAAAAATTTTATTTTTCTTGAGTTTTTATGTGCTCAACATTTCTAGGTTTTATGAGGTTCCTAGCCTCTAAATTGAAATCAGTTATTGTTTTCAAATTATATTATTTGTTGAAGCTTGAAAGAAAGCTGGTTCTTTAGGGTTGTGAAAATTTTTAATTTGGATGTGTGTCAGTAGCCAAAATGAAAAATCAAAAACTTTGGTTCAGTACCAAAAACCCCCTCCAAACCAATCAACCAACCAAAACAATTTCACCCCTAGAAAATGCATTGAAATCAAAGTTAACCTGAATTAGTGAAAATTTTCATGCATAACTAATTAGTATAGCCCATCTAGCTCACATTTTTAATAGCTGAATACATTTCACTCAATTTTAACAGATCTCACCCTTCCCTTCCCTTATAAGGGGAAAGGAATACCATTTGGTACAAAAACCATCAGAATAGTCCCATTTAGCTCATATTTAAGACATTCAAACTAGAACAGGTATCTCACAATCTCAACCCTAGGCAACCTACAAATCACTGACAACTGTAGTCATTCAACATGTTTAAGTAGAAAGTCAGAGATCACAAATTTATAGTTGAAGCACCAAATGTAACTTGAATTTTTCTTTTCTTTTTTTTTTTGGTATGGTTGAAGCACCAAATGTAACTTGAATTTTTTTTTTTTTTTTTTGGGTAAGTATCCTTTCTTTGCTTGTAACTTGAATTCTTATGCCTCATGAAAGAAGTCATAATTATACCTCGGAGCGCAAGGTGTGAAAGTATCCATTTAGAGCATATTTAGAAGCGGAGTATACGGCCTGACCTGGTGCAGGTGTCTTTCCTGCAGCACTGCTCATCTGCATGTTTAAGCAAATATCACAACAAAACAATAATAGAAGAGTGAAAGGGGGGAAGGAAAATAAAATAACTGGGATTCAGCTCTCTATAATCAGTTAACCTGCTTATCAACTAGCAAAACCCAGACAGATCCTGAGTCATACTTAGTAAACACAGACAAACAATTCTAACTAATCTTGGAAAACATATTATCCGCAATAGTTTATTTCTGAAAGCATGCCAAGGTCCCTGCTTAATATTATCCAGCTACTCAAAGACAAGGGGCGTGTCTCAAAATATTAAGTAAATATCCATTCAATATATTTCTTATAATGAAATGACATTTTGGAACCAAAATTTGACATTATAAAACAACTAGTTTCCACATACCACAACAAAATGACCCTTCCCCCGCTTCAGCATGAAAGGCACCAGGAACCGCGTGAGAGAGATTGTCCCCAGAACATTTACAGTGAATGTTGCCTACTTGCACAAGAGAGTAATATGATAACTTTCAGAAGAGTGATACAAATGGAATAGCACCAAAAGAAATTTAGGCTGTGTTTGAATTGGGTGAAAACCGTTTCCAGAAATCATTTTCCGTAAAACCCACGTGTTTGGCTGTCACGGAAAATGATATTTTCTGGAAAATGACTTCCGGTTGACCAATATTTTCACCTTTGACCTGGAAATGATTTTCTCCCCTCATTTTCACTTCAAATCATTTCCGGAAAAAGAGAGAGAGAGAGAGAGAAGAGAGAGCCCAGATCAGAGAGAGAGAGCCTAGATCGCGCCGCGCCGACGAGCGGCGCGATCGTCGATCGACGATCGCGATCGACGAGTGCGCTCGTCTCTCGTCGATTGACGAGCGGCGCGATCGCGATCGTCGATCGCGCCGCTCGTCGGACGCTCGTCGGACGAGCGTTTTGTTTCTCTTCGCGAGATTGCGACGTTGATCGCGATCTCGCCTTCGCGAGATCGCGCCGGCGAGATCGCGATCTCGGATCGTGATCGTTGATGATTTTTTTCTGGGTTGTGGCTTGTGTTTTTCTGGATTTGTGTTTTCCTTCTTCTTTTCCAAACACCAGAAAATATTTTCCGGAAAATTTTTTGAAATGCAACCAAACACATGGAAACATTTTCCTTTTCCGGAAATTAGCATTTCCGGAAAATATGTATTTTCCGGAAAACGTTTTACAGCAACCAAACACAGCCTTAGTAACCATGGGTAAATCATCTTGATAATTAAACTCAAACCACTGGGTATAAATATCAGTGACATTCTTTTGATACCTTAACACTATCCTCAGTGACATCCAAAGCTGACGTTTTCTGCCAAAACAATAATATAAAAAAAAAAATGATAAACATATATATAGATTAACGTTGTTGGCTCAACATAAAGTCATTCTTTGCTCATAATGCAGTAAAGTCACCTTACTAACCTAGGAAATAGAACTACTTTTCACAAGAAGCAAATTGGAGAGCAATTGTATGCATGCTTTAACGAAATAAAAATGTTCTTACTTGTGGTATTTGCTGTTGTAAATACTACATGTTCAGCTTACAGCTTATTACTCAAATTACAACTACCAACGGCATTAACATACCAATAAAATAGCCCAATCCTTCAGTATGATATACAATATTTAGGATTCACAAATCAAATTACTTTTGCTTATTTTGCTAATTGGAAAAACTAAATTTAAACATATAATTATAGAAATTTTCAGGTTATCCTAATGTGTGCAGCATAGGAAAATTGTCAAGTGATACTTCAGTGTAAATACAGTAGATCTTTTAACAAGAAAGTAAGCAGCATCCATTTAGCTTCACAATGAAACTTTGAAGGAAAATAAAAGCAATATCTCACATACAGGACGCTCAAAAGCTGCATTATGGATCATATAATCAACACCAGAACCAGGAAAAATGGATTCTGCTTTCTCCACAACTGCTTTGAGGGAATCTTCCACAGACGTCAAGTCGAATGGTAAAATCTTCACTTCATCAGGTGCATGTTTACCTGCAGGCATGCTAGCCACATTTTAAGAAAGGGGTGCAATATTTAAAATATTTGATAGCTTACATAAAGATTCAGTGAAAGGACATACCAGTGAGCTGCCTCTTGACTCGCTCCAATTCAGCTTCATTTCGTGCCGAAAGAATGAGCTTGGCGCCTAATCTAGCAAGCTGCTTAGCAAGAATCTCTCCTTCACACACAACATTAGGAGGGGAAAAATAAATGATATATTTTATGTGAAAACAACAATTGGCAGGCACCAAAAAAAAAATTCAATATGGCAATTATAAAAGTAACAAGGATGCCAGAATGAGACCTCAACATGTCAACCGCATACAAAAGGAACAGAAGATGAGTCCTGAATAGACTCAGACTACTAATATATAATTCTCCTATTGCAATCTATAATTTACAAGAAGGAAAAAAAGAAAAAGAAAAAGAACTCAATGAGGAAAAGAAAAAGATTTCCATAACATATCTTTGAATCTTAATGAACATAAATGAAAACAAGAATCACCAGAAACAAGAAAATTCATTGGAAAAACTATAGGAATTTATTTTTTGTAATGGTCAACATTCACCAAATTAGATAAATCACCACCAATGTTTAGGGACCACCCTCAAGCCATTAATATTAGAACATCAAAACTAGGTTAGTTTCGTCGTATTACCAATGAAACTAATGTAACAAAATTTGCTTCTCTACTTATTACAACGAACAATATCACCATAATCACCAACAGTAATTAAGTATTTACACATATTTGAAATACTGTCGTAGCTAAAGTAGCTGCCATCATCATGATAGTAGCCATAAAAACCAATGGTGATAATAACAATGATGACAATAAACGCCACTGGTGAAAATTTCAAAGCTTCCATGAATATATATATATATATATATATATATGAAATGCAGGTCAAAACCATCAACATGAACATCCATCCAAGCATCACCCTAAAAAACATCTATTGCTGCATAAATTCAAGAAAGAGAAAATCATATTTGTCATTGTTTCACAATACATAAGATTAAACACTCGCATACCAATTCCACGGCTAGCTCCAGTAATCCAAACAACCTGAAAAGAACAACTAAAAATATTATTTCAAGTACAAAAATAACACAAAGTGTAAGAAATGAGAAAATGTTGAAAAATCAGAACTGGGTAACCTTATCTTCAATCTCTTCACGCTTTACATGTTTTTTAGATACCAAAGTGAAATCCCCTAAAGAAAAAAAAAAACAAAACAAAAAACAAAAACCCATGAATTAATTTCAACAGCCAAATTGAATTAACACACAAAGCACACGAGAGAGAGAGAGAGAAAATGGTTTTGTGGGTTTTGAGTAATTACCATCAGCAGTGACGAATTTGAATAGAAGGAAGAGAAAGAGAAAGAGAGAAATGAAGAAGAGGAGGGAAAGCAATATGCCCATGTTAAAAGCGTGTTAGTGTTAGAAGTTAGAAGACGAAGAGTGAACAGTTAGATATTTGATGGCTTGACGATGCTCTCTTGTTTATGTCGCTCAAACTCTTGTTTTGGTTTTGGGATTTGGCAATGCCATAAAACTTCCTTATTTCACTCAGATCAGAGTAAGCAGGGTGGCAAAATTTGCCAAGGTAAATCTGACACGAAATGGTTATGAGCTGAGAATCAACAGATTTAATGGATCCGTAACATATTCGAATTGACAGACCGTTTAATAAACATGTCAAATTCGTGTCTAACCCATAAAATATGTTTGACTTGTCTAACTCACTTAATTAAATTACATTTTACCAATATACCATTCAAACCTTATATATATAAACTTTTAGTTGTTATGGACTTGTGGTTTATTTTCTTTGATTGAGTTGATTATTTGTGATATTGAAATATGTTTTTGTGGATTGGAATAGGTTTGCCCTATGGACCTTCATTCGAGGAGAGTGTTCCAAAAAAACCACTTCCACGAAACGGGTCCAGCCCATGTGCAAACATTGAAAAGCCCAAACTCGAAAGAAAAGGACACTGGCGAACCCACCGTCAAGGAAATCAAAGAGTTTGGTGCACCCCGAGGAACAACGAGCTAGCCAACAAGGGATCAGCAGGTCCACCGAAGATAAGATTTCGGTCTCCTTATTTCCCGAGGAGCATAAAGATGATGATGTAGAGCCCAATGAAACAGTCACTTCCGCATTAATTAACTATTCCTACCTAATGTTAGCCTTATTAAATGATGAATGACTGGTCTGAACAATAAAGACACCTCAAAAGTCTGTCTTCATGTTCAAGAAATTGCAAGATGAGAGTCTAATGGGACAAGTATCCCTCAAATCCAACTAAAAAAGGTACAGCTGGAGGAAGACGATATGAAGATCCTAAAGATCAGAAAATGAAGAAAAAGAAAGAACTACATAAATAGCAAGCTAAACGACAAGCAGAATGTGTGAAACAACAAAGCCTAACTAGTTGTTGGCTATACTGCAAGTAGTTTAGATAGTTTATTTATTAACTCATGTAAAGCACACACGTGACTATCACACGTGCTGTAACTAACCTTGCTGATAGTTTGAGTAGTTAGTTTCCTTTCTGATATTGATATATATCTCAATTCTTGTACATATTTATTCATTCAATACAATATAGAGAAATTTTCCAAAACTCTCTCTAGCTCTCAAGCTTCATTCTTCTCTAGTTGTATTTCTTACATGGTATCAAAGTTCGAGCTTTCAATGGCGTCCAATTCCGATCCAAGTTCTTTTTCTTCTTCTCAGTGTGCACTTTCACCAATAGAGGATCCTCAGAGTCCATTTTTTCTACATCACGGTAAAACATCGGTGCAATTCTGGTCTCTCAGCTTTTAACTGAAGACAATTACTCTACTTGGACTAGAGCCATGAAAATGGCCTTAGATGCTAAAAGCAAGCTCGGATTTGTCATTGGAAGCATTAACGCTTCAATAGCAGTCACTCCACTCCAGAAGCAAGCTTAGTCGAAGTGTAATTCCATGATTTCCTCTTGGATCTTGAATTCAGTTTCACCTCACATCATAGCTAGTGTTATCTACAAAGACACATCATTTGAGGTCTGGAATGCTTTCAAGAATCTCTTTTCTCAGGCCAATGGACCGAGAATTTCATAGCTTCAAATGCAAATTTCCAATGTGATGCAAGGAGATTCAACAGTGACGAACTTTTTCACAAGTCTTCAAACCTTATAGGATCAATTGCTGAATTTTAGGCCTTTACCATGTTGTTCATGTGGTAAATGCACTTGTGGTGTGAATGACAAGATCAGCAATTTTCAACATCAGGATTCAATCATGTTGTTTCTTAATGGATTGAATGATTCCTATTCGTAAGTCAGAACTCAAATCCTTATGATGGAGCCTATTCCTTCGATAGATAAGGCTTTTTCATTGGTGATTCAAAGAAAGACAGAGATCTTTGGGATTCAATGTAAGTCCTTCAATTGAATCTACTGCCCTTGCTGTCAAGAATCAAGGATTTAATCAAAGTTTTGGTTTTTCGAGTAATAATGGCAAGAATTATAAGGGAAACACTGGGAAAGGAAGGCCTATGTGCAGCCACTGTGGCAAACTTGGCCATATTATGGAGAAATGCTATAAGCTAGTTGATTATTCTCTTGGTTACAAGCAAAAATGAAGACCTACAATGGCTAATCAAGTTAGTGTTGAAGGTGATCAATGTTAGTCTGAAAATTGCACAACAAAACAACCACTCTTTTCCTTTCACTTCTGAGTAGTGTCAACAATTAATATCCATGCTGAATTCTCATGTCTTTTCATCTGGTTCTAATGATAGTATGCATTCAGCTAATTCTGCCATCAATTCCAATGCTCTCTTAGGTATTTCTTGTGATCTTTTTCAAGATTCCATGTGTTTGAGTATGCAACATTCTGTATTTGCTGTTAATCCTGCAAATAAGACTGCCTTTGATAGTGAAACTTGGGTTCTTAACATTGGGGCCACAAACCATATCATTCACTCCATCACCTTGTTTACCAAAATCACTAGTTCTATATCTACCTTTGTCTAGTTTACTAATGGTGAAAGAGTTACTGTTACACATATAGGAACAATTCAAGTGACATCTACTTTAGTCCTTGAGAATGTCCTGTGTGTTCCTTCTTTCTCATTTAACTTGATATCTATTAGTAAATTGACCAAATCCCTATCATGTTGCCTTGTTTTTCTTTTCAAATTTTGTTTCATACCAAACCTTTCATGTTGGAACATGATTGGAGTGGGTAAATTGTACAACAATCTTTATTTGCTACAAGGTTCAACAGATTTCAAAACCATTTCAGTAGCTTCTTCAATTCTGCAGTCAGTTTTTAGTTCTTTTATTCATTCTGTTTCCAACATTCCTATTGTTTCTAAGCCATATCTCTGGCATCTTAGACTTGGGCATGCATCCGATAATAAGCTCAATGCTTTGCACAATGCTCTTCTAGATGTAATCCAATTTCATACTAATAAAGATTGTATTCTTTGTCCTATTGCTAAGCAGAAAAAGCTTCATTTTCCTTCCTTTAATCACTATCTGATCATGCTTTTGATATTATAAATTGTGGTGTTTGGGGTCCCTTTGCTAAACCTACTCAAGGAGGATTTAAGTATTTTTTACCATTGTGGATGATGCCACTAAATCAACTTGGGTCTATCTCATGAAATCTATATCAGAGACCAGACTTTTCTAATGTCCTTTTATAATATGATATGTACTCAGTTTCACACCAAGATCAAGGTCTTTAGAATTGACAATGCTCCAGAATTTTTCTTAATAGATTTTTTTACTGCTAATGGTATTATCCATCAGCATTCATGTGTTGCCACTCCACAACAGAATTCAGTTATGGAGAGGAAACATCAACATATTTTGAGCATGGCTAGAGCACTTAAATTTCAGTCTAATGTACCTCTTTATCTATGGGGTGATTGTGTTCTTACTGCAATACATATCATCAATTGATTACCTTCCCCTATTTTACAACACAAATCTCCTTTTAAGAAACTATATGGTAAACCTCCATCTTATGATGATTTAAGGGTTTTTGTTTGTTTTTGTTTTGGTTTCACTTTAGTCCATAATAGGTCTAAATTTCACCCTAGGGCTATCCCTTGTGTTTTCCTTGGATATCCTTTTGGAGTCAAGGGTTATAAACTTCTTAATTTGGTTTCCAAGAGAATTTTTGTTTCAGGGATTGTGAGTTTTCATGAAACTCTTTTTCCCTTCATTTTTTCTACCTGCTCTTCTTCTCCTTGTTCTAATATCTCTTTATCTTATCTTTTTCCACTTGTGGCATCACCTCCTGATTCTTTACTTCCTTTTCATTATCCACATGTTTCACCATAATCCATTCCTATGGTTGACCCTGTTCCTGTAGTTGAACATGTCCCTACAGTTGAACTTGTTCCTGTCTTGTAGACACTGAATTTTGTACCTCTTACGACTCGAGCCTCCGTTCCCCAATGATGTTGGAATTCCAAAGCTCAAGGTTGGTTTAGGACCTAATCGAATAGAAATTGACTTGAGGAAGTGTTTTGGAAAAATATAACTCTTTTTTGGACTAAATAAACTTTTTTTGGAAAATAAAAACCACGAAAATCCTAAGGTATGTGTACGTATACACGCATATGTGCACGCATGCTCAAGCTCTGCATGCGCAAGCTCTGCATGCGCATGCTTCATGTATGCGTATGCGTACATGGGCATGCATGCGTATGTTAGGGTTCCAAATACCAGAAAAGAAAGGTTTGGAACGAATCCCACATCATCTGAAAGTCGCCCCAAACCCCTATTTTCGACTATATAAAGCATGAAATGGCAGATTTTCAAAGGAAGACGTATTTTGGAGGAAAACACACAAGGTTCACTAGAAAATAGGGAATCAAAGATGGAGTTTTTCACAAAATACTCTCAAGTCAATATTTTTCTGATTGAGACCTTTTTTGGTCTTGATCTTCGAGTTTCAAAGGTTTACTAACTGATTTTGGTTTGGTTGTGACTAGATTGACTGAGGGGAACAGTCAAAATCAAGCTAAGGTGTCTTTGTTTGGAGGTAAAGGTTCGAAGCTTTGTCTTTGTTTTCCTCTTGTTTTAATTCTTGTTTTATATGTTTTGTTTGCTTTATATGTGCTTTGACATGCCTGTTTAGTTTAGGTTTATCTCGCTTTTCTGTATTAAGCATGTTAGATTGTTAGATTTTAGCTTCTACTTGTTTAGTATTTCTATTTTCTGGGTTAGGGTTTAAGGCATGTATGTGTGTGCATGCTTACTGCATGCGTACGCATACTCAAAGTATGCGTAAGCATACAATTGGGTTGTGCACGTAGGCCCTATGTATGCGCACGCATACTCATGCCCAGAAACCCTAATCTGAGCCTTTTTTGCTTCTGTTTCCTTGTTTTATTTATGCAATATGCCTCTATCTGAGTTGTTTTTCACATCTATAAGCCTCCGCTTCTCTGTTTTTCTTGTTTCATCTCCTTTATGCCATTTAGGGTTTTGATTTGTTTGTCTGCTATGAGCATGCATATGAATATGAACATGCATTGATGCATAAGTGTTGTGGTGTAGTGAGGTAAGTAAGATAAGTAATACATTCACATGAACATGCATGACTTGAATATGATCTTGTTTTGGTTGATGAACATGAATATGCTTGCATGTTTATCTTTTCCTTGATGTTTAGATACCTTTGACATGTTTATTTGATCCTGCCATGTGATGTTTCTGCCCTTGGAAATATATGACATGATGCCATGATAGATGAATGCTAGGTCTTGGGACGAGTATGCCATGTTTGTATGTTTGGATGCATGCTAGGGCATGTGTGAGTTAGAATAACAATATTGAATTTGCTTTTAATGGGATTAAGACGTGGAATACAATGAGTGGAAGTCAACCCACGGGTCAAGTAGGGTTGGGTGTCTAACACCTTCCCATCCCCATACTTAAACTCCGGACCATGGTTTTCAGATCCGGAATGTTCATTGAACAGTAAAAGGGAGAGGTTCAAGGTTTTTGAGGTCAAACCGAGGTTGAACCGAGGTCAAACCGTAATGACATCATAATTAATTTAATAATTAATTAATATTAAAAAAATATATAAAAATTAACAATCTTGTCAAAAATAATATTTAAAGAGGTTCAAGTATATCTTAATTAAAGATAAGGTGATATTATTTTACAAATTTAGACAAAAATAATTAAATATTCTTCTATTTCAAATACTTTACCAAATTTGTACCATAAAACAATTTTTCAGTATACCAATATAATTCAAAAAGTAACTTCAAATGTTTGGATTACTGTATCCTATTTAAACTTTCAAACGAAATTAAAAAAACTACAACCACAAATGTCTTGTCTCATCTTAAATAATTATTTTAAATACAAAATACTATACCTCTAGACCCTGGACTTGTAAAAGTTGTAATTTGAACCTACTCACCTAGAGTTTCAAACGGTAATAAAGACAAGGAAAAAAATATCTATAGCCACACTCCACACCTATCATCTTATTTAATTAAAAAAACTACACTTCCTCAAGCAACTGTCTCACATGTCATGTCACCCTCTCCCCAATAAAGCGTCAGATCCCACCTCCCTCTCTTAAGTGTCTTCATCTTCTTTCTTTTCTTCTCTCACTCTCCCTATCTCATTCTCTATTGCTCTAATCTATCTTCACCAAAACAAATCCATCCTCCCTCCGACCAAATCACCAAACACTCAACAGTAAGATCTAGAGATGGTAGAACAAGATCTAATGATGGTGGAGCTTTTGGCGGAACGAGATATCAAGCCTGGGCTTCCGGTGGTGACAACAGATGGACCATCATCGCCTATTTTCATGATTTTTTTTTTTTTTAAAAAAAAGCTTTATCCAACCGGTAAAACTGTGTCCAATTTTGTAAACCGTGCGGTTTGACCTCGGTTCAAGCGGTTCGCTGCAAATTTTGAATTTTCGGTTTTGTTAGTTTAAAAAACCGGATTGATGACCGGTTTTCGGTTAATCCGGTTCGACCGTACGGTCCGGTCCGGATTTCAAAACCATGCTTCAGACACATGCTTTGGTAGTAGATTAGTCCTTCCATGAAGGGCGCTAATATATGGTTCTTAAACCTAATCTAAGTGGTGACTCCATTTTTTCTTTGCCATGGTCCACCCTAGGCCAAGGTGTACCCCCCACACATCGCGAGTGCTTGCACCCACAGTGGCCACTATGTTGGGGAAAGATAGTTTGATTCCAATATGTTCTATTTCTTAATCCTAATAAAGGCTTGTTCAATAATTGTTTGCACACATTTCACTTGATTCTTTTGTCCCTTTGCATGGTTAGTGATGAGTGGGAAGGTGAAGGCTCCATTTGGGCCAAAATCTTCTGAAGTTCATCCCGCCAACTCACAATCCGCACTATCACCTATAATGGGCTTTGAGTACATTAACAGTTTGTCACCAATCCATTACGGCCCATTTAGGCCCAAGGTTGGAATCATGGCTCACCTAGTTGTGAGTGACCTATTGATCTATCCCTTTAGATTTAAGGAGCTTATCCACACTTAGAGTGATCCTAGATCCTATCAAAAGAGGTTACCCTTTATGTCTCTTGTTTGTTCAACCATATATCTTGTGTTTATCTAATTCTAAAGGACAAATAAAAGATGTAAAAATTTGAAAGGATGGCCAAAAAGTTATGGCATGCCCTAAGACATTGGGAAGAAAAGAAAAGAAGTTCTCACATATAGGAGGCTTATCCCAAAGTTCAAAGGTATATCTTAACTTGGAAGGTTCATAGGACCATAGCCTAGTTGCTATCATAAAGCCCAAATCAAAAGGCCTCTTGAAAAGGAGAACTTTTGGCCTAAGGTAACAAATATGCTATGGACATAGCATTCAACATCCTGTAAAGTTAATATGCAACTCACTAATATTGGTCCTATTTGTTGTATGCTAAGGCCCAAAACGATGAGAGATTCATGAGATTTGAGAGGAAGGCCACAATATATTCTAGCTAGAGGGCTACTTTAAAAAGAAAAGAGAAATGATAATGAAAGAAAACCTGATGATGCGGGTCGGGTAGCGAGTTAAGGAATAAAAAACCCGTATTACTTGACCTGACCGATATTTTCAAATTAAAAAAAGAAAAAGAAAAAAAGAAGGTAATTCAAGGAGAAGACTCAGGAACCCATGAACTGTGAAGACTGAAGGGAGAAGACTGATTGGACTTAAAGGCTTAAAGCACTGAGTTTTTTTGGTTTTACACGCAAGGTCTCAAATCAAAAGCACTAGTTGCTAAGACTTTTACACACAAAACCTAAGAGTGATTGGACTAAAGCCAGTAAAGCACTATATCTACACAGTTACACTGGTAGGATGAACCATGGCCGTGCGATTTAAGCGTGATTAACGGTCTTGATCCTTTTGTCTGGTGGATCAAACCGTACAAAAATCAACAAAATTGTTCCTACACAATTACACACAAAAGAAAATGAAAGAAAATCAACAAAATCTCTCTCTGAAGATTCAGAATGGCTAACCCTCAAATCATACTCAGTTTTCCACTTCCCCAAGCCATGGCCATGATGAATCCTTACTCCCTACTCCACTTAACCGGTTACCCTCCCTCAGCCTCAAGGCCTCAAGGCCCTCAACCCTTATCTCTCTCTTTCTTTTAAATTAATCTCAGAAGTCTGATTCTTCTCTCTGTTCTCTAGTCTCAAGGGCTGATTCAAAATCTCTCTTTTATTTTGAAACACTTCACTCCAAGTCTCCAAGACTCCAAGTCTCCAACGGACCAAACACCAAACCTTGCTGGTTGTTGCCGCGGCCACTTGACACCGCACTTGACACCGTCGCTGCCTCACACTACACTTGACTCCACCGCTTCACTTTCTTTCCACCATGGGTCTTCTCATTCTTTCAATCTTGGCTTCCTAGTCTCAGATCAGGTAAATTTTCTTGCTTTTTCATCCTTCTTTTTCTATAATTTATGATATGGGTTTATCATCTATTCATCTTGTTCAAATCATTTAAAACGTAAAGATTAGGGACCAAAGATGAAACCCTAATTTTTTTGAATATAACTAAATAGCATGTCTTTTGTGTTATGATGCTACCTTAGAAGGTTGATTCAAAAATCAAAATTTATTTTTATCTCCGAACCCAAATAAATTTGATAAAAAAGAAAAAAAGAGAGAGGAATGGATTAGATTTATTAAACATAAAATGTGAATTTAAAATTTAACATAAATACCAAAATTTTAACACAAAATCTCTCTATCTGATTGTATTTTATTGCTCATATGTTTGATTCATTTTGCTTTCCTAACTTAAAAAATTGAAATCCTAATTTAATACAGGAGTTGAAAGTTGTTCAAGTAGCTACTCTTTTTGCTTCCTTTTCAAGGTTGAATCCCTAACAGCTAAGAGTTCTCTGAGGTATCATTTCTCTTATGTTGTTTCTCTTTTAACTTCTTGATATTGTTTGTTTGTTACTTTTGTCGTTTTTGTTGTCGCTTTGACCTGTTGTTGTTGTTGTTGTTATTGTGTCACTTGTGTGTTCTTGTTACTGGGTTAGTAGTATCATTGTTATGGTAGTTTGCTAATGCTTAATTTTGATGTCTTTAGGTTATGGAATCCTCTAGTGATGCACCCCCTTCCCAAACAACACCCGCTGCCTAAGCTGAACCCGTTGCCCAAGCTGAACCTGCTGCCACTCCAACTAATGTTAAGGCACTTCCACCTAAACCTAATAGTAAAACCAAGGTGAGTGAGATAGCTGCTGATTGTGGTAATAATAGGAAAAGTCTACTACTTGGGATCATATTGAAAAAATAAAGATTTGTAAAGGTCAATTTAAGGCTGTTTGCCATTATTGCCAAAAAAACTTATCGGGCTAATAGTAAGGGTCATGGTACTATTAATTTATTGAATCATACAACAAATTGTGTTAAGAACCTTAATAGAGCTTCACTTAAAGGGCAACAAACCTTAGCATTTGAACCCAAAATGAATGGAAAGGAAGGGTTTTAGCTTGTGCCAACAGCCTTTACTGTTGAGGCTTCTAGGAAGGCACTCGCTGAAATGATTATAATAGATGAGTTGCCTTTTAGGTCTATTAAAGGGTATGAGTTTCAAAGATATTCAACAACCTTACAGCCTAAGTTGCAAATTAGGGATATCCCATCTTGTCAAACTGTGGCTAGGGATGTGATTGACATTTATGGTGTTGAGAGAGAGAAACTAAGGGAAGTCTTAAAAGGTCCTAGGGTGTGCCTTACTACGGACACATGGACTAGTATTCAAAATCTGAATTATATGTCCCTCATAGGTCATTTTATTGATGATGATTGAAACTTGCATAAGAGAATTTTGAATTTTTGTCAAGTGGAAGACCATAGGGGGGAGACTATAGGTCGAAAGATTGAGATGTGTTTGCGTGAGTGGGGTGTTGATGGCATATTCACCATGACAGTGGACAATGCTTCCTCTAATGGCACTACCATTAAATTTTTACAAACAGTAACTAAAGATTGGAAGGGGACTGTTTTAGAACATGAGTTCTTGCACATGGGGTGTTGTGCACATATCCTAAATCTGATTGTGGGAGATGGTTCGAAAGAAATTGATACGTCCATTGCTAGGGTGCGTGAAGCGGTGAGGTATGTGAAGTCCTCACCAAATAGAAATCAAACTTTTAGGAGTTTTGCGGAGAGATTAGGTATTGAATCCAAGTGTTTACTAAGTCTAGATGTACCTACTAGGTGGAACTCTACCTATCTCATGTTAGATATTGCTGAAAAATTTGAGAAAGTGTTCTTAAGAATGGACTTTGAGGATGATAGCTATTCTTCATACTTTTTGAACAAGGAAAATAGTTGTGGTTTGGGATCTCCTTGTGGGGTTGATTTTCAAAATTGTAGGACATTTGTGGGTTTCTTGAAACTTTTTTACAATGCAACAAAAAAGTTCTCCTGTTCTTTGTATGTTACTTCAAATACCTTCTTTGATGAGATGTTTGTGATTCAAGAGAATATTGCTCATTTAATTAAATCTCAAAATCATCTCTTGAAAAACATGGCAACTAAAATGGAAGCTAAACTTGAAAAGTATTGGGGGGAAAGGGGATAAAATTAATCAGCTTTTATATGTGGCTGTGGTTCTTGATCCAAGGAAGAAAATGAGGCTTTTGAAGTTTTCTTTTTCTAAAATTTATGGGGATGAAGTGGCTGATGAGATGGTTGATTTGGTGAGGAAGACCATGGATAGGTTGTATGATGATTACTCTAGGGTTGATTCACCAAATGTGGTAGTACCAAGTGAGAGTGAGAGGACACATATGGAAGGTGATACAATTGGTTGTAGTGATCCATATGCGATGGTTAATTCATGATATGAGCATTTTTTAGAGGTTGAGAAGTCTATAGGGTGTAGCAATGAGATTGAAAAATATTTGGCTGAAAATTGTGAGAGTAGAAGGGATGTGAAATTTGAGATTTTGGGGTGGTGGAAAGCCAACTCAAATAGGTACCAAGTGCTGTCCAAAATGGCTAGGGATGTGCTGGCTGTACCTATTTCTACGGTTGCTTTTGAATCGGCATTTAATACTGGAGGGCGCATACTTGATCCATTTCGAAGTTCACTCTCCCCTCTTATGGTTCAAAATCTTGTTTGTGCTCAAAACTGGTTGCAAGCCCATGTCCTAATTTCTTTTCGCAAGTCAAAGGACGAGATGGAGGCCTTGGAGGATGAATTTCATGAATTAGGTAATATGTTTAACTTCCAAACTTCTTGTCTATTAAGTGTTATTAAATGTGTCATATACTTGAGCAAAATTTAATCTATTGTCTCAATTTTTTCTTTTCTAGTTTTAAATCAAGCAACAATAGCAGCAAGTTCTAGTTCCTGCTCAAGCAAAGGTGGTACTCGTACCACAGTTAGTATTGATGAATGATCACTAATTATGTATGTTTCTGCCCTTATAATTTTTGTTCATATTGGTTACTTCCCTTTTGGTTATTCTGTATCTTTTGTTCTTTGTCTTTATATATTATTGATAAATATTTTTTCCCCTTGTATTGTAGGAGGAAGGAAGGTCGCATTTTGTATAGGAAGCAGTTTTTTTGGATATATTTTGAAGCTTTTTTGGACAGTTGTGTAGTTTTTCTAATTATACATGAACTCTTGTCTTGCTTATAGGAAGGAAAACTTAGCATCTGTGTAGGCTTTCCTTTCTATAAGTTATGGACTTGTTAACTATAGATAATAGAGTAGTTCTTTACTGCTTTAGGAAAGCTATTTTTTGGAAATACCTATAGTATTTCATAATTGTAACTAATTATATATACTGTTGGGAATATTACCTACTGCCTTGGTAGTTTACTGCCTTATAGCCTTGTGCAGTAACTGTCTTCTCTGTTGCCTCTATGGCTTACTATATATATATATATATATATGGAATTATGAAGATGTAGTATTTTTAGTAATGCTTGCTGCTGTGTGGTTCTGGAAATTTAGTTGATGTGTGGAATGGTTGGTAGGTTTAATATGTGTTCAGATTGACATATTGATTTTTATATGCTTGAGTTTTCTTGAGGCAATTTTGAGGTATTGCCCAGGCCTTAAGGCTTAGGCAATTTGGAAAATATTTGTTATAATGTGTGGATGATTAACAGGTGGTAACAAAATGGTATTGTGTTTTTATTTGTTTGATTAATGCCTAGGTTTTACATGCTATTGATGTTTAACAGGTACCCAGGTTTTACTTTGTATTTTTTTGTTCCCAAATGTCAATACTCAATATGTGGGTTTTGGGAAGAATGAATTTGGAGTTTTGGACAAATTCAAGTAGAGTTCAAGTAGAGTTGAATGCCTATTTTAAAAGAAATTAAGTAAAAAACAGGCCCAATCTAATATGACAAGATTAAAAAAATATTAATTCCTTGAAAAGCCCAATAATTTCGGCCAAAAAGGCCCAAAAAAATTAAATCTAAGAAAATTTACAAATTTGGCCCAATAAGCGGTCCAATCCGCCAAACCGTTGAATCTGACCCGTTCCAACCGATGATCCGACCTGGTGGGTCCAACCAGTATTTCGGTTGAGTGCGGGTCAATTTTTCAGTAACCCGACCCAATCGGGTCGAGTGCGGGTTGGGCCCAAACCCGGGCTGACTCGACCCGTGAATAGCCCTAGATGAAAACGTGATGTTTGGTAACTTTTTTTTTTGAGGAATGATGTTTGGTAACTTGGTATAGCTGGTACAGTAGAATTACAATATGAAAGATGGTTGTATTTTTTTTTTTTTGAGAAGGTACTTAAGTTATTAGTTAGTTACTCATTTCATTTCTCTCGGCTCGGGCACTTAAAAAAAAAAAAAGAAAAAGAAAAAGGGTAAGGGTTGGGGTTTGGCGATGGCGATGGCGATGGCGATGGCGAGGAGCGCATTGGTAAAAAAGTACCTGAGGGTGAACGTGGGCGTGGGCGTGGGCGTGGGCGTGGATTCTTCGCCCTTCAATGCCATACGGCGCCGTTTCTTCTCGGAGGAAGTGAGGACCTCCTTCAAATCGGAGGTCACCGATCGTGTCATCTCCGTCGTCAAAAACTTCCAGAAGGTCGATCCTTCCAAGGTTAGTGGGAGAGTCAACTGTCAAGAAATGAAATCTGTCTGCAGCTATTATTAATATTGTTACTTCCAAACCCTAATTTCGAAATGAAATCTGTTAGTGAATCCTATGTTTTTGTTTTGTTTTCTCACTCCACCACCTATGTTTCTAATAAATTGAATAAGGAAAATAAAACGTTGACGACGTTTTCAGCCTAAAATTAAAAATTGTTGCTGCCAATAATCGAAAGTCCATGAATGGAACAGTTTCAGCATTGCATTTCAACTCAAGGGACATTTTATTCTTCATAATTTAATTTGCCTTTAATTTTATGCTAAATTAAATTGTTCATGAATGCATATGGAATTTGATATATTTATTGTCTGTTCCTTGCTAATAGCTTTCTCTCTTGTTTGTGAAGATACTCCACTACTCCACCATGTACTCGTTTATTATAGACTATGTTTTGCTTTTTAGCCAGGACCTTCCTCTTCTATTTATTATCCCTCATTTTCCATATTAAAAAATAATAATATATATATTAGGTTCACTGGAAGAGTGGTCATTTTAAATGGGATTAAGGGTTAAGTGAGTTGAGTAAAGACTGCTCAAATAGCCTTTATATTATATTGATATTTGGATTAACAAAGAGATCTTTATTTTAACTACCATCTGGTCATGCGTATATTTAGTTAATATGTGCTCATGAAGACAGGGTACTGATGCCTTAGTTAGTACAAATATTCTAACTAGCTTTGCCTTTGGTTGTCAGCAGATTTAATACTCGGAGGACCTAGAATTACATTCCTTTCAAGTGTGTTTTGATTAGCTTATTTTTATTTATGTGCAAAAGTACAATTGTACCTAAAAAATGATAATTTATAAAGCTGTGTACCATGTTAGACAAAGATGATGAATATTGTTCCATACGTTCCTCGCTTTGATGATCCGTAAAGCCACCTCTCCAACAAGCTAGGTGCTCTTTCATTGAGAAAGGCATAACCCAAGAGAGATCAAATAAAGAGAAAACCATAAACCACAAGTTCATTGCAATAGCACAGTGTAGGAGAAGATGGTTACTAGCCTCCTCATCCATTTTGCACATGGAACACCAGTCAACAATGGTGAATTTTCTCTTCCGAAGATTATCCATAGTTTTACCATGGGCTGCTGTCCAAGCAAAAAAAAAAATCCTCCTTAGTAGGGTCTTTAGTCTTCCAAATAGCTCGAAAGGCTTCATATGTCCAAGGAAAAGTTCTATGAACTTGCACTTTCATAACAAGGTTTTATGCTGCTAATTTTCGTCTTACGAAATCTAGTCGTTTTCATATCTGATCAAACTTCCAAATTCCAGTTTATTTGATATTGAGGGAAGACCATTTCTAGTCTGTAACTTATATTTTCAGTTAATATCTATCTCGACCTCCAATACAATGGGTTTGATTTCAATTAGTAGGGACTGGACAAAATTCTTTATTGAGTAGTCTTGTGTTTGAGGCACTTTTATGGTCATCCTTGCCAAATTGTTCTTTGTTTTCCTCTTGGTTTAAAGTATTAACCAATAGAAGCATCGCATTATATATTGTGGGGAACTTTATATCAAGAAATGGAGAAACTATTGGCTCTACTATTCATCATCCTAAAAGGGACAATAGGTTGCATGGAGACATACCGATCATTAGTATCTGTTTATCTGTTTGTTTTAGTTTTTTATTTTTATTTTTTTATCACCTGTGTTTATTCTACTGCTCTTTGTAATTATGGTTCTTTTTGGTTTGGCAGGTCACACCAAATGCCAATTTTCAGAATGATCTTGGATTAGATAGTTTAGATTCTGTAGAGATTGTGATGGCACTTGAAGAAGAATTTGGGTTTGAGATCCCTGATAAGGAAGCAGACAAGATCAACTCCATCAATCTTGCTGTTGAATTCATTGCTTCTCACCCTCAGGCAAAGTAGAGGGAAACTATGAAGCCTCCTCATAATTTTCACATGTTTTCTGTGAGAAATTAGCTATGAGTAGAAATTTCGGATGTTTGAAACTTCTATTTCTTTTTTGCCTTTTGCAAAATTCTTCTTGGTTTTCGAGTACTTTTAGTTCCTGTTTAAGGAGTATATTTTGGGCATGTGCCAACTTCAATTCTGTTTCTCTAGTTGATGGAAACTGAGTGTAATGAGCTAAGCTAGTGGTTGAAAATTGCTTTGTTGATGACGATGAATCATTTTAATAAAAAAAATGTAGGTTATTGTTTATTGTGAAGCCTCAGTTGCTTGGAAAATATTATGCATCTGAAATACTCTGCATAATTTGATATTTGGCACTATATGGTAAGTTATTTGAATATCTTCCAATCTCTTCATTTTTTTTATTTATTTTTTTTTATTTTTTATAATTTATAATTTCTTTGCTAAAGAGAAAAATATAGTTGTCTTCTTTCTGAGTATATCATTCATTCTCTATAAAACGGATATTCTTGAATGGATTTTGTGCATAGATTATGAACAACAAGCTTCGAAAGTTAGGAACCTGCATGAGTTATAGAATTATAGCTGCTCTGCTCATAAGCTACTGAACGATATTTAATACTCTTATGTTCAATAATCTGTCCAATGCTCTGTATGTAACAAAGATTTGAAACCAAAAGTAAATGCAATCCACTGGCTATTCGTTGTACAATTGTACAACCAGGACCATGGTCATATTTATTTTGTTTGGTTGATTTTCTCTCTATGTAGGTAGTTATCGTAATAAATAAGTTATTGCAACATCATCCAACTTGAGATAGCACATACAGATGTGAAGTCTTTAAAATTAAAAATTTTTAGACATATATTACTTGTTTTAGGGTACTATTTTCGTGCATAAATGAATTTAGGGGAATTACGGTAAGTTTCGAATGTGGTTTCAAAAGTGTCACTTTGTTCATGTGAAGTTAGTTCTGCTTGCCATCTGTAACTCACTTCTGTTAATAACAAATTGGTCAAGAAACCATTCAACACGGTAGGTTTGTTAAGAATAGAAACAAAAATCAGTGACATTATCTTATGTTGGAAAATTATATAATAATAAAAAGAAAAGAAACCACATCGGTCTGCTTTAATCCAGTGATGGTGAAAGTGTGTGTGTATATATGTATTTTTATTATTTTAGCTTTTGTCCTCTTTCCATGCTCCTTCCTTCCTTCCTTCCTTGGGCATAGACTTGGGAGAAGACTTTGAAACGTGTTCATGAATCAGGAGAGAGTGAGAGAGTCAGTCAACATAGCATGTTCAGGGTGGGAAGAGAAGAGAAGACCCAAGTCTTTCTCGGTTCCTTTTTATTTTTTATTTTTTATCCAATGCCAATGCCAATGCCCGCCCCTCTCATTCAACAAAATTTCAATTATACTCTACATGTTTGTTGGGACTGCCTTGGCTTTAATCCAAATTAACAATATTTATAAATTGACTACACTTCAAATGATTTTAGAATATTTTGAAATTCTTGCTGGTGACGGTCACGTATTTTGTGATTTTTAAATTTTTAATTTAATCCACCATACATTTGTGGTTAATTTAGGTAATGCAAAAAAAGAAAAAAAAAAAGATACGAAATCTACACCCTCTGCCTTAAAAAAGATGATGTGGTTTGGAATAACAAGATTATTATTGATAAAAAGCAAAGATATATTGATTTTTCAAAAGTTTCATCTATAAGTGAGAATTATTATTATTATTATTATTATTTTTCTATGCTTTTGTTGTGTGTTCTTGTACATTTGTCAAGAAACTAGACTAGTGAGTAGTGACTCCTTTCAAAAAAATCTTTGTTATTAGGATGAACAAAATCTTGTATTACATAGAAAATCCTCAAATCTAAAAAAAAAAACAATAACTAGAGCAACAATTTAATCATCCACTTTAGAAAAGCAAAAGAGAGAGAGAGAGAGAGAGAGAGAGAGAGAAAAGAAGTGGGTTGACCAAAAGGCAGGCCCTACAGAAACGTCAAGAAATACTTCAATTGGTTACAGCAACGTTACATTCACATCCCATTGGCCAACATTCTCATAAAGTCTCACAAATTTGTAATAAAGCAAGGTCAATTTCCATTTCAAAAAAGAAAACATTAGTCCGTCGTGGCTCAAATGTAATTTAAGACAAAAACTGAGGGCAAACAACTTACAGACTTTCTATAACTAGCCTAGCTCTCTCACAATACTAGTGCAAATTTATTTTCCCATGATGGAGGAACATGCTTTAGCTTTTGCTCTTAATAATAAGCTATTGCTACTGTTGTTTTTGTTTTCCTTTCTCGCACGTTCTTCACTTTCAGAAATCATTTTTGAAGAGCGCTTTGAAGGTACTTTCTACTTCTACTACTCTTATATTACTATGGATTGCTGACAAAAAGAGAAAAACTTGAAGTAAAAGGAAAAAATAAATAAATAAATAAAAAGACTTTGTTATTATTATTTTCGTTGTATTGTTTTGTCACGTGGCAGGATTAAAAAGTACTAAGTTTAACTAACTTTTCATACAGTTACTTTGGCAGTTTTTTATATTTATTTATAGCTATATCTTGTTTTTCAACGAAAGGCTGAGAACCAATGCTTTTGCTGTGTGCGTGTGTATATATATATACATCCTCTTTGACATTTTTTTTTTTTCATGGACAATTTTAATTTTTAACAATTAAATTTTTTGTTGGATGCTTGGCACTTATTTAAATTAAAACCTTTTTTTTTAATAGAAAAATTATTTCATTTTGTTGACTTTTTTTTTTTTTTTTTTAATCTGGGATTGCTAACTCTATTGTTCTTTCTGTTTTTTGGTTGTTTGTTACTGAACAAAGATGGGTGGCAAAGTCGTTGGGTTAAATCAGATTGGAAAAAGAGTGAAGGAAAAGCAGGTTCTTTTAAACATACGGCTGGAAAGTGGTCTGGAGATCCTGATGATAAGGGTATAACTCACTTTTGTTTTTTGATTCAAGTGTTTGTTTTATATGTTGAATTTTGGACCCCATAAATCTCATATTGTGAAGTACTTTGGTTTTTCTCATTAATATTATCTCCATAGTCAATATTAGAATCTATTGCACAAAGTGTTTAATATTGGCACAGAGTAAGAATATCATGAAAATAAGTTCCAAGTAATAAATTATCATTTGTCTCAAAAGTTTTCACGGTTAGTTTTCTGATGATACATAAAATTCTGTAGGTATTCAGACATCCGCTGATGCCAAACATTATGCTTTATCTGCAAAGTTACCAGAGTTCAGCAACAAGAACAGAACATTGGTCCTCCAATACTCTATAAGATTTGAGCAGGATATTGAATGTGGTGGTGGTTACATAAAGCTTCTTTCTGGGTTTGTCAATCAAAAGAAATTTGGCGGGGACACTCCATACAGGTTTGCTTCTTAATGTACAAATTTAGTATGATTAAAAAATGTTGTCAGTCCCTGTATATAATAGAGAGAGCTCCAAAATATTATGCATTTTTGTCTCCTTTTATTATTATGAAGAGACGGTTTATCTGTTAAATTTGAATGTTAGGCGAACAACGGGACAAATTATAAATACAGTAAATAAGGATTGAGCAATCACAATGAGACATTTAAATCCTTACGTCTTTTAATATACACCCCTCTTTGTAATTGAGGGGAAAAATTGTGAATTCTCTACCTGCAGACCAAATGCATGAAAATTGTCTTCACCCAAAGGTCTGGTAAACACATCCATAAGTTACTTTGAGTGATTGTGTTAGTGGAGGTGGTGTGTAGGAGACTGTTTCAAGGCTTTTCACCACCAAAATAAAAAATAAAAAATAAAAAATAGGGGAGACAGTCATGCATGATTTTCTTTTATTCACTCATGAATTCGCTTGTAAGGGAATACGGACATATGCAAGTTCAGGTGATTGAAACTCTCTTGACTTTTAATTTTTGCAAGATGATGGCAAAGTATCTTTGGTGAATTAACCTATAGAGAATTTTCTGAGATATTTGACAGAGGCCTGGAAGATACCATTTAAAATAATACATATTCTCTACCCATTTTTTAGTCTGCTTTTTTCCTTTTAATTGAATGAGTTCAAGCCTAATGTCACACCATATCTAAAATATGAACATAAATACTCTTCAACCACTGGTTGCTCTTATTAAGGGAACTACTAGTGTTCTTTCCCTTTTTCTTGTCTCTGATATTCCTGTTTCTGTTTTCTTGGTGTAGTTTAATGTTTGGACCAGATATATGTGGCACACAGACAAAGAAGCTTCATGTTATACTCTCCTACCAGGGCCAAAATTACCCCATCAAGAAGGATTTGGAATGTGAAACAGACAAGCATACTCATTTCTACACATTTATTCTTAGGCCTGATGCAACATATAGCATCCTGATTGACAATCGGGAGAGAGATTCTGGAAGCATGTATGTAGATTGGGATATTCTTCCCCCACGGAAAATTAAGGATGTCAAGGCAAAAAAGGTTTCTTCTTGAGCTCACAAACTCAATAGTTTGTAATAATTTAACTCTGATAATACTTCTGGTGATTAGTATCAAGCTTCGACTTTCAATTCTAAATCTTATGAGCTCCATATTTTTACCTTAGAATACCCTTCTAGGATAGTTTGTGATTCACCTTGTTGTTATGACAACTATTCAAGTTCTAGAAATTTTCATTTGAAATTTGACTGTCATTTGTCATATCTCACAGCCTGCAGACTGGGAGGATAGGGAATATATTGATGATCCTAATGACGTTAAACCTGAGGTATTAAAACTTTGTATTTCTTTCTAACTACTGAAAATGCAATTAGTATCTGTATAAATTATGTGCTTCCATTAATGTTTATCTTGGTATTGCAGGGATATGATTCAATTCCAAAAGAAATTCCAGACCCAAAAGCTAAAGAGGTTAGTTGATTGCTTAAGAAGCCATGCATACGCAAAGCCATGTATATGAATTAATGCCTGGCTTTAATGATGTTGGACCCAACACTAGGCCTTTTGTAATTTGTAGGGCTAGTTATATTTCAAAAGGCTGCTTTACGTTCCACTTCTCTCCTCATTTCCCTTTTTCCAGTTTGATGTTTAATGCTGCTATTTTGTGATATGGTGCCTATAGAAAAGATAAAAGAAAACGAAAAATATGATAGAAGATGAAAAAATCTCATAATTTAGTTTCCCTGATCAGCCTGATAACTGGGATGATGAAGAGAATGGTGCGTGGAAACCCCCAAAGGTACCTAATCCAGCGTATAAAGGACCATGGAAGCCCAAGGTATGCCAATTGAGCTCAAGAGATACACAAAAAAGCTTGAAGCTTGATTCTCCTTTGCAGTTTCTCATGAGCTTGCTTTTTTGACTTGACAGAAAATTAAGAACCCCAATTATAAAGGAAAATGGAAGACTCCTTGGATTGATAATCCAGGTATTGTGAAGCATACCTATATAATTTTTTTCATTGATTATAAAATATAAAATAATTTGGACCGCAGGTACAAAAATTTGAAGTTGACGTTAAGTGGTTTCCTTTTTCCTATGTCCAGAGTTTGAAGATGACCCTGATCTTTATGTGCTTAAGCCAATTAAGTATGTTGGAATTGAAGTTTGGCAGGTAGGACATAAGTCTCAATCTACTATGCTAGATAGACTGATTATTATGTTGCAAGCATTATCAATAGACTATATGATTAATGGGGTCAAATAATGCAGGTAAAGGGTGGGTCAGTTTACGACAATGTTTTGATCTGTGATGACCCAGATTATGCAAAACAAGTTGTGGAAGAAGTATTTGCAAACAGGGAGGTGTGGCCCTTCTCCATAAACTTCATTGTTAGATTCCAGATCAATAGCAGTTCCTTATTTGCATATTTTTTCTGTAACTTCAGATTGAAAAAGAGGCCTTTGAGGAAGCAGAGAAAGTGAGAAAAGCACAAGAGGAAGAGGTTCTTAACGATACTTACTGCTGATTGCAATTTCTTTAGTCTTAGTTGAATTTCATTCCAAGTGATTTTAAATCTTCAAACATCATGCAGGAAGCTCAAAGAGCAAGAGAAGAAGGTGAAAGGAGGAGAAGAGAGCGGGGTTATGATCGACGGTACAGGGATAGATATAAGGACAGATACAGAAGGGTTTGTACAATTGGCATCACTCCTTTTAAATTTTTCATGATTTCATCTGTTTCTTTTGGTTGTTTGATGATCACCCTTATGATAAAAGTGATAAAGCCTATCATAGGCTTGGGCGAGCCAATCCTTTAATTTTTGAGGAAATTTTGGTCTTCTGTGATTAATTAATTGATTGTGTTGCATTTTCTGTGTATTTAATGGCTGTTCCCCATCAAAGGCTTCTTTACAGACATGACAAAAGACATTTTTGATATCAAGATTTTATTTTTGTGAAGATGTCATAATAATACAATGAATTTCCTCTGTGGTTGTGTCCAACCAAGATTTTCATTGGAAGCTTTTGGCCTTTTTTCTAAATAATGTTGAATGTACTGCCAATCAGTTGATGGAAACACTTCTTTCTTTTAATGGAATTTTATAATAGGAAACTGATGCAGATTGATGATTGTTTTATTTACAAGTTGACCACATTCCATATAGGGAGAGTTTTAGAGAGCTTCCCCCCCCTAACTGGCTCTCTAAAACTCTCCCTATTTTTTGGACTCAAAAGACTTGTATGTTTGTTTCAAAGTTTGTCCTAACTTCAAGCTTTAATTTGTTATGTAGGACCGTCGTGATTACATGGATGATTACCATGTAAGCTTCATTCTTTTCTCTACTTATTTTTATTGCCAAATAGAGGTGGTATTCGTCATGACAAGCAAAATTTAATTTCAAAATGTCCAAATTACCTGAGTCTTTTTTTTTTTTTTTCTTTAAATAGGAATTACTTGGGGTTGTACTGCATATGTTTTTCTTCTACTGCTGAGAGTTCCCAGTAATTTGTTCAACATCCCCAAGTATTCTGAATTATTTTTATTTACAAGTTGACCACATTCCACATAGGTCTATTTTATTCCTTTTTTTCCTCCATGAATATTAATCTCTAGGAAATCCTGAATGTAGTAAGTAAATTCTCTTTTTGGAAGCATCTCATAGCAGACTTACACTGTCAAACATATTGGAATCTATTTTGTTTATTATTATTATTTTTTTGTATTTTTTTTTTCAGAAGAATCTAATTGCTGAAAAACTTTGTTGCTTTAAGAAATTGCAAGCTTGTTAAGCTGTTTCATAGAATTTATATCTTGAGAGGAAATTTGAAAGAATGTTGGTGTGGAGCAGTTGGCATTGGCAATGTATTAGTGATTAGTGATTTGGAACCCATTAGCTTTGACATTGTCATGTCCATAGTTTTTTTTGTTTTGTTTTGTTTTATTGGCGGAGAGGGGTGGGGTTTGGTGGTGCTATTCTACAAAAAATAAAAATTCTTTGCTTTATCCTTTCTTTTTTAAAAGAAAAAAAAATCATTTACTTTTTCCAGTTACTCATAGTTTGGATTAAGGTATTGTTGAAACATGATTGAGCATCTACTTAGAGACATGCTTTTATTTGATTTGCAGGATGAGCTTTGATGGAGATATCAGCCTTTCTCTTGCCCTATCTTTGTTGACAGGAGCTTTGATAGTCAGCATCATGTCTTTTGGTATCTATTGTCAGAGTTTTTTGTTTTTGGCTCCTTCTTGTAATGCAGTTTGTAGAAAATCTTCATCAAAATAATGTTATTTTAGTTTTGTTTCCCATAATTAGGCCCTTTAGCCATATGGCTGTCAAGTAAGGAAGTTCATAAACAAAAAAAAAATCAAATAATTAAGCAAAGGGTGACTATCGTGCTTCGAAATATATTACCTTCAAGTTTAAAGCCTTTTATCGTTTTGATTAAATTACCTTAGATATTTTGCAAGGGTGACTATTTCTAAAGTTATCTAGGATGCATGTGTTAGTTTTCTTAAAGTCAAAATATATTTTTGGTGCTTTAAATTTGAAAAATTCGGGTTTGTGCCTTGAAGTTCAAAAAGGGTACAATTTCGTCCCTGAAATTTAGGTGAGTTTTATTTTGGTACTGTAAATATGAGGTTGGTTCAATTTTGATCCCTCAGTATCGAGTTAGTTCGATTTTGGTCACTCAAAATATGTGGCTTGTTTGATTTGGTCCTTAAAAATGGGGTGCCTATCTCATTAGTCACACAAATTAAAAATAGATGGAAGAACTTGATCCCAATCTTTTAAAAATGAGAACCTGCACCAAATTAAGGATCAACAGTACATTTTATCTTTTCTTAAACCGTCAAGTGTCAACATTGTCATTTCTCCTTTAAAAAAAAAAAATTGTTTTTTCATTAGTTGGTATGAAGAATGAGTATGTGAAAACAAATTTGTTACAATGGGTCTATTTTGCCTTTGATGTCATGGCCTGTTGTGTGAACACAAATAGAACACTTGGACATGAGTCTCCGCGTAATCACGGACTATTTTGTTAAAAGTATAGAACACTTGGACTTGGACACAAGAGTACGTATGTAAAGCACATAATTTTAAGTGTATAACTTTAGTACAGGGCAACACATCGGTTGGTTCAGTGGTAAGGAGCTCCTAGCCCTGCTTGTCAAGCTTGGGTTCAAGTCTCCCCCATAGCCGATTGTTGGTGGGCATCCACCTCTGTGCACCCTGCCCTGGGGGTTGGCTTAGCCTAACTGCCTTCTTTTTTCTTTTACCAAAAAAGAAAAAAGAAAAAAAAGCTTTAGTACAATTTTTTTTAGTTGCAGAATCTTAAAATTTTCAATTAAAATTCAAATACATAGTTATATTGATCAATGTAATATAACTTTTCAAAAAATAATTAAATACAATTCTACTTGGATTATTTATTATTTATTATTAAAAAACCTAATGTGTTATACTTAAAAGAATTGAACTTAAAGTCTTTTCCTCGTTCTAATTCATTCATCGGCATTGCAATTGTTATAAACCATCAAATATGTCAATGTATCTTATTATCAACATCACCACCCAAAGACAAACAATTAGTACGTTCCTATTTCCACCATCTTTCCGCCACTGCTTTTGGTTTCCCACATTCATCAATTGTCACCACCATTTACATTAGCCTAAATCAACATACCTTAAGACATTCCTTTAAATGAAAATGAAATGTGTTACTTCATATAAAAAATGACTTTTTATATTTCATAATTGTGTTGTTGACACTTGAAAATAATAGTACAACTTGACACAATAAAAAACTATAATATCAATAATCATTATTGTCATATATATATATATAAAACCGAAGCCTCTGAAGTTTTCACAATTTTCCACGTCAGCACAATATTAAAAAAAAAAAAAAAATTAAAACCAACACAAAAACGTAATAAACCCAAAAAACGTAATAAACCATCTCTTCCCTTTCACGATGCTTTTCACGATCCTCTGCCTTTCCCACCATCGCATCTAAATACCCAACAGACACCTTCTTCAGACCATCGATCTCCTTCATCAGACCACCGACCACAGCATCGTATCGCATGTAAAGATCCACCATACCCACCATCGCATCTAAAGACCCAACAGACACCTTCCTCAGACCACTGATATCTCCTTCCTCAGACCACTGATTTGCCTCAAACCATTGATCTCCTTCCTTAGACCACCGATTTGCCACAAACCACCCACATCCAACCACCGATTTGCCATAAACCACCCACATCCACCCTCTACAACCCAGAAACGGCGCCTCGTTTGCCGTGGGTCTCATCAAGCCCATGGCCACAGATCCCACCATACCCATATCCACCTTGCTCAGTTTCCACTCTTCCTTAGAACAGAAACGGAGCCCCATTTGGTGTGGGTCTCATCCAGCCCATGGCCCATCAACTATGTCGGTCTGCAATACACCCGACCCAACCCGTCGAGACCGGCCCAAAGGTAACTAATAAACAAATTTAATTAGAAATCTAATATTATTTATTTTTTTGAATCCGAACTCTATCACTATTAGGACTCTTAGTTGATTCTTATTGGTCTTTTTTTTTTTTTTTTTTTTTTTTTCACAGTTGTTCAATTTTTAGGTTTATTCTTATTGCCTTTCTCTTCATTGTTTTCCTCCATTCGAATCAGGGTTAAGGTATGGTATTCGTTTGCCTCTGTGATAATCTATGTACATTTAATTTCTAACTATTTTAGTGTTCTCTCAATTTGAATTGTAAAGAACTCATGAAACTCAAATTTTAGTGTAGTTATATCAGTTTGTGCAAAAAAGATACAGCTGGTAGGTTTATGTTTTGACTGTTTCAAGTTCAGACTTAGAATAGTTTGGATTTCTTAGCTTTTTTTGAATTTTAGTTTAGTTATATCAGTTTTAGCAGAATAAAAAGAAGGTTGTGTTCCTAAACAATGCTATTTTATGCATAATTGTTAAAACCTAAAGAAATCAACTATGATCAATCTATTTCCAAGCAAAAAGCAAAAAAAAAAAAAAAAAAACTATTGAGGTTTTAAAGATTAGGTTATTATTTTAATATGTGCTGTTTTAGCTGTGTTAATTGAGTTTGTGCACACACTTAGGTAAGTCTTAGGTTTGGAACTCTTTCTCATGTTCTCAACTCCAGTTTCAAGTCATTAGATTTTATGAGTTCATGGATGACAGATGTGGTAGTGTGGACTATAGATTATTGTAACTGAAAAATATGTGCCATATCAAATTAGGTGGCAGTCAAAATTGCTTTTGTTTGATATACTGTCCATCAAAGTGAATGTAATTATTTTATTGATGGTTTGTACAATATTTTTTGAAGTGAGTTACATCTTCAATATTTTAAATAGATATTAAAATGGTGATAATCAATTTGAATTTTTTTGTGTGGAAACTGAGCTATGGGTTTGAATTTGTTTAGTAGAAACTGAGCGAGGTGGAGTTATTAGCTTGCTTTCATCACACAACATTCCTGATAATCTTAGCGAAATTGGTGTGGAGTACGTTGAGGTTAGTTATTCATTACATTGTTCATATTGAATTATATGTCTTTTTCTTTTTTTTGGTTATGGTTGCTATTTTAAATCTGCTTTTATGCTTGGAGTTGTAATATCATTGAACGATTTCTTATTCTTTGACATAGTTGATGTTTTATGTTTTGATTGTTTCAAGTTCAGACTTAGAATAGTTTGGATTTCTTAGCTATTTTTGAATTTTAGATTAGTTATATTAGTTTTAGCAGAAAAAGTACTTCAATTTGTAAAAAAAATGTTGTGTGGAAACTGAGCTATGTGTTTGAATTTGTTTAGTGAAACTGAGTGAGGTGAAGTTATCAGCTTGCTTTCATCACACAACATTCCTGATAATCTTAGCGAAATTGGTGTGGAGTACTTTGAGGTTAGTTATTCATTACATTGTTCATATTGAATTATAAGTCTCTCTTTTTTTTTTGTTCTCTAAAAATATTCTTGGAGTTTTAATATCTTATTTTAACCTATAAATATTTATCTATCTAATAATATAGTATTTTTTATTTCCCCTGTGTATGTTTAATAGTTACAACAAATATATGGTTGCTGTTTTAAATCTGCTTTTTTGCTTGGAGTTTTAATATCATTGAACGATTTCTTATTCTTTGACATAGTTGATGTTTTATGTTTTGACTGTTTCAAGTTCAGACTTAGAATAGTTTGGATTTCTTAGTTTTTTTTTTGAATTTTAGATTAGTTATATCAGTTTTAGCAGAAAAAATACTTCAATTTGTAAAAAAAAGGTTGTGTGGAAACTGAGCTATGTGTTTGAATTTGTTTAGTGAAACTGAGCGAGGTGGAGTTATCAACTTGCTTTCATCACACAACATTCCTGATAATCTTAGCGAAATTGGTGTGGAGTACGTTGAGGTTAGTTATTCATTACATTGTTCATATTGAATTATATGTCTCTCTCTTTTTTTTTTTTTTTTTTTTTTTTTTTTTGTTCTCTAAAAATCAGTTTCAGATGATATACAGATATGGAGTAGGTTTATAAAATAATTTATATCTATGCTTAGTACAATTGTACCTTATAAATATTTAAATAATTTATATTTCCCGCGTATGTTTAATAGTTACAGCAAATATATGGTTGCTGTTTTAAATCTGCTTTTATGCTTGGAGTTTTAATACCATAGTATATTGTCGTGTTCTGTTTACATTTAAAGAACTCATGAAACTCAATTTCAATTGTAACTTATTATGTATAAATATTTTATATGTTGAGAATGCTATGCTACCTTAGCGAAATTGGTGTGACCCAAGTGTTTAAAACTTTTTTCAACACACAGAAAATTGTAGAGTGTAGCTTAACATTGTTAAAATTATAGAAATGCCCTTGAGCATAGTGTTGTTTACTTTTTCAGATTTGAATATTGTTTGATGATATGAAGGAGATTAAAAAAGAAAAATTTGCACTACACTGCATTGTTTCATTAAAATCTGCACTACACTGAACTGTTTCAAACTTTCTGCAGTGCACTATTTCTCTTCTATTAATTTTTCCTGGCTGAAAATTGGATTCTTACTGTTTTGCAGGTAGGGATTTAGCATTTTGATATCTGGCTTATTTGGTAATACAACTACAAGACGAGGAAAGTCAGGTATTTACCAGTCTTTCCTTTATTCTGTACTGTTTATTGCATATTTATTGGTAATATGTTTGTAGAAAGAATTTGAAATTGGAATATGATTGCATATTTAAGTTTCTTGGTTATCTTAAACTTGGTTTTATGTTTGGTTTATTCTAAAGTTAGTACGTGAATGCTATATTTTTCTTCAATTTTTCCCCTTTCTATAACATATAACTGTTAATTTGTAATATATGTTTTTGCTATATAGTTAGATATTAAAGGTTGAAGATAGCTCAGGAATGGCCACATTCATTTTATTTGATTCAGAAGCAGAAAAATTACTCAACATATCAACGAAAGACCTTTTGAACAAATCTTTAGAGGTGAGAATGTGGAAGATAAAATTAGTATTTAATATTTACTAAACTTTACTTGAGTGTACAATTTGAAAAATGTTACTTTTGCTAGGAGCCCGATGAAGTCATCCTTCCTGTGCAAATAGAAAATCTGAAAGGAAAACAATTTGTTTTCCAAATACAACTAAATGACTATAATCTCAAGTATGGATGAGATTTCTACACCGTCAAGAAACTTTTTGACTCTCTTGAAGAAACTGACAAAGCAATTCAGCTTGATAAAATGACAGAAGTACGTATTCTTTAATTTAGCAAAATTACAAATATGATATTTAAGATGTATATGTTGTAATACATTCCTCAACCTGTTTTATTGTCAGGCTTACATCAGTGATACTTCAAATGAATGTAGCAACAACTTATCAACTGAAGAAGATAGTGATTGTACAAAATTTCAAAAACTTGATGTTCAAAGCAATGTGCAACTCACACCAACGTCTGTACTCAAGGAAAACAAAAGGGCATATTCAGGAACTACTACAAAGCAACAAAGGAAGAAGATACAAAAAACACTTTAAAGTTGTATTTCAATATCTAAGATTTTCTATACACAATTTGGTTTTAATGGATTTGTGATTTTGGTACTAAAGACATATAGGAACAAAGGAATTTTTTTTTGCCTTTATGCACAATTTGGTTTTAAATTAAAACAGAGGGGAATTAAACTCTTATATTTAGTTATTTGAGAATACAACTTTACTTCAATGTTTTCAAAATATAATGAATACATTGAATATTTAGTAGAAGTCATGAAATAAATGAAATTGAAAAATAAAAAAGCCATAGCAAAAATACATAGTATTGGGACATTTGCCCAATATGTGCAAATAAAAAACTGTTGGGAGGAGCTTCAGCCTAAAATAGTTGCGGCTTTCAGAGATGATAAACTATTTGGTTATGTATTAAAAAGACCAGTGTACCCAGTTGGTCCAATAGTAACACAATCAGGTAACTCGTCCAAGAATGACTTGCTATTTGATTGGCTAAACAAGCATTCTGTGGTGTATGTGTCATCTTTTGGGATAGTAATGATATTTCATGTCCTTCTATTATGGATATAATTTTTACTTATTTTTAATTAAAAAAAAAAATTAGTAGCATTCCTGTGCATCGCATGGGTTCTTTTGTAATACTTATTAAACCAAATGTAAGAGCACATTATGATTATTGTAATATATTACTTCATAATATTTGTATTTATCTCATATTTAATATTACTTCATAATATTACATGTTTCATCTTATATTAGAGCCAATTTAACTTGCAATAATTGAAATTAGAGAGATGTTTAAACCTAAACATGTTAACATTTTATTTAAAAACTAGCCCGTGCATCGCACGGGTTAGCGACTAGTTATGAATAAAGTCTAGGCACTGATAGTCTGGTTTCTCAAAAAAAAAATTTGCCCTAACTTTAAGGTTTAATTTTTGTAAGCAAGTTTCCTATACTAGATTGTCAAAATTAGAAATTAGATTTTTGCTTTCCTTTACTATGCATGGCTTTACCAATAATGCTATGGACAACTTTTTCCACAACAAATTTCAGAATTTTTGAAGTTATCGATCGTGAATAATGGGTCCATGAGTGTAAGTTATATCTACAATTCATAGTAAACTATTTCAGCAATTGTAAAATTTGTAGTAAAAGAAAGTTGTGTTTGCCGCATTATTAATTGTCTTACGCAAGGTAAATAATAAAAATAAATTTTCATTTTTTTAATATAAATTTTACATCTTAATTATGATATTTGATTTTTTGTATACAAAATTGATCGTGATTTGTTTAGTAATAATTCATCTAGTTATTTGTTAAAATTGTTTTTGTTTGAACAAGTTAAGACCGTTGGGTGATTCTATTATTAGGTAAACTAGTGGCAGACCCACGCGATGCGTGAGAATATAAATATTATGTAATAAGATGTAATATATAGAAGGTAACAATTACTTTAAATATTGTCTATTTTTTTAAAGAAGCTTTTTATAAGTATTTTTTTTTAATCTTTTTATCTCTACAAATATATAATTTTATTATTATTATTTTTTTGTGTTTGATTAATATTTTTTAAAGGTGAATCATATTCTTCTAACATCTAGTGTAGTTTATTATATTTGCCTAATATATAACTAAACTTTATAAGTTTTAAATTTATTATTCAAATTTCTCATATCTTAAGGAATAAGGAAATTATCATAATAATCAAAACTCATCACAAAATTACAATGTTATCTTAGCCAAAATTAAAATGAAACTAAAGGAATAAAAAATAGACTTTATAATAATTTATTACTCAAATAATTGGTAGGCATATTCAAATTCCTATTTCCAAAAGAAACTAAGTATTGACCCAAACCAAAATTCAACCAAAGTTATAAAAGGGAAAGAAAACACTTTCTAATGGGAAATTAGGAAAAAAAAAAAAAAAACTACAATACCAAAACACATATTAAAAAAGAAAGAAAAAAGAACCATCAACCTTAATTAGAGGTATAAGAAAGAACAAAAATCCACAAAGAGAAAGAGAGAGAGAGAGAGAGAGAGAGAGAGAGAGAGAGAGAGAGAGAACTCACAGTTTTGTGGGGGAAAAAATATGGACTGAATGAGGAAAATGATATCAAATTTATACAAAATGAAATGGGGAGAAGAAAAGTCAAAATATAAGAAAGAGAAAGAAAGTGTAACGGTAAAGTTGAGAGTAGTGGGGAGATAAAGAGGCAAAAAGGAAGGGAAAATGTTGGAAAAAAAATGTAAAGTAGGTGTGAATTAATAGGAAGAAGAAGAGGGATTTTTTTTTTTTTTTTTTTGAGAATAGGGGGGAAGAAAAGTTTAAATAGAGAAAAGAAAATATAGAAAATAAGTGGATGACGTGACTGCTGATGTGACTCAACAGGAGTGTAGCAACAATAAATGCTACGCTTCAGCTTTTAGATATATATATAGATATAGACTAGTTATTTGTTAAAATTGTTTTTGTTTGAACAAGTTAAGACCTTTGGGTGATTCTATTATTAAGTAAACTAGCCGCAAACCCACACGATGCGTGGGAATATAAATATTATGTAATAAGGTGGAATATATAAAATGTGACAATGTCTATTTTTTTAAGAAGATTTCTATAAGTATTTTTTTTTTAATCTTTTTATCTCTACAAATATATCATTTTATTATTATTTTTTTTGTGTTTGATTAATATTTTTTAAAGGTGAACCATATCCTTCTAACATCTATTGTAGTGTGTTATATTTACCTAATATACAACTAAACTTTATAAGTTTTAAATTTATTATTCAAATTTCTCATCTCTTAAGGAATAAGGAAATTATCAAAATAATCAAAACTTATCACAAAATTCCAATGTTATTTTAGCCAAAATTAAAATGAAACTAAAGGAATAAAAAATAGACTTCATAATAATTTATTACTCAAACAATTGGTAAGCATATTCAAATTCCTATTTCCAAAAGAAACTAAGTATTGACCTAAACCAAAATTTAACCAAAGTTATAAAAGGGAAAGAAAACACTTTCTAATGGGAAAAAAAAAAAAAGAAAAAAAAGAAAAAGAAAAAAGAACCATCAACCTTAATTAGAGGTAAAAGAACGAACAAAAATCCATAGAGAGAGAGAGAGA
The DNA here is from genome assembly GCA_028535165.1 of Quercus tomentella. Lineage (NCBI taxonomy): Eukaryota > Viridiplantae > Streptophyta > Magnoliopsida > Fagales > Fagaceae > Quercus > Quercus tomentella. Next base: position 48,119,423 of record JAPQVY010000133.1, on the reverse strand, counting down.
TAGAGTACTCACAGTTTTGTGGGAGAAAAAATATGGACTGAATGAGGAAAATGATATCAAATTTATACAAAATGAATGGAGAGAAGAAGAGTCAAAATATAAGAAAGAGGAAGATAGTGTAACGGTAAAGTTGAAAGTAGTGGGGAGATAAAGAAACAAAAAGGAAGGGAAAATGTTGGAAGAAAATGTAACAGTAGGTGTGAATTAATAGGAAGAATAAGAGCTTTTGCTTTTTTTTTTTTTTTTTTTTTTTTTTTTTTGAGAATGGGGGGAAGAAAAGTTTAAATAGATAAAAGAAAATATAGAAAATAAGTGGATGGCGTGGTTGCTAATGTGACTCAACAAAAGCGTAGCAACAATAAATGCTACGTTTCAGCTTTTAGATATACTAGTATATATAAAAGCAGAGACCTCATATGAGAGAGCATGAGATTCTGCCATATGGCACATTCTTTAAAGATAATTGAAATACTCTTAAACCACATTAGAGATAAGAACAAATTTAAAAATATAAACTCTTTATTTCCTTTGGTTCAATGTTTCAAAACTATTTTTTGTTTCCTTTAATTCAATGTTTCAAGACTACTATTTATTTCATTTGGTTCAATGTTTCAAGACTTTTCCTCTCTCTCACACACATAAAACTCTTTGCATTTTCATTCATCATTTTCACTTCTACTCCTTTATATACACATGCCCACATTCCTCATGTCATCTCATCTCAAATACACTAAGACAAAAAATGATGTCATTTCTCTTCCAAAAACACCTCCAAACACATCAAAACACCTTTGATTCTTCTTTTTTCACCAAATTACAAGGTAGTGTTCTTGCACCCAATCTTTCTCTCCTTGGTTCCATACCTTGGATTTGAGGTTTAGGGGTGTGGATGTAGCATTTTAGTTACAATCCACACCCCTTTCTTTACAAAGCTTCATCAAGAGTTTTTTCTAGCTTTTCTTGCTTAAATAACATGTTTTATTGCTTTCTTAGCATGTCTATTAGCTTTTTACCATGATTTATTGCTTTGATGTTGTTGGCCTAGCCTTCTTGGGCTAGGATATGTCTAAATACCATGCTTATGTTTAAATCTACTTGTTTCTATGTTTGCTTCCATGCCTATGTTTAGATCTACATGTTTCCATGCTTGTTTCCATGTTTATGGCTAGATCTATGCTTTTATGTGCTCTATGTCATTCCTATGCTTAGATCTATGCTTTTATGTGCTCTTTGTCATGCCTATGTTTGGAACTATGTCTTTTTAGGCCCCGTATCTTGCCTATGTTTAGATCTACATGTTTGGTTGCTATGCCATGTGCTATCGTAGCCCTTTTGTCCTTAATATCTCTCTTTCTTGAGTTTTGGGCCTTATTGGTGGGTTGTAGATCTGGATCCCGTGGTCTAGGCCTACATCCACACACTTAGGCCCTATATGCATGTGTATGCTTGTTTGCTTCTATGCTTTATGTCCATGTTTGCCTCTCTTGTTCTAGGCTTTGCCATGCTTAGCGCCCTCCGTGGGCTTGATCTTGTATGGTTACATCCAACCCCCATATGGCTTTGTTTGGGTGTAGCCACTTGTGAGATGCATCTCCGTGATGCTAGTTTGCTCTATGCATACCCTTTCTTAGCTTCGTGCGATGATATGCTTCCCTTGCTTGCTTGTGCCCCCGTTGGCTTTCTTTGTTTCTATGCATCTTTGCACGCTTGCTTACATGTTCATGCATGAGTCTTGCTTGCTTGTGTCATTAAGCCTAGTTCCTACTATCTTGTGCGGGTTCACACCTGTCTTTGATACACGAGAACTTGAGTCCGTTCAAGAACTTTGTTTGATGGCACACATGTGTCGTCCATACTCTAACACAATGGAACTATGGATACCCGATCCAAACCTACATTTGTCCTCCTAGGACACCACCTTTTGTTTGATAACATGTTTGCTTGCCCACTGTGTGCTTAGCATGTTTGTTTGCCCCCGTTTAGCCCTTTTGTTAGTATGTTCTTTGCATGCTTTCTATCTCTCTTTCTATCTTCTTTACTCCTTTCTTGGCTTGTCTGCTGGCTTGTTTCCTTGTTTATTGCACGTACACGCATGGAGCAAAGGACATTTGGAACGAGGGCACAACCTCCTAGGCACAAGCAAAAAGGGCAAAGACACAAGCACGAAGGCGCAAGCCCAAAAAGTGCAATGTTCAGTAGATTAGAGGCCTAGTCTCCTCGAGCGTTTATATCTTTCTACCCCCCTCTCTTAGCCTCTTCTCTAGAGCATTGTATTAGGCTTATCCTCTATGTACCATTCTTAGGCCACATTCCTAGGGTATGGCAATGTCTGATTTATCTTTCCTGCACATTGTTGGGCCATACCCTAGGGATGTAGGCATGTATCTCTTATCTTTCCTACACCTTGCTTTGGGTCGTATTCCTTAGGTGTGACAATGTCTGATTTACTTTTCCTGTAACTTGTTGGGCCACACCTAGGGGACGTCAGCATATGCCTACTTTACTTTTCTGCTCTGCATGATAGCATTGTGCATGATGTGTGTGTGTGTGTGTGTGTGTGTGTGTGTATGCGCCTATATGTGTGTGGGTGATTGTGCACTTTGTATGACAGACTCTCATGGTTATGCGAGCGACCCTCGTTGACCACGAGCACTCCTGACCTTTTAGTGTGGGTATGTGCTCAAGGCATTTGCTATAGGTGCATATTCATGTTATACTGTGTGCATGGTCATCGCGGTGTGATTGTCCTGATCCATGTTACTAAAGTGACATTGGTTTCCCCGTGTATGTGACGTGCATCAACATGCTTGATGCTTTGAAAGGCTTCGGCTTATCTCGGTACGAGCATGTTGATACACGCTATATACACAGATGCGAAACCCAGCCGATGCGCCATCCTGAATGCACTAAGAAAACATCGATTGGGACCACACCTATTCCAAAACCGAACCTCAAAACCCAATGCGTTCAAAGCCTTGAAAGCTAATGCCATTGTCCTGTTTTCAATTGCCAATCTCCGAAAATTAAGGTTTTACCAAAACAAAGGACTGTCCTTGGACAGACGTTGTGGGGTGCCTAACACCTTCCCCACATGTAACCAGACTTCCGAACTCAAGAATCAAGATTTTTTGCCCATCCATATTAGATTAGGAAAAATGACCTTTTTCTTAGCCTAGGATCGGTAATTAAATCAAATAGAGTTAGGTGACCAATCACATCTTAGAAAAACCCAATGATTGGTGGCGACTTCACTTACCTTTAGTAATCCCTTAAAATTGACCCAAATTCCAGTCAAGTACAAGGGGTAAAACGACCCTCCTTCATATGAAAAAGAAAGCACCTGAGCTCCTCGAGCCTGCCAACAGGCTTATGCTAGTATTGCTGAGATGGGTGGTCGAAGGGCACGCCGCGAGGCAAGGCATTGACATGATGGTCCAATTAAGGCTTATTATTAGTCAATTTGATCGTTACAACATCAATATCATTTTGATGAAACAAAATTAAGGATCTAATAGCCACAATTAAGATACTTATCTCTAAGGTGAAATTACTCTTTTACCCTTCATGTGAGGTTAAATGCAGGTTGCAAAATAGTGTGTCAACATGTTTTTTGTAGGGGTGTATGACTAATGCTGGGAATGTGATGGGCTGTTTGTGTATGGTTTAGAAACAATGAAAGGGCTAAGTTGCTTAGAACACATTGATAGGTGGATAAGTACCTCTGCAAGAATACACAGTTCCAAATAGCACACAAAGGCTAACAATTCATTCACATACAAAAACTGATTTACAAAGAGCTTACATTCTACTACTTATACTAGTTGTTTGGAATTGGCAGCCTCTAGATGGTTGACAAGTGTCTAAATCCTATTGACTAATGCTTAAGATATCTTCTAACTAGCTAACTAACTAATTAGTTACAAGAGGATTAGGATATAGGCATATAGTTACTTGAAATGCCTTGCATCAATGACTTGGTTGGCTTGGTCTTCACCAGAGGATCTCCCATGGGGTGGGCGGCTCCTTCCCATGCCTAATTCTTCAACTTAGTTATGGCATCGGTGATGGCAGCTTGTTTCTCTGGGTCCCTCCTTCTCTTAACACTAGCACTCTGGGATCTTCATCCATGTGATCTTTATCTTCTTCTTTGACCTCCACATCTGCTACCCTTTCTAGTGTATAACTTCCAGATTGGCTCAAATTATCCATCCATTCTTTAAACAAGTCACGCTTCCTTTTGGCAAATAGGCGAACACATTGGGGGAAGTATTTAGGATCTTTGCATCCAACCTCTTCATTATCTTCTTTAGAAACATCTAAGGCTAGCTTCTTGAAGTCATGAAACTTTATATTCTTCTCAAGTAGTGCCAATCTTGCATCTATGTCTTCCTCTTCATTGGTGTATGTAGTCAATAAGCCCAACTCTGAATTATGGAATGAACCGAGGTCAGGGATCTCAAGTCCATGCTTATCATAGCGTGGGCCAGACCTTGGGCTAACATCAATTAGAATGAAACTATCCATAAGAGTCATCATAATCTCCTTCAAGGGCTTCCTTATTATCTTCTATATCTTCATTGTGAAAGGCCTCTCCTCCATGGATATTTTCTTCATCATGGGCTTCTCCCTCTTCATTATCACCATCATGGGCTTCTCCCTCTTCATCACCTTCATCTTCATTATCATCATCATGGGCTTCTCTCTCTTCATCATCTTCATCTTCATCTTCATCTTCATCATCATCACCTTCATCCCTATTATCATCATTATGGGCTTCTCCCTCTTCATTATCTTCATCTTCATTATCATCATCATGGGCTTCTCCCTCTTCATTATCTTCATCTTCGTCTTCAATTCCTTCTTCACTTGGACCATTTAGTGCATGTTGATAGACTTTCAAATACTCTTCTTCCTCTATATTAAAAATAGCATCTCCTAACAAAGTAGTCATAGCATATGGGTCCATGTAATCTGCTAAATCTATTGGAATCCAATCCATGTTTCTTTCTACCTCTTTTGGGAATCTTATATCACAATTAAAGAATAATTCAAATCCTAGCAACATCTTTTTCAGCTTTAGGTCATACCTAGGTTCAAGGAATACACAATAAAGCTGGTAATCTCCAACTTTGATAAACTTCCCATTTAGTGTGGGAGTGTATGGCTTCAATGGTTTAAGAAGGCTAGGGAGCCCTGTTGCCTTGGCATTTATAAAAAATTATTATTATTGCTAAGTAAAAAATGAATACAAAGGAAAAAAAAATCCAAAGTTAAAAAAAAAAAAAAATGACAAATGAGTTAACCAGTGGCCCGCCCGGAGAAAAACGGGTTGTGTCACAAGTCAACCTATTTTTACTATGGGTCAAAAATCTAGGGTTTAGGTCAAGTATTTTCTTTTGGGTTCATGTTTTTTTTTTTTTTTTTGATAAGAAAACACAAATCTTACTCTGAATGAGAAAGAGAGAGTACATCGTGGGAACACACGTGCTTAATTTGACTAGGGCATTCCTCTATCCAAGCAGAGAAGTCTTCAACATGTTTAGCATGTTGGGTGTAGACACCGCATTTTGTACCCCTTACAACTTAGGCCCCCGTTCCCCAATGATGCTCGAACTCTAAGGCCCGACACCAATTTATAGCCTAATCAGATATTAAATTGACTTGAGGAGTGTTAAAATGGAAAATATAACCTTTTAAATGAGCAAAATTCTATTTTTGAAAATAAAATGACCAAAGAGGCCCTCGGCCTGCGTACATGGGTTGTGGCCTGCTTACGTAAGCTAAAGCATGCGTATGCAGGCACATTCCTGCGTATGCAGCTAGGGTTTCAGAACTATAAGAAATACAAGTTTTCTGCAATAATAGCTGAGGTTTGGAATGAACCCCATATCGTCTGGGAGCCGTTCCAAACCCCATTTTTTCAATTATAAAAAGCCTTACATGGTACATTTTCAAAACACACAGAAATCCCACAGGAAAAACCTAAGAAGCACTAGAAAATAGTGAATCAAAAGGGAGTTTTTCACAAAACACTCCTAAGTCAATTTTATTTGATTGAGACCTTTTCTGGCCCCAATCCTTCTAGTTTAACGTTGCTAATCACTTTCTTATTGGTTTGTGAATAGATTTAACTGAGGAGAACAGTCAAAATCAAGCTTGGAAAGCTTTTGTGTGAGGTACCTAGTCTAAACTTTTCTTTTTCCTCTCTTTTATTTTCTACCTTTAGATCCTCTTGTTTGCTTTGTTTGTTGTGATGATATGTTCTAATATGCCTTCCTAGGTTAGGTTTAAGTTTTTGTATGCTTAAAATGCATGTTAGGGTGTTAGAATCGTTGTTCTGAAGTTCTGCTCTGTTTCTGCATTTTTAGGGTTTTCTGGGCAAGGATCTGCGTATGCATGATCTAGCCCGCGCAAGCAGGCTTGAATATGCGTACGTAGACCTGTTCAAGCGTGCGTGATGCCGTTGCCTAGAAACCCTAATTTTTTTTGTTTGTTTTGTTTCTGCCTTCACATGTTTGTTCTGTTTGGCCTTTTTTTCATATGTTTTAGGCCCTATAAGTTCCTGTCAATCTTTTCACATGCTTGTTTGTTATCACAAGTTTAGATTAGGGTTTGTCTTAGGGTTTCTTAGTTTTAATACCATACATTCACATGTTCATGCATGAATGCCATGGGTGTTGTGTTGCTGCAAGGTAAGTGAAAGGTAAGTCATGCATTGGAGATGTTCATTTATTTTTGATATGATCTTGTGTTGATATTAGAGATGAATATGAATGCTTAGATATTTCCTTATGCTTATGTTTCTGCCTTGATTTGATTGTATATGCTGTTGCCTTGAATATGCTTTGATGCCATGACAGATGTATACTAGGGTTTGTGATGAGATGCTTAGATGTATGGTTAGGGTTTGGGATGAATGATGCCATGTTGAATGCTTAGATGTGTGCTAGTGTGTGTGTGAGTTAGAATACAAGCATTGAACATGCTTTTAATAAGGTTAAGATATAAGACACAATGATGAGAGGCTAACTTTAGAGTTAGGCAATCTTGGGTGCCTAACACCTTCTCAAGAGCGTACATAAACTCCAAACCCATATCTCTGGTAGTAAGATCAAAAGGTCCTTCCTCGAAGGGACGCTATATATATGGTTTCTAGACCATTGCAAAAACTAAGTGGCAACTCCCAAACCCCTTGTGTCCACAGTGGCGACTCCACTGGGGTTATAAGTTTAATTCCTATGTGTCTTGTTTCTTAACCTTAATAAAACCTTTTTCAATACTTGTTTGCATGCACATTCACTTGTTCTTTTGTCCCTTAACCTCGGTTGGTGATGGGTGGGAAGGTGGAAGGCTCCATTTGGGCCTAAATCTTCCGAAGTTCATCCCACTAACTCACAATCGGTGTCATCACCTATAATGGGCCTTGAGTACGTTAAAGGTTTGCTACCAATCCACTATGGGGTCCACTTAGGCCCTCGGTTGAAATTATAGCCCATCTAGTTGTGAGTAACCTACTTATCTATCCCTTTTAGCCTGAGGGAGCCTACCCATACTAGAGAGATCCTAGACCCTATCACAAAGGATACCATTTTCTCTTGTTTGTTCAAACATATACCATGTATTCACCTAATTCTAAGGACAAATAAAAGGTATAAAAATGGAAGGGATGGCTCTAAAGTTATGGTATACCCTAAGATTTTGTGGAATAAAAGAAAAGAAGCCCTCACATATAAGAGGCTTGTCCCTAAATCCAAAGGTATATTTTAACTTGAAAGGTTCATAAGACCATAGCCTAATTGCTATCATAAGACCAAGTGGAAAAAACCCTTTTGAAAAAGAGGACTTTGGGCCTAAGGTAACAAATATGCTATGGACTTGGCAACCAACATCCTTCAAAGCCAAAATGAATTTCCCTAATCTTGGGTCTCTTTGTTGCATGCCTAAGCCCAAAATGATGAGAATTTCATAGAATTTGAGAGGAAGGTTACAATGTATTCTAGCTAGAGGGCTATTTAAATTTTTTTTTTTTTTTTTTAAATGATGAAATATTGAATAAAGAATGGGAAGCCCAAAAGTGACGAATACATTGCAAGCCCAAGTTTGAGACAAAAGGTTGGAAATTCCTAAATGCATTCTAATGAAAGCCCATGAGAGTAAAATGAGAGCTTTATTGCAAATGGACCAAATCCCAATGAAACAAGGGGCAAGGATCTATGAGAGAAAAAGGAGTGACATTGTAATTGGGCCTTCAACAAAATGAACTTAAGAATTTTCCAAGGACATCTAAAGTTTAAAAGGAACCTTTAATTGGGACATGAACTTAATGAAAATGGGGCTTCTTTTCAGGCATCATTGCACCACCAAAGTCAAGAAAACACGTCCCCACTCCCATTTGGATTCGAGAGAAAGGAAGGCACTTGATCAAGATAGAGGACACACCAAGGAGAAGAAAATCCCCAAGAAACAATGGCTACCTCTATGGAAGGCCCAATGGCACAAAAGATCCTTAAGGCTTTGGAAGAACATGGAGAGGCCCTTAAGAAAATGGGAGGGCACCTCACTAGGTTGGAAGAATCTAAGCTCAGAGAGCCTCCATATGTGGAAATCCATGATGATGATGAGGAAGATGAAGAATGGGACGAAAATGACAAAATGGAATATGAAAGGAACAAGAAATTTGAGAAGCTCACCGCAGAAACCATGGCTATGAGGGAAAAGATGGAGAAGATGCAACTTGCCTTCTGTAAGGCATAAGGAATGGATGATTACCTCTATAACATGGGGGGAGTAAGCTCAAAGGCTCCTATTGCATTGCCTCCCAAGTTCAAGATCTTCGATGCAGAAAAGTTTGATGGGACTAGGGATCCGAAGCAACACATATGAAGATACCTAAGCATTGCTAAAATGAAAGGGCTAGTTAAGAAGCAAACTTTGCATGCATTTCCCTTCTCACTCACGGGAGGTCTATCAAGGTGGTACTATAGCCTTGAACCAAGCAAAACTAAGGTGTGGAATGAGCTAGTGGAGTTGTTTGTGGACCAATTCATCTTCAACACCATGATCGATGTGACCCTAAGGGATTTAGAGACTACCAAGCAAGGTGTGGGGGAGACATTTTATGAATACATGACTAGATGGAAGAACAAGGCACCTAGAATGGTCAATAGGCCAAATGAGAAAGACCAAATCAACATGAGCATCAAGAATTTTCTTCCGGTTTATAATAGTAGGCTTTTGTCATCCTCTATTAGCTTATTTGGAGAACTATGTGATTGTGGGACAAGAATCGAAGACGCTCTCAATAATGGACAACTGGAGAAAGGGGAAAGCAAGCCTCCAACCAAGAAGACATATGGAGGAGGAACCACCACTAAAGCACCCAATCCCGTAAATGTAAGCGCCATCATACCCCAACAAACACTAGCCTACCCAAAGAAAGCTCACCAAGAATTCTCCGACCTAGGAATGACCCTCGCCCAAGCATATGAAAACCTATCCTCCAAAGGATTCATCAAAGCCTTAGACCCCACACCCATGCCTAATCCCATACCTTTCACGTGGAACCTTAATGAATATTGCCATTACCACCAAAAATCTGGCCACAAAACCAACAATTGCTTCTGCCTTAAACACGAGATACAAGACCTTATAGACAATAGAACCCTCCCAAATTCCAACATCATTACCAAACCTAACATTAGAAAGAGCCCTTTACCCAATTACCATAGGGCTCCACTTCCATATCAAAATTGGGTACAAGTAGATGAGATTGAGTGGGATTGCTCAAAGTTGATAGAAACTACGAATGTCAATATCAATGCCATGGAAGTCCAAGGAATATGGGATGAAGAAGATGAAGTCTTAAAGGAAGCAATAGCAATATGGGGAATACTTCCTAAAGGAGTGATGGAATTGAAGAAAAAGGGTTTTGGAGGACAATGTAGCAAATATCACTAGGAGTGGGAAGCACTACAAACCATCCTTTTTGTAAAAGGATCATCCTGGTAGGGATCTAGGGGAAGGGTCCAAGCCCACAGAACCTAGAGGAAAAGAAGGTAAAAAAGAAGAAGATAGGGTCTTAACGCAATTAAAGAAGACCCAAGCTCATGTGTCCGTATGGGGTTTGCTTATGGCCTCTTAGAAACACCGTAAGGCTCTCTTGGACACCTTGAATGGGAAAGAAGTACCTATAGAAACTACACCACAAGAAGTTTTGTCTCTCATGGGAGTTGAGGGTTCCTCACACCCTCTCCTTGTTTTTTCCGATGAAGATCTCCCTCCCGAAGGAGCTACTCACATTAGACCTTTGCAAATCACCATTGAATGCATGCATGCCAAGGTTCCAATGGTTCTTATTGACAATGGATCCGCCTTAAATGTTTGTCCTTTTAGGACTGCCCTCACTGTTGGCCTAGACATGGAGACTATCATTCCTTCTCCCTTAACTATAAAGGCATATGACAACACTTCAAGGAAGGTCATGGGTACTTTCAATGATGAAAAACATATTGTAGCCACAAGGTGATCGCAATGATGAAAAACATGGAATACATGCCTGGTATGGGCCTTGGAAAAGAAGGAAAATGGGTAGTTGAGTTCCCCAATATCAAGACTCAAGTGACCAGGGAGGGTCTAAGATTCTTTGAAGACTACAACAGAATCAAGAAAAATCATGGCATTCTCAATGGGAACTTTGTGAAAGAAGGGGGAGACTTCCCTTATAGTGACTTCCCCAAACCTTGGGTAGGTAAAGACGGAAGGATGTATTCGGGTTGGGAAATGTTCTTTAATGATAAGCTCACTTTTAAGGAGAAGCCTACCATGGTGATCAAAGAGATACAAGAAGAGGTCGATTGGGTGAACTACATGGATGCTGAAACAATAAAGACCAAGATGAAGACGAGTGGGGATGTGTTCTCCATCACCAATGAAGAGCCAAGTGATACTTCCAAATTCATCATGCCTATTGTGGGGCCCATTAACAATTGAACTTGGGTTGGGTTTTATGAAAATGTGGGGAAAAAGTTTTGTAATGCAAGTTCCAATGTACTTTTCAATATTTTCAATAAGATGAATTTTGATTTGGCTTACTTTGATGTATCCCATAACATTGAAATTCTGCACTTAAATGATTCAAATGAATTTGAAAATGAAATTAATAAACAATTGGAAAAGAAAAATGAACCTATGAAACCAACTCTTGAAATTATTAATTTGGGCAATGATGAGAATCCACGCTTAATTAAAATTGGCTCAACTCTAAATGAAAAAGAAAAAAAAGATCTTCAAGAACTCCTCATGAAATTTCAAGAGGTGTTTGCATGGTCCTATAAAGATATGCTTGGAATTGACCCCTAGATAGCTTAGCATCACATTAATACTCATGATCACATGGTGCCTATCAAGCAAAAGTTGAGAAGAATAAGGACTGAATGGCTCTTAAAAATCAAAGAGGAAGTCACTAAGCAATTAAACGTAGGAAAAAATTAAGGCAAAAGAACCCCGCTAGATTGAAAACCCGTAAAGGCGGTCTAGGCAAAAATTAGGGGAGAAGACCATGGGCATGGCGAAAATTCCCGAAGGGACGTCATGGGCAAAAATTACATGGCAAAGGAAAAAGAAAAAAGAATAATAATGACAATAAACAAAGATAATAAAAGGAAATTCTCTCATTGCTGAAATTAAAGGATAATAAGATTGTTTTCATAGGAGATTTGGAACATTCCAATCCTTTATTAAATTAAAAAACAAAACATGAGAATCATAAAAGTGTAGAAAAGTAAAACATAGGGCATATCAAGGTGGTCACTTGGTCCTTCTAGTCGTCATGTAAGCCTTCTCATCCTTTAGAATCCACTTCATGTCATCCTCTAACCATTGCTTGTACCTTGCAATGGGGTAGATGTATTTGGGAGGAATGATGTCTTTCATCACCCTACGACGTGACCAAGCCTCACTGATCCTGCCCAAGATCCTATTGGTGAACATTGCGGCGTGGTAGGCCTTCTCATCATTAGGAGCTCCTTGATGCTCTCCAAATTTCCTTGAGATACGACAAGTGGAGTAGTAAGAGCAGCATCGAAGCCCAATTAAAGTCACACAGTGGTCCTTGCAGCAACTATGGACCATGCTTGAGATATGCCACTATTCCATGACTCACTGAATGTCAGTCTCCTTGAGGCGACTCATAAGCTCCATATTCGCCTCAAAGCCCATGTCATTTCGATGAAGTTGGTGATCCCTAAGGTGCCTAGAGAGGTAGGTGCTAAGAGTAACGGTGGGAGGTTGAAGCAATTGAAGTCTTTCTTGTAGCTATATCAACAAAAAAACAAAAAAAAAAAAAAAGAAAGAAAGAAAGAGAGAGAGAGGGAGAGAGAGAGAGAGCATGAGAAAAAAAAAATGATGAAAGACGATATAAAGTGCCTCGATGGGTATACCTGAAGGAGAATAGGACTTCCCGCAAAGAAGTTCGCTTCCTTCCTATGAAAGGCATCCAAGTCATTGAGAGTCTCCACCAAGATCAAGCCCACCAGATTACCTCTCTTTAGCTCATAAGCTATCATGCACATTCAAAGGTCCACACAATACAAATTTTGAACCAAGAAATACCTTGCAAGAGCACACAAGCAAAAGGCACGAAGAGAGTACGAGCGTGGCCTCTTACCCTCGGTAAGGGTTGAACCGGAAAAATACTCAAAAACCAACTTAAGGTTGAGCTTCCTAAAGACACACCACCTATTAGCCGTGGCAGAAGGGACACCCAACACAACTCGCAGCAAGGAAGGAAGATCCCTACCCATGGTAGGGAAGATGAGGTCATTAATCTCTAGTTCACCCATGATAGTAGCAAATTCCTCAATAGTAGGGCATCGTTCTATTCAGTTGAAGCTGAATACATGCCGGGAAGGAACTCAATAGTTGGCAGCAGCACGAAGAAGAGGTTCATCCACCCTAATTTGATGATAGGGAAAGATGCAAGAAAGACCATAGGGAGTAATGGAATCCTTGAAATCGGGACCAAGCCTTCTAATCCAAGTTGAGACGTTAAGTGGAGAGTTTTCTGCCATTAGGAGACCTCAAAAAAGTGTTCTCTGGGTTGGAAATATGTGGGTGAGGGTTTTGGACTCAAACGGCTACTTTTATACTTAAGTAAGTCGGTTAGGGTTTTTCTGATTCACGGCCCACGTATGCAAGGTCAACCCTACATACGCAAAGTCAAAGCTGCATATGCAGGCCCATCCCCATGTACTCATGACGCTTGGCAGAAGCCCATGTTCCCCTATTTTGAGTAGATTTTTTCACTCCAAGGCATTCCTAAGGGTTCCTGCAGCCTAAGGGATCATTCAAGGCACATTCCAAGCATAAGATTGCAAGCATCAAAGAAGCAAAGTTGTATAGAAACATAAAATTTATATCTTGTAAATTAAGTACTAAGTTCCCAATCAAAAGCATAAATGTAAAAAGATGTTCTTAAATACAATCCTTTGTCTCAAACTTAATCCAAAATGTCTGCTAAAGGGAATAAAATATATATATATATATATATATATATATATATATAAAAGCAAAAAAAAGAAGAAAAAAGTTATGCGTTGTATGCCTATATGTGTCTTGAGCTGCAGGTAATCAATAGTGCCACCTCTTCCTTAACCGATAGCTAGGAGTCGTCTTCGAGTCCTCCTCCTCACCATCACCACCACCACCTGGATGGGCCAATCCTCCAGGACCGTATAGCTCCCTCGAGTAGTTGGTCACCTCCAATTTGAGATTCCCGACCAGCCACACCAACTCCTCATGCTCTTGGATAGTGGGCTGCAGTTCAAAGAAGGACAAGTTAGTGACTGAAACAAACAAAGAAATTTTGCAAAAAGAGAAGGACAAAAGGAGAAAGAACTCATCGCTTGAGTGTTGGGAAGGAAAGGATAGCCCATGACATTAGGATTACGGGGCACGGCACGCTCCCGAGCAAATCCATCTGGCCATAAGCATATACTGTCCAAGGGAGGTGTGGAGGATTAATGGGCTCATCGATAGCAAGTCCCCCTTGTTACAATTTCCCACATTAGTAGTCATGACAAAAAAGAAAAAAAGAAAAAAAAGATTAAGCATATACCTGAATAGTAAGGGAAGGCATGAGGCGAGTAATGTTGAACTCCTCATAGTCCAACCCCTCAAGAAGCCGCTCGGCATAGGAAACGCCACTCCCCCACGAGTTGTATTCAACATCAGTCATGGAGTGTGGGACAAGCAAGAACTCAGGAGGGTCCATCGGAATCTATGGTTCATTTCTACCCACCAACTAGCATCGCACTTCTCTACCAAGTATAGCGCCCTCAAGCCCACCCCTTCAACAAAGGGTAGGGTAAACTTTGAAGCAATAAGAGCGGCAGGGAAGCAGGAAGGGGCTGGCGGGCCCATGGAGTCCAGTTAACCTATAATGACATAAGGTTAGAAGAAGAGTATTCTAAAGGAAATGCATGAAGAGGCATGAACAACTAGAACTCTTAAACTTACCTCATCCGAAGTTAACCTAGCAAGATGGGCCTTCACTTGAGGAAACTCCCTTAGAACTAAGTCGGTGTCTGGAGTTATGAGGCCATACCTAACAACCCATCGCTGCAAAAGAAGCACAAGCCATAGGTTAGATACAAGATGACAGTTGAAAAGATGATAGTTTGCAGGGTCTCGTTTGTAAGATGATAGTTTTCAAGACAATACAGTTTGCAAGGCTACAAGCTATGAGTGAAGGTGCAAAGAATGAAAAGATAACTAACCTCAAGAAGCTTCCAAGGCTCCACAAGCAGTCACAAGGTGCCCCAGCTGAGAATATCATGAGTGGAGTAGAGATAGGCAAGACATGCCTGCCCCCAGTTGACCCTCAGTGTCTTTCCAAAATCCTGGAAGATGGTAAGCCACCTCAAAGACACCATTTGCCCGCCATTGGCAAAGAAGTAGGCTCCCAAAAAGTGGAAAAGGAAGGCCCTAGCCATACAGACACATTCCTCTGTGGTCCTTTGTAGGAGGAACATGTAATCCAACACCAAGTCGAAGTAGCAGATGGTTTTAGTGGAGTACTTCCTCCCTAACATGTCAAGGCCCAGCTAGATGCCCGACATACTGTCCAAACTGATGATGGCCCGTTCGAAGCTAAGGCCAGTCATATGGTAAAAGTCATAGGGAGTCACCGTCATCTCCTGCTTGGTAATATGAACGGTGTAGGTAATGCCCCATCACCTTTCAATGAGGCACTGCGCCAAGCTAGCACTTGCAGACTTCTCCAGAGAAGACCAATGATAGGCTCGAAGCCTGCCTCCTAGATATAGCCTCTGGTTTGAATGCAAAAAAGAAGAAGATGACATTAGATTCCAAATTCAAGTAAAATTTAGAAAATATTATATTTTGATGCAAGAATGAAGATAAAAAGAATGATATAATGATAATCGGATGCAAAAATGATGAAAAGGTGTTAGGATTGCATGTGGAAGTGAAATGGTTGAAAAATAAGTGAAAATGGGCAGAGTAGGGCTTCTGCCAGGCATCTCACATACGCGGGTCAAAACCCACGTACGCAGACAAGACCTCGCGTACGCAAGTCCATTCCCACGTACACAGAGCCTCAAGAATAGACCTACGTATGCAAGAATAGAACTACGTATGCATGAATGTAAGCTGCGTACGCAGGCCCGAGCCCACACACGCAAGAACATAGACAAAAGCAGTTCTTCGACATTTTCAAAGAAGCATCATCCAAAATCAATACTAGACATGTTCCTACCCCTCCTAAGATGTCAGGTATTCATCTAAACCCATCCCATAACAAAATCCAAGCATTTACATGGCCAAAAACACATCAAAACCAAAGATCAGAGAGAAACTTGAAAATGAGAAAAAATGAGAAAACTTACAGATTCACCCATGGGAATGGGATTCTCTAACCGATATGTCAATGGTGGAGGCCCCACTAGCCTCGTTGCTCCCTCCAACGGGTGAGATGGAAGGCATCAGAAAATAGGACGAAGGAGGACTTCTTGGCTTTGGGTGCCATTGGAGAAGATGATGAGAGAATGAGAAAAGATGAGAGAGTTTGAGAGGATGAGGGAGTCAGGAAGTGAGGAAAAGAAAGAGGAGATGGAGGTTTTTGTAGAGAGAAAAAAAAAAGAGTTATGGAGAATGTGAGGAGGTGAGGGACATGAAGAGAATGAAGAAGAAAAAAATAATAATAAACGGTTGGTAATCGTTGGAGAAAATGAAAAGGTGGGAACACACCTGATGGCTAAACTACGTGTAGTTTAGGCCTCACCACTAAACTACGTGTAGCTTAGTCATGAATAGTAAAAAAAAATTATTTCTTTCCAAAAGGGAGGGACATCTCGAGATTACCACAATTAAGCACGAAATTATCAAAAGACTCCTTAGTGAGCGGTAAAGGAAGTAGAAGCCTCTTCCCCCGATCAAGCACATCAAAAACCATCCCTTGTGGATCAAGAACATCGAGAACCATCTTCAGTGATTCAAGCACGTCAAAAACACCATCCCCACAATGGAAGCAGAAGACTCTTCCCCAACAAATCAAGCATATCAAAAACACTATCCTTAATAAGGAAGTAGGAGATTCTTCCTAAAATGGATTGAACCTATCAAGCATCACCCTTAGTAAGGAAGCAGAAGATTCTTCCTCAAGCAGGATCAAACCTATCAAACATCATCCCTTTAGAGGAAGTAGAAGACTCTCCCTCAATAATTCAAGCATATCAAGCGTCATACCCATGGAGGAGGTAGAAGATTCTTCCCCGATGGACCCAAGCACATCAAAGCAAGTCCCTAGAGAGGAAGCAGAAGATTCTTCCCTAAAGTATCCCTAGTAAGGGAGCAAAAGATTCTTTCCTAGTGGGTCTCATACACCTAAAAATCCCCAGCGAGGAAGCAAAAGATTCTCTCTCAAATTCCTCAGTGAACCATGTAGGAAGCAGAAGATTCTTCCCTAGTGGATCACACTTTTACGCTACTCCTCAGCGAATCCATCCATACTGCTCCTCAGTGGGTTTCTCATCCCCAAGTAAGTCATGAGAGGCAAAAGATTCCTTCCCATGAGCATCTACTCCTCAGCGAGTTTTCACCATCTTCGATGGATCCAACAATCGAGACTACTCATGCACATATCCTCCAGGAATTGAACATGCAGGCACGGTATAGAGAAGGATACCAAGGTCAACCCAAGGCAAGAGCCCACGCACGCAAGAAATGAAGAAGATAAGAGCCTTTCCATCTTTTCACATGCCTGTTTGTTATCACAAGTTTAGATTAGGGTTTGTCTTAGGGTTTCGTAGTTTTAATACCATCCATTCACATGTTCATGCATGAATGCCATGGGTGTTGTGTTGCTGCAAGGTAAGTGAAAGGTAAGTCATGCATTGGAGATGTTCATGCATTTGTGATATGATCTTATGTTGATATTAGAGATGAATATGAATGCTTGGATCTTTCCTTATGCTTATGTTTCTGCCTTGATTTGATTGTTTATGTTGCTGCCTTGAATATGCTTTGATGCCATGATAGATGTATTCTAGGGTTTATGATGAGATGCCATGATAGATGTATGCTAGGGTTTGTGATGAGATGCCATGATTAGATGTATGGTTAGGGTTTGGGATGAATGATGCCATTTTGAATGCTTAGATGTATGCTAGTGTGTGTGTGAGTTAGAATACAAGCATTGAACATGCTTTTAATAGGATTAAGATATAAGACACAATGATTGGGGGCCAACCTTAGAGTTAGGCGATCTTGGGTGCCTAACACCTTCTCAAGAGCATACCTAAACTTGAACCCATATCTCTGGTAGTAAAGATCAAAAGGTCCTTCCTAGAAGGGACACTATATATATGGTTCCTAGACCATTGCAAAAACTAGGTGGCGACTCCAAAACCCCTTGTTTCCATAATGGCAACTCCACTGAGGGTTATGAGTTTAATTCCTATGTGTCTTGTTTCTTAACCTTAATAAAACCTTTTTCAATACTTGTTTGCACGCACATTCACTTGTTCTTTTGTCCCTTAACCTCGGTTGGTGATGAGTGGGAAGGTGGAAGGCTCCATTCGGGCCTAAATCTTCCGAAGTTCATCCCGCCAACTCACAATCGGTGCCATCGCCAATAATGGGCCTTGATTATGTTAAAGGTTTGCTACCAATCCACTGTGGGTTCCACTTAGGCCCTCGGTTGAAATCATAGCTCATCTAGTTGTGAGTGCCCTACTTATCTATCCCTTTAGCCTTAGGGAGCCTACCCACACTAGAGAGATCCTAGACCCTATCACAAAGGATACCCTTTTCTCTTGTTTGTTCAAACATATACCGTGTTCACCTAATTCTAAAGGACAAATAAAAGGTATAAAAATGGAAGGGATGGCCCTAAAGTTATGGTATACCCTAAGATGTTGTGGGATAAAAAAAATATATATATATATATATATAAAAGAAAAAAAAAAGTCCTCACATATAAGAGGCTTGTCCCTAAATCCAAAGGTATATTTTAACTTGAAAGGTTCATAAGACCATAGCCTAATTGCTATCATAAGCCCAAGTGGAAAAAGCCCTTTTGAAAAAGAAGACTTTAGGCCTAAGGTAACAAATACGCTACGGACTTAGCATCCAACATCATCCTTAACTCAATTATAGTCACCTCTCAATCATGAAATGAAATATTAGGACTAACATTTCACCTACTACACTTTGGTAAGCATTTAAGTGAGAAATAAGAAGCCTAGATGAATACAGTAGGAATGTAAGTTATGAGCATTAATGCTATGTTAGTTTCGGTAGCAAAATTTCTTGCATTTTCTAGTGTTTGGTAAGAGCATTAGTATTAGGTGTGCCAAATGCCAAAAATTTGGCATCTAGCACACCATACACCAAAAAAATGCCTTATAAAATGTGTCAAATACCAAATAATTTTGGCATTTGCTACAATACAATTCTACAAATGGAATTGTACGGTAAAAAATGCTATAATTATTTATTATTATATTAAAATTTTATCTCTCCTCCACGTATCTATCTCTCTGTCTCCATGTTTGTTGCTTCTCAGACTTCTCTCACTATCTTCCTCTCTCACTCTCTCTTCCTCAGCCACAACCGATCTACCACCCCACGTTGCCAATCTGCTACCCCATGCCACCAATCTCACCTTCCTCCTCAGCCACAAGCCGCCAATCTTGCCCTCCTCCTTAGCCACAACGCCAATTGTCTTCCTCCTCAACCACACCGCCGATCTTGTCCTCCTCCTCAACCATGCCACCCATTGCCCTTCTCCTCAGCCATGTCGCTCACCTGCTTCCTTTTTTATTTTCTTTTTTGTGGTTATGGTTTGATTTTTGATGGGTTGTGGTGGCTGATTTTGGTGGGTTATGGTGGTTGTAGGCTGATTTTAGTGGTTATGGTTACCGTGGCAGGTGGTACTAGGTTGATTTTGGGTTTTGGTTACGGTGGTTAGTGGTAGTTGGTTGATTTTGGGTGGTGGTGGGTTTGTGATAGTGGTGGGCTGTGGGTGGTGGTGGGGTTCCAATTCGGTGGGTGGGCTATGGGTAGTGGTGGTGGTGGTGGCTGTGGGTATTGAATTTATTTATTTATTTATTTTAGGTTATTTTATTGTGGTGTATATATTATTTTAATATTTTGTATAAAAAAAATAGAACATTTGATGCAGGTGAATTGAAAAAGGGTATGTTAAAATAGATAAAATAACTTTTTGACATGTGAAAATAGAATTTTTTTAGCACAACTGATGCTCTAAGACTAGAAATGCTAATTAACAAAAATATGGTCTATGGTCAACGGAAAAAACAACCCCTAGACATTTTCCAAAACGTTATATACTCAATGAATCACCACAAAAGCTCTCTCTCTCTCCAAACTAATTATTGACCACAACTATGGACTTTTTTCAAAATGATATCTTTTTTACAAATTGCCGCTTTCCCACGTAATTCTTCACATAGATTCTTAATTTGAAGTCTGAATTTCCCATATGCGAAAATTTTTCGGTATAAGACTTTCAAATCACCAAAAAAATATAAAATATCCGAAAATACACTTTTGGTCCTTACATTTTGGGCCTATTCTCATTTTGGTTCTTAAATTGATTTTAAGACTACCTCAGTCCCTGAAAATGAAAAACCATTTCCATTTTGGTCCCAGACGTCAACCTAGTAACAGAAAATGCATACGTGGCAAACGGAGCACATTGTTGGCATGTTAGATGTTGATGTGGCTAATTAGGGAGCTGACGTGGTCATTAAAAAATATTTTAAAATACCACATCAGCATATAAATTAATTAAAAATAAAAGATTTTTTTTTTGAATTTCTCAATTTTAATTTTAATTGAAAAAATAAAAAACAAACAAAAAATAAAATACAATCTACTTAAAAATAGTAATTAAAATTTTTTTTCTTGTCATTATTTTCAGAAGAACAAAATAACATGTTCTTCATTTTCTTCAGGAAAGAACATATATGGTTGCCCAGAAAATTAAAATAATCAAGATTTTCTTTTCTTTTCTTGCATTTTCTTAGCTAATAAACATGCAAAAATATATACAAAATCTCTATCCTCCACCGAAATCTCCAACAAATCAAACCCATAAACCCAAAAAAATCATCAAATCCACATGAAAAAAAAAAAAAAAAAAAAACCCAGAAATTTAAAATAAACATAGCAACAAGTAACAACAATCACAAAAGAAAACTTTCATCTTCTTCAATTTCGTAACTCAAATCTAATAGAGAGATCTCTTTTTTTGAAACTCCACGGTGAGAGTATTCGGTGATCAATTTTTGGGTTTAAACTGAAACCCAACACCAACCCAAATTATTGTGCTCTACATATTTGGTCAATCGGCTCCCCGAATCCAATGGCTCACATTACCAACACCAACCCCACCAAAATGTGAGAGGCAGAGCTTGGGATTTTTGGTCATAGGCAGGGACGGACCCAGGATTTCTAGCTGGGGGGGAGCCGGAGATAAGCAAAAAAAAAATTTCAAATACGCATCCATATAGTATTAATAAACTATCAATCAAGAAAAATACCCAAAAATCATTGTTTCTTAATAAACTATCAACTTTTTAAAATTGTGTTTGAGAGATATGGTTATTTTCTGGAATTGGGATATCGGCATTTTCTGGAATTGGGGAATGAATATTTCTTGAGATTGGAACATCGACATTTTCCGAAATTGTGGAATGAATATTTTCTAGAATTGGAATATCCACATTTTCTAGAATTGGAATAGCAACATTAGTTGTTGGCAATCCCACGTTGACTTCGGAAGAATTTGAATCTTTTCTTTTGAAAAAATCAAGCATTATAGTTGATTTTTTCATGATCTACAAATAAAATAAGAATCATATATATTATCACAGTTGTTGTTGCTAACTAAAGACAAATACTAGAATCTAGGTAATATGCATGATGCATTTAATTATAAATTAGTATTTCTCACTTCTTTTCAATTTATAAATTTATCTAATTTAACATTATGAGTTAACAATAGGCGCAAGTGAATCACTATTATTTTCTTAAATTTGTGTGACAATTTTCTATATTATATAATTTGTTTTTTTCTTTTGTCTTTGGTCTGCCTTTATTTATCTCTTTGTGACTTTGTCTTTGTGTTGTCTCCATCTTTCTGACATTGACCCACTAACCCAATCCCACTACCGATAGTCCGACACTATAAATTTATTCTGCACTACTAACCAAAACTTTTCTTAACTTTAACTTCCTTAATCTGAGTAATCTCTACAAACTCTACTCTCTCTCTCTCTCTCTCTCTCTCTCTCTCTCTCTTATCTATATAATACGAGAGAGAGAGTCACAAACACAAAGTGATAGAGAGCCAAAAAAAAAAAAAAAAAAACACCACAGGCTGCACAGATTCAATTCACAGTTTCACAATCACCAACATCAGTTCATCACTCATCAGTAAAAACACAAACACTCCACAAGCAGATTCACAAACATTTTATTAGGTTTTGAAGGAAAGGATAGATTAAATACTTGTGAACTGTGAAGGCTGGAGCAACGAAGCTGGGCTGGGCAGATCAAGCAATCGTGGCGACGACAAGATCGGTCTCGCGTGGGCGGCGGCGTTGTCTCGCCTCTCTGTCGTTGTCGGCGTCGGCATGGGTACTGGGTAGACTTTTGTGTCGGTGTTGGCATCATCTCGCCTCTCTGTTATCGTCGGCGTGATGATGGCGGCGTTTGACTGTCTGAGTACTCTCTATCTCTCTGTCTCGCCTCGGCCTCTCTATCTCTTTGTGACTCTCTCTTGCCTCTCCTAAGTTTCCTTTCTTTCTTTTTTCCTTCGTCTTTCGGACTTTCACTTTCTCCGTTAAGTTTTGCTGAGTTTTCTTTCTTTTCTTTTTTCTTTTTTTATTTACATAGGTCATGGGCTCAGTATTTCAACATATGTGTAAATATATGGGTTGTAAATATACTTCATGAGGGGGGCCGGCTGGGCTAGGAATTCATGAGGGGGGCCTGAGCTAAAAACTAAGGGGGGTCTAAGCTTATATATATAATTTTTTTTTTTGAAAAATTTAAGCTGCTAAATTTTTTTTTTTTTGGGCCCGGGGCCCCCTAGGCCCTCACCTGGGTCCATCCCTGGTCGTAGGGTGTCTTGGTAGATCGAAATGAGAGAGAGTGAGCGACGCATAGATAAAACAGAGAGAGATTTAGAACAGAGAAAGAAGAAAAAGACCCATAAACCCAGCAAACCAAAACATTGAAACCCAAAAAATACCTTGCAATCCAAAGCCCAAACCAACAACAAACCTAACCAATGATCACCAATCAGACCAACCAACCAATCCTACAATCCAAAACCCACATGAACAGATCAGACCATCAAGCCACCGCAACCCACGCCAACAACAAAGCCATCCAACGATCTACCACCTCCCACCACTGGACCAACCACCACTTCACAACCACTACCACTGATCTCAGCCCATCTCTTTCTCTTTAAACCCAGATCAAAGCCAAATCTCAAAGAGAAAGTCGAAAGAGAGAGATCTTGATCCGAGGAAATGCCAAAAGAGAGAGAGAGAGAGAGAGAGAGAGAGAGAGAGGAAGATTTTGATATGAAAGAGAAAGAGCTTTATGATCTAAGAGAGAGAGAGATTTTGATCTTATAGAGATTTTCGCTTGGTTGTATGACCGAAGTAAATTTAGAGATTTTCTGAATCTTTAGAGATTTGACCTTTAGAGAGAGAGATCTTAGAGATTTGAGCTTTAGAGATTTTCTCAATCTTTAAAGCTGAAAAAGTTATAAAAAAAATTGATTTTTTTAATTAAAATTAAAATTGAGGAATTAAAATTTTTTTAAAAGTTTTTAATTAAAATATTGACGTGGCATTTTTAAATGCCCAAGTAAATTTTTTTTAATAATATTTTAATAGCCACGTTAGCAAGTAAAATACTCTGTTTGCCACGTCTGCATTTTCTATTATTGGGTTGATGGCAGGAACCAAAATGGAAATGGTTTTTCATTTTCAGAGACTAAGGTAGGCGTAAAATCAATTTAGGAACCAAAATGAGAATAGGCCCAAAATTAGGGGTGGCAATTTGTGTTCACATATCGAGTTTGTGTTGTGTCAACTCATAAGTATCCGACTGTATAGGTTAACATTAACCCGACATATTTATTAAACGGGTCAAGATTCCTCAACCTTAACACGACCCATTTATTAAACGGGTTAGTCGTATCAACCTGTTTATTAGATTTGATCAAAACGAAAAAAAAAATAGTATTAACCAAATTAATATGAATTATGAAAAACTAAAACAAATAAATATTTTTAATATAAAATTTAGAACTAACAAGTAATTGCATAATAAATAATCATTCAAAATTAAAGCATATCTCAATATCACAAATAATCAATCATAATGTCAAAGAAAATAAATCACAACAACTAATAAGTTTATATACCGAGGGTTTGAAAGGTATATTGGTAAAATGTCATTTAATTAAACGAGTTAGGTCAAACGGGTTCCATGGATTGGTCACTAATTCAACTCTTTTATTAAACAGTTCAGTCGTGTCAACCTGAATATGATATTAATCCATTAAACCTCAACCCATAATCTGCTAATTTCATATTATGTCGTGTCGGATTTGCGAGTCGTGTTCAATTTTACCACCCCTACCCAAAATATAGGGACCAAGTGTATTTTCACCTATAAAATACTTCATCGTTTGGGATATGTTTTCGTAAATGTAATTGTTCACATAACTATTTAGAATTATAAAAAATATATATAATTTCACGTGAAAACTAAACAATATAAAATATTTTTTAACTCATTTCAGAATCATCGCATCAATCAAACACAGGGAAATGAGTCAATTTTCCAAAAACAAACAAGTCATTTTCCAAAAATATATATATATATATATATATATATATATATATATATATATATATATGTGTGTATATATATATATATATGTTTTGTTTTTTTATTCTCACCAGCTCTTGATTTTCTCCCCTTCACACAAATAGCACTCACTAGAATTCTTTTTATTTTCTCAAGTTACATAGCTATCACAATTCCTAAAACTTCTTTATTTATCTCTTAAATGCTTACCAACCCCAATTAATGTAGTTGGTGAAATGTTTGCTGAATTCATTTGATTCCATAATGAATTGGGTAAGACAATAAGATTATGTAGTACCTTCACATATTGTCAGTCTTTTTCTTAATATATATATATATATATATATATATATTTGTGATACGTACGTAACTTGAGAAAATAAAAAACAAAAATACATATGTGTGTGTTTCCTCCAAGTATTATGAAATTTTTGTAGGGAAAAAAATTTCTTCGGCCATAGTAGTAGTACTATCCTACTCTCTCCTACCCTTAACCTATCAAATAAAGTAGTAGACTACATATGTTAATGAATAAAAATCTATTACATGTTAATTAACCCCACTTGAAGTGACTGACATACTATATTTGTATTTGAGGTAAGCCTTGATGACGGGCTCCAATTCACCATCCATTACAGAAGCAATATCCGAGGTCTCAAATCCTGTCCTAACATCTTTGACAAGTTTGTATGGATGAAATACATAGTTCCTTATTTGCTGGCCCCACTCAGCCTTTACCGCATCTCCTCTTATTTCCTTGATTTCAGATGCTCGTTGCTCCTCAGCTATGACTAGCAACTTGGCTTTCAACCTGCTCAGAGCCTTGATCTTGTTTGCTAGTTGGGACCTCTCTTCTGCATTGTAGTCAAGAGAAAGTAAATGCTGTCAATTTTAGATAGAAACAAGTGCTCAAGTCTAGGAGGCAGTGGAGGTGACATGATTGCTCAAAAGATTTGACATAACAAAAAAGAAAGTATTTATGGTGCATAATTTCCATATACTTGCGCCAAAACTGGGGAAAGGCTAGCCACACCTACGCT
Source organism: Quercus tomentella (assembly GCA_028535165.1). NCBI lineage: Eukaryota > Viridiplantae > Streptophyta > Magnoliopsida > Fagales > Fagaceae > Quercus > Quercus tomentella. Next base: position 48,093,942 of record JAPQVY010000133.1, on the reverse strand, counting down.
TACATCCCAAAAAGACTAGTCAAATTACAATTGAGGTTCTTTACAATCGCTTATATAGCCAGTATGACCTAAAAAACACCCAATGTGGTGTGTCACGCTCACGACTTAAGAAAAGGGCTTACACCTCAGGACTGATCAAATTATAATTGAGACTCCTAATAATTACTTATACTCCCAGTTCGACCTAATAAACCCCCCAATGTGGGACTAAGCATGTGCCTGCACAACACAAGTTTGATTGAAATGTGCAAACATCCCATTTTCCAATTTTAAAGTTAACATAGCTGAACTGGGTGCTCAAAGATACAAATTCTAGAGTTGTTTAAAAAAATCAATTATGTTTATTCAAACAGTTGCCTCATTCTCGCCATTGATGGTTGCACACCATGTGAGTGGTGCATTTTACAGAAATACATACTCAAGCGGACGCATCACATCGCAGAAAATAGTGCCTGGTGGCACAGATGGTGATAATTATAACAAGTTGTTATATGCACGGTAAAGCCAACGGAGTTACCTACTTGAACAAGGCATCTCAAAACCTCTTTTTTAAGTTTCAATTAATTTTTTTGTCTAAGCACAGCCTTCACTAGACTAATCAAAGTGGTATTCTCTTCTTTGCTTCCCCCCTAAGAAGCATGGACATGCATACTAAGACTGACACAAGTGGTAAAGAAGAGAATACCATACAACAAGAAAATAAATAAATTTTATACTCAAGTGGTAAAGAATACCTGTGCAGCGAAGAGTAACGCCAGTGGGGATGTGAGTAATCCGTACAGCTGTTTCAACCTTATTTACATTCTGACCTCCTTTTCCACCTGCCCTAGAAAAACTGATTTCCAGGTCCTCCTCGGGTATTTCAACATTCATCGACTCTTCAGGAAGAAGAGGCATGACTTCAACACCAGAGAAGCTTGTCTGCAGATAATTTCAAAATAAAAAATACAGTGGAAAACATCTGATAATTTCCATAGAGAGATAGATATCTTTCATTAAGAACTCGAAGATCAAGGTTAGATTAGGTTGCTTGGTAAATACATTGCACAACTATGAATAAGACTAGTTTAAACCTGATGGACAACCCTAGTGTTCAATATCAACATTGCATCAACAAATCCTAAGACCCTGAACACTATCAACACCAGAACATTTAGGACTGGTAACCTTAATTTACAGCACTTAAGGAACATTTGCTTTTCCAAGTTTTTTCCATTTCTGCAATCACTTTTGCAGTGCTTATATAAAAAGGATCTCCTAAATGTTACTTTTTTTTTTGGGAACGTGTTGGAGATAAATGGGTCTCCAACATATTACAATGGGTTGCATGTGAACTTTCTTGGCAATTTCCTCTTTTTTAATTATTTGAATTTTTTATTTTGGTCATAAAGCAGGACTAACCCATTAATTCATTTCAAAGATCTGACTAGAAGACATCCACCAAGCAAATAAAGGTAGGGACATGTAGTAAGTGTCTTGTTCGATGTTATATTTTTTTAACCCTCTTCAATTGAAAGAGCAAGGATTGTTTCAGATTGAAAATCAATTATCTTTTCTGATGACCAGAAAATCATTTTGTTAGCTACCCCGAAAATCAGGCCATGAATGGACCAGGTTTCATTCCAATGACAATTTAGATGGTGGCCAAAATTGGCCCTATCTTTTTTTTTTGAGAAACAAAAATTGCCCTGTCTAACATCATATCTGGAGCATTCTTTCTTAGTTTTTTTTGCATATAAAATAAGATTTTACCCATACTTATATTTATCCAAAAGAGTTTAAAGTTACCTGGCGAAGACCTTTGGCATTAAAAGGAGATTGTCGCACAATACGGTGTGTTCCTTTCTCTCCAGACAAATAACCATAAGCATAACGACCTTCAACTTCAATTGTGGCTGACTTAATCCCTGCTTCCTCTCCGGAGGATTTCTCAACCACTCTTGTTTTGTATTTCTGTTTCTCTCCCCACCTCACATACATCCTAAGAAGCATGTCAGCCCAATCCTGCGCTGGAAATTATCAAAAACCATTTACACAAAAATGGGGAAAGGAAAACTTAAGTTCATCATCAAGTCTTCAACTTTCACGCATAACTAGGCAACCGCTAATGCATGCAAAGTGCCACCCATTATATTATAAGTCCTAACAAACAATTAGATGAGCTACCGCTGACTGAAAAGTTCCTATAAAATATTACAGGTGGAAATTTTATATACTGTTGTCGCGTTAGAGAACCAGTAGGTCCAATGGTCCGGGCATTCTAAATGGGAATTCAATTCAGCCAAAATTTCTGGTTGGATAAACAAGGAAATCACTAATCAAATAATAACCAACAGAAGGAATATTTTCTTCCTGTATAATGTAAATAGAAAAAAGATTAAAGAGAGATAGAGACATGGAAAAGTATATCCATAGCATATGAAATGTTGTGCCCGATCATGCCAAATTAGCATTCATACAATTAGTGGGGTTATTTTCAATATTTGAGTACATCAGAAGCCCTAGGCACACTACATTAATTCAAAACATGTATGCAGTCCTAGTAATACCCGAATAAGGCTGAATATATATTACCTATGATCCCTGAAACTCTCAAGTCATCATAATAAAAAAACTGCAACAACTCCATGTATGGGTAAGTGACATAATTCCAGCATTCTCTTTTTTTCTTTTTTTTTTCTGTTATTCGCATCTCACAGACCATGGGTTAGATTTTGCATTTCCTAGCAATTCAGGATTTAGATGTCATTAAAACTCTAGGAAAAAAATTATAATATATAATGGAAGTAAATTTATGTTCCAATACAAAGAGGGTTGGTGAAATTTACAAAAAAAAAAAGTCGGTCATTTGACAATCTGCCTATTTAACATTACATTTATATACAAAGAGGGTTGGTGAAATCTACAAAAAAAAGTCAGTCATTTGACAATCTGCCTATCTAACATTACATTTAACCAGCAAAGTGCTCGATAGTTATAGTTCATAATAGCTGGACCGGTCCAAAATCACTCCTGCCAGCACTAAATGCCCATTGCATACATTACAATAACCATATGCTCAGTAGAAGAGTCCCTAGTTTACAGACCCCCAATGATCTCATTCTACATTTCTAAGGCAAATATTATAGCATCAAATGGATAGTCTAGTCTAGATGGATAGTACAGTCAAAGTAGTCCATAGATTGGATGGCAAAAACCAGTTTATAATATTATCGAAAGTAGGCAAGCCTATTTTATGCCCATAATCGGATGGTCAGAATGGTAAAAGTAATGATCAGCACCCCTAATTCACTTTGTATAATAGGCAGGATTCTCAATTTTTTACTAGCTCCAAGCAATACTCTTATGGGGTGGGAAATAAACAGGGGCAAGACAATCTCAGCTGATTTTTTTTTTTTTTAATTTCAGATGGTGAGGTCTGAAATTTTCAATATCCTAGGGAGGGCACCCAATTCACTAGTGACAAAAGAAAAAATCCTACTGCAAAAGATGCATTTTGCCTGTCATCTAATTTTCATATACATGGGGTATGCTTATGGAGGAGCATCAGAGCCAGGTAGGATTTTTTTTTGGGTGGCTTTCTTAAGTTTACCATCGGGGATGGGCTTAGGAAAGATTCTGGCACGATCTTTGGTGCAGTGACTCTGGCCTTACGGTATGTTCTCAGAATTGTGTAGAGTGTCAGTAAAAAGAATGCATCTGTTGCCTCTTGCTTGAGTGGTGGGCGCACTTGGATTCTCATTTTTGTAGGCCCTTTCAAGATAGGGAGTTGGAAGCAATAGATAGTCTCTCTGACGTGTTGTATTCTCACCTACCTCAAGGATTTGGTGATGACCAACTTTCTTGGACAGAGTCAAAGGTTCAAGGTACACTCTTTCTATGAGCATCTTAGAGGATCTAAAGAAGTTCAATTTCTTCTTGGAGGAGTATTTGGTGTGTAAAGGTTCCTCATAAGGTAGCTTTATTTGTTTGGCCGGCAGCACTAGGTAAAATTATTTGATAGTGAATAATCTTTGTAAACACTCATTTTGATTGTTGATTGGTTCTGTATGTGTAAAAGAATTGAGAGTTTGTTAACCATCTTCTAGTGTACTGCCCTTTGGCCATGGACTTGTGGTCCTTTCTGTGCTCTTTGGTGTCTCTTGGATCAGGCCAAAAACTGTGCTTATGTTACTGGAGTGTTGGCAACGAACCTTTCATCATCCTTGGCACTTGAAAAATTGGAAGGCTACTTCTTTGTGTGTATTGTGGACCATTTGGTGGGAGAGGAACAGAAGGACCTTTGATGGCATTTATTTGTTTTTCAAAAAGGACCTTTGATGGTTTTTAGAGTAGGTCAAATGATTTTGAGATCACTGTGTAGATGACCTTTTTGGGCAGTATCCAACCATCTTCTTTATTTAGATTTTTTAGACCTAAATTTGAGGGTGTAATTGTTTAGGAGTAGGCCAATCCACAACTTGTGTGTTTGACTTACTTCCTCTCTTGAATAAACGTATTTTACTTATCAGAAGAAAATGTGATGCAGGACATGTGGCCCTAGACTACTTGCAAAACTTGAACACCAGAAGGGTAAACAGGCCAACCACAAATCACAAAAGATTCCTACTTGATTCCCTAGGAAGAACATTGACTCATTTTTTCTAGGAATGTAGCAATTCTAGTGATTTGATTTCATGTGAAGTTTAATTCTATGTTTAGACTTTAACAAGCTTAAGGACTGTAAGTACCAACAATAAGGAGTCCCTCACATTCATCTGGTTGATTAATAATATTTATGAAGTAAGACACATTTAGGATATCTATTTTCTGTGTGCTTGTTGTAGACTTAGGGTTAGGAGAATCTGTAAATTACAGCTTAGCACTTTAGAAAGACAGATTAGGGTTCAACAATGGCTATGGTTTTAGTAGGAAAGCAAAAGATCTGATTTAGGGTTGCAAAAGAGGTAAGAAGAAACAAACATCGAATTTGTCTACAAGCTAAGAATAGTTTTTTTTTTTTTTTGATAGGTAATAAAACTTTTATTCAAAAATACTGAGCATCATGTTCAAGATGGTGAACATTCTGATCAGGAAAAAATACAACAGGTTCAAAAACTTAATCTAACAGAGTGTAAGAAATCAGAAATAGAAATACAATTCGTAAAACCCCAAACACGTGCCCACTGAAACAAAGTACCAAAGAGAAGAGCTTTTAAAAGATCTAAAGTTCTCTCCTTGTCTTCAAAGATGTGTGTATTACGTTCTGTCCAAACCAGCCACATTAAACATGCCGGGACCATATTCCATATGGTTGACAAATGCTTTCCAAACCAATTTCTCCAAGCAAAGAGGAGAGAGCTAACTGTCTTCGGCATTACCTCATGGATCCCAAAAACCTCGAAAATTGCACTCCATAATGCATGAGAAAACTTACAGTGGAGAAGAAGATGATCTACAGTTTCCTCGTCACAAAAACACAAACAACACCTGTTAACCAAGAACTGACCTCTCTTAACTAGATTATCAATAGTGAGTATCCCATTCCTAGCTGCTATCCATAAGAAAGACACCCGTTTAGGAACCTTTGCACACCACTCCCAAGGAAAAACCTCATTGTAGGGACCAGACAACAACTTATAGTAAGAGCGCACATCAAACACCCCCTTCTTAGTCAACTTTCAAGTCAAAGTATCATCCCCCTCACCCCTCGACATATGGGAATACAGAAACTCAATGAAAGAACAAACGTTTTCCTGCTCCCAATCCTCTAGAGCTTGACGGAAATGAAAATTCCAGCTCCTACTTCCCCCTTCTGAAGTAGATACAATGAGGTCAGAAATCCAAGTCTCTTTAGATCGAGAACGGGTAAAAAAATTAGGAAAAAGGTTCTTTAAAGGATTACTCCCACACCAAGGATCATGCCAGAAACTAATACGGTCACCCTCCCCCACATTATACACTACCTGTCCATAGAACTTCTTTGCTCCTTCTGTAATGCTCTTCCACATCACACACCCATGAGTACCTCTTACAATTCTAGTGCACCAGCCCCCTCTAGTCTCACCATACTTGGCTGCTGTAACTTGACGCCATAACCTGTTACCTTCCTTCCCAAAACGCCAACCCTTCAGATCCTCAAGCCACCATCCTCCACCGGCAAACAAACCTTCACCCAAGCAACCAACAGATATTTAAAAACATCCTCAGAGGCTCCCCAAAGGAAATTCCTTTGAATCCTTTCTAGTCTAGCTGCCACCGCTTGGGAATAGTAAACAAGGATAAAAAATAGGTAGAGAGGGTACTCTTTTATAAAGTAAGCCTACCACCTTTCGATAGATATAGACGTTTCCAGCTAGAGAGCCGCCTCTCCATCTTTTCTATAATAGGGTTCCATATCTATGAGTCCTTATAATGAGCCCCAAGTGGCATGCCCAAATAAGTCATGGGCAAGCTACCCACCCTGCAACATAAAACACGGACCAAGAAATTCAAATTCTCAACACCACCCACCGGCACAACCTCACTCTTACCACCGTTGACTCTCAAGCCCGTAATAGCTTCAAAAAAATTAATACCATCCAAATGTATAGTAACTGTTCTCTCGAGGCATCACAAAACAAAATGGTGTCATTAGCAAAAAGAAGGTGAAAATTTTTCAAACCTCCTTGTCTATGAGACCCTGCCTGAAAACCACAAAGAAAACCACCATCTTCCGTTCTCTTTAACAACCTACTCAACACCACCTTAATCAAGAGAAATAACAATGGAGACAAGGGGTCCCCTTGGCGGATACCACGAGAACTACCAAAAAAACCCGCAGGAGACCCGTTCACCAAAACTGAGAATCTAATTGTGGAAATACAAGCCCTAGTCCATCTCCCCCACCTCTCCCCAAAACCCATCCTCTCCATAAGATAAAATAAGGCATTCCAATTCACATGGTCATATGCCTTCTCAATGTCCAGCTTAACAATGACCCCAGGGATTCCACTCTTCAATCTACTATCCAAGCATTCATTGGCAATTAGAACTGAATTTAGGATTTGCCTCCCCCCAACAAAAGAATTTTGAGAAGCAGATATCAACTTATCCAAAACCCCGCAAAGTCTATGTGCCGACACCTTAGCCAAAAGTTTATACAGGCTACCCACAAGACTTATAGGACGAAAGTCTTTAATATTGATTGCATTGACTTTCTTAGGGATCAAACATAGAAAAGTGGCATTGAGAGACTTCTCAAAAATACACTGACTATGAAAATCCGTGAAAAAAGCCATAACATCCTATGCTAGTACACTCATTTTTGGAAGAATGCCATAGTAAAACCATTAGGCCCAGGTGCCTTATCACCTTCTGCCTCCATAAGAGCCTCTAGAATCTCCTCCTTCTCAAACTCCCTCTCCAAAGAGTACCTCTCATCTTCGTCTAAACATGCAAAGTCTAAACCATCAATAGTAGGCCTCCAAGATTCCAAATCCTGATATAATTTCTTATAAAAATCCACTACCTGTTTCGTAATTTCAAACTCATCCTCATAGAGAACCCCCTCAACCTCCACCCCCTAATTTGATTGGTTCGCCTATGAGAGTTGGCGAGTTTATGAAAAAAGCGAGTGTTATTATCACCTTCTTTAATAAACAGCGCCTTAGATTTTTGCCTCTAGGAAATCTCTTCCAAAGAAGCGAAAAGATCAATATCAGATTTAACCACCACTCTTCTGTCTCTGTCCACTTGGATCAGAACTTCCATCCCCTTTTTCATATCAATGTCTAAGAGTTTAGTTATCATGCATTTTTTCCTAAAAGAAACATCCCCAAAAACATGCTTGTTCCAGTGTTTCAAGTCCCCTTTGAGAGCCTTCAGTTTACATGCTAGAATATAACTAGGAGGTCCCAAAAAATGATAACTACTCCACCATTGATGCACCATATCCACAAAGCCCTCTACCTTTAACCACATATTTTCAAATTTGAAAGGACTCCTCCCTCTAGACATCCCTCCTACCTCCAAGAGTAGAGGATAGTGATCAGACACCACCCTAGGAAGAATTCTTTGGGTCACATCTAAGAATCCTCCCAATCTGCAGACACCAGCACTCTATCAATTCTGGACATGGAGGGTCTGTCAGAGTCGCGAAACCATGTGAACTCCCCTCCTTCCAAAGGTAAATCAACCAAAGAGTGTTTCACAATAAAATCCGAGAATTTAAACATGGCTAGACTGAACGAAGAACATCCAAGTCTCTCAGACGGATATCTAATAATATTGAAATCACCAAACAAACACCAAGCCAAGAGCCACTGTGATCTCACAGTGTCTAACTCTACCCATAATACATCCCTAAGGCTTCCCTCGGTCGGTCCATAAACCCCCGAACAGATCCATTCAAAACCATCTGCCACACCCTTCAAAACAACGGAAACTGAAAACTTTCCAGCCATAAAGTCAACTTGCTCAAATACCCTCTTATCCCACATCAAAAGTATACCCCCGACTACATTGATGGCCTCTAAAGCCACCCAATCTACAAAAGGGCTGCCCCAGAGACTTTTTACCATGTTAGAGCTGGTATTGTCTAGTTTAGTTTCTTGAAGGCAAACTATATCACATTTCCACTCCTTTAGAAGATTTGTCACTAGTCTTTTATGAGGATTATTCAATCCCCTCACATTCCAAGACAGAAGCTTCAAATTTATGGATAAACAGACAAACCCAACCCAGAGGTTTTCAATCTACCTCTGGTATTTCTACCAGACTGCCCCTCATAATTAACAGTGGAAATCAAATTTTTTAACTCCCTCTTACCTTTTTGGCTCGAGATACCTGTCCGACGAGTGTTGACAACAATAGCTTGTTTCTCCCACACTTTCTCCAATTTTTTTAAAGAAATCAATACATTGCCTCTCACAACAAGCAATCGGGAATCCCACAAAACTACCAAAACCTTTAATCATCATACTCACCCATTCCGAAGGCTCCAGTTCATCCTCTAAAAAAGATCCATCTGTTTCGCAATCCTTGGTGGCAAGGTTGAGTCCACCATTAGGATCCCACAATGCTAGAGGAGTAACATCCATCAAATTATAGTCCTCCCCACCTTTACTTGAGGCCAAAGAAACATCCCATATCAACCTAGGAGTCACACTCTCGTTTATATCAAGACCCATCTCGGATAGAGGGGAAAAATGGTTATAACCCAGCAAATGGTGCTGCTGAAACAGCTCTTCAAAGAGTGAAAAAGCTAAAGGAGTACCTTCCCCTGGTGGAACGACCTTCGAGACAGTATCGGTAAGGTCACCGACTCGTACAAAAGCATCGGAAGAGTGAGTGACCCATACCATCAACAGCATGGGTACCTGACTTTGGACCAACCTTCGAAACTCCAACATGACACAAAACTACACCGGAGGAGTGAGCCTTGCCATTGTCGGAGCCCAAATTCTCCTTCGCTTCTTCCTTATGGGTACCCGACCCTTCCCCAATCTCCCACGAACTTGTACTGATCTCCGTATCGAATCGATCTTCACATGAGGCACCTGTAGCTGGAGCTTTGGGTTGAACGAGAGTGGTGGAATCAGTCTCAGATGTGGCTACAAGTTGAGTTTTAATAAAAGCAGGCCCACTCTTGTTGGGCTGTGTTTTAATTAGCCCACGCGACGACCCGCTTGCCTGAATCCACCAAATCCACAGAGATTTTCAAGGCAAAATGGGCCTGGGTCCACTTCACAATAGTTGAGCGTATCGGCCTGCCATTCTTTAAAGTAGAAGTGGAATTTGACTTCTTTTTTTTTTTAAATCAAATCTCTCAAAAGTCTAAGTTTGATTAAAAACGTCAGCCAATTTTGGAAACTGTTTCTCATAACATGAATCACTCCCTATATTCTTGAGGTCATTTAATTTTTTCCAAACTTGAGACCTTTGATTGCCGATGGATTTTTCAAACCCACCACCACCAACGACCACTTCTTTCCCTGGCTGAGAACCAAAACTCCCCAAAAAGAATCCGCATAATCTTGATTCCAACAATGCCTAGCCACCCAACTTAACTCCCTCCGGAACCCATACACAACCATGACGTGCACCGTTGTGGTACTCAGAGATTTCCACAAACAAACCACCTTTGTTCGATCTGTTGGTAATCTCTAAGACTTTAGAAAACTCACGTAGCCATTTTGAAGAAGTGTTGTTTGCTAAAATTCCAACGTTTTAAATCTCCTAAACAAGGGCCAAAATTGGAAATTAACACTGTTTGCCAAACAATATAATTAGTAGGTACTGTTTTCAAACTATATATATTACTAACATCTCGAGTTTAAAAGACTCGATTTAGGGCCTATAAATCGAGTCTCAAAAACTCGGTTTCCATGGTCTGATCACGTCTGATGTGGTGTTTTTTCCACGTAGCGTCCACTTGGAAATCAAGTTTCTAAGACTCGATTTATAAGCCGACCCTTTAAAAAGAACACCATTCTATGTGTAGGAAAAAAAAAAAAAAAAAAAAATTTAAGATAAGATTAAAAACATCTCTCGGCCTCTCTCTTCTCTCGACCCTCTACTTCTTTCACATTAACAACCAACAGTGACCGCAACCACCGCAAAAACACCAACAACCACACATCGACACAAAACAAAACAAAACAACCACCGATCTCAATGCTACCATAAGCAACCCACAAACTCACTGATCGCAACCCAAGAAAACTCATTCACCGCCAAAACACCAACAACCACCGTGACAGACGAACCCCAAAATCCAACCCACTGTGACCGCCGCACACAGCCCAAACACCCATATATACCGCTAACCCAAAACACCTAACTCGCAGACCCACAATCGTGAACCCACGACCGACTAACCAGCAGCCAAAATCAACCGCCGTCGCTTCCACAACAACCCCACCACCACCAAACCGGTGAACCGAGTCGACTCAGTGGCTGGGTTTCTGCAGTTCGTAGTCAAAACCACCACCTATCCACGTCGTCGCCGCCACCTAGCAACCCAGCATCTTTGGTCTGTGCTCCTGAAAGAAGAGAGAGCAGACATAGTGAAAGAAGGGAGAGAGGACTGAGGTGAGGAGAGATGTCTGAATGATTGGGAGAAAAGAGACGTAACTGTGCATTGATTTGTGTTGTATAGCTTGCTAGCATTGATAATGTTTGAATAATATTAAATGTAAAGTGTTTTGTTTTGTTTGCTAGCACATACAAATTGATGCTTAAAGGGTTGGCTTATAAATCGAGTCTTAGAGACTCGATTTTTAGGTGGACGCCACGTGAAAAAACGCCACATCAGACGTGATCAGACCATAGAAACCGAGTCTTTGAGACTCGATTTATATGCCTAAATCGAGCCTTTGAGACATGAGATGTTAGTAATATTTATAGTTTGAAAACAGTGCCTACTAATTACATTGCTTGGCAAACAATGTTAATTTCCAATTTTGGCCGCTAAACAAGTAATGATCCAATCTAAACCCACCCTTCCCACCTGGATAAAGCCATGGAACTTACCCCGGCGTTTATGAATAGCATAAGAATCTACTCTTCCACCCTCAAAAACCAAAGAAAAAGCTTTTGAATCGATACAAAAGAAAGTTGCATTCCTTTCAACCCCCCACTGAGGTCTATGCTTGGGCTGTGGTGGGGGTTTGGTTGTTTGTGTATCTTGTAAAGGAGACTGGTTTTGTGGAGGTATTGGAGCTTGTGGGGGAGGCTTATTTTGTGTAGGTATTGGGACTTTGGGTGACACTGGAAAAGGTTGTTGGACCTAAAACTGATTCGGCCAGTAGAGATGTGGTAGAAAAGCATAATGAGGAATTGTGTCGGGTAAGGATAGAAAGGAGAAGGGCCAAAGGGCAGAGGGGTTTGGTAGGGGTGAAAAGGTGGTCTTAGTGAAGTTTGTGGATAAGGGAATGAGTATGGAGGCAGAGGTGGCCGAGGTTGTGATGGCGTTTGTAGTGGTGGTGTAGGTGGGGGAGGGGGTGGTATGAATAGTGCACTTAATAATTTTATTAATAAACTCCTTCTATTTGAATACATTGAACACAAATATATATAAACGCTCTTTCTTGAATTAGTAGCATTAAGATTCCTAGTTTGACTAGTAAACTAAAAACCTAATAAAAGACTAACTAAAACCTAAAGAAAATAAAACCTAAGATACTTAAGATCTCCTACAAAATTCTAGACTCAACTAAAGTACCAAAATACCCATTAATCATGGGAATAACAAAATAGAAACTCAAATAAAAAACTGCTTTAGCCCTTAAAGACTCATACTTACCTTTAAAACCACATAACTCTTACTTCATTTGGACTCCACACTTGGACCCCATAAACTAACTCTTGAATAGACTAATTTGCAAAGTAATAGCAAATTAATTTTGCATGGCTGTATCAACAGTAGCATAAATAGTCGGCATTAACAGTACCACAAGAAAGAAAAGAAAGGAGAAAGGTCACACTAAGGCACATGAGCCTTTCACAACCAAATATTCAATTCTTATTATTCATCTGCATCTATCTTATTTGAGTACAATGACACTCTTATATAAACTCTAAATCTTAACTTTTGTAAATATAACCAGAACTCCTACTTTGGCTAGTAAACAAACTCATTTTTTTTTTTTAGAAACGAGGATATCCAAAGCTCTTCAAGTACTTGACTCTTGACTTGGGTATGTGTAGTCCCCCCATCTCACATACACCAGGTTATTACAAGGAGGATTCCCTTGGTGGTGGCTCCAAGATGCTGACTAGAAGTTTCAAAACTATGAGGCCTTGAGAACCATTGACCCAACCCCTTGGGTTTAACAAACTTCAGATTTAAATAAATAAGAACACGCACATAAAAGCCCAAGAACGAAATTTAACTTATCCTATCAATAAAATAAACCCAAGGCCCACAATTATAACCCACAACTGACAATTATAGAATTATGAAAATACCCTTGATCTAGAAAAAAAACCAAATAAAACGTAAAATAAAACACTAATAACCTCATTAACTACCACAATCACTTATTCTTGAGTTCTGCCTTAATCTTAGGCTTCCAAGAAGATAGTTTTTCTCCAATTATGCAATTACTAACAATTTATGTTCTCTCATGTTACCTTTTGGGTAAAAGGTTTTTCACTAGTGAATTCTAGGGTTCAAGCAGTTTTAGGCATTGGTACAGTCATTCCAACACTTCCATCATATTTCAAATTTGAGCTAAGAAGGAAAACAAATCTGTTACCATTTTATGTAGAACAAATATTACCTGTGCATCAGTACCTCCAGCACCAGCTGTGATAGAGATAACAGCACCTTCTCTGTCATAAGGACCAGAAAGAAGTTCTGTCAACTCATATTGATCCAATGCCTTGCTCAATTCTTTGATGAGACCGGCAGCCTCTTCAAGAAGTCCAGTATCTGTGGAGTCCATCTCCTCAGTTAGCTTAACAATTGTTTCTGCCTCCTCAACCTGCATTCAATTTATCTTGGTCAATATGCTCTACAATGTCTGATGAAAAATAACATAGATCTTAGAAGTTCACTACATCAATCAGATCCAAAAGCACATGCACAGCATGAAACATGAATAGTTAGTTTGGCCATGTGTCAAGTGCTTCTCCAAAGTTGAGTAGCCCTTTTTTTAGCCAACTTGGTCAACAACTAGTTCAACCTGAAAACAAATACCAGAGGACACTTCCACAATTCCAACTAAGATGGCACCTCATTCATCGAACCAGAATATGATTTTTACATTGACTATGTGGTCTGACCAGGTTAGTCAACTTGGTATGACCCAGGAAGAAAAGTTTTGACAGGGCATTGCTGTATACAAATCCATATCTTGGTCCAGACCAGGTTCATAAGTAAAACGCCTTCTCTTAACCATAACAGTCTGTGAAGATATATCACCCCCTATATCACATCACCCACCAAAGATGAGTAAAAAAAATCATCAAGAATACAAACAGCTAATCAGGCATCAATCTCAATCGTCTCCTTTCTTTTGACGGGTTGCAAGATAAAAATAACGAGCATACTAACAAGTCAATCTAACAATTATGGATTCCTGTGTACTATGAACTTATGTAGATGAGTGACATAATGAAATAATACATCAAAATACCAGGCTTCATGATCAATCTAGGATTTTGAAAGCAACTGCAATACAAAATCCTGGACTGAAAGTAACAGAAAACTTATGTACCTGGGTTTTGAACTCGGTAAGCAATTTTATCTTATCTTTGACATCAGTTAGGGCTGAAAGGGTTTCTTGAGCTTTATCTCGATCATCCCAAAGAGAGCTATCAGCTGCTTTGAACTCCAAAGCCGCAAGTTCTTTTTGTAATTGCTGCAGACCAGAAGAGGCTCTAATATCTTCAACACGTGCTGAGGTAATCTCTACATCCCTCCTCAGGGAATAAAAATCTGCTAGGAACACCAGAGCAGTTACAACAGTGTTACCGACTAATCAAAAATTCAACTTAAGAAGGAGTTTAAAGAAGCAGCACAAAGCCTTGGCTTTTGGGGTAACTCCATGCGCCAAAGGTCTGCAAAGTCATGAAACAATTATTCTAAATCATTCTAGACACAAATCACTCCAAAATTATTAGACTTTCAAAGTTGTTTATAATGCTAATACAAAAGGTGTAAATTTATTTTATTTTATTTTATTTTATGAATGGTGTAAATTATTAACCAAGACAAAGAAGTGAGCATACATTTCAGTACCAAATTCTATTGATGAACAGGTACAAGAAGTTGAAAGAGAGAGGAAATTGTTAATTAAAGTAACAAAAAATTGCCACAGGGTCATATCAACACCCAGTAGTAAGTGAATCACACGAGGCAAATCCAAACAAATTATTTCAAATCTTTGAACTACATTTGAAGCATATAAGTGTATTCAGGGTGGGTTAATCAATAACTCTAGAGTTCAATCTACATCAGATAATTGTTTGATCTGCAATGTCAAAGGGAACTATAATCATTTGAAAACTTAGGCCACAAGAGTCAAGATGTATCTTAGAAAATAACCTATCAAAAAAAAGATATATCTTAGAAAATATTACTTTTATCTTTCATAATTTTTCTGCTAACAAATCTTCTGATCCTTCAATAAAGAAAACATGACAAGCATTTCTAGACGTGTTAACAATTCACTACTCTTAGTTCAACTTTAAGAAGTCCAAAACACGTGGAAGTAAAATTATATCTAAACTAAACATCATTTCCTGTCCATTAAATAAAAAAAAAAATTACCCAATTTATGTTCTGTCAAACAAAAGAGTGGCAGTGTAGTTATAAATTCTAATAAACCATCTGACAAATTCAAAACTGAAAAGTGAATATAAAACCAAATTCATATAAATACAACTAACCTTGCATTGCCCATTCTCTTGCATCGGCATCGACCCCAACACTCAACTGGCTCTCTGGTGTTGCAAATAAAACTGAGGCAAAATCCAAATAACAACTGAGTGAGTGAAACAAAGCCATTCTAGAATTCATTCTCAAAGTACATAACAAATAAAAATTAATTATATGGATTAGAGAATACATGTGGCCGACCTTGACTCTATACCCAACCCCAAAATTTTGTAATTAATGCTTGATTGTATGTGGCCAACACTGACTAATCTATTGAGAATCAATAGCCGAACCCAAAATTTTGGAACTAAAACTTGGTTATCATTGTAGTTGTTATGTATTAGAGACAAAAGCATTAGATTTTCAAATTGTGAAAGAGCATATTATAAATAAACCTCACACTACTTTCACAATTAAAATTGGACAAAATTTAGCTACAAAATTAGTTGTAGTCTTAGGCTACAAAATTAGTTGTAGTCTTAGATTACAAACTTACTTAATATCCTTTTATTAGATGTGAATTTTGACAAATTCACCATTAGATTACATCTTCTTCTTATATCCTCCATGCTTGCAAAATTTCAAGAAAATTAAAGATCAATAGCTATGTCATCAATAAATTTTTTAAATTGCAAGTTTTTGTAATTTAAAATTATGTATAAAATATAACCTTATAAATCATATAGTAAATGATATCCGATTGACACAAAATTTAACATGTGTATTAAGAACGCAAAGAATATGCAATTCAACGATTAGATTTTCAAAATATGTTGTAGTATTTATTTTATTGAGTGAGTTTATAGCCTTAAACTACAACCAATTTTGTAACTAAACTTTGTAGATTAAAATTTTACTTACTGAATTAAAGAAGCTCAATAGTTTATCAATTACCACACAAAAAAAAAAAAAAAAAAAAAAAGTACTGAGAGAAAGAGTCCCATTGATTAAAAAAAAGCAGAATAGCATGAACCCCATGAAGCTTTATCTGAGAGAGACTATTTATTCCCCTCACAATGAACAGTACAAAATAGGACAACCCCAGAATGGTTTAAGAAGAATTGTACAAAACCCACAAAGCACTTACAGAAAAGTTGAGAAAAAAACATACCCAACAACACAAACACACCAAAAAAGGACTTGGAATTCACTTACCAAAAGGAGGAAAGCGAGAACTAGTTGTAGTAGTAACATTGGTGAAGAAAACGAAGTTGAGAGAGGGTTTATGTGGTGGAAGTAGTAGAGACAATGGTAGTTGATGACAGTAGTTTGAGAGTTTGGAGGGTTTGAGATTGAGAGCAGTAGTTGAGCTTTTCAGAGCTCCCAGGAGACTACAACAACTCTCCATGTTATGGCTTTTGTTTTGTTTTGTGGCCTTCCTGTCTTAACCACAAACAAAGACTAAGAAAATAAATAAAAAGGAAAGCGAGCATGTAGTTTTGTGACTTGTCATTTTTTTTTTTAGTTTCTTACAAATAACTAGAATAAATTTGTTGATATAAATAAGGCATCTTAATTTTTTTAAAACAATAATATCTAAAGAAACTAAATAATTTTCAACTGACCGTGTAAATTGAGAGACTTTTTTTATTTGCTGGAAATGAAATGATGGGATCTAGGGAGAAATAGAGAGGGCAGATTAGCTATTGCCTATTGCGTATCCATCGGTATTAGTGAATGGTTCCCCTACTGGTTTTTGTGGTAGTTTTGAGGATTTGGATATAAGTATTGCAGCCGTTGCGATTACCCTCCTCCTCTCCACGCGTAGACTCTTTTATTATTTTTATTTTTTAACTTTGATTTTTTAGCTCTTTTTTATTTAATGGCAAAAATTATAAGTTGTTTTTTTAACTTTCAATCACAATCTTTGATAACTATTGCATCAAGTGCAATACTTTTAAGTAATGACTCTGATCTCAATCTGTAGTTTTGATAAGGATTGAGACAGGAGATATGCTATTAGGTAATTAACTCATATAGAGGAGGGAGGTGTAATAAGAGCTAATAGCCAAATATTTGTTAATGATATGGGTTGTCTCCCACTTATTATTTGTTGTAGCATGTAAAGTTGTAATTTACAAGTATGTATTTTGTTGGTTTTAATTCCGTGCCAAATTTGATTGTAATTCTATTCAATCTTTTGTACCTTGTATTTATTGTGGGATTTGACTATAAGGGTTGTGTGATAGAGAGAGAGAGTGTGTGAAGACTCAAGTAATTGAAGACTGAAGAGTTTTCGCGGGTATCTCGCGACTAAGCATCCCGCGAAGTGACTCATGTGACTTGTACATGCTGGAATGCGAAGAGTCAGGATAGGATGGAGACAGTTGTGTCTCATGAGTATCTCGCGGGTAAGGCCTTCCCGCGAGACATTCTGTTTTGCCAGACTGTCAATTCTGATACACACTTTCTATGCCTACACTATTTATACCCACATTACCCACAAATGTTAAGGAGTGCTTCTGAGAAAAAACCCTAGCCAAACACCTTAAGAGTTAGAGATTGTTATACCCACAATTCTCTACACAATTGCTTGTGGATTTTCCTCAACTCCTACCTCTCCATTTCCATACCATTGAAAGGTTGATAACTCAAACACTTACCACACCCTTTCAGAGTGTCAAGTGAGTTTTTGGTGCTATTGGGAAGTATTGAAAGAAGCCAAGGATGACAGATGCAACATGAAGCTTGTTGCGGGATCCGGAGAGTTAGACAAGACACGGTTTCGAGAAGCCTTGTTGGAGTAGGAGCTTGGAGGGCTTAGGTACATTAGGTAGATTAGGCTTGGAGGGTCTATTGCTAACTCATGTATCCCAACTGATTGTCTAGTGGATCGATTACCGCTTGGAGGGCGGCGGAGAGGTTTTTCGCCGAGTTCTTCGGTTTCCTCTTCAATAACACATCGGCGTGTTATCTTGTGTTTGCATCTCTCTTCCCTACTCTTTTACATTCCATTTTACTGCTGTGCTGTCTTTATTATGGATTAGAGTAGCTTGTTTGTTTATCCACTCGCATTTATACTATTCCGCACTTAGAATTAAGTTAGTGTAAAATCTATCGAGCCATATCTTTAATTTGGGGGTCTAAACAGCTCTTGTGTTTTTTAACACATTTTCGAGCTTTCATAGCAGGACATGGGTTGTGTGTATTTGTTAATGATACTATACTTTTTATCCTTTTCTTTTTCTTTTTTTTTTGGTGATGCTAAAATTGAATATATTCTATATATTTTGATAATGCTAACACGTATTGAGGCAATGATGGGTAATTCTACCGTACCCCCGAAAAAAGGGGTACGGTACCCACTAGTAGGCAACTTGCTATACCAGGTTACCAAATCCTCACATTTAACGGTTCCATTCTCACATTGTGCAGTTCCAACATCACATGTGACAGTTCTTTTGACACATTCGATGGTTCCCTTATTTTTTTCTCACATTTGATGGTTCTATCCTCACATTGTGCAGTTCCAACTAAGGGTGTTCGCAGTGCGATTTTTGGCCATTATTAGCACTGCACTTTGCAGTGCGGTTTAACTAAAAACATAACTGCATCGCACCTTATTTTTGTGGTTACATGTGTGAAGCGTTGTGGTTTAGAGTTTAGCCAAAATCATAATCGCACCACACCTCATTTTTGCAGTCACATGTGCGGTGCTATGTATAAGATGCAGTTTGAACGGTTCGAAGTCGGTATATTTTTCAAATTTTGGGCTTCTCCTACTTAGCCCAAAACTAATTTTCCCTTTATTTTAGGCCAAGTTTTAAACTATTGAGTTAGTTTTTCTTTATTTTGGGCTGGCTTTCCTAGTCAACACTTGCTAGAGTTATCAAACTATTTTTTATTTTTTGAAAACTAGGATTATTAAACTATTAATAATATATTTAATATTAAAAATACTGAGCAAAAGTACTTTGGTAGTATTTTCTTTTACCTTTGTTTTTAGCAAGCATAAATTCATTATACAGGGAAACCATATCCATTTCAAAACTTTCTTCCAAAACATTCAAAACTCTTAATTGATTTTGGAAAGCAGGATTTTCAATAGGAGGGAAATCAGAATCAGATGGACAAACAGATTTAGTGTCATCTTCTTCTTCATTAGTAGCTCTACTATATGGAGAGGAAGCTTTAGGTTTAGTGGAATAAAAAACAGAGCTAATTTAAGATTTATCACTTGAAACACCTTTTAATTTTAAATCAGTGGGTTTTTCAAAACTCTTTTGCAAAAATTCATTAAGATCTTAGTCTCTTGTTGAAACACTTTTAGATCCAGCAAAGGAATCTCTTCCTTCGTTAATCCTCAAAGGTTGATTGTTTTGAAAACTTATTTTAACAGTACCATCAAGATATTGTTGAATATGAGTGAGATCTAGCTCATCAAAAACAAGTTTAACAAGAGGGGATTCTTGTTCCAACAACCATTTAGTAGGAAGCTTAACGTCTTGCCATTGAATCATTTTTGGAACTTGAACTTTAGCATCAAGGGTTGAATATTGAATTAACATGGTTTTTCCAGAAGGTTCTCTATTAATTTTAGCACCAGGGTTCAATTGAGTACCCAAAAGTCTATAATAAATACGATAAATCAAAGCAAAATGTTTACTACCTTCTTCCATGTGATAACCAGATGAAACAATATTCAAAGTTAAAGCTTTAAAAATATTGGGATCATCCAAAGCAAGAGTAATATTAGGATAACAGTTAAAATATACAGGACCATCATACATAGAAGCAGTAATCATACCAAGAATGCTATCTTTAAAGTTCTTAAATCTAGCATCTCTTAAACACATGAGAACATAAGCATTTATTCCTTTTCTAGTAAGTGATTTAACAGCAACTTGGACCATACCAATATGCAAATAACTGAAATTTTTAGCAGCAATAAATTCACTAATATTTCTCTTAGAAAACAAGCAACATTTTTTATGAGTTTTTGAAATAGAGAATATTTGTTCATCAGTTCTAGCTTTGTAAGCAGAATGAAAAGCATTTTCAGTCCAACTAGTTTTGTAAACAGTTTTAGCATCAATCTTGGGGATATTCCATTTCTGGAAATCAGGAAACAATTCATTATCTTCAACAGTGTGATCTTCTTCATTTACAATATCAGGTGGACAACCAATCCTGGAGCTGACAGAAAAGTTGGATCTCCACAACCTATCCATACTATCCTAGGTTTAACACTCAATTATCATGTTTTTCTTAACATTGTTGCATTTCGTAACACATACCCTAGTCAACCCTATACCTCTCATGCCCCACACGCCTTCTCTTGGCTCAAACGGGCCATACAGTTTGGTTCTGGGAATTCACTTTCCGACACGGGTGGCGCCAACGATGGTAAAAAGGGAACACAACAAAGGAGTATCAAAGTTCCGGGTAAGCACAGATAAGAAATTAAGACACAACAACACTATCACCGGCCAGAAAAGAGTGGCTCTGATACCAATTGATTATGATAATTTAACTTATGGTGATATTTTAAGCACTATTAAAAAACTTGGTATTAATATGTGTAATGATGAAAAATTGTTAAAACACCAATTAAAGAATAAAAGAAAAGCTAAATATGAAATGTGTAATTTTTGTAAACAATATGGTTTGCCCCCTATTGCTCCTTCCAAGAAAAAGGGTAAAAAACATGATAAAAGTTATAGTCATAAAAAATACAAAACCAATTTCGTTAAACCCAATGATTTCTATGCTAAAAAGAAAAATGTTTCTAAAAAATATGATAAACAGAGATCAGGTAAAGGTAAATACTTTAACTATGGTAAATCTGGACACTTCAGTAAAGATTGTAAACAAAAACCTGGTAAGTTAAAAAATAAGTTTAACATGTTAAATATTGATGATAAAGATCAAGAAGAATTATTTAGAATCCTTGAATCAAACAATTCGTCTGATTCCTTGGAAGATGATTTTTCTTCCTCATCAGATTCTTGCTATCAAACTGTTGATGATTCCTCTGATTCACCTAATGTTAAAATTGGTTGTAGAGATTCCTATTGTAATGTTATTAAATATGTTAATGTTCTCACTAAAAGTGAAGAAAATGAAAGCTTGTTAATTAAATTGATAAGTCAGATTGAAAACCTTGAATTGCAAAAAGAATATTTAGATAAGCTTAAGAAAAATTTGATAAAAGATGAAACTAGTAAAAAACTAAAATCAACTATAAACTTTAAAGAAACTTTGGAAAGAGTTAATAAAAAGAAATCCAAAGAATTGACTGTTAATGATCTTCAACATGAAATCACTGTTGTTAAGCAAGAAATAATTGAATTAAAAAATGAATTTAAAAACATTAAAAGTGATAACAATAATCTTAAACAAGAATTGTTGTTATTAAAAATTGATAAAAATCTTAATAAATCTGATAATGAGCAAGATGAACAAGATGAGCACAAAGATGGAGATGAATCCAGTCAACAGGCTCTTCTTTCTGATAAAGGTATTGTTGATAATTCTCAACTTAATCTTGTTAATAAAGTGCTTCCTCGAAAATGGTTTACAAAAGTTAAAATTGTTGTTTCCCATGATTATCATTTCATTGTTATCAATTATGATTGATAATTGATATGAACTATATCCAAGAAGGATTAATTCCTTCAAAATATTTTGAAAAATCAACTGAAAGATTGGTTTTTGCTAATGGTAGTCAAATGAAGATTAAATATGAATTGAATAATGCTCATGTTTGTCATGGTAATGTCTGTTTCAAGATTCCTTCTGTCATTGTTAAAAACATGACTGATAAAGTGATTCTTGGTCTGCCATTTATAAATGCTTTGTATCCTTTTCTTGTTGAACATGATGGAATTACTACTGATCCTTTTAGACAGAAAGTGAAATTCAAATTTGCTTCAAAGTTTGAAATTGATACTGATGTTGCTTTAAATCTAATTCATGCTAAAACTAAACATCTTAACTTCCTTCAGCAAGAAGTAAGATACAAGAAAATTACTGGACAACTTTCTGATAAATTATTGCAATCAAAAATTGGTAATTTTCAGAAAGTATTGATTAATGATATTTTCTTTGATGCTTCTAATGCTTTTTGGCATGACAAAATACACATTGATAACCTAACTTATGTTGAAGACTTCCCCATTAATGTGCTTATTCAAGAACTAATGATGGGTTTTTGCCAATGTTTCACAGATATTGTTAAAGGTAATATTCATAGTACCAAAATGTTAACCCCTACAAATTGTCCTAACATTCTCAATGTTTCTTCTTAGAGACTGGAGCATGCTGCAGAGATAAGTACCTCTAATAAGTGGAATAATAATACTTATACCACTAGTAAGTGGATTATTATGACTTCCTCGGCAGAGAAGAAGAACAAGGGAAAAGCACCAGCACAGGCCTATTCTCAAGACAAAAGGCTCCCAGGGGGACAACCTTTTGTAATGCATGAAGGTGCATCTTCTAGGGTAAAACCCAGTGGATCAACATCCCTTGAGGAATTTGTCCCGGCAAAGGTGACATATTCCAATGGTGATATGCTAATTGCTTTGCAGGAAGTGTTGTCTAGAAGTTTACAATTCCACAATGGAACCTATTCAAAACTACTAGATTCTATCAAATTTATATTCTTGATAACCTTTAATCTGCTTTTACTAGAAACCACCGTGACCTTTTCCAGATAACCCTCCATGCACTTGAAATCCACCTTGTTAACCTTACTGCACAAAATGAGACTTATACTAGCCACTATTCTAACCTTGTTTCAGAAAATGAGGCTTTTAGAAGCCATTTTATTAGCCACCCAAATATTACAAATAATCCCTATGAACCTTACACTAGTCAACTCTTTGGCAAAGAGGAAGTCCATTCAATGGATGAAAAGACTATAATGGGCACTGATTATGCTAGATTAAGTCTTAAGACCCAATCTCTATTAAGAAGTGTTATTGCCAACTTGCCTACAGATATACAATCTCGTATTCTGGAAAGCAAGGCTATGTTTAGGTCTTTTGACCTATGGTACAAGTATTTCAAGAAACTCGTTACAGCCACTATTCCTGATCCTGATGAATTAGATGAAAATGATAACATCTTTATCCAGCTAGACTGGGAAGAACACTTTGGGAGCAGTCTCAGAGTGTATGAAAGGAAGCATCTGTTTCTGGGTCTCTTAGTTAATTATGAAGATGGAACAAATGATGATGACAGGGACCCTGACTAGCTGTCCGAGATGTTTGAATATGGTTTTGTCATATTTATCAAGTTAACAAGTCATGACCAGATTAGCTAGTTCCCGCAAATTATCCAAAGGGCTGTTTCACAGATTAACAGTCCTTCTGTTTCTATCAGATGTTGGAGTACATTGCCAAAATGGGAAAGAAATAATTGGATGAATGTTCAGCCTTCCAAACATCTCGTACTCATTAATGGGTTCACTCATCAAGGTTAATGGTATGAAGGAGATTTCCACCTATCCTTTAAAGATCATTTTGCTCTTGCTGAATGTTGGAGAAACTATTTCAATAATCAAATTATTGAGGTTATCCAAGACCTGTGGAAAGACTACCATTTCATAGGAAACATAGATAGAATTCATGTTTTTGGTATTAAACCATACATCTCTGTAGTTCGCCATTTAGAAAGAACTGGCCATGATGATCCAAGAAGGTTCCCACACCAGGAAAAAATCCTGTGTTTGAACCACTTTTATATTGTGGATTTTGCAACCAGTATGCTGTTTATCATGAACATGCATGTAATGATGATTCTCCATGGGATCCATACGATGGCTATACTTCTGATGCCTCTGATACTGATTAAGTTCTCTTAGTGCAGACAGTTGAAATAGCCAATGCACTTATTACAAGCTTGTTTAGATAAGTCCTATTGGTAATATGTCAAATGATTGATTGGAAGAATTGATTCATCTATTTGTCTAGCCTGCACAACGGCCAAAATTCTACAATGTTTACCCCTCGGTGAAATTCCCATTATTGGTTCACACCACAAATGATGATGTTTCTTCATGCTTTCTGTCAACTCAAGCTCTCTTTTGTCTCTGAACACTAGTTATTGCTTCTGCAGATTCCTCATAATTTAGTCAAAAAAATGAAAAAATCACTATTCACTTTTTACTGTTCATGGATCACTATTCACTAGTACTGTTCACTCCGAATTTTTGCATATTTAAGGGGGGCTGTCCCTTAAGTTGCTCTCAGGAGTTTTTCTGAGGAGTCTCTTTCTTTTAGAGTCTTTCTTTGAGAGAGAGAGTACTTTGTTTCCACCTTAGAATTTCCTACTACTTTCCCTACAATCTTGTAACTAGAACTAGTTCCAAGCCTTGTAACTATTAAACTGTAGAACTATTGAGATCCTATAATTGCTACTACTACTGTAAGTGTTTTGTTCTACTTTCAATAATAACTACTCTTAGCTTTCAGTTTGTTCTATAATTTAAATTGTTTTGATCTATACTACTTGGCTAGTTCTACCGCCTTATTATTGTTGATTTGATATATACTGTTTGGCTGGTTCTACCGCCTTACTATTGTTTTAAGTTACTTTGATTATATTTGCAATACCGTCTTCTTGGCTAGTTCTACTTTGTTAATTTAAATTGTTTTTATTTATACTGCTTGGCTGGTTCTACCGCCTTACTATTGTTTTAAGTTACTTTGATTATATTTGCAATACCACCTTCTTGGCTGGTTCTATTTTGTTTATGTTACTTTTAACTATTATTACTGTGCTTCCGCCTAAATATTAAAAATAAATAAATATATTAATATATAGAGAGAGTGGGGGTGTGGTGTGGTTTATGTAGTTTTCTTATTATAAAACTGCAAACCGCACTACACCATGCGGTGCGGTGAGCTGTTATTTGCGGTATGATGCGATTATGCCATTTTGTGGGCGGTTTTGGTGCGATTTTTGTGGTTTGTGTGGTTTGGTGAACACCCCTGGTTCCAACATCACATTTGACAGTTGTTTTGTCATATTCAATGGTTTTCCTAATTTTTTCCTCACATTTGACGGTTTCATCCTTACATTTTGCAGTTCCAACATCACATTTGACAGTTCTTTTGTCACATTCGGTGGTTCCCCTATTTTTTTCTCACATTTGATAGTTTCATCTTCCCATTGTGCAGTTCCAATATTACATGTAACAGTTCTTTAGTCACATTCGGTGGTTCCCTTATTTTTTTTTCTCACAGTTGACAGTTTCATCATCACATCATGCAATTCCAACATTACATGTGACAGTACTTTATCATATTTGATGGTTCCTTTTTTTTTTTTTTTTTTTTCACATTTGACGGTTTCATCCTCGTATTATGCAGTACTAACATCATATGTGACTATACTTTTGTCACATTTAGTGGTTCCTTTTTTTTTTTCTCACATCTGATGGTTGGGTAATTCTACGGTACCCTTTCTTTTTTTTGAGGATACAATACCTACTAATTGGCAACCTGCTATACCAAGTTACCAAAACGTCATATTTGACAGTTCCATCCTCATATTGTGTAGTTCTAACATCACATGTGACAGTTCTTTTGTCACATTTGGTATTTTTTTTTTTTTCCTTACATTTGAAAGTTTCATCCCCATATTGTGCAATTCCAACATCACATGTGACAGTACTTTTGTCATATTTGATGGTTCCTTTTTTTTTTTCCTCACATTTAATGATTTCATCCTCACATTGTGCAGTACCAATGTCACATGTGACTGTATTTTTGTCACATTTGGTCATTCCTTTATTTTTTCTCATATTTAACGATTTCATCCTCATATGGTGCAGTTTTAACATCATATGTGACTGTTTCTTTTTGTCACATTTGGTGGTTCTCTTATTTTTTTTCTCACATCTGGTGGTTCCATTGTCACATTCAGCAGTATTAACATCACATTTGATAGTACTTTTATCACATTTGGTGGTTCCTTTTTTTTTTTTTTTTTTTTTTTTTTTTTTTTGACAGTTCCATCCTCTCATTATATAGTACCAACATCACATGTGATTGTACTTTTGTCACATTCGATGGTTCCTTCCTTTACGTTTGGTGGATCCTTTATTTATTTATTTATTTTTCACATTTGATAGTTCTATTGTCATATTAGGCAATACCAATATCACACATTATTGTACTTTTGTCACATTAGGTGGTACCCTATTTTTTTTCTCACATTTGACAGTTCCATTGTCACATTGGGCAATATATCAACATCACTTTTGACTGTACTTTTATTACATTTGGTGGTACAATTGTTTTTTTCTCACATTTGACAGTTACATTGTCACATTTGGCAATACCAATATTACATCTGACCATACTTTTGTCACATTCGGTGGCACTCTCATTTTTTTTTTTTTTCCTCACATTTGAAAGTTTCATCATT